>OU795036.1:26283800-26940911 GCA_917208275.1 Patella pellucida
AGAAACATGCTAAAAAGACCTGGCGTAAATCAAAACTACACATTCACAAGGACATTTATAAAAGCATTAAAAACCGCGTGAATTCCATGATTGACTGTGCTAAACGTAAATTTTATTCAGACAAGATTACTTATAGTGATAAAAGTCTCAAAGAATTATTCAGTGTAGTCAAGTCACTGATAGATCGTAGTTCCTTACACTATGTACCTCCTGAATATGTCAATACAAAAGATCTCGCTGATAAATTTTCACAATATTTTGTTAACAAAGTCTCTCTCATTAGAAACGATCTGAATATTTTAAATTGTGATATAGATTCCCTACCGAATTCAGTCCTTAAACTCTCCTGTAATTTTTTATCTAAATATTTAAAAGATATTGTCAATCAAGGTATTTTCCCTACTTTGTATCAAATTGCAAATGTTAAACCCATTATTAAAAAGTCAGACCTGGATATCAATATATTAAAAAATTACCGCCCTGTGTCAAATTTAAATTTTCATATCTAAAATCATAGAAAAATGTATCGCCAATCAACTCCTAGAATATGTAGATGATAATAATTTACAAGAGCCCCTTCAAAGTGCATATAAGCGATTTCATAGTGTAAAAACAGCATTAACCAAGGTTCATAATGATATATTGTTGTCTTTGGACAATTAACACTGTGTATTCCTTATTCTGTTAGATTTATCAGTTGCATCGACACTCTCTACACAGAATAATCCTGCAATATATAAGGTACGTGATAATTCTGTAGATAGACTTTCTATAAACTCTGTCACAAGCAAGAAATCCAACAACAGACATGACGATGATGACCAATTTGAATTGCCTGCGTATGTCAGAAAAGAGCAAAAGCGGAGAGAAGGGAGGCGTCAGAAATTCATATGTGGTAAATCCACTCCCAAACCGAACATGTTTAAAGGCGCGCCAGCACCTGGCAGACAATTATTTATATACAGATGTGACATCATCACAACAGAAACTGAGATATCTGAATATCTGTCTTCTAATGAATTCACAGTAAGACGTGTAGAGTGTATTTCAAGCCCTAGTGCGATGTTTAAATCTTTTAAACTCACTGTTCCAGAAATAGAATTCAGTGAACTGTTTGATGAGTCCCTTTGGCCAGAAGGTGTTCGTATTCGCAAGTATTTTCGGCGACGTGACGATTCGCAAACTAGACTAAAATAACAATGAACAGCATTACGATCGCATCATACAACTCCCATGGTCATGGGGTAGGTAGGTTTGAGTATGTTCAGAAACTGTGCAAAGAACACGATATCGTCTTGATTCAGGAACACTGGTTCTTACAAGAACAACTGAATATATTGGAGGATAAAATAAAAGACGTTAAAGTGTATGGTATATCAGGAATGGACAGTAATAATTTGGTGTTAGGTCGACCGTTTGGCGGCTGTGCTATACTGTGGAAGAGTTCCCTTATATGTGATATTAAACCGATTAATTCAGACTCTAAACGTGCATGTGCTATTATAATTAACTATAACAATACCAAAATAGCATTGTGCTGCGTTTACATGCCACGTGACAATCGTTACAATCAAGAACTCGACGATACGCTGATGGACATTAGATTTTTCATTCCCACGTCCGATGCAGACTATATTAATATCGGTGGTGACTGGAACACTGACTTTAAGAGGAATAACTCCTATCATACAAAACGTCTTTCGGAGTTTTGTTTATCAAACACTTTAAAATGTGCATCTACTCATAGAAACAGCAAGATTGATTATACTTATTTGAGTAAGGCTAACGGGGATAAAAGCAAAATAGATGACTTTTTTCGAGAATTTATTTAATAGAATTTTAAACGGTGTCTCGATACATTAGGGCGATAATCTGTCTGACCATGCCGCCATCAGTATAACTTTAAACTTAAATATCGACACCCTTGTTTCTTCTGAGAAACAGGTGGTTGACAGCCCAGTCGTAAAATGGCTAGAGGCTTCAAATCAACAATTGCTTGCATACAAAGAAAAACTAGGATATTTTCTTAGTGATATTATGTACACATTTGTCCTGTTCACTTCATCGCATAGAATTAAATAACTACTATAATAAATTGTAAGACTAAGCATTGATGCGAGCTTGAAGAGCATACCGTATTCCAAACCGGGTAATATTAATCGAGCAATTCCTGGGTGGAACAATAATGTTGAACTATTCAGAAAAGTTGCACTATTTTGGCATAACATTTGGAAGGATAACAACTCCCCTCGTTGTGGGCATTTGGCTGACATTAGATGTCGCACTAGGGCACGGTACCACTATGCTCTTCGGGCTACTAAGCGCAATAAAGAGAATATTATTGCAAGCAAATTAGCTGAAAATCTTGTAACAAACAAAAGTAGACACTTCTGGAAAGAAATCCAGAAAATAAAAGGTTCAAGTAAGGGTGTACCAAATAATGTTGATGGCAAAACTGGCCCAAAAGATATAAATCAAGTTTTTGTAGACAAATATAAAAAATTATTTAATTTAGTTTCATTTAAGCAAGAAGATTTGGACTGTCTTAAACATGAATTAGAGTCAAATGTTACGGAACACTGCCAACATGGTAACTGTCATGATACCCATGAAATCTCTGTTTCAGATATTTTAAAAGCTGTCAAAAAGTTAAAGCATTGTAAAAACGATGGTAATATCGGTCACACTTCAGATCATATAATTCATGCTCCCAATTCATATTATTGCCATTTGTCACTTGTCTTATCATCTATGCTACGTCATGGATTTAATCCACAAAATTCTACGCTATCCATTATAATCTCTATTCCGAAAAACAGAAAGAAATCTTTAAACGATTCTGAGAATTATAGAGGTATTGCCCTTAGTAGCATTACTGGTAAACTGTTAGACTGAGTTATATTAAATAAGAACAGTGATGTGCTGAAATCGTCTGACTTACAATTTGGTTTCAAGGCAGATCACTCAACCATTCATTGTTCTTTTGTAATAAATAAAACCATCAGCTATTATCACCGTAATAAATCTGATGTTTATGTGTGTCTGCTAGATGCAAGCCGGGCCTTTGACCGGATCCATTTTATAAAGCTATTCAGGATACTTATTGACTGTGGAATATGCCCTTTACTAGCCCGATTCTTACTCAATAATTATGACTCGCAAAAAATTAGAGTAAAATGGTCGAATTGCACCACAGAGTCATTTAATGTGTCAAATGGAGTTGGAGGCAGACCACCATTAAATTTCACACTCTCGGTTCCCACAAATTCTCTCTCCTTCTCTTTTCTCCCCCTTTGCATGGACATTTTTGCTGATTTGTTGGTCTAGAATGGAAGAAGAGGGTTTGAATTAATATTTTCTGCCAGGTTTTGGTAAATATTCATGATTTTGAGGCGGAAGGATAACTGAGTTATCAGGTTGGCTACGGTGATAAGTACGGCAACTAGTTACATGTTTTGGGTATGCTTCTTCAAGTTGGTGTATCTCAAAATTTTGGTGGTCAACCTGATACAAATTTTAGTGCAAAGATATGGTCATTTGTTCCTCTGTCTATAGTGAAAAGCATTCAGCTCAACGAAAATTTGGGGGAATGTTGGAGGTCGGCAAAGAGGCCAGAATTAACATTGAAGTCAATGGGGAAATTAATGGTGGTCTGCCTCCAGTTAAACAAGGTGGAGTTATCTCCCCTGTATTGTTCACTGCATACTTAGACAAGTTATTAATAAAATTGTGTGACAGTAAAATGGGTTGCCATATTGGACATGTCTATGTGGGTGCCCTTGCTTACGCTGACGACATTACCCTCGTCACTCCATCAAGAAAAGCTCTTGTGTTACTATTAGATATATGTACCAGGTTCTCCGAGGAATACGATGTTCAATTTAACCCTGACAAAAGTAAACTGCTCTTGCTAAGTCATGAGAAGCAGAACGATAGCAATTTTAAAGATATTTATTTTAACGGTAATTGTATTAATGTTGTTCATTCTGAACCGCATCTAGGCAACTCTCTACTCTGTGATAGTAAAAAACATACAATCCAGAAGGGAATAGATAGTTGTATTGGTAAATTCAATGTTACTTTTAATCAATTTAAGTTTGCAATATCAGACACAAAATATCAGCTTTTCAAAACTTATTGTATGCCTTTATATGGTAGTGTATTGTGGGACTTAGAGCACAAGTCTATTAATAACTTTTACTGTACCTGGCGTAAATGTATTCGTCGACTACTTAATCTGCCTTATCGCACTCCTAATAAACTACTACCTCATGTATGTAAAGATCGTCCTGTTGAAAATCAGCTGCATTCAAGATTTGTAAAATTCTTTAAAACATCAGTTAAGAACAAGAACCTATGCATCAGATTTAACTTTTTAAAGTGTAAAAACACAATTTGTTCGAATATTGACAATGATTTTGTGAATCTTCAAAAGTCAGCAACTGTGAGAGATATGATATATTTATAAGAATCGAACAACAAAGATATAAACCGTGAACATATGCGTGAAATAATTCACCATCTATGTACCGACTGAATCTTTACATTATTGCATTGTATAATATTGTTTTGTATCTTTTGTAATTATGTATGCATTTATAATTTAATTGTACCGGAGTACGAATAAAATATATTATTATTATTATTTGATACAGTTGACCACTCAATTCTTATCAGTCGTTTAAATGTAGATTTTGGTATAGATGGTTTAGCGTTAAAACACGTTATTTAACTGGTCGACAACAAAGAGTGTCAATTAATGATACATTTTCGAATAACAATGAAATCTTATAGAAACTTGTATAGTTGACATAAAAAAATGGATGTCTGCTAATTTTTTAGAGTTAAATAGTGACAAAACGGAAAATATTCTTATAGGATCAAATAATAATCTAAGTAAAATATCTGATTGTAGATCCATATCTATTGCTGAGTCTGTAATTTTACCTGTAAATCTGCAAGAAATCATAAGGTCAGCAAAATCTCTATCATTATTCAAAGAATCACTAAAAACACATTTTTATACACAGGCTTTTAGTTAAAAAGATTCTATATATCTTGCATTTTATTATAATGATTATGTCATTCTATATATGTATGTAATTTTATCATGTAGACTTTTATGTACATTTGAATTTTATATTGATTCAATTTATGTTTTTGTAAAGCGCCGCTGAGCACTGCTCTGCAGTGGAAGACGAGCGCTGTATAAATATCGTTTTAATAATAATAATAATATATACAATAAATTCTGCTAATGTTTTTAGCGAGGGGATTGACTAATAGTTAATTTATTTCAGTTTTAAAAAAATAGCAAAATTCTGACTGGGATTACTGAGCAAAATGGCCATTCACTGGATACGTGCGAAAAAAAAGCCAGCAGCATAAATTTCGTCACGTTAGTTACGTACGATGTCGATGATCGCGACGATTTAGAAGCCCGATCCATCACAGAACAAGACATTAAAGTCCGGTTGTACATGACAAGGAGTGGGATCCCCTGTCCACCCTCGTGTTTTATCCGGGTCCTCTGGTTTCTTCCAACTGCTTAAGACTCATACGCGCATGCGGATTATTGAAATAAAATTAAACCACATTTTAGTCCCGAAATAACTTATTTTCTCTCTCTCTAAAAATATACTCGATCTATTTAATTTGATCGTGTTGGAAAGTATGTTTCTATGGCTCTTTGAGTCTATCAATTATTTCCTGGCACATTCATGATTATGCACGGTTGTGCCCGGTTTCGTTATAAACTACATTTGCATATGAGTTAATGCTCTGCGAAAGATGCTATGCAGAAAACGTGAAGGACAAATGAGATGTGGCAGAGCGCCAATTTCAAGTGTAATAAGAATGTTAAATGTTGACACGTCAAAAATCAGCAATTTCGATTAAAACATTTGTCAGTTGATACTTAAAATTTTTGACGTTTTACATTTAACTTTTGCTTTAGGGGTATTTTGACTTTGTCATTACCGGTATTAGGACTTTGTACATTGTACTTTTAACATAATATAATCAAAGGAAAAAACATTTTAGCAGATCATTTCATATTGGCAGCGATACCCTTCCATAGAGATTAATAAAAATGTATAATAGTAAAATATTTAGATTACTAGTATGTGACGCACATTCAAAAAGTTGAAAATGATGACTCTCTTACCATAACATGTTCAAAACAGGTTGGAAATGTTCAAATAAATATGTAAATCATGATTTTGTTATTCTTGTCCCTTTTCAGCTGATACACGGTCACTTTTCAAAAGTGGCCGTGTATCGATGTATACCCTCCCATTTTCAACAAAGAGCCGAGAAAAAGTATGGGTAAAAGCCCCAATTATCTGAGTGACAAAGGTAGGTGTGTAGTGATATATATGAGTATTATGACCAGGGACATATGCATTATGGTAATGCTTGGTATGTAGACATACATGCATCATAGTAATTTTAGGTATGTGGAAATGAATACATTATAGTAGTGTTAGGTATGTGGGGATACATGTATACTAGTAGTGTGGTAGGTATGTAGGGACAACATAACTAGTAATTGTAGGTGTGGAGGGATATATTATAGTAATGGTAGGTATGTAAGGATACACACATAATTATTAATAGTAATGGTGGATACGTTACGTAGGGATACACACAATATAGTAATGGTGGGAATGTAGGGATACACCTATTATAGTAATGTTGGGTATGTAGAGATACATTTATATTAGTAATTGTAGGTATGTAGGGATACCCACATCATGACAATGGTATGTATGTAGGGATACACACATCATAGTAATGGTATGTATCTAGGGATACACACAGCATAGTAATGGTGGGTATGTAGGGATACACACAACATATTAATGGTCGGTATGTAAAGGATACACACATTATAGTAATGGTAGGTATGTAAAGGATACACACACGTTATAGAAATGCTAGGGATAAACACATCATAGTGACGGTTGGTATGTATGGGTACACGCATCATAGTAATGGTGGGTATGTAGGGATACACACATCATTGTAATGGTTGGTATGCATGGATACACACATCATTGTAATGGTTGGTCAGCAGGGATACACACATCATAGTGATGGTTGGTATGCTAGGGATACACACATCATAGTGACGGTTGGTATGTATGGGTACACGCATCATAGTAATGGTGGGTATGTAGGGATACACACATCATTGTAATGGTTGGTATGCATGGATACACACATCATTGTAATGGTTGGTATGCAGGGATACACACATCATAGTAATGGTGGGTATGCAAGGATACACACATCATAGTAATGGTGGGTATGTAGGGTTACATACGTCATAGTAATGGTGGGTATGTAGGGATACACACATCATAGTAATGGTGGGTATGTAGGGATACACACAACATTGTAATGGTGGGTATGTAGGGATACACACATCATAGTAATGGTGGGTATGTAGGGATACACACATCATAGTAATGGTGGGTATGTAGGGATACACACATCATTGTAATGGTGACTATGCAAGAATATACACATCATTGTAATGGCTGGTATGTAGGGATACACACATCATAGTAATGGAGAGTATGTAAAGGATACACACATTATAGTAATGGTAGGTATGTAAAGGATACACACACGTTATAGTAATGCTAGGGATACACACATCATAGTGACGGTTGGTATGTATGGGTACACGCATCATAGTAATGGTGGGTATGTAGGGATACACACATCATTGTAATGGTTGGTATGCATGGATACACACATCATTGTAATGGCTGGTATGTAGGGATACACACATCATAGTAATGGAGAGTATGTAAGGTTACACACATTATAGTAATGGTAGGTATGTAGGGATACACACAATATAGTAATCGTGGATAGGTAGGGATACACACAATATTATTATAGTAATGGTGGATATATAGGGATACACTAGTAATATTAGGTAGGTATGTAGGGATATAGTAATAATCTAAGGTAGATATGTAAGGATACACAAATTATAGTAATGGTAGGCATGTAGGGATACAGGGGTAAATATACAATTATACTGTTGATTATCATAACAAGGGATATACTTTTATAAGACAGTATCCATAAACTATACTAGAGACAGATGTTTCAAAAATCATGGCCAAATGTATACATCTATAGATCACTATTCATGCACAATGATATCAATTGGCATAACAAGGGGTATCTTTGAAATTAGGTTTTCAACATGCTGGTGAAGCGATAAAGGTAGGCGTACAACTATAATCGAGCTTATGAAAACTAGGGGGTATTCATATTTTAATCAAGCGAAGTCACAATGACATAATATTCATGGCCAGTGATAAAGGTAGGCATGCAGAAATAATATCAATTATCGCAACTGGAGATACATGTATGTATCTTTAAATCAAATATGCACCCAATGATATAGTTTGGATATGTATGATAAATGCACAACGATAAAGCTAGCTAACTATGGAGTGATATACCACTTGTTTTTTCCGCGGATATAAAATTTTAAATTTTTATTTACAGACTTAGATGATGACTGGTATTAAATGGGTATGAAGTAACATATAAGCTACTATAGCTATGGATATATTATAATAATATCTTGTGGTTCGTTTATTCTGATATATCAAAAAGTTTGCTAAGGACGGATCATTTAATATGATAAAGTATAATGACTATTCCGTTCCGTTATGCTTTTGTGTTAATTGTTGATATTGATTGACGTTAGTCTAAGGCGGTAACAATCACATGCAGTAGCGGATTATCATTGAGGCTGATGAGGCTGCAGCCTCAGGCCAAAAGATTTTTTAAATAAAAAAAAAATAAATTTATCTGATACGATTAAAAACGCATAGACAATGAATGTTAGGGGGTGTGGTTTAGGCCCAACGGGAACCAGCATAGGCCCTGACCCGAAATTAATTAGGCCCACGCAATTTTAAACAGGCCCTTATAGGCCCTCCAGCAACTGCCGCCTCAGGCCTTGATGGAGCTTAATCCGCCACTGATCACATGGTGAAAGTTTCAGCCAATCAGGTAATCTTTTTTGACAGTATAACCAGCTATATATGCAAGTGTATCATCTTTTGACAGTATAACCAGCTATATATGCACGTGTATCATCTTTTGACAGTATAACCAGCCATATATACACGTGTATCATCTTGAGGAATGTTAGTTTATATTTGCTTATTTAGTTTATAAACAAAAGAAAACAAATAACAAATTACTGTGCTTGGGTAGGTCCTTCGTCCATTGGAATTAGTAACAAAAGAATCGTCCACATCTGTACGACGAAGAGTCAATTTTAATTTTGTTTCCGATATGATCTGATTTACTGTCTGTTCCAGGCGACACTACGACTCAAAAATTGCTTACTATTTCTTCAATTTTTAATTAAAATGGTTAAAACTTAACGACCTACCTGGAATTGTCATCCCATTACTTTCTGCGTCTAGCCTTAATGCCAATTAGTTCGATAAAAGCCTTTACCCTCTTGTAAATTTCACATTTTTCGACACCAATCAATTTCACAGAACATCAACATTTCAACTGCGTCGACGCAAGTTGGGTCACTCTCTATCATGTAGGGGTATAAGGGTATTCCACAAATCGGGTGCATTCGGTTAATAATGCTTTGTGCGGGAGGATTCGCTGGTTTGATTTGCGGCCGTGTGTGTGTCACTCGGCAAACCTCGGCAGATTCCGGTATCCTACATCTAGGCTCGGCTGTACGACAGTAAGTGATATGTACCTACGCCTATGCAATTGCGATGCGGCACCGGTTTACTTATGAGGGAAACGTGTCGCATTTAGAAAGAAGTTCTCCAAATTGCGTCGTTCTACGACTGTGTAGAATTGTCAGTGTTAACAGCTTCAGCTTCAATGTCAATGCCCGTCTAGGAGTTAGGGAGGGAGATGCGGCAGGTAAAGGGGCAGGTAAAGAGGCGACAGAGTCGCTGCGTGGCTTCTCGAGAAATTGTTCGTCTCCGACTCGAGACCTGCGGTCGGCCGAGTACCCTTCTCGGAGTTGGAGAGAGAGGCAGGCAATGGAAAAGACGGCCGGGACTGCCATTCCTAGAGACGACCTGGACTGCCATTCCTAGAGACGGCCGATGCTTCAGCTTCAATGTCAATGCCCGTCTAGGAGTTAGGGAGGGAGATGCGGCAGGTAAAGGGGCAGGTAAAGAGGCGACAGAGTCGCTGCGTGGCTTCTGGAGGAATTGCTCGTCTCGAACTCGAGACCTGCGGTCGGCCGAGTGCCCATCTCGAGATTTGAGAGAGAGGCAGGCAATGGAAGAGACGGCCGGGACTGCCATTCCTAGAGACGGCCTGGACTGCCATTCCTAGAGACGGCCGATGCGTGGTTTCGCGGCCGAGTCACGCTCTCGAGAAATTCCAGTGCATACCCGTCTCGGGCTGGAATTCCTCGGGCCGACCGCGCGCCCGTCACGGAGTTGGACAGAGAGAGGAAGGAGAAGAGACGGCCGGACCGAGACAGCCGTTTCTCGAGACGGCCGATGCGCGTGGCTTCTGTGGGGTCTTCTGCGAGGTGACCCCTCCGCCCTTTACTGCTGCTTTTATATTGATTCAATTTATGTTTTTGTAAAGCGCCGCTGAGCACTGCTCTGCAGTGGAAGACGAGCGCTGTATAAATATCGTTTTAATAATAATAATAATATACACAATAAATTCTGCTAATGTTTTTAGCGAGGGGATTGACTAATAGTTAATTTATTTCAGTTTTAAAAAAATAGCAAAATTCTGGCTGGGATTACTGAGCAAAATGGCCATTCACTGGATACGTGCGAAAAAAAAGCCAGCAGCATAAATTTCGTCACGTTAGTTACGTACGATGTCGATGATCGCGACGATTTAGAAGCCCGATCCATCACAGAACAAGACATTAAAGTCCGGTTGTACATGACAAGGAGTGGGATCCCCTGTCCACCCTCGTGTTTTATCCGGTTCCTCTGGTTTCTTCCAACTGCTTAAGACTCATACGCGCATGCGGATTATTGAAATAAAATTAAACCACATTTTAGTCCCGAAATAACTTATTTTCTCTCTCTCTAAAAATATACTCGATCTATTTAATTTGATCGTGTTGGAAAGTATGTTTCTATGGCTCTTTGAGTCTATCAATTATTTCCTGGCACATTCATGATTATGCACGGTCGTGCCCGGTTTCGTTATAAACTACATTTGCATATGAGTTAATGCTCTGCGAAAGATGCTATGCAGAAAACGTGAAGGACAAATGAGATGTGGCAGAGCGCCAATTTCAAGTGTAATAAGAATGTTAAATGTTGACACGTCAAAAATCAGCAATTTCGATTAAAACATTTGTCAGTTGATACTTTTGCTTTAGGGGTATTTTGACTTTGTCATTACCGGTATTAGGACTTTGTACATTGTACTTTTAACATAATATAATCAAAGGAAAGAACATTTTAGCAGATCATTTCATATTGGCAGCGATACCCTTCCATAGAGATTAATAAAAATTTATAATAGTAAAATATTTAGATTACTAGTATGTGACGCACATTCAAAAAGGTGAAAATGATGACTCTCTTACCATAACATGTTCAAAACAGGTTGGAAATGTTCAAATAAATATGTAAATCATGATTTTGTTATTCTTGTCCCTTTTCAGCTGATACACGGTCACTTTTCAAAAGTGGCCGTATATCGATGTATAACAAAGAGCCGAGAAAAAGTATGGGTAAAAGCCCCAATTATCTGAGTGACAAAGGTAGGTGTGTAGTGATATATGAGTATTATGACCAGGGACATATGCATTATGGTAATGCTTGGTATGTAGACATACATGCATCATAGTAATTTTAGGTATGTGGAAATGAATACATTATAGTAGTGTTAGGTATGTGGGGATACATGTATACTAGTAGTGTGGTAGGTATGTAGGGACAACATAACTAGTAATTGTAGGTGTGGAGGGATATATTATAGTAATGGTAGGTATGTAAGGATACACACATAATTATTAATAGTAATGGTGGATACGTAGGGATACACACAATATAGTAATGGTGGGAATGTAGGGATACACCTATTATAGTAATGTTGGGTATGTAGAGATACATTTATATTAGTAATTGTAGGTATGTAGGGATACACACATCATGACAATGGTATGTATGTAGGGATACACACATCATAGTAATGGTATGTATCTAGGGATACACACAGCATAGTAATTATGGGTATGTAGGGATACACACAACATATTAATGGTCGGTATGTAAAGGATACACACATTATAGTAATGGTAGGTATGTAAAGGATACACACACGTTATAGTAATGCTAGGGATACACACATCATAGTGACGGTTGGTATGTATGGGTACACGCATCATAGTAATGGTGGGTATGTAGGGATACACACATCATTGTAATGGTTGGTATGCATGGATACACACATCATTGTAATGGTTGGTCAGCAGGGATACACACATCATAGTAATGGTTGGTATGCTAGGGATACACACATCATAGTGACGGTTGGTATGTATGGGTACACGCATCATAGTAATGGTGGGTATGTAGGGATACACACATCATTGTAATGGTTGGTATGCATGGATACACACATCATAGTAATGGTGGGTATGCAAGGATACACACATCATAGTAATGGTGGGTATGTAGGGTTACATACGTTATAGTAATGGTGGGTATGTAGGGATACACACATCATAGTAATGGTGGGTATGTAGGGATACACACAACATTGTAATGGTGGGTATGTAGGGATACACACATCATTGTAATGGTGGGTATGTAAGGATACACACATCATTGTAATGGTGACTATGCAAGAATACACACATCATTGTAATGGCTGGTATGTAGGGATACACACATCATAGTAATGGAGAGTATGTAAAGGATACACACATTATAGTAATGGTGGGTATGTAAAGGATACACACACGTTATAGTAATGCTAGAGATACACACATCATAGTGACGGTTGGTATGTATGGGTACACGCATCATAGTAATGGTGGGTATGTAGGGATACACACATCATTGTAATGGTTGGTATGCATGGATACACACATCATTGTAATGGCTGGTATGTAGGGATACACACATCATAGTAATGGAGAGTATGTAAGGTTACACACATTATAGTAATGGTAGGTATGTAGGGATAGACACAATATAGTAATCGTGGATAGGTAGGGATACACACAATATTATTATAGTAATGGTGGATATATAGGGATACACTAGTAATATTAGGTAGGTATGTAGGGATACAGTAATAATCTAAGGTAGATATGTAAGGATACACAAATTATAGTAATGGTAGGCATGTAGGGATACATGGGTAAATATACATTTATACTGTTGATTATTATAACAAGGGATATACTTTTATAAGACAGTATCCATAAACTATACTAGAGACAGATGTTTCAAAAATCATGGCCAAATGTATACATCTATAGATCACTATTCATGCACAATGATATCAATTGGCATAACAAGGGGTATCTTTGAAATTAGGTTTTCAACATGCTGGTGAAGCGATAAAGGTGGGCGTACAACTATAATCGAGCTTATGAAAACTAGGGGGTATTCATATTTAAATCAAGCGAAGTCACAATGACATAATATTCATGGCCAGTGATAAAGGTAGGCATGCAGAAATAATATCAATTATCGCAACTGGAGGTACATGTATGTATCTTTAAATCAAATACGCACCCAATGATATAGTTTGGATATGTATGATAAATGCACAACGATAAAGCTAGCTAACTATGGAGTGATATACCACTTGTTTTTTCCGCGGATATAAAATTTTAAATTTTTATTTACAGACTTAGATGATGACTGGTATTAAATGGGTATGGAGTAACATATAAGCTACTATAGCTATGGATATATTATAATAATATCTTGTGGTTCGTTTATTCTGATATATCAAAAAGTTTGCTAAGGACGGATCATTTAATATGATAAAGTATAATGACTATTCCGTTCCGTTATGCTTTTGTGTTAATTGTTGATATTGATTGACGTTAGTCTAAGGCGGTAACAATCACATGCAGTAGCGGATTATCATTGAGGCTGATGAGGCTGCAGCCTCAGGCCAAAAGATTTTTTAAATAAAAAAAAATTAAATTTATCTGATACGATTAAAAACGCATAGACAATGAATGTTAGGGGGTGTGGTTTAGGCCCAACGGGAACCAGCATAGGCCCTGACCCGAAATTAATTAGGCCCACGCAATTTTAAACAGGCCCTTATAGGCCCTCCAGCAACTGCCGCCTCAGGCCTTGATGGAGCTTAATCCGCCACTGATCACATGGTGAAAGTTTCAGCCAATCAGGTAATCTTTTTTGACAGTATAACCAGCTATATATGCAAGTGTATCATCTTTTGACAGTATAACCAGCTATATATGCACGTGTATCATCTTTTGACAGTATAACCAGCCATATATACACGTGTATCATCTTGAGAAATGTTAGTTTATATCTGCTTATTTAGTTTATAAACAAAAGAAAACAAATAACAAATTACTGTGCTTGGGTAGGTCCTTCGTCCATTGGAATTAGTAACAAAAGAATCATCCACATCTGTACGACGAAGAGTCAATTTTAATTTTGTTTCCGATATGATCTGATTTACTGTCTGTTCCAGGCGACACTACGACTCAAAAATTGCTTACTATTTCTTCAATTTTTAATTAAAATGGTTAAAACTTAACGACCTACCTGGAATTGTCATCCCATCACTTTCTGCATCTAGCCTTAACGCCTATTAGTTCGATAAAAGCCTTTACCCTCTTGTAAATTTCACATTTTTCGACACCAATCAATTTCACAGAACATCAACATTTCAACTGCGTCGACGCAAGTTGGGTCACTCTCTATCATGTAGGGGTATAAGGGTATTCCACAAATCGGGTGCATTCGGTTAATAATGCTTTTGTGCGGGAGGATTCGCTGGTTTGATTTGCGGCCGTGTGTGTGTCACTCGGCAAACCCCGGCAGATTCCGGTATCCTACATTTAGGCTCGGCTGTACGACAGTAAGTGATATGTACCTACGCCTATGCAATTGCGATGCGGCACCGGTTTACTTATGAGGGAAACGTGTCGAATTTAGAAAGAAGTTCTCCAAATTGCGTCGATCTACGACTGTGTAGAATTGTCAGTGTTAACAGCTTCAGATTCAATGTCAATGCCCGTCTAGGAGTTAGGGAGGGAGATGCGGCAGGTAAAGGGGCAGGTAAAGAGGCGACAGAGTCGCTGCGTGGCTTCTCGGGGAATTGTTCGTCTCGGACTCGAGACCTGCGGTCGGCCGAGTACCCTTCTCAGAGTTGGAGAGAGAGGCAGGCAATGGAAAAGACGGCCGGGACTGCCATTCCTAGAGACGGCCTGGACTGCCATTCCTAGAGACGGCCGATGCTTCAGCTTCAATGTCAATGCCCGTCTAGGAGTTAGGGAGGGAGATGCGGCAGGTAAAGGGGCAGGTAAAGAGGCGACAGAGTCGCTGCGTGGCTTCTGGAGGAATTGCTCGTCTCGAACTCGAGACCTGCGGTCGGCCGAGTGCCCATCTCGAAGTTTGAGAGAGAGGCAGGCAATGGAAGAGACGGCCGGGACTGCCATTCCTAGAGACGGCCTGGACTGCCATTCCTAGAGACGGCCGATGCGTGGTTTCGCGGCCGAGTCACGCTCTCGAGAAATTCCAGTGCATGCCCGTCTCGGGCTGGAATTCCTCGGGCCGACCGCGCGCCCGTCACGGAGTTGGACAGAGAGAGGAAGGAGAAGAGACGGCCGGACCGAGACAGCCGTTTCTCGAGACGGCCGATGCGCGTGGCTTCTGTGGGGTCTTCTGCGAGGTGACCCCTCCGCCCTTTACTGCTGCTGTCACCGATCCGTTCACTATCTTTAGTTTGCATTTCAGTCTGTAAATCTGTGATTTTCATTTTTAGGAATTCAAGCTCTTACTTCAAATTGGGGAACAACGACCTGGACCAGGAGGTTTGCCAGTTTGAAAGCCACTCTGTCGTCCTACAGACAGGCTAGCATTTGGTTTGATACAACGGTGCTAACCTCTTTATCTAGGAAAACACTGTCTTTTGATGGTTTAATTCTTCTTGGTTTCGAGATTGGTTGTGGAACGCGAACCTAGACGAGACGGCTTCTGTGGGGTCTTCTGCGAGGTGACCCCTCCGCCCTTTACTGCTGCTGTCACCGATCCGTTCCGCTCCAGTTCATCATTTTTGTCTTTTAACTCTTGGATTTCACTATCTTTAGTTTGCATTTCAGTCTGTAAATCTGTGATTTTCATTTTTAGGAATTCAAGCTCTTACTTCAAATTGGGGAACAACGACCTGGACCAGGAGGTTTGCCAGTTTGAAAGCCACTCTGTCGTCCTACAGACAGGCTAGCATTTGGTTTGATACAACGGTGCTAACCTCTTTATCTAGGAAAACACTGTCTTTTGATGGTTTAATTCTTCTTGGTTTCGAGATTGGTTGTGGGACGCGAACCTAGACGCTTTTTTAAGTTGTCGAAAGATATCCGAGTACTACTAGTAGAAGTCATAATTAAGGATTTCTAGACACAGTGCAAGTAGATGAATAAAAGACTAGTAAACAAAGATGGCGACAGTTAGCGTCCCTGGTAACATGAAATTGTACACACAAAAAAGTAACTTTCAGAGGTATTTTTATATATAAAGGTATACAGTTAAGCTTCACCACATTTCAATTAGCCTCACAATGCACAATTTAAATTCCTCCTAAAAAGCGATCCGATTTCATATTAGGTACAGCAGCAGTACTCCGGACGTTAGGGCCGAGAACCCACTTTTGTTTGATATAGAATGTTTCTCGGGGGAAAATATTAAAAATCATTTTTAACCATCCTAAGTCTTGTAATATATCGTTCTATATGTTATTGGGGTCACAGAACACGAGTTTGGGTATATTTTTAACCCCCGACCTGTTCCGACAAAGATATTCAAAATAGCGACCCAAAATGGCGGCAGAAGTACTAGGTCGTGTGATATATTGTTTTATATGTTTTTGGGGTCGCTTAACGCAAATTCGGAGATCATTTTAACATTTGATTGGTCGTGAAGGCTGAAAAAAGAAAAAACAAAGTTCACACAGCTAGATTTTATGATAAATCTTTCCAGAAATTTCAATTTTAGCTAAAACTGTTAGTAACCAAAAGGTAATTAACCAAAGCAATATTAATATCAAAGTATCATATTGTGTCATCTTAATCATCTTCATCGTCGTCATCGTCACTATCCTCTGTTCCGATCTAAAATGAGACGGGATTGAAGCATTTGTCTGAATTCGAACAAGAACAAAAATCAGAACATGACAAATCTGGCTTTTTACAGATACAACGGCCGCTTTCATATAGCGGATCAGATGGAGAACCGCATTTTATAACTTTTATCAGAACCTCCGGTGCCTTCTTAGTACCATCTGGTACCAGTCTGGGCACTAATGATCTTTTGGGGCAGAAAGAGTCCCCACTCAAGCTGTAATCTGGTGGATCGATTTTCAGGGCCGAAAACCATACTTTTAATTGAAGGTAGGGTCGTTTCAGGTTCATCTCTACAGCTTCGTCTGCTGGAGGTAATGTCTCAACTTAAGTAGCCACTTCTCGGTTCTTACCTATTCTCGATTTCCAGCTCGATTGTCGCGCGTTGTTAAAACTAGAGACTATGCCTTTTCCAAAGCAGGATAGAATGAATACTTTTGATTCACTAAGAAACGTTTTTACGGGACATTTCTCATCAGAAAGAAACTCAGAATCGCTGGTATTTACAATTCTATCATCACTACCGATTCAGAAAGTGTCTGTACCGAGACATAATATGTGTTGTAATGCCCCCGTCAGACCGAGTGGCGTCCTTACTGTGCTGCTGCGACTAGAAAATTTACAAGGTCGATGGTAAACGTAAACACAACGTGAGAAAAAGTCGAAAAAATTCACAAACTTGAAAGAAGTCGCGTTCTTTACCCCGTCAGACCAGAGTGGCGCCTTTACTGTGCTGTTACAGCGTCCGTCAAGATCGCCATAAGCGTGATAAAGCGTGGTAAAGCGTGATTGAAACGCCAGATATCGCGCTTGGGTCTTGATGGTCACAAATGATCGCCGAGTCACGGCGTTTGTTTTGAGCATGTTCAAAACAAACGCCAAGGTTCGGCGATCTGCCCTGGAACGATGTGAAAACACATTTGTTTTTTCAAGTTTGTGATATTTTGGGACATTTTCGTACGTTGTGTTCACGTTTGTGCATTTTCTGATCGCCGTAAGGTCGCTGCAGCGCAGTAAGGACACCACCCGATCCGACGGTGACTAGGCGATCATTAACGACCATGGAGACCATAGCACGGTATCTGGCGTTTCCACCACGATTTTAACGCGCTTATGGCGATCTTGACGGGCTCTGCAGCCATTTTCCGTCGCCGTAGCTTCGCAGGAGGGACGCCAACACAGTATGACGAGGGTATTGTTTAGAACATGCTCAAAATAAACGCCGTGACCACAGCACGATAGCTGGCTTTTCTTATGGCGATCTTAATGCGCTCTAAACCCATTTTCTATCGCCGTAGCAGCGAAGTTCTGACGGGGATATAACGCAAACCATTCGAAATCCTCGCATCTTAAGCATTCTTTGTAGAGCATATTCATGATTTACATCGTTCGAAGAATTGCAAAATGATTCAAATAGTATAGCCATTGTTTCGGTCGGATACCAAAGCACCGCAAGCTCGTTTGATAGCGAATTGATGTTGAATAAAAATGCGCCTTTCACCGCATAAAATGTACTTAACAAAATAGGAAAACCAACTATGTACATGGATATCGACAATGATTAAGTTATTTATCGTTTAGTCCCGTCTCATGTACCTTGGTTATAAAAGGTCGGATGTTAAAATGATGTCAGAATTTTCGTTAAGCTATCCACAAAACGTATAAATCGATATATTACACGATGTAGTAGGGCGAAATATGAAATTCTTGCATTTCCGCCGCCATTTTGTAATATCTTTGTCGCAATTAGTCGGATGTTAACAATATGCCCGATTACGTGTTCAGTGACCCAAAACAACTATAAAACGATATATTACACAACCTAGGGTGGGTTTTCTTTGTATTATTCCAGCCATTTTTGGACGCCATCTTAAATATTTAATTTTCCCCAAGGGTGACACCACCACACCCACCCTGGAAAAATGAAGGAGGCCCTACCCAACAATAATCCATCGAGAAACATTCTATATCAAGCAAAAGTGGGTTCAGTGATTTTTTTGCATTTGACGTCCGGACTACAGCGAGAGACACGTCTTGACACCTGCCGCCATGACACCAAACAAATAAAACCAAATTGAAGTTGCTGTATTCACAGGCTGGAATTGCAGGAAAACGCGTTTGCGGCAATTAAATTTTCAAACTTTTATCCCAACGGTTCCGTCTTCGTGGACTGTAAACAATTGATTAGAATTCGAGTCAGCCACCTTAATTAGACCATTTTGAAGTTGCTTTATTTACGGGCTGAAATAGCAGGAAAACCTGTTGGGGTCCATGTAAGGTAAGCTCCGCTTCTTCGCCGCTGTCTGTAAACCCGAAAATCTGTGTTGCATTTGGGTTCTGCCCCCTGACTGCCATCTAGCCCATACGACTATGAGAGGCATTGAATACATTTTTTTTGGTATTGGGCGATGCTAATCACCTTCTGCCTTGTACTAGTCACAAAGAGAACTTTAGTAAGTTAAAGATATGCTGAGTTGTATTGATGTATCCAAGTCTTCTGGTTCCGATAATATTAGTGGTACTTAAATCAGTTGCTGAATAAATTTATATTCCACTATGTTCTCTTTTTAATCCTTCACTCGATACCCGATCTCTTCCCAAACTTGAAACATGCAAACGTATTGGCTCTCTACAAAAAAGGCAGTAAATCAGATTGCTCTAACCATCGATCCTTCTCATTGTTAAGTTTAGTCTCTAAATGTTTTGAAAAATGCATACACCAGCATACATTTACCTTCCTCCGCGACAACTCACTACTAACAAAGTTCCAAAGTGGTTTCATGAAAGGAGACCCCACTATGAATTAAATTATTACAGACATAAACTATTTCTTTTTAAAGCAATAGATGATGGGCATTATGTAAGAATTGTGTTCTGTGACATCAGCAAGGCTTTCAACAGGGTCTGGCACATAGGCGTAGGAGACGGGGGGCAAAGGGGCCATATGCCAAAAAAACGGTATTGCCCGAAAATAGGTATTGTCCGAAAAACGGACATCGAGGCAGAAAACCGGCGCCGCTGTCTATAATCCCGAAATTTTCGGGCATTTCTAGTTTTGCTTCCCTAGGTATGCCAAAAAAACGGTATTGCCCGAAAATAGGTATTGCCCGAAAAACGGACATCAAGGCAGAAAACGGCAGAGAAAACTAGCAGTTGGCGACCGTCAAATAATCCAAAAACATTTTGGGGGTCATTCGCCCCTCAAAGAAAACCGGCGCCGCTGTCTATAAACCCGTAATTTTGGGGCATTTCTAGTTTTGCTTCCCTAACTGTCATCGAGCCCTAATAAAACACTAATTTTAATTTTCTTGTAATTGAATATAACAAATTGTACTGAGTTGACTATGGATTAAAACATTTTGTCTGGGGCCACTCGACATTGTGCGATATTTTTCGGGCATCGATTAATATTTGGGAATACAGATGCAACAGTCTGACTGGATGGTTGGAATTCAGAATGGAATTTCGGTTACAAAACCATTGAATATTTTTGGAGTTGTTTACACGGGCTAGAATAGCAGAAAACGCATTTCGGTGATTGAACTTTCCATACCGCGCGACGATTGATTAGTTGTTTGGAATCCCGGTCAGCCATGCAGGCTATACTGGACCAAATTGAAGTTGCTGTATTCACAGACTGGAATAGCAGGAAAACGCCTTTGCAGCAGTTACATTTTCAAAATATTCTCCTAAATGTCCCGTCTACGTGGACTGGAAACGATTGATTAGAAATCAACTATAATAAGCCTTCTTAATAAGGATGCATTCGACCACTCTAGAGTTGCTTAGTTCACCGGCTGAAATAGCTACAGTTAATTTTTTTTTAAATTTCTGCTAACGGTCCAGTCTTCGAGGACTGTAAACGATTGATTGGAATTCGAGTCAGCCACCTTAATTAGGCTATATTAGACCACTTTGAAGTTGCTTTGTTCACCGGCTGCAATAGCAGGAAAACGTGTTTGCAGTCGTCAAATATTCCAAAATTTGCTTTGGGGGATACAAGGTCGTTACTGTCTTTAAACCCGAAAATATTTCGGGCATTTAGGGTTCTGCCCCCCTAACTGTCATCGAGCTCCTACGCCTACGGTCTGGCATGCTGGTCTCTGTCAAATATTGGACGCTGTTGGTATTAGGGGACGCTTATTCGAATGGCTTTAAAGCTATTTAACTGATAGAACACAGTGTGCTGTCGTCGAAAATACCTCCTCTGGTATCTCAGTTGTCACGGCTGGTGTTCAGCAGGACTCGGTTCTCGGTCCCTTACTTTTTTTTCTGATCTACATAAATGATATTGTCGAAAAATTACAGTCAAATATAAAATTATTCGCGGATGATACATCTTTATATATGTTGATTAAAAATCCTATAGAAGGTACCAAAATTTTAAATTCGGGTATTGAGAGAATATACACACAGACTAAAACATGGCTTTTTACCTATATTCCTGATAAAACTAAACAATGTCAACCGCATCTAAGCACGACTTCTCTTTGCACGAACACAGTTAAAACAAATGAAGTATCTCACCACAAACATTTGGGGCTTATTTTTCAATTTTTTTTAAAGGAAACATAAGTATGGAAAATCTTTGTTATAAAGTGTTAAAAATTTATCAACTGCTTAAGATCACTCAAGTACCAACAATGAAGGAAATCAATCAAAACAATACTAGTACATGTATATACTTCCCATATTTTACCACACTTTGACTATGCTAACATTATTTGGGATGGGTGCACGCACGGATTACTTAGCTAACCAGTTAAAACAATTACAATTATATGCTTTACGCACAATATGTGAAGCTGTAAAGGGGGCTAGTCATGATTTACCCTATAAAGAAGTCGCTATTTTGCCTGTAAAACAATGACGTGAAAGCCATAAGTTGATATTTGTATATAAAATAATAAACCACTTAACCCCTGATTACCTTTATGATAATTTAAACAAAAAGAAAGTAAATATCATTAAGAAATGACAAAAACGTTCCATACTATTTTGTAATTCTTTCTGTCCTTTAACTACACTGCTTAGGAACAATCTAGACCTATCTATACGTAATTCAGATACGTTATTCATTCATGACACAAACTAGGTCATTTTTGGACTAACATATGGTTTAATTTTATTTTAGACAATATTTCTTCATTACATAAAACAGCAAATAAATAAGACTGGCACATAAATTTTAATACCACATAAAACAAGTATACACACACAACAAACACATGTAAATTGAATATAATTATTATTTATGCAATAAATTAACCCCCCCCCCCTTATCATTCATAATTAAATTAAGTATGCACAGTGAAACTCACTAGACGGCCAGTCAGTAAAACTACTAAGGAGGTGGGCGGGTGAGCAAAAAACTTGCATAAGACTTGTATGTCTTATTGGGCATGCGGTTGGATGGGCGGCTAGCTGACTTGCCAAGTGTAGTCTATTAAAGCAGTAAATTCAAGGGGGAAATAACTCTAATGAGTAGGCCTAAGCTATGGGTCAGACCACATTCATAAACATCTAAAACATAAATTTACAATAAATTATTACTTTAGACAATATTTCTTCATTGCATAAAACAGCAAATAAATAAGATTTGCACATAAATTTTAATACCACATTTAACAAGTATACAAACACATGTAAATTGAATATAATTATTATTTATGCAATAAATTAATCCCCAGTCCCCAAAAAATGTTGTATGTGTTGTTGGAAATATGAGGTAAAAAAACCAAAAAAACCTTGCAACTGGCAAGTAAGGCTGGATGTGAAAAGTGCAAATATGACAACTTAAACAACAGGCAAAGGGGCAGCAAATCTTTGTGCAACTGACAATCGCTGGGAAAGATTGTCATCCTTATAGCGTTTGAAACAATCACTAGACCAATATCCAAGCATTTGAATATCAGTGGCTGGAAAACCAAGTAAGTGAAGCCAATATGCCCCTCCCCTGCGAAAGGAATGGCCTCTTATTTTTGCATAAGGCCACCGCATATTAACTCATAATTCTTTAACTTTGCAAATAAAACAAAGGTAAGTCAAAGGTTGGCCATTTGATAAAGCAAGAAGAGGGCCAAGAGGATCACTATTTAGGCTTAACGCGAGAAAGGACTCCAAAGCCAAAGCAGGACATAGAGGGTGACCACTTATTCTAGGTAGAATTGTTATTACCCTATGCTCGCGATATTGAAGAGTTTTTGTATGCCGTATATTAATTACAAACCCCCAAGGGTGTGAGACAGCATCCATGCGCCGCAAATCCTTAGTAGGGTCAAATGCAGACTTTGGCAAAACATTATTTGGGTTTAGCAGTCCAAAAAAGGCAATCAGGCAAGCAGCCCAAAAGGCATGGTCAAACAAATTTAAGCAATGTTCTAAATTTGAGTAACATTTCCGGTGTCATAGTGTCAACATGAGACTGAGCAGCACCAAGATATCTTTTAATACCTAACAATAATTGTTTAACATTCCAATTATCACATAGAGGGTCAGGCAAATCCTCAGCTTTATGTAAATGCGAAATGACATTAAGATATTGACTTATAGTAGCTTAACGATAGTGTTTGACATGGTAAAGGTATGCCACATACATCTGAACACAGTCTGTAGTAGCTGGGATAGGCATTAGGCAATAACATCACAAAATTGATAAAAACAATTAAGTTGTGAGGCATATGTAGCTTTTGTTGTCTTTGACCAAGCTTTCTCTCTTGATACAGAACCACCTGAAATACACAAATGTAATTGACATGTGGCATAATAGTTCTGATATGGAAAAGTCTACACATTTCATTGAAGGTAAAGTCCGTAAAGTTTATCCAACATATTAGGCTGATGAAGGCGAGAACAAGTATCAGCTACCGTGTTGTCGATTCCTCGTATATAAACACCATGTAAACTAAAGTTATAGCAAGCGCACAACCAGAAAATGTTTTGCAACATCCACATAATGGTTTTATTCCTAGATGTCCCTTTATTTATGGCGGTTTTGGGAACTATATTATCAGTATGAATAACAACTTGTTTGTCTCTCCATAACGCGCACCAACGCAATATGGAAATAAAAATTGCTGCCACCTCCTTTACATTTATGTGTTCATTTGCTAAGAATGGGATATCTAATATCCAATTAGTGTAAAAATAATCGCCTTCATAGTAACCGCCTGCACCTGCAGAGGAGGGATCAGTTGGTAGAGAGTTTATTGGCCGAATATCATGGATTTTCAGACTGCCATTGAATTGACGGAGGAAATCTTTCCACTAGACCAAGTCGAGAAAAAATTCCACATCAAGTAACACTTTGTGCGAAGCACTGGTTAATGTACCCTTAAGCTCTAATATTCTACGCAAAAAAGTCCGGTCTCCACAAACTATCTGTGAAGCCCAGCTGAGTTTGCCACATAAGATCTCAATTTGACGTTTACTAGCGAGAAAAAAATTAGCCAATTTCTGATCGGGTAGAGAAAAAGTCATGTTCTCAGAATCAATCAGAACACCTAGGAAAACGAGAGAGGTACTAGGGCTCTCAACTCTAGACCAGTTTATTCGAAATCCAAGAGTACGCAAAACATTAACTAGTTGCTCTAGAGCATAAACATACTGATTAAAAGTTGGACTGATGAGCAATAACTGTAATGTTATACTGTTTTAACATTATTCGACATATGACACTGGTAAGTGTCTGAAATATCTGGGGACTTTTGGATGCACCAAAGGGCAATTTTGTATCAACACGGTAAGTTGGATGGATATCTCCTTCGAATGTCCACTTGAGACCAGTGGCAAAATAATTGGATTTGTGGATACTAACAGATCGATAAGCACTATGTAGGTCCAACTTAGCTAAAAAAAAAACTTGTGTGATGTAGTTTTTGGCAACTGTCAAATCTATATACGAGCAAGACGTGTCGCTCGCATAATCATTCATAGCTCTGCCTTCGGGCTGACTCGCATCATGGATGAGGCGTACTTTACCATTAGATTTAGAAATTGCCCCTAAAGCACTGATAATCTGTGGCTTAGTAGAGGTAATAATATAATTACCATGCAATATCTCAGTTTGAATTTGTTCTTCAACTAAGCTGCACATAGTTTTTGCTGATCGATAATTGTCTACCTCAACACATTCTGTAATATTCACATTGTCAATGATATGGAAACCTTCTTTGACTCCATTTAAGATACATTTTCGCTCAGGATCATCAACTGGGAGTAAATGGCCCAAGCCGAATAGTGTAAATCAGAACTAGGGTGTGAGTCAAACCTCAAGGCAGAAGTCACTAGTTTTTTGAAGTACCATGCTTTTTAGCTGGATGGGATTCGGAATAGAATAAACAACAACAGTAAACAAATCGAAAAGGAGGGCGATCACAAGATTCTGAATTAAATTTGAAACAAATTTCTTTCCCACTTGGTGTAGTCGGGCCTCGAGGTCGAGAAAAATTAACTTTGAACCTTTGAGTATCGCGGACTGGTTTCTTATCTGGGGTAAGCAGAGTTTTTGGCACAAGCTGAAAGGTGTGTAAATCTTGACGCACCGTTTCCCATTAAATTTTAGTTTATGCTGAAGCTCTCTATACTCTTTGTCATAGAGTAACACAATACTCTTGAGATAACGACTAAAAAGTCAAAATACAGACTGAGTGTAACCCAAGTAATCAGGTATATCAGAGTATGACAGTGTTTGCTCTTCTAAAAGTCTTTCCAAGATTTGAAGATTTGCATATCCCCATTGTTCAATTGTAAACTTATCATGCTTATTTTTTCTTCATAACTTTAAATGAGCCATCTTGCCGAATGGATACAAGCTCCTCGGGATCATAATTATGGTCATTTGAGTCTTCCCAAACAAAGTCACATATGAGATATGCTTTGCTCTTGGAACGAATTGTTTTTGATGAATCAAAACAAGTACTGGTACCTTGTTGGTGAAGCATGGAGTTAAGGGCTGGCGGGCTGTGGGGCAAATCATCGCCACTGGATATTTGTCGTTTTTCTTTTTCAGTGGCTTTATAGAGAGTGAGTCTTTCTCTTTCAACTTTTAGGTTCTGAAGCTGAGTTTGAAGTGCGGCTACAGTTGGTTCAGTTTTACTAGTTTTGGTGTCTGTCTGGCTCGGTTGAGCTGGCTTAGAAGTAACCGGAGTACTTATCTCGTCTTCACCATCGCCTGGATGCGGTATCATATTGACAGACAGGGAACTGATAGGCACAGAAAGGTTTTCCGGGGTGTCAACATGTGGAGCTAATAAGGGGACTCGTCATGATTTACTCTATAAGAAGTCGGTATTTTGCCTGTAAAACAATGACGTGAAAGCCATAAGTTGATATAATATTTGTATATAAAATAATAAACCACTTAACCCCTGATTACCTTTATTTTAATTTAAACAAAAAGAAGGTAAATATCATTAAGAAATGACAAAAACGTTCCATACTATTTTGTAATTCTTTCTGCTTATAGGAACAATCTAGACCTATCTGTACTAATCAGATACGTTATTCATTTTTAAACAAAAGACTCTTAAAACAGGATCCCTTCGATAGAGAGAGAGGGGGTTTAACGTCCACTCGACACAAACTAGGTCATTTTGGGACTAACATATGGTTTAATTTTATTTCAATAATTCGCTTGCGCATAGGGGTCTTTAGCAGTGGGATGAAAACCGGAGGACCCGGAAAAAATACCACGAGGTTGGACAGGCGACCCTACTCCTTGTCACATACAAACGAGGATTCGAAGCCACGACATTTGAGTCAATGACAGGCACGCACGTGCTAACCATTCGGCCATCCAACCCCCACCCACCCCGTGATCACTTTGTACCTTCTTGTTACAATATTGGAAAAAGAAAAGTTCAAATCATCCGTTCAAGATGTTCGGATTTCATTCTTGAGAAAAAATCTTGAACAAATTCATATTTTCAGTATAATATAGACGAAATATTATCAACTTCATACAAGTACTATTACAATTCGGCCATCCAACCCCCACCCACCCCGTGATCACTTTGTACCTTCTTGTTACAATATTGGAAAAAGAAAAGTTCAAATCATCCGTTCAAGATGTTCGGATTTCATTCTTGAGAAAAAATCTTGAACAAATTCATATTTTCAGTATAATATAGACGAAATATTATCAACTTCATACAAGTACTATTACAATGACCTTACCACAATTGCGTAAATTATACACACATAAATCATGCGAGAATTTCAAAAAGCGACAATGTGAATTGCGGCACAAAAAAAACCTAATATAATATGTCTGCATCGGAGAAACGGGCACACATCTGAAGGATAGCGTACGAGACTGTAACATAGAAAATGTGCCCTTGTTTGTAAATAGACACATCATTAGATGTGCATAACACCTACAAATAAAGTTTCAAATTTTAGCCTTTTTATAAACTGAAAGAAAAATAATGGAAAACTTCTTTATAGAAAAATTACTGTCTCGGCTTAATAGCCAGTGCCGGACTGATGGGCCGAAGGCCGACTTGCCATACCTGTGACAGGACCTACGAGCAAATAGCGGGCGAAGCCAGCCTACGTGCGCCGAAGGCGCGATCGCTCGAGGGAGGTCTGGGGGGTTCTCCCCCCCCCCCAAAAAAAAATAAATTGAAAAATAGACAGCCGCAAACCTATTTTCCAAGCACCTCAGGCCAGAGCAGCGGCTGGAGATATATTTGGTGACCGGCGAGCACTTTAATCACACATCCTCGAATACGAATAGAGAAATCAAATTTGTCATAGTCAAGAATTCACAGAATTTGTCATATTTAACAGTACAGATAGTATGATAGATATTCACTGTTCAGAAAATTTGTTCAGAAAGATTGTCGGTTTATAATGCTGTCACCATCTTGAGGTTAAACTCATGAATTTATGCATAATTTCACCAGGTGGTAGAATTTGTTTCTTTTAACGAAATCTACCTTTCTGCTTTTTTTTCCCTTTCCTTTCCCTGTTTTCTCTCCTCTCCTCTTTTACTACCTTTTCTTTTTCTTTTTTTTACTTTTTTCTTTTTTTCTTTGAGGCTTAGGCCCATATTTTGTTTTTCGGCTTAGGTGGGCAAGTGGGTCCAGTCCGGCACTGTTAATAGCCAATAAGTCTTCCATTAATTATATTGATTGATCCCGAGATTTTTTTCCGTTTTTTGTTGTTAAATTTCACCAATATCCAACATAGTAACGTGTATATGTACCCGCTGTTAGTTACCTATAAACTATGTAAACTATGTATAAATTGTTTTATTTTGTCTGTCTCTTTACAATGACATTATGTCTGACGAGCTCCCGGGATGAACGAAAAAGTCCTTTAAATTTTATTAAATCAGTGTTAAATTTTTGTCAATCCTTTTCATCAGAATATTCTTATTACTGGTGATAATCTCCAGCTGCCCTGCTAATGTTTTCCGACTGCAGTAGAATAACTTCATGGCCATAATTGGGTATGTTGGTCTTAATCTTGTCTAATACGCCATTTTTGTGAACAGTAAATGTATATCCAAAAATATTTAGCACAACCGTAAAGCTGCACTAATTTGCTATGCGATAAGCGATGAATCATAGCAGATGCGCGCCGACACACGCTGGTTTCAACACTGGTTTAATAACATTTTAAAATGCCTTTTCTCTCATCTTGGAAGCTCGTCACAAATTATTTCGTTGTGTATATACGTTAATGATGATGATTGTTTTATCATATTTGTTAAGAATAATATTTTACTAAATGAGTTATATCTCATGCTAAACTCACTAAATGAAGGTTTAAAGTTTATAATAGAAGAAAACTTTAAATCAATTAACTTTTTAGATGTAACAATAACATTATCTGAAAATGGTGACATTACAACGGGTTTATATTATAAAACTACCAGTATTCGAATCCATGTCACCCTTCTCATAAAAAAAGAAACATCCCGTTTAATCTGGCTAGAAGAATTTATACAATCGTATCATGTGATACCAATAAGATTACAAGAATTGAATCAATTCCTTCGAAATTAAAACTATCCTAGAGGTTTAATACAAAATGGTATTAAACAAGCCTTACAAATAGATCAGGAAGTTTTAAGGAAATCTAAAGTTTTAGGTAAACAAGGTGAAATTTCGCAAGAACGGGTGGGACACAATAAGACCACACTTACCACAGTTCTTTGAAAATGAAAAACTTAAAAAATATTATGAATAAAACAAATGTGGTCAACAGTCTAAAACAACCGACGAACTTGAGACAAATTCTCACTTCCTCAAAATTTTATTTAGAAAATAAAAAAAAATATTGTTTCCAAATGTGGGGATGAAAGATTTTTAACTTGTAAAATGACAGTCCATTAAAAATCCATCCACTGATTTTACGTGTAACTACGGTGGCTGATTAAGGACACGCAAAAAAAAAATATATCTCGAGCGCTCGAGATACTAAGTCGAGCGCTCGAGATAATGAAGTCGAGCGCTCGAGATAGTTAAGTCGAGCGCTCGAGATAATGAAGTCGAGCGCTCGAGATAGTTAAGTCGAGCGCTCGAGATATTTAAGTCGAGCGCTCGTGATAATTAAGTCGAGCGCTCGAGATAATATAATCGAACGCGTGTCATCCATTTCCGTTTTTTTTGTGCGGGAAAACAGTACTCTTATTAAACTGAAAAACGCGGAATTACAGAACCTGAAATACAAAGAATGAAAGATGATGGGGTAAGTGATGATTTTTAAACATTAGGATGAGCCAAGAACCAAGGGTTGATAGGAAGTTATTATTGGCCTCTTTTGAAGAAAATGGAGCATGGTTACGAAACTTTAGAAGGTGTATTTCCGCCGGCTAGACTAATCTCCCGGAATTTTCCCCCAAGATTTTCCTAAGTTTATTTGTACCTGAGCTAGACACACGAAATTTGATATGTGTTTAAACTGAATCCCACTCTTAAGCATACATTATGCAAGACCTAATCTGCCTATTGCAAATCTTTCTTTAGGCCTTGCATGTTATCTATATTATACATTAGACAATAATGAACTTATCAAGACCATAATCAACTGTCGATGTCATAGCTAGTCTGCGATAATTACTGGATTAGGATCCGATTTGCTGCTCATCTTTTATTCATAATTTAATCATGAAATGGATCGTGGAGACTATGTTTTTCTGTACGGACTTAAGTAATGATGATCGAGGCTAGGCTGAAACATCAATTGATAGATTCTCGGTTCAGAGTGGATTAATGTGACTGAAATGTTCAGCATATTCCCTTTACATTATCTGTTTTTTTTAAATAGTATAGTGAGAGGGTTGGGTAGCCGAATAGTTAGGTCGAACGCGCTGTATAATAAGGTATTTCATCGAGTCAACTGACGTGGTTTCGATCCCCCGGTTGAATATGACAAGGACTGGGGTCGCCTATCCAACCTCGTGCGTTTACTCCGGGTTCTCTCCCCCCACCCACTGCTGAAGATCCCTACGCGCAAAGCGAGTCATCAAAAAAAAAATTAAATGAACCATGGACGTTAACCCCATTCTCCCTCTCTCTCTATTAGATTGAGAACTGCCAGCTCTTTATCTAATCTCTCATAATGTATCTTTAAATAAGATTTAAGAAGAGCTGTGAAAATGAGCTTTTTATTGGAATACTTTTATCTGACTTGTTGGAGGCCTACACCTTCATAATAGAATGGGGAAGGTCAATCTAAAGTCTTTTTGATTTGAAGAGTAGCCATGCAAGTCTTCTAACTAGACTATATCTATTTTGAACTACGTTTAATTATATATTTCAGATTGATGGATTGACATTACCACTATTAAATGATCAGGAACTTTCTAGCTATTTACCGAAAAGAGGAGATCGACTAGCAGCAATAAATTATGCCAAGTCCCCGCCATCATCTGAAAAACAATCACTTCTTGAACGTTTGAGAGTTAAATTCAACTCCCCAAAGGATAAGTCGACTGAGAAATGTAAGCTGGCTACAAATGCTACAAAACCAAATCGCACAATTGAAATAGGATGGCTTCATTACGACACGGTTTCAGATACCTATAAACAAGTGAGGGCTAAGACTGGTGGTGGAACAAGGATTCTGAAAATGGACAAAGCTTCACGAAATGAAGATATCCTAAAAGAGTGTCAGACCAGATTTTTTCCGGATGGAAAATCACAAAAGGGAACAGTTACCCAATTCACCTTCGAAATCTGTGATTTTCAGCAGCAGCCTGTTCCAAATGCCACTTTAAGTGAATTATATGCAAATTCCGGTATGCGTACGTTGCGCTTCTATATGAAAACAAAGTTCATTGATGACAGTTTGAAATGTCTGCCAAACAACAACCCAAAGCGTCCTAAAATGGAGAGATATTATATAACTGGCAATCATTTAACAAGAAATGAAACGAATGAATCATCAGAGTCAACCATAGGATCATCTGCTTCATCACCACCCCTTAGTAACGTGTGGACTGATTTTCCATTTCAACCAAGATATGCAGATGGCGAGGTATCTTTTGGACCAGTCAATGACCTCGGTGAGATTACCCAAAACGATATTCATGTTATAGAGGAGGATACTTTACCTGACATTGAAAGCGGTATTCATGTTATAGAGGAGGATACTTTACCTGACATTGAAAGCGGTATTTATGTTATAGAGGAGGGTAATTTGCCTGACATTGAAAGCGGTATTCATGTTACAGAGGAGGATACTTTACCTGACACTGAAAGCGTTATACATGTTTTAGAGGAGGATAATTTGCCTGATATTGCAAGACGGAGACCTAGAATAAGTCTCAACCCAGCACCAAAAACAGTGTATGTCCGTAGGGGTACTTGCCTCAAAGATTTACTAGCATCATTCAAGGACCTAAAGGCCAATACACCTTTAATTTTAAAGCGAGTATTAGATAATGGCAAGATGGAAATGGGCGAAGGTACTGGCGTGGCCATAGATTGTCTTGTTGAATTTTGGACAGAATTTTACGAATCCTGTACTATCGGCTTGGATGAGAAGATCCCCTTCTTGAGGCATGACTATAAAGAATCAGAATGGAAGGCGTGTGGGGGGATATTTTTATACGGCTTCATCAATTTCAAATACATTCCTGCTAAGCTTAGTTCTGATTTTATTAAGGCTTCGATGGGACTACCAACAACTTCTCTCATGGAAAGTTACCTGCGATACTTGTGTCATGATGAAAGAGACACTATAAAGAAGGCCTTGGTAGATTTTTCTGGTTTTAAAGACGAGCTTTTGGACGTGTTAGACAACCATCAATGTAAAAAAATGCCAACCAAAGAAAACCTAACAGAAATTATTGAGGAAATTGCACACAAGGAGATGATTCAAGAACCAATGTTCGTGATTGATTGTTGGAAAGAAGAAATTGCTAATAGTAAAGCCAGTCTTCAACATTTGACAGATGAAACATTGACAAATTTGTATAAAGAAAGTATTCCAACCAGTCGACGTATTTTGAAGAGGTTTGTCGTTAATGCCGTAAGTAACTCACAAGAAGAAACAGCTTCATTTCTACAACGATACGTAAGAGAGATAGAGAGACCAATGTTGGAAAAGTTTCTACGATTTTGTACCGGAAGCGATCTACTTGTTGAAGCAAATAAACATATATATGTTGAATTTGCAGGAATGTCAGATTTCACTAAACGTCCAACTGCACGCACATGTACCCAAACATTAACTCTCCCTGAAAAATACAATAATTATCCGGAATTCAGGGCCGAATTTAACAATGTATTAAAATCTAACGTATGGGTGTTCGACTGGGTTTAAACCACAAACCTTTCATTCATGATTCATTTTTGCCTGTGATCAAGAGACTATTGCTCTCAGAGCGTTTGTCTTTTTAAATGCCTGATTTGAATAACAGTTTTTGTGTTTGATCATTTAGTAATTAATCTGCCGTACTTATAATTTTAAAACACTATTGCCTCGGGATTTAGTGAAATAATGTGCCAATGTGACATGTAGCCAACGTTTATTTGTTATCAATTTTAAACAAAATATTATGTTGCGTGTTTTGTTCAGTTCCTATATACTTAATCAATGTCCGTGGGTAGCCAAATATGGACATAATTGTTTTTGTTTTATTGTACAGAACGTTTTATGATCAAAAAAAAAGAACCGATGTTTTAAGTTGTATAATGTTATTTAATGATAAAAATACAGAATAAAGATCTTCATTTGTCGTTTTTACAGCCCATCCAAAGCTGCAAAGAAGGGAGCGAATATTCCCCCAACCCCTCCATTCCCCCACCCACCCCTCATTCAATCCCATGCTCATCATTTAGCTGGTCGGATAGCCGTGGCGATAGAGAGGCGGCTTGACACCAATGGACGAGGGTTCAATCCCAGCTCAGGGCAAGAACTTTATCGGTTTCCCCGAGTTCTTCGGTTTCTTCCTGCAGTAATGATCGAAATCATTCGCACGATCTGTGCCAAGGGCCAAATTGGAAAAAGGCCTCAGGCCTAATTTGCTACCCTTGTAAAATGACGCGATTAATATTATTATTATGCTCATCACCACCACTAAATATTTCGCATTGTATCCACTCCCTTCCAACTTAAGGAGTGAGTAATCTTGCATTTTGGTGAGGTTGTCGCGAGATATAGCTGGCCAGCTAGCCTGGTGTGACGTGATGATACAGACTACTTCTCAATCGTGTAGTTTTACTCCGTGTCCTTAGGTTCCCCCAACCCCCACTTAGCAAGGCGCCCGAATTGAATAAGATAAAGATTTTCCAGAGATTGGAAGGTATGAGGACCGGCATAGTACACAAGGGGTGGGGCAGGAAGGCAGTGACAGCATTGTGTTTTCAGTGTTATTATAGCAAATTCTATATAAAATGGCACCTGTCCTGAGTTGGGATCGGGGGTGTACAGCATCTGGCCCCCGCTGCTTTGCGTCGACACTGGGTATTAGAATGGCGGGATACCCATATGATGGAAGATGAACCTATTACAATCAATCAAGTCATTTACATTCAACTTTATTACTAATTACTATATTGTTACAGTATCATATAACTTTCTTCTGAGAAACAGGTAGAGATCTCTACCTGATCTTGCATCTGTTGCAATATTAAGGTTATTCATATTCATGAAATCTTGACATAATTCATAAACATCTTCATCACATGGAATTCTTGATTTGAATGTGCACTCTTGTCTACAAGCTGTAGTGTATATACTATTTAAAGGTCGCAGGTAATCTTGTGTATCAAAATGTTCTGGGCAAGAAAACATAAAAACAGGTCGACCATTGGTAGGTTGATAGTACCGACTCCTTCTTATATTGTGCATATTCCACATCAAAACAATATCATCCAATTCTGACTGAAATAAATTTTATTTTCTATATTATAAAAGCCTATTCAAATAGCATGATTTTTCTTTTGGCACGATCTAGTTACATTACATGTAATTTGTGGACAGGCAGTGTACATAATTGAAAATAGTCATGACATCACTGTATTTACAAACAATTTCGATCAATCTACGCAAGGCCCAGTTTACATCAAGGGCGATAAGCTCTGTCAAAAGGTTTATGACACTGCCGAAAGTAAAATGAAATGCTAATGCAGACGGACATGCGCCATACAGTGCGCTTTGAGGTAAATCTTGCCCGGGCAGCGGCACATGGCTTACTCTCATATCGAATTCCATCTGCAAAAGGAGTTTTTATGTCCAAGGCAATGTATACACGGCACCTATGTGAAACAATCTCTGACAGTTTGAAGAACAAAATTATCAAAAATCCATCCTGTATTGACTTCACAAGATTAAAAGATACAGGGGTCACTGCCCCATCGCATTTCAAACTATGCCTCTGAAAATAAATAAGATTTTGCTAGATTTACAAAAATCTATTTTCAGTCTCTTCTCTATCGCCACCCAGCATCTCGTGGAAAAAAAGGAACATACTGCGAACATCGCCATTTTCTGTACCTCGGTCGCATCTCATGTATTCTGGACATCCAGACAGCATTTCAACTGATTCTATAAAATAACCGGCAATAACCTTGGGATCACTGGCCGTATAGTTTGCCTTCATCCATACAATATATCGCGAAAACCCATCAATGCATCCATTTATAGCTATTCCGTACGGTTTTAACTTGTCATAGGAATCAAAATGCCAGATAAAATTAGGACCGCGAGCAAAATATCTTCGGCGGATTAATCGCCCTCGTCTTCGAATATTTACACCCTGTTGATCCAAAATGCTTAATAGTATTCTGACATTCTCTCTACTAATGGAAAATCCAGCCAAAATACATTTAAGATGCATCATTCGATAACCAAGTCGGTTACCACAGCCATCCAAGTTGCTGTTCATAAATTCAGCGACGTCTATTGCATCTGAATGATATTTATTTCTGTACAGATTATTCCGACGTAGTATGCGTCGCAATTGCCTATCAGAAATACTTATATCTGCAACTTCTTTTAAAATTAGTAGCATTTCTCGTTGTTTAAACCCCATCCCAAAGCAGATTCGCACTAAAGCGTCCATTTTAAGGGTATTCAATGCATTTCGAACGCTCAAAGTTATATCTCGAGCGCTCGACTTAATTATCTCGAGCGCTCGATTTAATTATCTCGAGCGCTCGACTTAATATCTCGAGCGCTCGACTTCATTATCTCGAGAGCTCGACTACATTATCTCGAGAGCTCGACATCATTATCTCGAGAGCTCGATTTAATATCTCGAGCGCTCGACTTAATATCTCGAGCGCTCGAGATATTTTTTTTTTTGCGTGTCCTTAATCAGCCACCGTAGATTGTAAAGAAAATTACTTCATAAAAAAAATACATATCAGAATTTAAAAAAAAAATACGGTGGCTGATTAAGGACACGCAAAAAAAAAAAATATCTCGAGCGCTCGAGATATTAAGTCGAGCGCTTAAAATAGTTAAGTCGAGCGCTCGAGATAGTTAAGTCGAGGGCTCGGCATAATTAAGTCGAGCGCTCGAGATAATACAATCGAATACATCCCAACCGATATTTTAGGCTGTATAATTATGTGCATTATTCAATAATAAACTTGCAGAATAAAGATCCATTTGTTCGTTTTTACAGCCCATCAGAAGCTATAGTGACGGAGCGCTATTAGGTTCCTGTTGTGAGGTTAGGTTCCTGTTGTGAGCGTATGTGACTTGATGATACATATTCCTTCTCAATCTTGTGGTTTTACCCCATGCCAATGTCATTAGGTCCCCCCTCACCCTGCAAGGACTCTGAATTTAATAAGAATACCCAGCGAGAACAAGGTGTGGAGAAGGGCGGGGTGGTGGTGGTGGGCTGGGGTGGTTAGGAGTAGAAGCCCGACATGATCGCAAATTAGGCAATGATCAGTTCCTACATATTATGAAATAAATAATCTTGGATCAAACCTGAGGAAATTTCAATCTCTCCTATAGCAAAACTCTGTAACCTCGATATATACAATTATTGTTTCGTATTATAATATGCGATATACGCCCAAATTGGAAAGGGGGGGGGGGGTAAATATAAATATGATGAGCAGGGGGGGGGGGGATCCACTCCGTCACTGCAGCTTTGGATGCGCAGTATAAAACTAACAATGAATCTTTATTCTGCAAGTTTATCATGTAATAATGCACAACATCAGTTAAAAAATCAGTCGAGAAGTGTTCGGTTGTATTATCTCGAGCGTTCGTGGAAGTTGAGACGTTGAATCCCCAGCTAGAACAAGGTGTGGGGAACGGAAGGCCGGGTGGGTGGGGTAGAAGCCCGACGATCGCACCACTTGCGCCAGGGTAAATGCAGGCCCGACGGAGTAAAGGGGGGGGGGGTATATTGCGGCCCCTGGACCCCTGTTACGATTCCTCGATTTCCTTAACGAAGAATGTAAATATAAATAATAGGGTTCGCTCCAGTCTAGTGCAATACCTAAAGAATAAGTCAAACAACAAGTTAAAAATAAATAAATTTTATTACAGAGAAATCAGAAAACAATTAATAAATTACAGGCCTATATAGGCTATTATACAGGTTCTAAGGCAATAAATCAACAAATCAGCATTACATAAACAAATCGTGGAGATTTACCCACTAACCAGCTAAGTGATAAAAAGTGGAGATTTACCCACTAACCCGCTTTTTGGTAAAAAGTGGAGATTTACCCACTAACCCGCTTTTTGGTAAAAAGTGGAGATTTACCCACCAATCCACTTATTGATAAAAAGTGGAGATTTACCCACTAATCCACTTATTGATAAAAAAAACTTATTGATAAAAAGTGGAGATTTACCCACTAATCCGCTTATATTGATAAAAAGTGGAGATTTACCCACTAATCCGCTTATTGATAAAAAGTGGAGATTTACCCACTAATACACTTATTGATAATAAGTGGAGATTTACCCACTAACACTAATTGATAAATTTGAGGATTTTCCCCCAAAAATGGAACAAAGTTGGGATTTTACCCGACTATTGATAAAAGCAGGGTTTTACCCACTGAATTAAAATATATGAGGATTTTCCCCAAAATGGATGAAAGTTGGGATTTTACCCGACTATTGATAAAAGCGGGGTTTTACCCACTAAATGATAATTATGAGGATTTTTCCCCAAAATGGATGAAAGTTGGGATTTTACCCGACTATTGATAAAAGCTGGGTTTTACCCACTAAATGATAATTATGAGGATTTTCCCCCAAAATGATAGGATGTGAGGTTTCCTCACAAATGATTGGGAGCTTCACTTCAGGTTTATTTCACCTGCACAAAATTACTTTATTATTAATATTCCGATGCTCCAAAGCTCTACAGGCCTATATTGGAGTAAATTCTGTGAGGTTTCCTCACAAATAATTATTCAGCTTCACTTCAGGTTTATTTCACCTGCACAAAATTACTGTATGCTCCAAAGCTCTACAGGCCTATTTGGAGTAAGTACATAACTGTAGGGTACAAGTACCCAAGATCACACACAATACTAAGAGTCGGTCAACAATTCACTTCTTTGTGAATTTGATATGATATTGATAATCTGAAATAAAATTCCGTCCCCAACACAGCTGCTGGCTAAAACTAAAACCAAACATGACAAAACGAGAAATCCCCGGAGAAATGGAATTAGATCAAAAATGCTAGTTTACTCTTTACTTGGGTCACGGGTTCTTGTCCCATGATTAATTAGCCCGGGGCCGGAGTCTAGTTATTTCCCAAAGAGTATTTAGTAACTAAACACAAATGATTCCATTCTCCTTGTTGGGGAGATCTGTCGTTTTGGAGCAGCGATGTCGAGTACTCGACTCTTGGTGACCGAACTGTCAAAAGCAGACGCGCTCAAGGCCTATATGGAATATTAGCCAATCGGAGCGCATGGAACATTGATCGCGTGAATCTTGACCAATCACAGCGTTTAGAACATGAGCGCGAGATGACTGTAATGGCGGACGTAAACCAACACTCGAAAACATCGAAGATCGCAATTCGAAGCCAGTAAATCGGCAACAGGGACTTGATTCCAGGAAGCATTGTAATAAATTTATGCTGGCACGATTCAACCATTGTTTAGGCACGATGTCTAATTATTCTCGTGACATGACAAGTTGTGAAGTACGATAGTTTTAACCATTTTGATTATCATTCGATGAAGATCTGTCATCTATCTACGATAGCTGATTCGCCGATTCGCCCGGTCAACACGTGGTTTTGTTTGTGTACCTTTCACATTTTCCTAGGTTCGTAACATTGCCCTCATCCCACGAAGCATTCGTCCCGAATGACACTAAGACTCCAAAAAGTATGGATTGATAAAGATGAATGCACTGTAGCATCATCATAATAAGATAAATAATTAGAAAGGCTTATTAATTATGCAATTCTTTAATAATCCTACTGTAGTACTACTAGTACTACATGAGTACATGTAGTACTAATACTACTTAAACTAAAGTAACAGAACTACTGTGTGATCCATCCTAAATTTTAAACGGATTTCTTAGATTATGAACAAACTACTGAATAATTGTTATTAAAATCTTACCTGTGTGTTTGTAATCAACTCCCGTTAAATAAAATCCATTGCACAACTATTTATTATAACGATGACAACAGGTACTCTCTTGAAAAATTGAAATATCAATAACTTTTGGCAAAGATAAACAATATGGAAACTGGGTTACGTCCCTCTCTGGGAGATATTAATTTGTAGATTAGGGGTGAGAGCATAGTAAATTCAGGTAGCCAACAATTAGGACAAGAATCCGTGAACACTCGGCCCAAAGACCACTCGATCCAAGAACGGTCGGACCAACTGATAGAGCACACGGCCCAAACAAATAGACTACTCGGACCCAACAGAAAGAAGACTCGGACCAATAATAAAGTGTTGTTTTAATAAATTGATAATTGTGTTTGTTTTAATATGATAACTCGAAGCAATAATAAAGTGTTATTTGAATAAATTGCTAATTGTGTGTGTTTTAATATGACGTACTACTCGAAATAATAATAACGTGTTGTTTGAATAAATTAAAATTGATAATTGTATCCCAAATCGCAAAATCTCAAGAACCACACAAGTCACGTTTAAAAAGGGGCATATACACGTCCGGTCTTAGGCGGATGACTTGAAAACGTGTTGCCCTCCATATATTAACGCAGGTGTCAGTGGGGTAGAACTGGGTGAAACCACTGGGGATACCGCGAATGTGGAAAAAGTTAAATTAGGCTATGTATATTATGTAGAAACTGTCAAAAGTCTGGACATACCGAGTCTCATTGCAAGAGTAAATAAGACAAATTAGATTGATATTTTTTGCGGCACCATTATTAATTAATTCTAAAATAATCGTTGATATATTTTCCGTACACAAAACTGAACTAAACAACTCTAAATATAAGAATTCCGTAAAAGAATTAGTTGCTTCTTTGTATTGTGATTTAATAATAAATAAATAGCATATTATCTAGCCTTATAGTTATAATACAATTTAATTGGTCCGACTGGTCTTGTTTTGGTCCGACTGGTCTTAGTCCGACTGGTCTTAGTCCGAGTAGTCTTTGGTCGGAGTAGTCTGGATACCTACGACAATTGGCATGGAGTTTGAGCGTTCGCACACATTACCGTCTTTTTTTTACATTCTAGTAAAATCTCTGCAAATTTTATAGCTTTACCTTTTGAAATATTTTGATTTAATTTTTTGATTAGCGACTCGGGTGGGATAATTTACTTTTGAACACGCATGCCGCACAATCACAACTATACATTCGTTTTATGGGCCTTACCACACTTCGGTCAAAACTGTCGAATCCCGAATTAATGTTCCGTTTCTTACGGGATCGTACCGGCTTAGGAGCATTATATTCCCAACCGGGCACCCAATAGACACGCTGAGGGCTGCCGCAACACGCTTAAAGATGTTACTGAAGCGGTTATTATTCGATCGAACGAATGCGTATCAAATTAAAAATACACTCAGAGAATTCGGAGGTAATTTAGCTTCATGATCCTTATTAAATTATATATTAAAGAAGATAGGATATTTATAGTTTATATAATATTATGACTTTTATTTTTACGAGTATCCGTGCAATCAGTGATATTTTCATTGTGAATAAAATTTGATAGACTGGCAATCAATGCGGTTTCCATATAAATCTCCAATGTAATTGCCTTCAATTGATATTTTTCGTCACCCAAACCCACATGAGAGAGAGAGGGGAAGAGAACGGGGGAGAGAAAATCCACGAGATAAGACAGGCGACCCTACTCCTTGCCACGTACAACCGGGGATTCGAAACTTATCAATGGCAGGCTTTATGTTTATGATACAGCGCGCGCACGCTAATCATTCAGCAATCCAACCCCCCAAACGCATATACGAACAGAATGGTCCCGATGTCAAACTATCTTTCAGTGTTAACCTACCCCCGCAACAGGTATATTGGATTCGTCCAACACGTGACAATGAAATTGTTGACATTGACTCAGTCGAAATTACTAGTAAATATTTTAATTTTTCAAGAGAGAACTTGTTTTCATAGTTGTAATAATTAGTTGTGCAATGGATTTTATTTAACGGGAGTTGATTACAAACACACAGGTAAGTTTTTAATAACAATTATTCAGAAGTTTGTTCATAATCGAAGAAATCCGTTTATTATTTAGGATGAATCACACAGTAGTCAACATCACAGCTATATGTATTTGCATTTCAACATGCCAATGAATAGAAGGTTTAATCCTTTATATTAATATGATGACCGTAATGATGGACTAAAGTTCAAGTTCGACACAATGCACTGAATGCCCCTTATTAAACTTCAACAATACACGAAGTTAATATGATGAAGTAGAGTTGGGTTGAATTAATCAGCCTTCTTGAAAAGGTTAATAAGAAATAATCATTATTCCTAGTCAAATTGCAAGTGCTTAAAGTAGGTTGTGTCATGCAGAATTTCTGAATAATATATTTTGTCAATCAAAAATGAGACATTTCTCGATACAAATTAAACATGTTTTTTGTATTTTATTATTATTTGCAAATTATATATTTATCAATTGATTCCAGTTAGATCGACCTATTTTGGCTAACATAATATGTTTCCAAATCTTTAAATTTTGTATTATATACCCATATAAAGTCTCTCTGCTTATATTGATCAGGACTGCTAATCCAGTCATACTCATTTAATGAAAGTCTAATTTTATTATCAGAAATTGTTTGATTTGCACTTATATTTACAGATTGATTATATGCAACATTAACTTTGTCACTATTATTCATATCACCATCAGAATGATTTACTTGAAGAAAAGGACTATTTGGTAAGTCTATATTACTGGTATTTTCCAGAACGTTTTGTTTCAAGGGCAAACAAATTTCACTATCATATAAAGCAAGGCCCATATTTTCCTTTTGTATAATAGGATCACTTTCTTGGCAGCTTATACTTTTTTCGTCTAATTTTATATTTTCATTTGGCTTAATTTCAGCAAAAGCGTGACAAGTCTTGGGATTTAAATTATCCTGACTGCACAGTCAAATTTCACTAAGGCCAGTATTATTACTTTCAAATGAAATTCTATTTATTTTATTCTCAGCGGACATATTCGTAGCCACATCATTATTATTTATTGCTGATACTTTACTCCTACAGCTCAGTGACAATTTGTTGAAATTTCCATAAATAGTTTGGGATATTTGAGAATTTTGTGGTCTCTCACAGTTTCTGTTTACATATTCATACTGTTGATGAACGTTTGACTTATCTTCATTAATGTCACAGTGATAAACATCTCTTGGCGGTCTAGGTGCACAATAATTATTACTCTTATAGTAATTATTGCCTGATTGATAACTATTATTATTTCTATTTTTATGATGCACATTAAAATAATTTCTATGTCTTGGTAGTTGGTAACAAGATTTATTAATAATCAGTGCTTGAACCAAATGCCTAGTTGTGTTCTCTAATGAATTAATTGATTTATTAAGGGTACTAATATCTAATTCATTATCATATTTTCAGGTCTAATCTCAAATTGAGCTTGGCATAAGGGTTCTGTATGAGCAGTGAATTGATGAACAGAATGACTACGATGTCCATCAGCAAGTACATGTGCCTCAAGTCTGATAGCATGAGTTTCTGCTTCATCAATATCAGTGGGACATAGTTCTCGGATTCGTAACCTCATGTTAGAGTCCTGAATTGCATCTATAAAGTGATCAAGTGCTAAAATTTTCGCAATAGAAGAATCAGCTGTTGGATAAGCTTGTTTCGCAAGCATCCGAATCGACTGAGCCAACTCAGGCAGTGTTTCAGTTTTTCCTCTATAACGAGTTTGTAGCCTGACTCGATACATTTCCGAGCGTTCAAGCCATCCAAATCTAATACGTAGTGTTCGGACTAGAATATTAAAATATTGTCTCTCAGATCGACTGAGTTCAGTTAGAATAGCCCTGGCATTACCAGTTAAACTACATACTAAATATAAGGATTTTCATCATAACTCCACCTGTTATGTGGCAAACAGTTTCAAACTGAGCAAGATACTGTTCCAAATCATCTATGACATCATATTGAGGTGGCCCCATTGACTGATTATTAACATTATCAGGAATTCTAGGACTTGTATAAAGATTATTTAAATGATTATAATTTTGATTAGTTTGTATACTACTTACATCTCTTATTATTGGGTGATTCGGTTCAAGTCTAAACTCCTTACGAAGACCATCAAATTCACGAGACAAGGCAACAACATCCTTCTTAATAACATTCATTTCTTGTTTTATTTCATGTTTCATTTCAATCAAACCTTTATTGTTCTCACTTCTTAGATATTCCAATTGTTGGCTGATTTTATGTAAGATAGTGTTATTATTTATTGAAGTATATTTACTTCCACTATCCACTGATTGGGCTAGTGACACATTGTTCGGAGATATACTCTCTTCTTCTACATTTTCATTTCGAACCATTTTATTTGGGTTTAATAAACTATTATTATTATTTATAACCTCAGTGTCATCTATTGATGCCATTTTTGTTTTCACTTTTGTACGACTGATTTAGTTTTATGAACTATAACTTTTATAATACGATAATATCCTGAATAAAAAAAGGAAATATATTATTTCACTTACACTTACAGAATATATTTTTATACAATACCCTTTTTTACCCTTAACTATAGTCTACCTATTCTTTTGGCACCCACTAAAACTGGAGTTTTAATTAATACTAAGGGAATTTTGTGGTTTAATCCCACTTCTGACACCAATGTTACGATTCCTCAATTCCCTTAACGAAGAATGTAAATAAATAATAGGGTTCGCTCCAGTCTAGTGCAATACCTAAAGAATAAGTCAAACAACAAGTTAAAAATAAGCAAATTTTATTACAGAGAAATCAGAAAACAATTAATAAATTATAGGCCTATATATTATACAGGTTCTGAGGCAATAAATCAACAAATCAGCATTACATAAACAAATCGTGGAGATTTATCCACTAACCCGCTTTTTGGTAAAAAGTGGAGATTTACCCACTAACCCGCTTTTTGGTAAAAAGTGGAGATTTACCCACTAACCCGCTTTTTGGTAAATAAACAGTGGAGATTTACCCACCAATCCACTTATTGATAAAAGGTAGATATTTACCCACTAATCCGCTTATCTTGATAAAAAGCTGAGATTTACCCACTAATCCGCTTATATTGATAAAAAGTGGAGATTTACCCACTAATCCGCTTATTGATAAAAAGTGGAGATTTACCCACTTATCCGCTTATATTGATAACCAGTGGAGATTTACCCACTAATCCACTTATTGATAAAAAGTGGAGATTTACCCACTAATCCGCTTATTGATAAAAAGTGGAGATTTACCCACTAATCCACTTATTGATAAAAAGTGGAGATTTACCCACTAATCCACTTATTGATAACAAGTGATGATTTACCCACTAACACACTAATTGATAAATTTGAGGATTTTTCCCCAAAAATGGAACAAAGTTGGGATTTTACCCGACTATTGATAAAAGCGGGGTTTTACCCACTGAATAAAAATATATGAGGATTTTTCCCCAAAATGGATGAAAGTTGGGATTTTACCCGACTATTGATAAAAGCGGGGTTTTACCCACTAAATGATAATTATGAGGATTTTTCCCCAAAATGGATGAAAGTTGAGATTTTACCCGACTATTGATAAAAGCAGGGTTTTACCCACTAAATGATAATTATGAGGATTTTTCCCCAAAAATGATAGGATGTGAGGTTTCCTCACAAATGATTGGGAGCTTCACTTCAGGTTTATTTCACCTGCACAAAATTACTTTATTATTAATATTCCGATGCTCCAAAGCTCTACAGGCCTATATTGGAGTAAATTATGTGAGGTTTCCTCACAAATAATTATTTAGCTTCACTTCAGGTTTATTTCACCTGCACAAAATTACTTTATGCTCCAAAGCTCTACAGGCCTAGGCCTATTTGGAGTAAGTACTGTAGGGTACATATACCCAAGATCACACACAATACTAAGAGTCGGTCAACAATTCACTTCTTTGTGAATTTGATATGATATTGATAAATCTGAAATAAAATTCCGTCCCCACCACAGCTGGCTAAAACTAAAACCAAACATGACAAAACGAGAAATCCCCGGAGAAAGGGAATTAGATCAAAAATGCTAGTTTACTCTTTACTTGGGTCACGGGTTCTTGTCCCATGATTAATTAGCCCAGAGTCTAATTATTTCCCAAAGAGTATTTAGTAACTAAACACAAATGATTCCATTCTCCTTGTTGGGGAGATCTGTCGTTTTGGAGCAGCGATGTCGAGTACTCGACTCTTGGTGATCGAACTGTCAAAAGCAGACGCGCTCAAGGCCTATATGGAATATTAGCCAATCGGAGCGCATGGAACATTGATCGCGTGAATCTTGACCAATCACAGCGTTTAGAACATGAGCGCGAGATGACTGAAATAGCGGACGTAAACAAACACTCGAAAACATCGAAGATCGCAATTCGAAGCCAGTAAATCGGCAACAGGGACTTGATTCCAGGATGCATTGTAATAAATTTATGTTGGCACGATTCAACCATTGTTTAGGCACGATGTCTAATTATTCTCGTGACATGACAAGTTGTGAAGTACGATAGTTTTAACCATTTTGATTATCGTTTGATGAAGTTCTGTCATCTATCTACGATAGCTGGTTCGCCGATTCGCCCGGTCAACACGTGGTTTTGTTTGTGTACCTTTCACATTTTCCTAGGTTCGTAACACCCCCACCTAAAAGGTCCTACAATGGACCCCCCCCCCAACATTCAAGAATCGCTTCCGCCGGCCCCGAAATTAGGCAATGATCAGTTCCTACATAGGCCTATGGTGAAATAAGAAATCTTGCTTCCAGATAAGAGGAAATGTCAATTTCTCTTATGCGGTGGACACACTAGCCGAATGATTCGGCCGAATAAATCGGCGCCGAATTGTATTCGGCCGAATGGGTGGACACACCAGCCGAATGCTTCGCCCGATTTACTAGTCGATTGCATCACCTTTCACGTCACATGATTAAAATGGGAGGCGTCTATGTCTTCAAACAAACACGTGATTTCTCGATTTGAGTGGTGATTGGCTAATGAATTCTACATTCGGCCGAATGCTTCGGCGAAGTGGACACACCTGGCGAATATAATTCGGGCGAATAAATATTCGGCTGAATATATCAAACATGTTTGATTCGGCCGAATAGAAATTCGCCCGAATAACAGTGGACACACTAGGCGAATTTCAACGCCGATTGATTCGGCCGAATCATTCGGCTAGTGTGTCCACCGCTTTAGCAAAACTATGTAACCTCGATATATACAATCATTGATTGCGATATACTCCCCACTTGGAAGGGTGTATATATCGCGGGAAAAGTTTAGAGGTGGTAATGAGCATTGAGTGGTGTGGGGGGGGGGGCTTCTTCATTGCAGCTTCGGATTGGCAGTAAAAAGAACAAATGAATCTTTATTCTGCCATGTTTATCATCGAATAATGCACAAAATTATACAGCTTAATACATCGATTGAATGAATGAATGAAATGGGGTTTAACGTCCTACGCTTCTTCACCTAACCTGGGCTTATTGAAGACGGACATACGCCATACAGTGTGCTATGAGGGAAATTTTTTCCGGGCAGCAAAGGAATTCCAACTGCCAAGGCATCTTTTACGGGCACGCCAATGTATTTTTCGTCCCATCCGAACGACTAGGCAGCTGTCCTTGTCGGGCTACATCGATTGAGACGTTGTCGATTGTATTATCTCGAGCGCTCGACTTAGTATCTCGAGCACTCGACTTAATTATCTCGGACGCTCGACTTAACTTTCTCGAGCGCTCGACTTAACTTTCTCGAGCGCTCGACTTAGTATCTCGAGCGCTCGACTTAATATCGGATATTCACTTCAGCCTCTAGAGCGTTCACAAGATGTTTCAAAGTGATCGAGGGTCATAACTCTGGATGTAATTATCGGATATCGCTGAAAATCAATAGGATTCTTCGTCTCATATCAACTTTAGCCTCTAGAGCGTTCACAAGATTTTTCAAAGTGATCAAGGGTCATAACTCTGTATGTAATTATCGGATATCGTTGAAAATCAATAGGCTTCTTCGTTTCATGACCTTAAACACTGTGTATCAATCTACAGTCAATCGGATATTAATTTTAGCCCCTAGAGCGTTCACAAGAATTTGTGGACGACGGACGGACGGACGGACGGACGGACGGACGGACGGACGGACGGACGGACCGACAGACGGACGGACGGACCGACAGACGGACGGACGGACCGACAGACGGACGGGCGGACGGACGGACGGACGGGGGCGACGGCAATATACGAACACATTTCCATGTGGGCGTATAAAAATGACCCGAAAAAGTTTAGTAAGAACAGAAAGCGCTTGCCGTATATTATATTTTGTTGTCTATTTTTAATTTAGCTTATATATATATTAGCTTGTATATACATCTATATGTATATATCTCTGGGTGGTGATGTGTGCGTTCCAAAGTCCACATGTGTATAAAAAGTAGTTTATATTCTTAAATCTGTTATTTCAATAAACATCACTTTCAAGCTTTTTAATTGGATACAGCTTCTGAAACTCTAGCGCTCCCTATCATTTAATCTACCGGTATATAATGTGACCATAGTCGCTATTATTCCATTAACTTTCAAGCACTGGCACTGGCTGTTCTACAAATACACTCACACAACTTGTCCCCTTTTCAAAATATTCTTGGATTCTTTAACGGTAAGGATTTTTCGTTAATTTTAATTAATTGAGCCTTCTTTATTACTATTTCTATGAAATGATATGTAAAAGTATATCAGCTCTGATTGTGTGTTTGTTTTAGGTTTGGGTTTGGGTTGTTTTTTTTAAAAATAGAAGAGAGATTGTAATGTAGATAATTTAATTAACTTAAATAAAAAACAAAATTGTGAATTTAATATACATGTATTTGTATCTTTCTTTTTCAAAGCTTCGGAATGTACTTATTTTGGTATAGATTCTTTGAAACGACCTTTTCAGTTACATAACTATAAGGTTTTGTAATTGTTAAGAACGGTCGATACAGAAGTTGCCAGCATATTGACACAACCTTTCTTTGTATACTTGACCGTTTTAGTCGGTTGCTGTCGGGACAAAGATCTTTGTTAATGTCGTTATGCATTCATTTCTCTTGATGATATTACACCGTCATTTTTCAGTGGTAGTGATGCACACGGGTTAAACCAAAACTTTCTTAACTATTATATAGAGGCCAAATGTTACACGAAGAAGGGTCTGGTCATAAATGGAGTAAAATTAACAGTAATTTAAAGTGGGTGTCAAATAGTATAGCATACGCCCCTAAAATATGTCTTGCAACGCATGTAAAGTAATTTCTAAAATTTTAAGGAGATGGTCATTCGTTTTGTATATCTATCTATCTTATAAAAATGCAGACAGAACCATCTAACGTAAAAGTAAATGTATTTACTTCAACTAGCAGATACGGACTCAACAAATTGCTAGTGAGATACCTACTGCATCATTTGAGCACGTTTATTTGTTCTAAGATACAATGTGTTTGGCGCAATATAGCCCGATTGAAGTTGAGGTGCCATAAAAACAACATTTCATTCATTTGATTTAAAGAACCTTTTGTTTACCACTATCAATAATTTGGCATCGGTTTTCGGTAAATGACGCGTGTTTTGATTCTTTACGCCAACTAACATGATTACAATTGGGCAACTGTTAAATCCATTAAAACGACTGCTTTAGACAAGCAAAACTTTGAGATTAACCCGGTTAAACTTTCATGTACTGGCCTATACTGCTGACCTTATCTTTATCAAGGTCAAATAAGTTGACCTATATTTTTGCTATTTACCGGTATTTCACAGGTGGAACGAATTGAAGCATCAGATATCTACCAGGTTATCTTTGACCTAGCGAATGTTTTGGATTAAATTGAATACATTAGCGGACAATAACCCAACAATTTTGCAAGCTCTTAAAGCCCCAATATCACTCTTGTTGTAACAAATTGTACTATTTTACGATATTGCAATTAATTGATAATAAAAAATTCATCTTAACTCACCTAATTGAAAAAATTGGAAAAATTCGATTGTATGATAATGAAAGGCTTTACGTAAACACTTTCAATTGTAACTTGGATTTAAACATATTTTCGAACCCTCTGGACAAGTAAAATAGGATGTAATGGATAATTTACACAACAGATAGGACACTTAAACTTCTCGTAGTTAGAATAAGGCTAACTTTTTTTTCCGGACCAAACAAGCCAGCCAGAGTGTTATTGTCCCTCTAAAAGATTTCATAGATTATAGTGTAATTTAGAGGGAGCTAGTGGTCTTCGTAAATTGATAAAGAAAATCAAATTTAGAAAATAATGTTAATAATTTAAGATTAGCTATTATTCAAATTAATTATATTCATTTTCATGGGTATAGTCTCATCAAACACAGATGAATTCAGTCTGGTTAAAATTATATGATAATGTCGTTCAGTTTATTTACCTGTACAGTAGTACGGCGGCCGAAGCTGGGGACCCAAATATTTTGAGATAAGTTTTTTTCGCGACGGTTTTATATGGAATCGGACCCGCTCAACGCCGGATAAACCATGGCGGGGGCCCTGGGGCCTGGAACATGTGGGGGCCCCTGATCACCGACCGCGAGCGCCGAAGGCGCGAAGCCCCAAAGGGGGGTCTTGGGCAGGGCCGTATGTAGAATTGTAAAGGTGAGGGTGTAGCAGTGTGTTGGAAGCCCCGCCCTCCCCCGAAAATTTTAAAAATTAGATTGTCACAAACGCGTTTTCCACCCACTTGGAGCTGCAATTAACGTCGCTCCTGTGTGTCAATTCGGCAGCGCTATTTCTCACTTTGATGTTAAGCACACCAAAATAAGAAACTCCTTATCCTCTAAACTAGAATTTATGAAATCAAGAAAACTGAAAGACTGGTTATAATTTCATAACTTTATTAACAATAATATTTGGCAAAAGGGGCAGACTCAGCTATATAATGAAGTACTTAATTAACTTGTTACATGTACGTAATTTCTTATGTAACAAGTTAATCTGTAATCCCCCTCCCCTCCGGAAGAGGGATGCTTGACTACGCGACATCATGGGCTATGTACGAATTTGCCGGATGTATGGTGTTGGGCAACACGACAGCATGGGCTGTGTACGAAATAGCCGGATGTATGGTGTTCGACAACACGACATCATGGGCTACATGTATGTACGAAATAGCCGGATGTATGGTGTTTGGCAACACGACATCGTGGGCTATGTACGAAATAGCCGGATGTATGGTGTAAGATATGAATAATGGGATCTCCCCCGCTCGTCGTAATGGGAACAGTTTGAGATCAAGTAATGTTTTGGGGAACATGGTTAAATGATAATGCTGGATTATCCTTTACTATGGCCCAAAACTCAGGTAGTTTGATTACAAATAGCTGAGTGCCCCAAAATATTGGAAGTAAATGTATAACTAATAACCTAAGTACATACTAATTATGATACTATCAAAACATACTACGACTATGATAACCTTAAGAGAGACTAAAACTATAACAATCTTAATACGTACTGAAACTAAGATAACCTTAAGAGACATACGTGTACTTAAACTGTGACAACCTTAACTGCGACACACTAACTATTATGGGAATAGAGCTGGACGATGTATCGAAAATGTCAAAATATCGTTGATGTGCTTTTGCGATTTATATTCGTCATCCGGATATTTGAGTCGAATTATCTCATTAGCAGGCTATTAGTAACAACAAATATTACTATAGTCAAGTTCTATAATAGAAATATGTTATTGTTCCTGTATCATGCACTAAATATCCGAATCTCTCACGGTGAAAAGCATGTTGGACGAGTATCTATAAACCGGCCATTGACCTGTGGGCATTTTTAAGAATTGTGTCAGGCGTCCTGATGTATCTACAATAGGAATCGGATGACCACCGACCAAGTACTTTGATTAGGTGATCTTCCACGTGTGCGGATGCTGCGCAGCTCCCCCCCCCCCCCCCCCGATTCGGAAAGAATGACCATGAAAGGCACTCGAGTCAACCCCGATGACTGACAATACATGTCGAAAGTTAGTTAAAAAGTCTGACCTCTTAAGTGCGTTGCTATTATAAATAAAAGGATTAGGTGAAGGATTAGATTGAAGTCTTAAATGCATATATTTACAACAACTTTCATAAGGACATATTTCATTATTGATTTTAAATATTTTGATTGTAACACCTTGTCTAAAGGGATCAGTTTTAGACAATTTAAGTTTTAGTAGGCAACAGTCTTCTAAAATTGTAAGATCCTGCACACACAAATGAAATTTGGGGTCAAAATTGTCTGTTATGGTAAATTCACCACAACGTAAGAATCCAAAAAAGGCCACAAGGCACACTGTCTCGAAAAGAATGTTATTAAATGGAGAGTAAAGGCCTTTCCTCAGACAATAACAAATATCCCTGAGAATATGGAAAGTCACTGGGTGTCTTGGTCTAGCCCTCCGCACTTGCACTCGTTTAACACCTTTAAGCATTGTATATAAGCTATTTAGTTGATTACTATGAGGGTAGCTAATGTTATTTTCCATTGACATAAAACGAATGCCGCAGAGATAAAGTTTAATCGTGCTGTAGGAGATACCTAATCGACTGGCACAAAACGTAGTGAAGTAAATTAAAGATTGTTCGTTCACTGGTACGTTGGAGAAATCTTGCTCGACGTATGCGAGAACACTTGTCATCAACAAGAAATTAATGTATCTCTGGAAACCTGTTTGGTACGTCAATCTCGTGCTTGGGGCAATGGCATGTTTCCAAAAGAAGTTAAGAGCTGGTCTGAGTTCCATAAAATGTTGTGGATTGATGGTACTTGGCAAGGCTTCTTGTCCGCGGCAGGGTCCAATTTCCGAAATCTGTCTATCTGCAATCGAGAAAGAGAGTCAGCGATTACATTTACGCGGCCGGGAACATGGGTGGATTTGAAAGTAAAGTTATATGTGGCTGCATAATAAGTAAGAGTTCTGACTAGCCGCATGATATTGGGTGATTTTGATCGACCTTTTTGAACGATGGCGACTGTAGCCGTATTGTCACACATGAACACTAGACGTTTCCTTGACCATGATTTTCCCCAGATCACTGCGGCGACGACTATGGGGTACAGTTCACGAAATGCAATGGAAATTTCCGTGTCGTCGAATATGGATGGTTCCAGGTTAGACGGCCATGATTCTGAGAACCATTTGCCTTCAAAATAGCCACCAAATCCGATAGTACCAGACGCGTCTGTAAATAGTTGAATATCGTCGGACAGGGTGGAAGTGACGTTGTGAAACATTGACACTCCATTCCAGGTAGACAGGAATATTAACCACATTTTAATATCCTCTCGGCATTCAGCATTGAGCTTTAGGTGGTAATGTAATCGGTGCACTTGTGTAGATAACTTAATTAAGTGTGAAACAAACGACCGTCCTGGGAGCACCACCCTACTTGCAAAATTTAAGTGTCCAAGTAATTGTAGGATTTCGCGTTTGGTGCATGAATGTCTAGTATGGAAATCAGATAAGAACGAAGAAATTCTGCATAATTTGTTGCTGGGAAGTCTCGACTCCATCTTAACTTATTAATTTCGTTGTTTGAGTCCTGCAGGCCGTGGAGTAGAGTTTTGCTGTTCTTATACTCATCAGGTAATGTAGAAATGGTTTGTTGTCGGAAAGTATTGAAATTTGGACAGTGTAAAATATAGTGATCACTATCCTCGAAAGGGTGGCCACAATTGCAAGCTGGATTTTCGGAGATGTGTCTAAAAAACATGTGACCATTTAAATCGCTACATGAAAGTCGGAGTTTGCTATGGATAATTTGAATTTTCCTATAACCAATGTAGAAATGCTTTGGGGGTTTAGAGTCATGTTCGGAGAGCTTTTGTTTGAATAAAGAGAGACTTGTTGCATGTTTAGTTGACTGGTCTAACCGGTTCCATTCCTTTATTGCGGATGGTACAAATGAGTTTGAAAATAATTTTGTTCTACACCGATATTCAGTGAAATCATTTATATTTCTAAAATTGTACGAAGATTTTCTAGAGGGTGGAAAAAGTGAAGATAGGTAATTGGGTGTAGTTTTGTTGAAAATTTTATATACAAGAATAAGTTTATGTCTTCGTCGACGTTCTTTTAGAGGAATGAAACCGGTCTCTTTGTAAAGAGAATCGTGGCTAGTACCTTTAACCGGTCCGCAGATGGTGCGTAGTGCGTCCAGCTGCAAGTACTCAAGTTGATTTGTTAGTAGTTCCGAACACCCATCCCAAACGATATCGGCGTAGTCGAAGTGAGGCAGAATGTAGGCGTTGTATATAGTCAGCAAAGATCTACGTTTTAAGCGATATTTTAGAGACCTTAAGCAGTTTACTAATTTTGATACGGTTTTGCATACATTTCCTATGTGGACATCCCACTTACCGAAGGTTTTATGTTTAGCCATAGGTATATTTAGACGGTTGAAAATTAGATGTAGCAATGCCATGTTCCTCTCGCCGCAATTGTTTGGATGTTCGAATGTAATAAAGTCGTCTAAAAGGTGGAGAATATATTTGATACCGTAATTATTAGTTGCGATCCAGCATATGGCTTGTGACAGGGTATCGAATATTCTGGGACTCGAGCGACATCCAAAAGCGAGTCTAGTGTAATAATAATATTCCTTGCGCCATTTGATGCAGAAAAGATGCCACTGCGAAGGTAGTATTGGGATGAGTTTGAAAGCGTCCGAAATATCTGTTTTACACATAGTAGTATGTTTGCCTAACATATGTATAATGCGAACTGCGTCATCGATTTTTACATAGCTTAATGAACATTCCTCTTTGCTAATTAGCTCGTTAATGCTTAAATGTTCGTCGCTATCGTGTGGCGATGACAGATCTACTATCAGCCGTGGCTTTCCACTGTATTTTCCTAAGGACACGCCAATGGGACTAACCCGATATTTTGAAAAGGGTAGCTCTTGAAAGGGGCCCTGCAGGAAACCTTTATTCACTTCAGTTTGGATTAGTGTGTCCACTTTGTCTTTTTGTTGTGAAGCTGACAATAAGTTCCTGCATTCCTTAGTCGGTAACTCAGTCTCGGTTACCATTGTATCAAAACCGAATGTAAAGCCGTCACACAAATAGCGTACAAATTCACGATCTGGATGTTTTAAAAGTTCCTTTTCTAGTTGTGAAATATTAATAGGCGAGTTAATAATATGTGCGCTGTTAGTGTCATGTACTGGTAGTCAGTCTCTATTATTAGGTCTAGATGTTACATGTTTCTTTGTGTAGTCTTTCTTCCCGCATGTGGCACTAACGTGGTCGGAAGAATGACACGAACTGCAAACATGGGCAAATGGGCAGCGTGTACGGAGACACTTTCCTGAATTGTAATTGTTACAAATTTCTGTCCCGTTCGATTTGACCCTGGGACGTCCGTGTCGATCTTCCCGCGCTGCAGCAGTTGAATTTTTTGAGTTATAATTCTGGATCTGGTGTTGGTATCCACCTGTATTATTTCCAGAATGCAGCTGAGGACAGAACGGCGTGGCATGTGTAGTGGAATAACATGTACCGCATGAGTTTACGCGAGAGTTACCAACAACCATACTAAGAAGTGTCATATCCTTCAGAGACCAATCGACTTTAATGTTGCTGTCTCTCAGCGCTGCTGCGGCCCTAGCAGAGAATTGCCGGTGGTATTCAAAGTATCTTGAACCGTACACGTTGTGGATGTCGATAATGTTCGCCTCATACATATCCAATTCCTCCCTGCGTTCTGGGAATTTGGTGGCCATAACTCTTTTAAATTTACCGAACGCAGTTATAAATTCGGATATGTTGAGGGTTTTCTGTAGTCTCGGATCCGGATTATTGTTGAAATTAATGGTAATGCCGTTGCCGGTAGTAATCTCTCCATCGGATTGTTGTGTGTGGGTCTCTGCCTTAGGTATAAGTAAAGATACAAGATTGACATCTTTCCCTTCCCAAATCCGTTTTTTAATGTTGTCGGGAACAACGTCAATATGCGGAATGCATTCGGAAGGAACTCCGTATTTTGATTTGGGATAATGGTACCCACCTTGCGTAAGCAGGCCGAAGTTGTTGGCGCTGGTACCACTTTGACAGCTTGACATTGTCGGAGTTGAATACTCGTCTCCTACTCCTCTTAGGTTTGTTGCCCTGTCACCCGTCATCGCCGCGTATGCCGTACTTAAGGAGTTTGCATTATCAGTATGGCTGGCTTTGTTGTTGCTGACGAGAGACAGCATGGTTCGTTGAAATTCTGCCATGCTCTGTTGTATAGATTGCATGGTGCTCGCCATCCCTTGCATTAATTCCATGGGCGCCGCCATATTGTTTCCGCTTACTGGCATATCACTGCTCGGGATGCCGTGCTTAGGTGCTCTGTCGGGAATTCGGTTGGCTTCTTCCGCGGTCTGCAGTCGATCCGGATGGTTTCTCTCACGGTCTTCTGCCGGTATGGCATAGCTGTTGTCGGAAGCATGGTTTACCGGTAACGAACCGGGATTTTCACAATGGCTACCGTTCGGATCTGCTGGAACTATATTTTGTCTCCCGGGTTCAGACTCCGTAGACGTTTGGTTCTGTGGTGGTAGTGTTTGCCGATTCCGGCCCACGTTTTCTTGATAAATTTTTCTCATTACCGTTTTCCCCAAGCTTGCCGGCACTAAAACCACTAAATTTTTTAGTTCCTCTTGTAACTTTTGGAATGTCCAGTTGCCTGGATTATCGGAGTTCCAAGTGGCTTGCCCAGTCCCAGCTCTGGTCGTCCTGCGTCTTTTTTGCGGGTTTTGCTTATCCGCCTTTATTACAAGCCGTTCGAACTTCGCTTCGAGTTTCGAGAGAAACCGGGAACAAAACCCTTCCACTGGTCGATAAGATATGTGATAAACGTCTCTCTACGTATATCCAAAGTTTTTAAAAACTTCGCGTATCTAAATTCCACTCTTGAGTTCAGTTTTGATGAAAACACGGTAGTAAATTCGGAACGATAATAATGTAGACTTTAGCAGGATAAAGACTGAGAACTAATGAAGTTTGGCGGCAAAGTCAGAGACAAAGGCAAGTGCCCAGATGGGTGTATCGGCCAATCAGCAGGAAGACTGGTGCCAGGATGGGTGTATCAGCCACTCAGGGGCGAGTCTCGGTGCCGTGTATGACTACATGTATATACTTGGTAGATACTAATGAATAATAATTAGGGATTATTTTATTTTTATTTGAATTCATAAACCTCACTTATAATATACATAAGTTATAACTAGTCCTAAACACCATAAGGCGACGTGGATAGGGCGACCAGAACGAAAATCTCTAATCATGCCATTTGGTGGCGGCGCCCCCAAAGACCAACAAGGTCCTGTCAAATGTGAATAAGGGCGACCAAAACGAACCCTTTAATGTCATGTGGTGGGTCAGGCGCCGACCCAGAAAGAGGTGATAGGAGAGGCTCTTCGCCTATGGGGGCGGCATCCTTGTCTGGGGTCATCCGTCAGAAAATTTTGAAAAATAGCGATGCAGGAAACACGTTTTCCTGCCATTGGGGTGATATCTGTGTGGCATTTTGTATTTTATATGGCGACAGTTTTTTGGTAGAGGCTAGTGCTATGAAATGATGGCATTTCTAGAGGAGGGGTCTGGACGCAACTGATTTTTGTGGGTGCCCCTAATGCGGGGGGGGGGGGGGGCTTGAGCCTCTGCCCCATGGTTCCCATTGGTTATTCCGGCCCTGGTGATAAATGCGAGTACTATGAAATGATGGCATTTCTAGAGGAGGGAGCTGGACGCAACTGACATTTTTTTATGGGGGCCCTTCACGTGGGGGGCCCTGGGGCCTGTGCCCCATGGTGCCCGATGGTTAATCCGGCCATGGTGATAAATGCGAGTGCTATGAACTGATGGCATTTCTAGAGGAGGGGGCTGAACGAAACTGAGATTTTTTGTGGGGAGGCCCCTAAGTTTTTTTCTCGACGGTTTTATGGGGGCCCCTAACGTGGGGGGGGAGCTGGGGCATGTGCCCCATGATGCCCATTTGGTTAATCCGGCCCTGGTGATAAATGCGAGTGCTATGAAATGATGGCATTTCTAGAGGAGGGGGCTGGACGCAACTGAGATTTTTTTATGGGGGCCCTTCACGTGGGGGGCCCTGGGGCCTGTGCCCCATGGTGCCCGATGGTTAATCCGGCCATGGTGATAAATGCGAGTGCTATGAACTGATGACATTTCTAGAGGAGGGGGCTGAACGAAACTGAGATTTTTTGTGGGGAGGCCCCTAAGTTTTTTTCTCGACGGTTTTATGGGGGCCCCTAACGTGGGGGGGAGCTGGGGCATGTGCCCCATGATGCCCATTTGGTTAATCCGGCCCTGGTGATAAATGCGAGTGCTATGAAATGATGGCATTTCTAGAGGAGGGGGCTGGACGCAACTGAGATTTTTTTATGGGGGCCCTTCACGTGGGGGGCCCTGGGGCCTGTGCCCCATGGTGCCCGATGGTTAATCCGGCCATGGTGATAAATGCGAGTGCTATGAACTGATGACATTTCTAGAGGAGGGGGCTGAACGAAACTGAGATTTTTTGTGGGGAGGCCCCTAAGTTTTTTTCTCGACGGTTTTATATGGAATGAGACCCGCTGAATCCATTTTTCGCTACAGGATCACTGTCAGTCTGGAGGGAGGGTAAGCAAGTCGCTAATTACTAATTAAATAATTAAAGTTGTAGTTAATCCCAATGATTTACCATGCCCTTTTGCATAGAGAAAATACATGTTATCTCCAAAGAGTGTATGAATGTACAAGTAACAACGCGTGGGGAGAGTATGTTAAAGCTAAATCTAAAAGAATAGAAAACATGGCTAGATGTAGCAAAATTTATGAAGATGGGATTGAGAAAGATTTAGAGAATGAATTAGAATCAAGCGATGGAAGCATTGTATATGTTTTCTATTCGTTTGGATTTAGCTTTAATATACTCTCCCCACGCCTTGTTACTTGTACATTCATACACCTTTGGAGATAACATGTATTTTCAGCCATTTCGATGCAGAGTGAGTGGTGAGTACTTCACAAAACTACAGCATTTGTTGTGACCGCATAGAGACGAGACTGTTCTGGTTTCGGCATGAAAATGATGACATTTCTTACAAGTCACCGCCGGTAGTCCCACTAGTAGGAGACTGGTAGTCCCACGAGTAGGAGACTGGACTCCAAGCTCCAATCGCTGGACTGACACACTCACAAATAAGTGGACACACCCTCTTCGTGTGATCGATCTCCATAAGTGACATAAGTGGCGCATTTCCACAATGTTTATTACTCGTGCTGAATTATCCTTATGTTCATTGCAAAAGGGGATGGTAAATCATTGGGATTAACTATTTAATTAGTAATTATTTAATTAGTAATTAGCGACTTGCTTACCCTCCCTCCAGACTGACGGGTATCCTGTAGCGAAAAATTGATTCAGCGGGTCAGATTCCATATAAAACCGTCGAGAAACAAACTTATCTCGAAAATGTGGGTCCCCCTGTTTTTTCGTAAACGACCGCCGGATTATTTGAAATACAATCTGGCTGATAGTGAACTAGTATCTAAAACAGACTCAGGGGTCCTATTCTATAAATAACATTACAAACAGCGGGGTATTTCGACTTGTATGTGTAATTTTAAACGAATGGGTTTTTTAATTAGTTATTTAATTAGTAATTCGCTAATTACTCAAAAAAAAACAGGCTGACAGTGATCCAGTAGCGAAAAATGGATTCAGCGGGTCCGATTCCATATAAAACCGTCCAGAAAAAAACTTGTCTCTAAAAAAAAACTTATCTCGAAAAAAACTTATCTCGAAAAATTTGGGTCCCCCTGTTATTTCGTAAACGGCCGCCGGATTATTTGAAATACAATCTGACTGATAGTGAACTAGTATCTAAAACAGACTCAGGGGTCATATTCTATAAATAACATTACAAACAGCGGCGTTTTTCGACTTGTATATGTCATTTTAAAGGAATGGGGATTTTAATTAGTTTTTTAATTAGTAATTCGCTAATTACTCTAAACCCTCCAGGATGACAGTGATCCAGTGGCGAAAAATGGATTCAGCGGGTCCGATTCCACATAAAAATGTCGAGAAAAAAACTTGTCTCGAAAAAAACTTATCTCGAAAAATTTGTGTCCCCTTCTATTTCGTAAACGGCCGCCGGATTATTTGAAATACAATCTGGCTGATAGTGAACTAGTCTCTAAAACAGACTCAGGGGTCCTATTCTATAAATAACATTACAAACAGCGGCGTATTTCGACTTGTATGTGTCATTTTAAGGGAATGGGGATTTTAATTAGTTTTTTAATTAGTAATTCGCTAATTACTCAAAACCCTCCAGACTGACAGTGATCCAGTAGCGAAAAATGGATTCAGCGGGTCCGATTCCATATAAAACCGTCGAGAAAAAAACTTATCTCGAAATATTTGGGTCCCCCTGCTATTTCGTAAACGGCCGCCGGACTAGTCACAACCTGCGCATTGCTGCACGCCTCTTTCAAGGTAAATTAGACTGCTTCAAACGCGTTTTGCTGCTATTCCAGGTCGTGCGTACAGCAACATGAGGGTTGTCCAAAAACGGTGTTTTTATGTGTTTTTTGCAACTGCCGAAGTGTTGTTTTCTGGGGGTTGTGGCTTATTGCAACACTTACGACGAAATATAAAGTAAAAATTGAACTTTTAATAACGAGTGTCCAAAACTGGTTAACGGTCACAATAACGAGATAGGTATCGCTAGGGCGAGCCGGTCACCAAGACTAAAGTTACAATAGAATACAGAACATATATACAAGCTTAGGATTAAAATAATTATATAATAATATTTGATATAATGTTAAATTGCACATAGGAAACAGATGTTTAAATACAGAAGAAAATATGGACATAGCAAAATTGCGTGTTAACTATAATTACCTAATATATATCGTTACATTAAGTATAAACTCAAACAGTTAAACGACTTGAAAGATTAGTGAGATATCAATTCGGACATTGGTAAATTACTACTTTAACAAAAATTATATCATAACATATATACAAAGATACACTACAACACAACCAAAATCTCATCCTTTATTGACCTGAATTCGAGACAAAAAAGTAGTCAGACTGTTGCAACTGCAAAATTATTCACCGGACAATAATGATGATGTCCAAAAATATCGTTTGCATTCTACGGAACCACGGCGTGTTAAGCCGGCAATTCATTCATTCCTAAACGAACAATAATGATACCCGATACAAAGTCGCGCATAGATAAAAGTGACTACTTTATTACACTGATTTTAATTGTATTAAACTTTAAATTAATCCATTAATCAATCTAAGGAAATTACGATTGACTAAAAATTGATGAAGCAAATAATGATCGATGCCAGTAGAATATACCACAAAGAAGAGTGGCTCCATACACAAATTTTTAATACATAGTCAATTCATTACCAATTATAAGTATTCGATATATCAGAAAGCGGCTCCATACAAAATTATTTAATCCTTTGTCAATTTATTACCAATTATAAGTATTCGATTAAAAGAAAATAAAATTATTGGTTTATTATCACGTAAATGTCATTGGAGTTTGAACACTTTATTTTGTCGACTAGAAGGCAAAATATTTTTTCTTTTCTTTCTTTTTCTCACTTTGCTTGTGTGCCCCAAAAATTTGATTGCTCAAAAGTTAAGGGGACATAATTTATAGAAGCAACACATGATCTCACATAATTTTGAAGACAAGGGTATACAGACCTTAACTGAGCGGGTAATTATTTTTATCAATGCAGTGTGAACTGTTTCTTTTTTTAAATTTTAGAATGAAGGATGGTTTCTTTGGGAACAGATCATTTTAAGAAAATTATAATATTTGCAGCGTGTACAGTTTTATTTAGTAAGTATATTGTTGGTTTATATAATATGTATTGTTTAATGGTAGAGGGCAAGCCATTAAGTAATATATTGCAACAACAAGAGGGCCGCGAGTCCCGGGTGTTTTTACAATACATTACGCAATGTCTAAGATCAAGACCATTAAAAAATTAAAATACAAACACTTGCACGTGCTTTGCAATGAAATACGTCACTCGGGTTTAATATTTTAACTAGTTACATTGGCGCATTCCCCGTACGATTATTTGAAATAATGGTACGCCAACATCAAAGGATGGCGTTTAATTTATATTTTAAATATTATTGATACAGTCATGTGTTTTTATAATATCGAAGACTGGGATAAATATTTTGCATGTTTTTTATATATACGCTATATTTCGTCGATAGGTAGACGAAGTGACTTATCGTCATAAGGTTACGGTAGGAATATAAGTCACTTCGTCTGCCTACCGGTATCAGATTACATAAAGTACACTGAAACCCCTTCAAATTAACTTGAACACTGTCACAGTGGCATGTAACAAGACCTAGCTAGGACAGGGTGTGTGACCAAGTCATGGATCCAATTCAACGCATGGATTGTCTCACTGCAATTCTATATAAACATCCCTGTACGGGGGCGAATTATTTAAATAAAAATGTAACGCACTGTTGTATCATCTATTTTGCGTTGAGTGGACGTTAATCCCACCCCACACCCGCGGTTAATATGCGATATTTATAATGGTATAACCTTGGACACAACGGCATAAGCCAGGCCACACTCACAGATCTTGAGAAATTAGGTGAAGTTATTAAAATTATTAAACATTACGGCCGAGCTAATGACGGGGGGGGGGGGGATTCATTCCTTGGCTCTTTTGGGTCCCAACTGTGGTCGGCTTTGGACATAAAAAGATCTGCGGCGTACTTTTAGAAAGGTAAATAATTTAGCTTCCGATCAATGCATTAGGCATAGTACTTCGGGACGGTAATCAATGTATAAGTTCTCAAAAACCTTCGAAACGTAAATAGGGGTATATATATTCCCCCCCCCCCCCCAATAAAATCCTGTTTCCTCCCACTGCTAAAGACCCCTACGCACAAACGAGTTATTGAAATAAAATTAAACCACATGTTAGTCCCAAAAGGACCTAGTTTGTGACGAGTGGACTTAAAACCCCATTTCTCCCCATCTTCTCTCTCTCTCTCTCTCTCTCTCTCTCTCTGTCTCTCTCTCCAAATAAAAGACCCCTACGCACAAACGAGTTACTAAAATAATATTAAACCACATGTTAGTCCCGAAAGGACATAGCTTGTGTCGAGTGGACTTAAAACCCCATTTTACCCTTCCCCCCCCTCTCTCTCTCTCTCTCTCTCTCTCTCTCCAAATAAAAAGTTTGAATGGTAAGAATTCTTTGGACTCCTCAACACGTTATTTGATGGTTTGTGTCGAGTGGACTTAAAACCCCATATCTCTCTCTCTCTCTCTCTCTTCGGGGGGAATTGGGATGGCCCAGTGGTGTAGAGTGTCGCGCTTCTCTCTCTCTCTCTCTCCAGTAGAGACCCCTACGCACAAACGAGTTATTAAAATAATATTAAACCACATGTTTGTCCCGAAAGGACCTAGCTCGTGTCGAGTGGACTTAAAACCCCATTTATACCCCTCTCTCTCTCTCTCTCTCTCTCTCTCTCCAAATAAAAAGTTTGAATGGTAAGAATTCTTTGGACTCCTCAACACGTTATTTGATAGTTTGTGTCGAGTGGACTTAAAACCCCATATATCTCTCTCTCTCTTTCTCTCTCTCTCTCTCTCTCTTCGGGGGGGGGATTGGGATGGCCTAGTGGTGTAGAGTGTCGCTCTTCAACCTCTAGCTGGCGGGTCACCTCTGGCTTCCGGCTGTGGTTTCGAGCCCTGGTGTGGGCGTATGTGGCATGGAGATAGGGGTACCTTCTCAACCTCGAGGGTTTCCTCCGGGTACTCCGGTTTCCTCCCACGGCTAAAGAACCCTACGCGCAAGCGAATTATTAAAATAAAATTAAAACCATAATGACCTAGTTGTGTTGAGTGGACGTTAAACCCCACCTCTCTCTCTCTCTCTCTCTTCAAATAAAAAGTTTGAATGGTAAGAATTCTTTAGACTCCTCAAAACGTAATTTGATAATGGTGTCATGTTCGGCCATGAATCATGGTTTGGCAATCATGGTAATACTAGGAGTCCCGCACTATTATTTCACTTGTAGACCCGTATATTCCTATTTTATTCTTTTTCGCCAGGGTGCTCAACGATCTTCTTTGCCTTTTCTTCGTTTGTTCGTCAGCCCAGTTTACAACAAAACTTTGTAGATTCCACGTCAAAGATATGAATAACCGCATTGACTTGTGGGATGTTTTACCCTCGTTCTCTCCGTCACTTATTACAATTGATGCCAAGACGCACTATGGTACACGATTCGTGTACCAATGTTAAAAAAATATTATATCTTAAATATCAGATATCAGAAGCTCATCTTTTCCGGTAAGTTTACAACATCAATGTTGATTTAAATTGACCAACAATTCGTGTTATCGACGTCGAAGATTTTCGAGGATTTTGAGTTACGGACCTTGGTGCTTTAAGAATGCCATTGTTCGGAAATTATTGAACTGCACTTTTGGCGACAAACTCATTTAAAAAAGTGTAGTTAGTGATCTTGATAATTATCTCAGTGAGTTTTCTTTCTATTTAAAATTCCAAATCGCGTATAGAAAGTACCATAGCACCGAGTCTGCTAGAGTACATTAGTACATACATGTACTGATATCAGAAGTTATATTGATTATTGTATTTTATCGGAAAGACTTTAGAAACGGCTCAGTGGTAAAAGATTGGCCTTACAGTGGATGGAATTTACTTGCATGATAGAACTCGGAGTGTTGTAGTAATTGGTTACAAATCAGTATTCGCTCCTCTTGAATTCGATGTACCACGGGGGGGGGGGGGGTGGCCTAGTGGTCTAGATTGACGCGCTTCGGCCTCTAGCTGGCCGGCCACCTCTGGCTTGCGGCTGTGGTTTCGAGCCCTGGTGTGAGCGTATGTGGCATGGAGATAGGGGCGCTTTCTCAACCTCGTAGTTTTCCTCCGTGTACTCCAGTTTCCTTGGTTGGGACCAATATTGTTCACATTTCGGTCGTTCCTAAGGTTGCAATTGAAACATATGTTGATGATATTCGTGCGTTGACGCTTACTGACAAACTTGTACTCAATAATCCATACTTTTACATTTGCGTACGAGGGGCGACCATTTTGGCCGGCAGTTTTGGTCCGATTTACACAAAATTCGAACTCAACAATTTTCAAGGTGTAACGGTGATATATCTTAATGTGTTCTTTGCCCCCCCCCCCCCCCCCTAGGAAAAGACCACAGGAACTTCATATTTGAGGTTATAGTTACGTGATTATAAACATCTTAAAAGACGTTTCGGTGGCCATTTTAAAACCAGCGGCTGTCGGGTAGGATACGCCAACTTACAAGAGTTAGATAAAGAACACGCTAAAAAAATTAATTTTTCCTACAATCAAGGGCCATAATTCATGAAGTTACAATTCGATATGCGCAAATATCAAATGAAACCAAGATCAAGTTACACCAAACCCGATTGAAATTGTGACCTCTACACTATTCGCGTACAAGTGGCGGCCATTTTGTCCTGCAGTTTTGGTTTGATTTTTAGGAAATTCAAACTCAATCTTCCTTACGGCGTAACGGTGATATAACTAAAGTTTTTTTTTTAAATCGGATTATAATTGTGACCTCCAGAGGGACCACAAGCTAAAATCAGGGATATTAATTTATAATCCGTTATAATCCGATATGCACAAATATTGACAGGAACCACCAAGATATTTGGGTTATAAACATACATAAACATAAGTTTCATCCAAATTGGATTAAAATTGTGACCTCTAAAGGGTCCACAGCCTTGATATACCATACTTTTTCAGTATTGGCGTACAAACGGCGGCCATTTTTCGGTGTTTTTTTTCCAATGTTAACAAAATTCGAACTGAACCTTCATTACAGTGTAACGGTGACACGATCACAGGTTTTTTTTTTAATCGGGTAATAATTGTGACCTCCAGAAGAGGCACAGGGTAATAAAGGGCGATTTGTGGTACAATCAGGGGTCAATCTTGTTAAAATTATTCTATTTTGGCCATTTTGAGTCACATCTAGATTATTGCTCCACCAACTGGGATACCTGTGGTAAACATCTTTAAATTACCTATAGCGTGTGAAAAATTGGCTTTTGAATTAATTAATGATAAACCACTACCGAAAAATTCAGCCTTATCTACTTATGAAACCCTTGTTACATCACGAAATATTTAAACCATTCCAAATCGGTTCACCTTCAATAAGTACATCTTACTGTTTAAATTATTTCATAAATAATGCCAAAACTACTTAAATGGTATTCTCGTTTTTAAAAATACACCTTATACCAATATAAATCTTCGATTTAATATTACTCAACCTAATAAATCAATATTTAAAAATAGCTTAAAATACATTGGATCTTGTCTCTGGAATAATCTACCTACTTCAATTAAAAACACACCTGTATTATCAAACTTTAAAGCGAATATTCTTTTAAAGATACATTCATAACCTTTGTAAACCTTATGTACATAATTCTAATTCATAATAGATAAGGTATTTAACCTTACTGCATTTTTATTTTAATATTTCAATTTTAATTTTGTATCTCTGTATTTGATCTCATTGTTGTTCTTGTTTTATATTGTTTTGTTATCTTTCAAGGGCAGAATTGTAAAAACGTCTGGCCTAATTTCTTACCCTAATAAAGATATTATTAAGCTTTCATATGTATTTACATTTGAAAGCTTATTGTTTCTGTTAAGATTATTATTCTTCCTATTATTAAGCTTTCATATATGGAAGCTTATTGTTTCTGTAAAGATTATTATTCTTCCTATTATTATTATTAAGCTTTCAAATATTCATATATGAAAGCTTATTGTTTCTGTTAAGATTATTATTCTTGCTATTATTTTTTTTTTGTGTTTTATTCACAAATCGGATTTCTCAGAATCTACTCATAGGATCTTTCTGAAACTTTTACCTACCCCCCCCCCCCCCAAAGAAAAATGGGTGGTGGCTGTTGGGTAATTATATTTTCAAAACGTTTTTCGCATCCGAAATTACCGAATTTTACGAACAAATGCATTTGACCTACTCTGCTGTAACTTTGTGACTATTTCACCTATTTTACTAATTCTTTTTTCTTTGAATACCTTGACTCCTTTACTTCAAATCTGCAATTTCGGATTTTCGAATTTCGAAAATTCGTCGCTGTGATTTCGAGCCGGAAGTAAAAATCAAAATAACAACTTCTTTAATAGTTGCACGATTTTCATGGAATTTGGTATGTAAGTAGATCTCGCTCATGCGACTTTAAAAAAGTTGTTAGAAATTTTCTAAATTATCTCCACTTGGTGATATTAAGGATCAAAATTTTCGAAAAAATCGACGAAATATAGGTCAGATTGCCTTAAAATTTTTACTAGCTAAGACACTACTGATTCGTACCCAAAAAATTGAGTTTCTAGCCCAAACCGGAAGTGCAACCATCTTGAAATGTGAAAATCGATACTCCTTTGTTGGTATTTTACTTACAGACAAGGCAATTATATTTTCCGAATCCTTTTAGAAAAGCCGAAAAACTGTCCGGAATAGAATTTTGATTTAGGTCAAGTGATGGACAACTTCTTTAATAGTTGCACGATTTTCACGAAATTAAGTAGGTGAGTAGATCTTATCGATACGACTTCAAAAATATCATTAGAAATTTTCTAAATTATCTCCCCTTGCAGAAATTAAGGATCAAAATTTTCAAAAAAAAATCGACGAAATATAGGTCAAATTGCCTTGAAATTGTTTTTTGTAATAGCTACGACACTACTGATTCGTACACAAAATAATTGAGTTTGTAGCCCAAACCGGAAGTGCAACCATCTTGAAATATGCAAATCGATAAGGCTTTGTTGATATTTTACTTACAGACAAGGCAATTATATTTTCCGAATCCTTTTAGGAAAGCCGAAAAACTTTCAGGAATCGGATTTTGATTTAGGTCAACTGCTGGACGCCATTTTGAATTGAAAATGAACAATGGTGAAAAATCGGTTCTATTTCAGTAACGGAAGTTTCAGGGGGATAGGAGATGGGCTAGCAATGACCTCACACTAAATTTCAGCCAAATCGACCAATAACTATTCATTTTACCGACCTTAAGCTTCCCACGAGAGATAAAATTTTGCCATTCGGTGCCATTTGCAATTGTTGACTCTAGACTCGAATAACAAGACACTCAAACGAACTCCGGCACTTCGTGGCTAACGCTGCAGTTCATAATAATAATAATGATTTTCGTATATTTAATTATACGCCCACATGGAAATGTGGTCGTATATTGCCGTCGCCCCCGACCGGTCGTCCGTCAGTTCGTCGTCCATAATTTCTTGTGAACGCTCTAGAGGTTAAAGTTAATACCCGATTGACTTTAAATTTATGCACAGTGTTTAAGGTCATGAGACGAAGCATATGGAAATGTGGTCGTATATTGCCGTCGACCCCGACCGGCCGGCCGTCGGTCCGCTCGTTCGACGTCCACAATTTCTTGTGAACTCTCTAGAGGCTAAAGTAAATACCCGAATGACAGTGTTTAAGGTCACGAGACAAAAAATCCCATTAATTTTAGTAATTACTGCCAGAGTTATGGCCCTTGATCTGTGAACGCTCTTGTGGCTAAAGTTAATATCCGATTGACTTTAAATTATAAACAGTGTTTAAGGCCACGAGACGAAGAGGTACTTTGAAATTTTCAAGGTGATATTTGTTCAAGTCGTTTGTTCTTGGCACCTGCCGTTGTTTGTTTTTTGGGGTTTTTTATACGCCCACATAGAAATGTGGTCGTATATTGCCGTCGCCCCCGTCCGTCCGTCCGTCCATCCATCTGTCGGCCCGTCCGTCCATCGTCCACAATTTCTTGTGAATGCTCTAGGGGCTAAAATTAATATCCGATTGACTTTAAATTTATACACAGTGTTTAAGGTCATGAGAGGAAGACCCCTATTGATTTTCAGTGATTTCCGATAATTGCTGTCAGAGTTATGGCCCTTGATCACTTCAAAAAATCTTGTGAACGCACTAGAGACTGAAGTTAATATACGATTGACGTTAAATTTATACACAGTGTTTGAGGTCATCAGAGGAAGTCCCCTATTGATTTTCAGAGTTATGGCCCTTGATCACTTTGAAAAATCTTGTGAACGCTGTAGAGGCAAAAGTTAATATCTGATTGAATTAAGATTTATACACAGTGTTTACGATATCCGATAATTACTGCCAGAGTTATGGCCCTTGATCACTTTGAAAAATCTTGTGAACGCTCTAGAGGCTAGAGGTAATATTCGGTTGACTTAAAATTTATACACAGTGTTTAGGGTCATGAGATGAAGAAGCCTATTGGTTTTCAGCGATTTCCGATAATTGCTGTCAGAGTTATGGCCCTTGATCTCTTCAAAAAATCTTGTGGACGCTCCAGAGGCTAAAGTTAATTACCGATTGACTTTAAATTTATACACAGTGTTAAGGGTCATTAAACAAAGAAGCCTAGGGATTTTCAGCGATTCTCGATAATTACTTTTAGAGTTATGGCCCTTGATCACTTCAAAAAATCTTGTGGATGCTCTAGAGGCTAAAGTTAATATCCGATTGACTTGAAATTTATACACAGTATTGAAGGTCGTGAGACGAAGAAGCCTATTGATTTTCAGAATATTAAGTGTTTCGTTTACTAAACGTTAGCATGGAGGAGAACTTTTTCAAAGCCAAACAAATTCGAATGATTTTCTGATAATTACATAATGAGTTGTTACTTGTTATATGATTTTAGTGTATTATAAATGTTTCATTACTGAAAAAAGTAAAATATGCGACAACTCTTGTTGACTGCCCGGACGATGTAGCTGCTGTGGGCGTATGTTTCGTTGCCTGGCAACCTATCTTTAAGCTAACTTACGGTTTCAAACTATATTTAGATCCGTAACTTCGCGAGTTTTCGACCAATTTTAATATTTTTTTTCTTGTTATTTGCTTTAAGATACTTGGTATAATCGATGGCACGTGATGATGAATATGAAAGCTTTGATATCTGCTTTGGACAGTAGCAGATCTAGTTAAGCTTTCATATGTATTTACATATGAAAGCTTATTGTTTCTGTTAAGCTTATTATTCTTCCTATTAAGCTTTCATATTTTAATATGAAAGCTATGAAAGCTTATTGTTTTTGTTAAGATTATTATTCCTATTATTATTTTTTTTTTTGTGTTTTATACACTTTTCGGTTTTCTCAGAATCTACCCATAGGATCTTTCTTAAATTTTTACCTACCCCCCTCCCCCCAAAAAAATGGGTGGTGGCTGTTAGGTGAATATATTTTCAAAACGTTTTTCGCATCCGAAATCACCGAATTTAACGAAAAAATGCATTTGACCTACATTGATGTAACCTCATGACTTTTTGACCTATTTTACTAATTCTTTTTTCTCTGGGTACCTTGTAATCTTGACTTCAAATCTGCACTTTCGGATTTTCGATTTTCGAAAATTCGTCGCTGTGATTTCGACCCGGAAGTTAAATCAAAAAGACAACTTCTTTAATAGCTGTACGATTTTCATGAAATTCAGTATGTAAGTAGATCTCACTCATGCGACTTTCACAATGACATTAAACAAAATTAAAATTATCTCCCCTTGGATCAAAATTTTCCCAAAAATCGACGAAATATAGGTCAGATTGCCTCGAAAAATAAATTTTGTACTAGCTACGACACTACTGATTCGTATACAAAAAATGGAGTTTGTAGCACAAACCGGAAGTGCCGACATCTTGAAAGGTGAAAAAACCCTAAGGCTTTTTTGATATTTTATTTACAGACAAGGGAATTATATTTTCCGAATCCTTAAATTTAGGCCGAAAAACGCTCGCGAAAAGAATTTTGATTTAGGTCAACTGATGGACGCCATTTTGAATTGAAAATGAACAATAGTGAAAAATCGACATTCATGGGCTTGAAAACATACACAATTGGTCGTGGCTTAAAAATCTATCGTCTATTAACGAAAAAATTACATTACAGGATAGCCTGGCTTATGGCCGAATGTTTGGCATTTGAATATTTTAAAAATTCGAATTACCCCTTTCATGTTTTTTCCGTGCCGACAAGGTTGTTTTCGAGTTAGCTGGTTTTGAATACGCGCATGCGCGACGCTGGAACCAAAGGTACCATAAGTACCAAATTCCGGCGATGAACTTTTCACGTTAGTACCTAGGTACCCTGATATTTTCAAGGTGATACCTGTATTTGTTCAAGTCGTTTGTTCGTAGTACCTGCAGTGCGTCGTGACTTCGCGCATGCGCTACACTAGAACCAAAGGTACCATGAACACCAAATTCCGGCGAGAAACTTTTCACATGGGTACCTAGATACCCTAAAATTTTCATGGTGATATCTGCATTTGTTCAAGTCGTTTGTACGTGACACGGCGCAAGGTCGGTTGACTTCGCGCATGTGCTTCGCTAGAACCAACGGTGCCATGATTACCAAATTCCGTCGAGGAACTTTTAACGTTGGTACCTAGGTACCCTGAAATTTTCAAGGCGATACTTGCATATGTTGAAGTCGTTTGTTCGTATCACCTGCCGTTCGTGGTTTTTTTCGAAGTCAATTTATAAGGCTTCCATAAATATTGTTTTGCCCTGGTGCAATGTTTCTGACTATATTTAGACCTGTAACCAATTGTAAAAAAAAATATTAGTTCCGATAGAACGTAAAAACCGAGGTCCCGTGAACACATTAGCGTGCACGTACAATATCCCTTGGCAGTTTGAATTGAGTCAACTGGCGTGGTTTCGAATCCCCGGTTGTACGTGGCAAGGAGTAAGTTCGCCTATCCAACCTTGTGGGGTTTCTCCGGGTCCTCCAATTTCTTCCCACTGCTAAAGACCCCTAACCGCAAGCGAATTATTGAAATAAAAGTAAACCATATGTTAGTCCTGAAATTACATAGTTTGTGTCGAGTGGACGTTGAACCCCATTTCTCTCTCTCTCTTTTCTCTCTCGCTCTCTGAATTTGGACCAAATAACCACAGGGGATCACATGGTTAGCCAGGTTTTCCGGCGTGGCGTGGTTTCCCCTTGTCAGTGATGCAGGAGGGATCGCCTGACAAAGGACACCTGACTAGTCGTTCTGATGGTTCGAAAAATCGAGGTCCCGTGTAAACATCGACGTGCACTGAGCAGAGCCCTGGGCAGTTGGAATTCGATATAAGAGTACGTAGCGCCGCTGTCCGCGCAAAATTTTCCTCAAAGCACACTGCATGCCCGTCTTTACTATCCCGGTTTAGGAGCAGAACAATTTCATTTCCTTTAATTCTATGCTATAAGGGGGGTCAGGTGGCTTAGTTGGTAAGGTGCTGGCTCGCTAGTCTGGAGGCCGGGTGTGCGATTCATGCATTGACCAAGAAATTTCATCTCGATTTTCCGGCGTGGTTTCTCATTGTCAGTGATGCAGACGGAGGGCAGACACGGACAGCTGCCTAGTCGTTCCGATGGGACGAAAACCCGAGGTCCCATGTACACATTGGCGTACACGTTAAAGACCCCTTGACATTTGGAATTCAGTTTCTGCCCGGGCAAAAATTTCCCTCATAGCACACTGTATGGCGTATGACAGTCGTTTGTTCTTGGTACCTGTCGTTCGTCGTTTTTATTCTAAGTCAATTTACGGCTTACATAAGGGAAAAAGGTGGAATTTCGCCGCGAAACCGACACCGATTGACCGGAAACCGTGAAATTTTGACATAATACGCCCATTACAACCCCGGACTCTGCACCGTACTACCATTTTGATCCGATTAAATAAAAAAGAGTTTTAGCAAAAAATATTGATTTTGGGAATTTAATATTGGTTTTAATTAATTTTGAAATTGCAAATGAAAAGAGATTTTATCGCCTCTTCCATGTGTGATAGGTATTAGTACTATACACATTATCCTTAAAAGACAATTTTTTAAAATAACCACAACGATGATTGGGACACTAGAAACCGAAATCGCCTTTTTTGACATTTTGATTATTTTTTTGCCCGGGTGCATTGTTTCTAACTATAACTATGTAAACCTGTAACTTTGCGAGCTATTGACCAATTTTAATACGTTTTTTTACTGCCGAGGCACCGTTCCAGTGGTCCAAATCTCTTGAATTTCTAGCGGCTGGCTGCGCCGCGAAGATATTTATCCCATATTAAATTGCTCAGATATAAAGAATAAAAAAAACCCGATAAAATACGACTATTTTTAAGCAAAACAACTTTGATGGGTGGGGTGGGTTTTGAATTTATTTTTAACGTTCTTTGAATCTCACACTCTTCTTTTTTTAATATGTGATAGCTTGAGTCCCTAGGTACAATCTGTACAAATTTGTAAGTAATCGGACCTTCGGTACGTTGCCCGGGTGGTGCAAATGTACATTTACCCTGTCACGAAATTTGTCCATTCTTCAACGCGTTTTATATTGTATTATGGCCGCCATCTTAGATCCACCCTCATTTACCAAACAACTCCAAAATATACCCCAAGTTCCGAAATCGACCATAATTTTTTTTACTCTGCGTATGCCCCACAATGTAACCAATGTTTTCAGTTTTGGGGCCCGGTTGCAATGTTTCTAACTATATTTAAACCTGTAACTTTGCGAGTTTTTGACCAATTTTAATACTTTTTTCTTGTTACTTTCTTTAAGATACTTGACATATTATATGCACGTAACAATGAATATGAAAGCTTTCTTATCTGCATGGGACAGTAGCAGATCTAGTTAAGATTATTATTAGGCTTTGAAAGCCTATTGTGATTACTAAAATTATTATTATTTATTAGGCTTTCAGACTTTCGTCTGAAAGACTATTGTTTTTACTAAAATTATTAGGCTTTCAGACTTTCGTCTGAAAGCCTATTGTGATTACTAAAATTATTATTATTATTAAGCTTTCATATATTCATATATGAAAGCTTATTGTTTCTGTTAAGATTATTATTCTTCCTATTATTATTAAGCTTTCATATATTCATATATGAAAGCTTATTGTTTCTGTTAAGATTATTATTCTTCCTATTATTATTATTCTTATTTTTTTTTTTTTTTTTTGTGTTTTATCCACAAATCGGATTTCTCAGAATCTACTCATAGGATCTTTCTGAAACTTTTACCTACCCCCCCTCCCCCCCCCCCAAAAAAAATGGGTGGTGGCTGTTGGGTAAATATATTTTTATAACGTTTTCCGCATCCGAAATCACCGAATATTACGGACAAATGCATTTGACCTACTTTGCTGTAACTTTGTGACTATTTCACCTATTTTACTAATTCTTTTTTCTTTGAATACCTTGACTCCTTTACTTTAAATCTGAAATTTCGGATTTTCGAATATCGAAAATTCGTCGCTGTGATTTCGAGCCGGAAGTAAAAATCAAAAAAACAACTTCTTTAATAGTTGCACGATTTTCATGTAAATTTGGTATATAAGTAGATCTCGCTCATACGACTTTAAAAATGTTGTTAGAAATTTTCTTAATTATCTCCCCTTGGTGATATTAAGAATCAAAGTTTGGTATTCTAATATTTCAAAAATTCGAATTTCTTCTTTGACGTTTTCTGTGCCGACAAGGTTGATTTCGAGGTTAGCGGTTTTGACTTCGCGCATGCGCTATGCTAGAACCAAAAGTATGTTGACTACCAAACTCCGGCCCCCCACTTGTCACGTTGGTACCTAAAAGTCCTGAAATGTTCAGATCGATACCTGCATTCCTTCAAGTCGTTTACATCTGAGACTCACTGGACAAGCATTTTTCACCGATGTACCCGCACCCCCACCTGTAAACGTCTCGAGGCTTGGTATTCAAAAGGTATATCCACCCCGCCGAGTCGCTGCGTCAGGTCAAAATGCCCGCCCGGGGACCGGAAGTGGGCGAAATGGGCCCATGAAGTGAAGTTTGACCCTACATTGACCTTAGAGGGCCTCGTAGCATGGAAAGGGTCATGAGCCTAGATGGAGTCATCAATGTCCTTTCATGAGAGAGCTTGACCTTTGACCTGACCTTTGACCTTGGGGTCGAAAAATTCCCAACTTGGTAACTTCGCGAGTTTTCGACCAATTTTAATATTTTTTTTCTTGTTATTTTCTTTAAGATACTTGGTATAATCGATGGCACGTGATGATTAATATGAAAGCTTTCATATCTGCTTGGGACAGTAGCAGATCTAGTTCTTATTATTTTTTTTGTTTGTGTTTTATTCACAAATCGGATTTCTCAGAATCTATTCATAGGATCTTTCTGAAAATTTTACCTACCCCCCCCCCCCCAAAAAAAATGGGTGGTGGCTTTTGGGTAAATATATTTTCAAACGTTTTTCGCATCCGAAATCACCGAATTTTACGAACAAATGCATTTGACATACTTTGCTGTAACTTTGTGACTATTTCACCTATTTTACTAACTCTTTTTTCTTTGAATACCTTGACTCCTTTACTTTAAATCTGAAATTTCGGATTTTCGAATTTCGAAAATTCGTCGCTGTGATTGCGACTTTAAAAATGTTGTTAGAAATTTTCTAAATTATCTCCCCTTGGTGATATTAAGGATCAAAGTTTTCAAAAAACTTGACGAAATATAGGTCAGATTGCCTTGAATTTTTTTTTTGTACTAGCTACGACACTACTGATTGGTACACAAAAAATGGAGTTTGTAACCCAGACCAGAAGTGCTTCTATCTTGAAATGTGAAAAACAAATAAGGCTTTTTTGGTATTTTAATTAGGAAGGCCAAAAAACGGTAGCGAAAACATTTTTGATTTCTGGCAAATCATGGACGCCATTTTGAATTGAAAAAATCCTCATTATTGGGCTTGAAAACATACACAATTGGTCGTGGCTTAGAGAGTGTGTCTCCTATTAACGAAATTAATACATTTCAGGATAGCCTGGCTCATGGTCGAGTGTTTGGTATTCTAATATTTCAAAAATTCGAATTTCTCCTTTGACGTTTTCTGTGCCGACAAGGTTGTTTTCGAGGTTAGCGGTTTTGACTTCGCGCATGCGCTACGCTAGAACCAAAGGTATGATGACTACCAAACTCCGCCCCCCCCCCATTTGTCACGTTGTTACCTAAAAGTCCTGAAATGTTCTGATCGATACCTGCATTCCTTCAAGTCGTTTACATGTGAGGCGGCGGATTTTTTTCCCCGTTTTCTTTTCTAAGTATATTCCCGCACTCCGTAAGGGGAAAAAGTGTTTTTTGCCCTAGCAGCGCCAAAAATTCTTCGATTAACCTGTTTTTTTGGCACGATGTGCCCATTTACTAGCCCGAATTTTGAGTACTTGTCCCATCTGATTCCGATGAAAAAAAACAAAAGTTATGGTCATAAAACCGATTTTACGGCTTTTTTCGCCGGTTTTGAGACTAAAAAAGTTTTTTAGAATTTTGAAATTGCAAACGACAAGATAAAGTCATTTTGTTAGTCTCATGTAATGGGTATGAGTCTTCTGCACCGATGCGGATTGGGTTTGATTTTTTCAAAATGGCAGACTATATTTTTGAGACTGTCAAAGTTTTGATGTTCTGAGACTGTTGAGGCATCATTGGAGGGTATTTTTTTAAAAATTTATACTGGTCGGATGCGCCGCGATGAGGTTAGTAACATATCAAAAGGAGAACATGATCGAATAAAAATTCGAAAAAATATGGCCATTTTCACGAAAAACAAAAGTTGCTGGGTCGGCTTGGGTTCGAATTTTTTAGGCCATGTGCCCGTATTAGAAATCTCTTGAATTTTTTATTTTGTGCTAGCTAACATCCCAAGGCACAATCTCTGAAAAATTTCAAGAAATTCCGACAACACTAACTCTGCTAAAACACGCTCGCGCAAATAGGCCTATTTTTTGCCTATTTTCCGATTTTTTTTAGACTAACAAGTCACTTTTTGTGCCCTACGCGCAAGCGAATTATTAAAATAAAATTAAAACCATAATGACCTAGTTGTGTTGAGTGGACGTTAAACCCCATCTCTCTCTCTCTCTTCTCTCTCTCTCTCTCTCTCTCTCTCTCTCTTCAAATAAAAAGTTTGAATGGTAAGAATTCTTTAAACTCCTCAAAACGTAATTTGATAATGGTGTCATGTTCGGCCATGAATCATGGTTTGGCAATCATGGTAATACTAGGAGTCCCGCACTATTATTTCACTTGTAGACCCGTATATTCCTATTTTATTCTTTTTCGCCAGGGTGCTCAACGATCTTCTTTGCCTTTTCTTCGTTTGTTCGTCAGCCCAGTTTACAACAAAACTTTGTAGATTCCACGTCAAGGATATGAATAACCGCATTGACTTGTGGGATGTTTTACCCTCGTTCTCTCCGTCACTTATTACAATTGATGCCAAGACGCACTATGGTACACGATTCGTGTACCAATGTTAAAAAAATATTATATCTTAAATATCAGATATCAGAAGCTCATCTTTTCCGGTAAGTTTACAACATCAATGTTGATTTAAATTGACCAACAATTCGTGTTATCGACGTCGAAGATTTTCGAGGATTTTGAGTTACGGACCTTGGTGCTTTAAGAATGCCATTGTTCGGAAATTATTGAACTGCACTTTTGGCGACAAACTCATTTAAAAAAGTGTAGTTAGTGATCTTGATAATTATCTCAGTGAGTTTTCTTTCTATTTAAAATTCCAAATCGCGTATAGAAAGTACCATAGCACCGAGTCTGCTTTACTCAGAGTACATTAGTACATACATGTACTGATATCGGAAGTTATATTGATAATTGTATTTTATTGGAAAGACTTTAGAAACGGCTCAGTGTTAACAGATTGGCCTTACAGTGGATGGAATCTTACTTGCATGATATAACTTGGAGTGTTGTAGTAATTGGTTACAAATCAGTATTCGCTCCTCTTGAATTCGATGTACCACGGGGGGGGGGGGTAGTGGTCTAGAGTGACGCGCTTCGACCTCTAGCTGTCCGGCCATCTCTGGCTTGCGGCTGTGGTTTCGAGCCCTGGTGTGAGCGTATGTGGCATGGAGATGTTGGGGGGTTAAACTGTATTTGGACTTGACTAGTACGCAAAAGCATGAACAAAGATGCATTGCTGTATGAAGCCGATTTATATGTTTTGTGTTAATTTTACTGCAAACAATTATTATTGATAGATAATATCAGTTTGGTTGTAAAAAGCCACGAAATAGAGCATACGAGTAAATGATAGAATGGGCTAAGTAGTGACCTACGTTGCGGTTCCATGAACAAATTATTCAAGATGATATTAAAATTTAAGCACCACCATAGCACATTTAATATAAAAGAATAACAAATAATAATCACGCCGTAAAAAAAAAATCTGTATAGAATGCACGTGTACCAATTATATATTTGCATTCAACAGTTGTTCTCTGAACCAAATACTAATTTAGAAATTGATCAAATGGACACAAATATCGTTCTTCTTTCTCGGAGATAAACTGACTGTCAAAAGCTGAGCCAAGCCGATTTATGTGGTTACATAAGGAAAACAAGTTTTTTTAAAATATTCACAGTAGCTATTGCCTAACAGCACGCATAAACATACTATTATTATTAAGTCGATAGCCTTAAAGATGCATTCCCGGGTACAAACTATGTGTTTTGACGATATATTTTGACTAAACCCATATTTAAAGTAACCAATCTATCAAAAATTTGCTTCATTTCCCTTTCAAAACTCTGTTTTCGCCGGGGATACCAGGCTATAGCTGTAAGTAAGCTATTGTTAAACGCAATGTCTGCCAACTTAACTTCATTGTGGGAGGGTCCATATGTCAAAATGTATCTATCAGTACTTGCTTTACATTTACCATATTATTGAGGCCTAAATAATTTCTTAATTATTTCTGTCAACTTCTTTTTACACCTTTTAATTGCAGAGTATTTTGTACGTTGACAACCCGCAATGTTCCCAAAACCAACTGCTCCCTGACCTAAGCTAGCAGACAATGAGCCAGCAAATCCTGTCGGGTTGACAGTTAGTGATTCCCTGACAATATTGCCCAGTCCTTGCCCCATGGGCGATTTTCGCGTAATCTAGTATTTTTCTAGTAAGATTTGGTGTCTATACTTTTCATAAATACCAAATTTGCCATACTTTTATTGGAAATAACCAGCCGATAAATACTTTGCTGGGGACCCATCTTTAAGGACCAACATAGTACCGTGTTTTTGTAGAGTATAGGATTATCATGCAACGCAAAATCCGACGATATATCAACCTCGCACGTACTGTCCAGTCGGAAGTTGAATGTAAATAGGATAGACAATTTTAAAAATCTTTTGTATTAATAGTCCTGTAATTAATAGATAACATCTGTTTTATCGCAAAATGCGTAATAAACTTGACCAAAGTCTAGTTCGGGCCATGAGCATAGATCAATCATCGACTTCAGTCTACGAAAAAGGCCAGGGTGTGAGCATGACAGAAAATTACGTCAAAAGGGAAACCCGTAAATGCTCCTAAAGTTAAATGATTTTATTTAAATTATAAAATCACACAAAGCGTATATCTAATTTAATATTATTGTACAGAAAGCTATAAAATACACTTATCCTTTTGTCTTTAACTATGTTCTGTGAAACTAATGTACAGTTGTGTACCACTGCAATGTCTTCAGTTTCTTGTTAATACTAAATATTGAAATTTAGAATTTAAAATTCAGCCAATGACCAAACAGATTTCAAGATAGTAAATTGGCTGTTATTTATGTTTTGTTGAAAGGTGTGCACAGTTGACCTGTTGGCTTCAACAAATTGTATAATTTGAGTACAGAATCTGCTCTACTTATAGCATGATAGCCAACCTACTTTGTCTTATTTTTATGACTTCTTTTCAGAACAATTCATTACTTTTGCTTGAAAGATTACATTTACTGGCTTTTTTGGAGGATGGGGATGTTCCATTCATATTATATACAGTACAATAAAAAAGATATTTTTTTCAGGCTTTTTTTTATTAGTAAAAAACTAATATAGAACACCTGATATAGAGCACAGCCCCCAGGGAAATTCTGCTGAAAACTAGATGTCATATTCTTAGCCGAAATTTATTGGGTGAGGCATTAGGCCAGTCGGATGTGGGCCATCTCTCGCCCATAAATGACAAGCTTCTCGCGTATTATTTTTTCAAATGTTTTGAATAAAAAACAAAAAATTTAAAACCTTTTAACAAATTGACAAGATATTCTTCGTTACCAGTTATATAAATATGTTTTTTTTTTATCAGTAGTGAGCCAATAGTTGCCAAGTGTTACCAAGGCTATGGCCCACATGTGGCAACATCTGGCTGGCTATGGAACACATCCAGCCAGATGCTGCCATATGTGAGCCATAGTATGGCCAAAGCTGGGTGGTTGTCATGAGAAAGTAAACATGATCGATAATCAGCGTTCTGCAAATTTCCATTCTGGAGTTACCGAACACATTGTGAATTCAACAGAGGCTACAATTTCAAAGATGATGTGAAGCAATGTGGTCATGGGAGGACGAACTCAGCGTTCCATGACTTTCCATTCTGGAGTTACAGGCTATAGGCCTACTTTTTAACAGAACTTTTTCAAATTTGAAGTTCATAATAATAATAATAATAATAATCTCGTCATTTTACAAGGGCAGCAAATTAGGCCTGAGGCCTGTTTTCAATTTGGCCCTTGGCACAGATCTTGCGAATGATTTAGATCATTACTGCAGGAAGAAACCGAAGAACTCGGGGGAAATCTGCCTGATCGGACGGGAGACCGAATATTCCTCTCACTTACAACGATAAAGTTCTTGCCCTGAGCTGGGATTGAACCCTCGATGCATTGGTGAGAAGCCGCCTCTCTATTGCAACGGCTATCCGACCAGCTAAACCAGCATATCGATTATCAGCATTCTACAACCTTCTGTTCTAGAGATCAACTCTCTTTGCCAAAAACCTAGTGAACGCGAAAGCGGCTATAGTTTTTATTGGATTTATTTCAAATTTTGCGTGAAGCATTATAGGTCATGAGAGGCCGAATCCTCTCAGTGTTCAATATTCAACAACTTTTTATTCAAGAGTTATGTCCCTTTTTATACGTCCACATTCGTAATCAATCTCCCAAACAGAGCTGTCTTCCCCTTGCAGTCCACACTAATCTCTGCTGTCGGCTCAATTGACTACGCCACCAAGATTCTTGGTGAAGACAGACAATGATAAAAAATACGATTTAAAACAAATAAATGATAATATATTGAATACTATTACCATATTGAAATAGAAATGGGGTCACCATTGTAAAGTAACAATGTATATATAGATATTACAGGGAACTCTTTTGCGTAAGACACGGGTAAAATGGTCGGAATACCGAACTGCGCACGTCGCCGTGCTAATTTAAGAATATAATACACGTGGGTTTGTTTATCAGTACTACCCGATCGACAGGCCCAACAATTAATTTAGAAATGTCTAGTTATTCAAAATCAAATAATTCTCGATATATGTTTGAAGTATGATAGAAAAATCACTTTGCGTGATAAACATTTCGAATTCACTAAAAAAATATAAAATTATAAAGTGTTTATAACGCCAAGAACATTTCGCTGACAGGTGCCATTTTTGACCAAGTAGTAAATCACGTGATCGATGATCCCTCCGGGTCAAACATTTATTGAACGTGAGCCGACGGCAGAGTCGAATGCTGAGCGAGACTTGCGTGGAGAATGATTCGTAATGTGGAAGTATATTATTATTGCCGTCACCCTATCTCTCTGTGTGTGTGTGTGTGTGGGTGGGTGTATGTGTGTGTCGTCTACAGGATGATCCCTGTTGTTGTTTTTTTTATGTTTGACAGGCGCATTTCTTAACGTATCATCTTGAAACTTTGCATACTTATTCTTTTTACCCTAAGAACAACCCTATTGTCTGTGGTGCATTCCTAAACCCCAGGGGCAGAGCCACCCCAATTTTATTTCTGTGTGTCGACTACTGACAACAATACTTAATCCATCGTCTACAATTCTTGACACTTGAGTAACCCTACCCCCTCCATACCTATTCTTTATACCCTTAGGATGATCCCTATTGTTGTTGGTGCATTCATGATCCTCAGTGGCAGAGCCACGGCCATTTCTTGTATTTGTTTGTTTGTCAACTACAGGCCGCATTTCTTAACGTATCATCTTGAAACTTTGCATACTTTTTTATACGCCCACATTGAAATGTGGTCGTATATTGCCGTCGCCCCTGTCCGTCCGTCCGCCCGTCGGTCCGGCGGCGTCTACAATTGCTTGTGGACGCTCTAGAGGCTAAAGTTAATAATTGTCAGAGTTATGGCCCTTGATCACTTCAAAAAATCTTGTAGACGCTCTAAAGGCTAAAGTTAATTACCGATTGACTTTAAATTTATACACAGTGTTAAAGGTCATAAAATGAATATACCTGATTCCTCTTATAATAGGTTGCTTCTGAGCTCTTTATGTATTCATATTTGGAAATGTTGTTTCATATTGTTATTTATTTATTGTGTTTATTTGTGTGTATGTACATTTCCGTATATATGTTATATTTTTCCGTGCACTTAACACACCCTCTTGAAACTACCCATATTTATAAAACCATAATAGGAACTGAACCACACCTTACCCCTCCCTCGATTAAAGTAACAGGGCGCATCCTAGACAAGTAGATCTAGACCCTATCTTTATTGAGAGTAGGGTGACGTGTGGGGTTCATATTAGATACTATAATAAACTGGTTGATTTACTTATATTTGCTTGTAATGTAATTCCCGCATCCCACATTAATCTCATAAAAGCATTACTTTTCACACTGCTTATCAGATCTGGGGACATCCGACTAAACCCTGGTCCTATCAATTCGCCAACGGACCATGTATCAATATTTCATCTAAATGCGCGAAGCATTAGAAACAAACTCGGCACTGTCTCAGAACTTATCGAAGATTATCACATCTGTGGTTTCACAGAAACTCATCTTGATAACAGAGTAGACAATGAGTTTCTTACTTTTAAAAAATTTCACCCGCCGTTTAGAAAGGATAGGAACTTCAGTGGGGGAGGAATTCTAGTGTATGTTGACAAGAAACTGTCATGTAAACGAAGATCAGACTTAGAATTTAAGGACACTGAAATAGTTTGGGTTGAAGTGAAGCTAAAACATGAAATCATATTGGTAGCTACTGCTTATAGACCGCCGAACTCGTGCGTTGAATTTTGGTTATTTTTAAAATCATCAATCGAACTAGCTTATCAATTCTCAAAAAATATAATCATAATCGGGGATCTCAATTTTGATCTTTTAGGTCTAAAAAATGGTCAACTCTATGATTTGATGCTAAGTAACAATCTGAAAAATATCATTCATGAACCAACTAGAGTTACCGCTTCAAAATCATCCTTGCTAGACGTGATTCTTATTCAAGACGAGATTAAGATATGTCTAAGTGAAACTATAGATATTGATAAGAACATATCAGACCACAAAGGTGTTGCTGCGGTTCTAGACTTATGTACTTATTCTAACCCATGTTTTGAACGAGAAATTGTTCTCTACAAGCTAGCAGACTACGAAAAGTTAAATAATCTTATTTCTGATTTTAATTGGGAAGAAGCGCTCACCCCTCTTCACATAAATAATGCAATTGATATATTCTATTCAATTCTTACACAATTTACAAACGAATGTATTCCTAGGAAGAAAGTAATTATTCGACCTTCGGATAAACCATGGTTTAATTCAAGTCTACGTAAGGGGATTCAGATTCGTGATCGTTTAAGGAAGCAGGCTATTCGAACAAAACGACCTAGCCATTTGATGATATACAAACATCAACGTAATAAAGTTAATAATTTTTAAAAAGTTTTAAAAACAGAGTATAATGACAGGTTGGTATCTGAATTATCAAATCCTGAAAAGAGTCCTCAAAATTTTTGGAAACATATTAAGCATTATATACGTGAAAAGGTAGATTCTGATATACCACCATTAATATCAAGCAATATAGGCATTATTGCACATTCAGATTTCGATAAGGCCGAACTTTTAAATACATTCCGAATTTTCCCAAACGAACAAACTCTCTGTTTTACATGCCGGAAATTACCGATCAAGAGATTATTGATCTTATCCTAACCCTTAAAATAAAAAAGGCAAACGGTCAGGATAAAATAAGTAACTGTTTATTGAAAAATGTCGTTTCGACGATATTCTTACCCCTTAAACTATTGTGTAACAAATCACTTACTTCTAACACGTTCCCAAGTGCATGGAAAATTGCAAATGTTATGCCCTTGTTTAAAAATGGGGACCGAGGTAACGTTTCAAACTATCGTCCTATATCCTTATTATCGTCAGTGAGCAAAATCTTCGAAAAAATTGTGTTTAAACATGTCTATAATTATTTTCATTGTAATGATTTATTAAATTGTCTTCAGTCAGGCTTTAGAGCCAAACATTCCACTGTGCATCAGTTATTAGAAATTTATCAGGACGTGCTTTCTGCGATAGACAAACGACAGTACTCATGTCACATATATTGTGACATCTCCACAGCGTTCGACCGTGTTAATCATTTAGGTTTGCTCCACAAACTATCTAGCTATGGTATAAGTGACAACATGATAGACTGGTTCAAAAATTATCTCACCGATAGAAAACAAAGAGTCTTCATCAACAGTTCCTTTTCGGGTTATGCGACTCTGGCCTCTGGGGTACCTCAGGGATCTGTACTAGGTCCTTTCCTCTTTCTTGTCTATATTAATGACATCCAGGATGCTTTAGATTATACCGCTAGACTCTTTGCCGATGACACAGTAATTGGGTGCAACAAAACAAACTTACCGGACCTCGAAATTTCATTAAATTTAGACTTAAAAAAAACTCTCCGAGTGGTCAAAAGATTGGTCAATTAAATTCAACCCCGATAAAACTAAGGTCGTAATTTTCACTAACAAAAATTTGTCAATCACTCCAAATTTCAAATTCGGCGATAACAAAATCGAAATCGTTCATTCTCACAAGCATCTCGGCATTAACTTGTCAGATGATTGCAAATGGAGCACACACATAGACATGTTATGCAGGTCAGCCTCGAAACGACTAAATATACTAAGAAAGCTAAAATATACTACAACTAGGAGCTCGCTTGATAAAATATATAAAGCACATATTCGCTCTATTCTTGAATATGCTTGTGAAGTCTGGGATAGCTGTTCGTCAACCGACGCAGAAAAAATCGAAAAAATTCAATTAGAGGCCGCGAGAATAGTCACCGGACTTCCAAAATTATGTAGCCGTGCAGCGCTTTATTATGAATCTGGTTAGAACAGGCTTTCTGAACGCCGGGGTATAAGACGTCTTACCACTCTACATAAAATCTTAAACAATAACGCACCCGAATACTTACTAGATATTATCCATGCCTTTGAAAGAAACACACTTAGATATAATTTAAGAAATGGTGATCATATTTCCCCACCCTTCTGTAGAACATCATTATATAAAAATTCGTTCTTTCCGTCAACAATTCGAGACTGGAACTTATTGGATTCATCAACAAAGAAAATAGTAAATATCAAAACTTTCTAAATAAAATTGTCTGAGAGATTCGAGATAAGAAAGGCTCCAAATTATTATGCGAGTGGTAATAGAAAGTTGTGTATTTTACACACAAAACTTCGTCATGGGTGCAGTTCCCTCAACTCAGATCTTTTTCGGATAAATTTAATTGAAAATCCTGAATGTTCTTGTGGCGCGTCATCCGAAAACGCAAAGCACTATCTTATGGAATGTAATTTGTTTGATATTGAAAGAAATGAACTTTTCAATTCTATACGTAGCTTCACCACCATAACCTTAAATATACTTCTTTGGGGTGATTCTAGTTTTAATACTGACATTAACATTTATATATTTAATCAAGTACAAAAATATATTAAATCAACTAAAAGGTTCAATTTATAAGTATGCGTAGTGTAGTTTCATTTTTGTTTTGTTTTTCTATTTGCACAACTGTAAAAATGTGTTGATTGTTGTTGTTGTTTATTTTTGTGTAGGTAATACTTCTACTTTGTGAGTTTCCCCTTCAAACTTTCGATTTCGATTTTTATTCGCAAGGGTGATTACTCATATTAAATTTCAAAAGAAGATACTCAATCCCCCAGTGAGATTCTTTGAGCATGTCGGAAAATTTACTTTCATAAACCAAATATCTAAGAATTTCTTTATAATGGGATTTTTAACTATCTATTATAACATCTATATCCTCCGTTTTTGTATGTTCTTTTCAATTGTACTATCATAACTGTCAATTACAATGTATGTGGAGAGGGCATCGGTAAGTTTTCGTAACTTTTGTCCCAATCCTTTTGTACTTTATTTATGTTCTATAGTACACAATAGACTATGTTTAAACCAATCATAAAATGAAGAAGCCTATTGATTTCCAGTAATTTCTGATAATTACTGTCAGAGTTATGGCCCTTGATCACTTTTGGACGCTCTAGAGGCTAAAGTTAATAACCGATTAACTTTAAATTTATACACAATGTTTAAGGTTATGAAACGAAGAAGCCTATTGATTTTCAGCAATTTCCGATAATAACTGTTAGAGTTATGGCCCTTGATCACTTCGAAAAACATTGTTGACGCTCTAGAGGCTAAATTTTATAACCGATTGACTATAAATTTATTCACAGTGTTTAAAATCATGAGACGAAGAAGCCTATTGATTTTCAGCGTTTCCGATAATTACTGACTGAGTTATGGCCCTTGATCACTTCAAAATTTTGTGGACACTCTAGAGGCTATGAAATATATAATACCAGTTAATCTCACTGCAGTTTTTACTTATTAAATAAACAATCATATAATAAAAGATAATAAAACAACAAGAATTATCTCCCTTTAATTTTCCATGCGAGGTATTATGCATAGACAACACAAAATCTAAACTTCAAAATACATTATAAACTAGTCTGAATGATAATTTGAAGGAATATTTTATCAGAATTTCATAAATGTAAATATAAGGGAATAATAATAAAATGCATACAAACAAAATATATTAAAAAATATACACAAATATTATATATATAGATCTCCTTCTCAGAGCCTTTTTATCTTTTTCTTTGGTATTTCAGCAGTTATTAAATACACCATGTAATTATCTGTAATACATCATGGAATTATCTCTAGTATCTCATGGGATTATCCCTAATACACCATGGAATTATCTCTAATACACCATGGAATTATCTCTAATACACCAAGGAAATATCTATTATACACCATTAATTATCTATTATACACCATGGATTTATCTCTAATACACCATAATAATAATAATATTTATTGTTTATAGACCGTTACACAAATGTCTCAACAGTCTGTACAAAGTTATAAGAACAAGCATTTTAATGGTAACTAAAAAAAACATAAAATCATGAAAATCATAACGTTAAAATATAAATACACAAAAAATGGTTATCATCACATTTCACTATCACTAATTGCTGATCTTGTACTGTTATATTTGTCAGATTAGGCCTATTATGATTAACATCTCTATTGTATATATAGAGTGAATCCTGTACACCATGGAATTATCTCTAATACACCATGGAATTATCTCTAATACACCATGGAATTATCCCTTATACACCAAGGAATTATCTCTAATACACCATGGAATTATCTCTAATACACCATGGAATTATCCCTAATGCACCATGGAATTATCTCTAATACACCATGGAATTATCTCTAATACACCATGGAATTATCTCTAATACACTATGGAATTATCTCTAATACACCATGGAATTCTCCCTAATACACCATGGAATTCTCCCTAATACACCATGGAATTATCTCTTATACACTATGGAATTATCTCTAATACACCATGGAATTATCTCTAATACACAATTGAATTATCTCTAATACACCATGGAATTATCCCTAATACACCAATGAATTATCTTTTATACACCATGGAATTAATCTATTATACACCATGGATTTATCTCTTGTAACCCATGGAATTATCTTGGATACACCATAGAATTATCTCTAGTATCCCATTGGATTTTCTCTAATACACAATGGAATTATCTCTTGAATACACCATATAATTATCTATAGTATGCTATGGGATTATCTTGAATACGTCATAGAATTATCGTGGATACATCATAGAATTAGCTTGGATACATCATAGAATTATCTCTAATAATACACCAGGGAATATCTCTAGTATGTCTAATATAAAACTTTTTAGCTATTTCAAATTGTTCAATTCTACAAGGAAAATAACCCTGGAAGTTAATATCATAAATTGTTGAAATTCAATTGGCATGTTCGTTTTACTAATAATATATACAACATATATAAATTTTAACATGGTTGGATGATAAATGTAGTTATTATATGCTGAGCACATACATATTTTAAGTTGGGTTCCCAGCAAAGTATTTATGGGGTGGTTATTTCCAATAAAAGTATGTCAAATTTGGTATATATGGAAAGTATAGACACCCAATCTTACTAGAAAATTACTGGATTACGCGAAAAACGCCCATGGGGCAAGCACTGGGCAATATTGTCAGGGACTCACTAACTAGCAACCCAACAGGTTTTGCTGGCTAATTGTCTGCCAGCTTAGGTCGGGGAGCAGTTGTTATTTCTTGCTCAAATGGTTAGGCGGTTTGGGGGACATTGAGTGTTGTCAACGTACAAAAGACTCTGCGATTAAAAGGTCTAAAAAGAAATAGACAGAAATAACTAAGAATTTACTTAGGCCTCAGTAAGTATGGTAAATGTACAGTAAGTATAAAGGATACATTCTGAAAAATGGACCTTCCCACAATGAAGTTAAGTTGGCAGACATTGCGTCTAACAACAGCTTACTTTTAGCTATGGGTATCCACGACGAAAGCAAAGTTTTGAAAGGGAATTGAATCAATTCACAAAGTTTGTACCCGGGAAGGCATCTTTTATACTAAAATACAAATGTTAAGAAAAACTCCTAACACCACAAAAACTGTACAGTCACAACGGTGTTTAATCATGTACAACAGGATATACAAATTAAAATTTAATTCTATCAAATAGTAAGACCACAGTCATCACCCATTTGTTTAAGTTCATGATGATCATTTTGAGAGAAACTCTTTACAACCTTTCATTCTATCAACTAGGCCTACTTGTCTAACTCATTTATTTAATGCTGATAATGCAATTTTTAAGTCAATTAAGTCACTGATTATTTATAAACTTATTATGCTAGAAATACTGACAGTAACCTTTTTCTATAGAAATGTGCCCTGTGTATAAACAAGAGTTGGAGAGTAACTTAATTCTATTGTATCCTGTATATTTTTTAATTTATTACTTACTGTAATTAAAATAATGTAGGCTGTATTAATGTTAAAACGTGTGTTATCTAAAATAATAATAAAACCTGATAGAAGTTGAGCACGACATATCCAATAATATTAATTTAGTACAATCAACTAATAATAAACGAAGATCCACGATTTCTAGAATTCTTCATTTATACGCCAAAACAATTAAAATATCTTCAATGTAATTGAATCAAATAATGTCTCTCTATATATATATATATCTGAATAGTTAAATCATCATTTGATGTGACCATAATGTAATGTTAATATATAAATATGTGGGTGGGTGTATATAAATAATAATACAAAGTTATTTTTCTGTTTAATCTTGTTAACACAATGATTCCTAGACCCAAACTATAGGCATTCTCTCTTATAAACATATTTTTTGCTGGGAAATAAAACTTTCGGAAAACTTGTCAACAAACAAAGCACTATTAGTTGGCGAACAGTTTTCACACACCATCTTGCATATCACAGACTGAAATATTCCTTATTTATTAAACATTCCTTGTTATAAAACATTTATTGAAGGCACCTTTGCCTTTAATAAAACATTAATTGCAGGCACCTATCCTATGCCAAAATCATTGCAGGCACCTATGCCAATAATAAAATATATATAGAGGGCACCTTTGCCAAAATCATTGAAGGCACTTTGCCATCAAAACATTCCTTGACAGCACCTATGCCAAAACCATCGAAGGCACGTGACTTATGCCGTTGCTAAAACCATTGGAGGTGCCATTAAGTTATAATCGATTGCCAACTGAAAATGTCTAGTTCTAAGACGAGTCATAACTTGACAAGAGGTTATATGTCGTAGGTGATAACCGGTGCGCAACGTATCTAGCAGTAAACTATTTTTTTGTAGTAACTGACCAAGTGCATCCTCATTCATACCAGGTGTATCTATGTCGTTACTGCCAAACTGAACAAGTAAATGTGTAGGCCTGACACGCACAATTGCGGCTCCCCATTCGCGATAGTGGGTGACCTTATTGACCCGACCTCCCCTTATGCCAAAGATAGGTGTTCGAACCCCGCCGTTCACCTGGTTTAAGTTGAATCGATTGTTCTGGGGGTCATCCTTTATATAGTTGTCCAGCCAACATTCATGAGATGTGCCTAAAATTAATACCTTAGGGCTAGGCATAGTCAAGTGAAGCGTTATGCTACTAACAACGGTACTTGACCTAATAATACAGCATGGTTAATTGGCGGGAAGGCACCGTGCTATCATCTCCGTTTAGGAGCGGTCCACCGGTCCACGATCCCTACCTTGCTTGAGGTTTCAAACACAGGAGAGACTCACGAGATGCCGATACCGACATAGCCTACGAAGGCGCGAAATCCAACGCAATAATAAGCATAATTGGAAAATAACACCTCTCAATAATTCTAACTCGCTGACATTAAAGGAGAATACTAACGCAAAAAGTTCTTTTAATATCAAAAATAACGTTAATATTAGAATATTTTTGACCCTGCGAAATTTTAAAAGTCACTCTAAATATTTTTACAAAGGAAAAATGTACCAAAAAACACCCGATTGACCTTTATGCATATCTGCAGCCTCGTTTTGATTTTTTTCGTGAATGACGTAATAGTGGATCGACTTTGTGAATTTCCCTATAGAAGGCTATTGAAACTGAGCACGACATGCTGTCAGTTTGACTAACTGGGTGCATAAACATAGACAATTGCGTTGCTTGGGGATATACTAATAGCACCAACAATAAATCGGGAAGCGTCTGTCATTTTTTTTTTAATTTCCAAGCGAGACAACGCGCAGAAAAGGTCTGAGTCGGGACACAGCGATCAACGACTAACGAGGCGATGTCAACAAAACACGCTTCTCTTTCAAATTCTTGTTCGGAGAATTTCGAGTTATATCTGCTTATGAACGTGACCAGTGCAATTTTAATAACTTTATTATGTCGATAAAGATATAACAGTTATTTTATCTTTCTGTTAAAAGTCTGTGCATTCTATCTATGGCGCAACCGGCAAGCTTTCAAAATCTATCTATAGAAACCTCTTATGTAACCATAGCAACGAAATGTAAACACCGCTAGAGTGGTAGCCTAAATACTATCCCCCTTTCGAAGCGTCTTCCGTAGGCCTATTTCGATGATTTTGCAGTCGATCATAAATAGTACTTAGTCATGTAAGAAGTTTGTCCGATGCAACTTTGTAAATTATGAGCGTGATGATACTACTTTTTTGTTTAGCGTGAGCGAAGGCCCTACTGGACCATGGTCCTATCACTGTATGATGACGATGTGACCCATTTTTAGCGACGTTCTCGTATCTAGTATAGGGCATAATAATATAATGCCATAATTATTAGTTTTTATCTGAACACCAATAGGGCCGCAATAAAGCCGAAAGTCATTGCGAATCGAAGGACTGAGTGATACGCTAGTGATAGGACTTAGGAGGAAGGATAAGACAAGAGGTGTGTCTACGCTGTTTTTAATTTCTAGTGCCTATTTATTTATCATTATTGTAACTAGAATGTTCCGAACTATCATCGTCACCGTTGTTCCTCGCATTTCTAATTCGTCGGTACTGATAGGGAAGAACACTCTGGGCGAAATCAATGTCTGACAAGCTGTCACTTTCTGCTGATACCTTATTGAAATATACAGCGACTGCTAAACGTAGATCGACTATTACGTCATGTCACGTGATATAGCTTCAGCTCATTAATTGTCGGGTGTTTCCGTAATTGCGGAAATCCGAGAGTGTTTATTAACGTTATTTGTTATTAAAACTTTAAAAAAAAAAAAAAAATCTGAAATGTGTTACATAATGAACTAAGTAAATGATAAAATTAAACTTTTACTTTAGCATTCTCCTTTAAGTTACTTCAGCAATGAAATGAAGCGCCCTCTGCTAATGAGAGTTAGCTCCCTTATTCCTTTCTTCCATTCTGTCATCCACTGTAAACTTATTTACCCTTTTGGATAAATATTATTATTATATTTTCAGGTCTTAGTGTAATTTCTCTACCATTAGATCAACACCGTGAAAAGAGAACAATATTTCAATTATGTGGACTGATTAATTTTTACACAGAAAGATCATGTTGGGATTATAATGATTATGGTTGTTTCTGTGGTTTAGGCAACTCCGGCCATAAACCAGTTGATGATGCAGATGCGTAAGTGTTCTTTATGTGGCATTAATATGTGGTCTAGTGATTTGAAAATCCAAATGATGCAAACTACTCAACGTTCATTTAAAAAGTTATGTTCGTTACAGTGTTACAGATAGTTATTTTAAAGGCTGTTTTATGTTTCAGATGTTGTAGAAAGCATGATAACTGTTATGGCAGCCTGGCGTGTTATTGGTATATTCCACAGTGGACTGGTTATGAAATACAATGCAATAATTCAACATGTACTTGTTTAGGTAACTACACTATTTAAATATAGGTCTAAATGACAAAACAAAAACAAAATCGAAAAAAATAGATTACAAATCCGTCTTCTTTAGCGTAAATATGCGAAAACGACCGAGCTAGTTTATATTTCATTTTCTTTTGATTTATTTCTTTTTTTATTGTCTATGTTTATGTGAAGGGGAACTCTGTCACGAGACCCACATTACGACGAGGGATACACACGCTAAATCTGGGCAGCATACACATAATATTATAGGTTGAGTAACATGCGGGCTATTATCATAATAATTAAGTTACAGATAAGCTTAATGTATCGGTATAAGAAGTTCATGCGACGTAACTCGGCAAAATTACAGATTTTAATAATTCAACTTGGTACTTCTCTCTTGCAGATGATGCACAAACCAACGCCTGTGCTCGATCAGTTTGTGAATGCGATGTAAATTTAGCATCGTGTCTAAAAGACGCTGGTGAAACTTTTAGTGATAATTACAGAAACTACAACAGACATCTATGTAACAGACCAAACTTTTACTGATAGAATAACCTGATATCGTAATTTATGTTCCTGTAGATAACGTATTTTATAAAGATGTTTTATCGGATATATTAAAAATAATTGCTTGGACTTACGCAGACGATCGTTATAGTGTAAATATATTGTAACTTGAAATTTGTAAAATGATACAGTGTGAAACAGCAAGACCACTTTCAAGTTGAATGGGTTTTTTTAAATATTTTTAGTAGGAACAAACCATTGGACAATCATTCGTAAATCACATTAAACATTATTTAAAATTAGCCCGTACTAGACAAATGGCTTAATGCTGGGTAATATAGATATATTTCATATTAATATATCAGTCAGGTGTGTAAAGACCTCACCTACGGATCTTTTCGTTTGGTATTACACATTATAATTTGGCTTGAAAATGTGCAGTGGTGTTAACAAAATCGAATTTAAATAAACCACAATCCTTATAATTTGTTTGTCAAGAATACAAATAAAACGTTTAGTCCAGGGACTAGCAGATATTTAATCAACATATTAAAGGAGTTATGTCTCTAAAATTAGGGACATAGAAATTGACACAAATGGGTCGCATTGCATATAATAATGTAATATGAATGTCTATAAAGTGATTTACATTTAATCGTTTCCGTTTTTACTCTAATTTCAAATCAGTTATGCTTGGCGAAATACGCCAGAATGGCAATCTCTATAGCGTCTGGTTATTCCAGTCTGCATAGTATACTTTTCTGTCTGATTTGCCCACCCTTGCCCTGTAGATGTATGTATTGGGAGTCATAGTGCGTTCACCATGATAAAGAGCTGCAGGACAACAAGTGAAAATAAATGTGTTTTGGGGGGGTTTGGGGGGGGGGGGCACCCCCTCTCCCCTGCAAAACTACGTTTCAAACTACCCAGCATACGATAAGACATTCTGGGGGTACATGTATCGTCGCCCGTACAATCCCTTCTATAACATTTGTGTACTTTGTTGCATGTTGAAGTCTTCAAGTCAAGTGACAACTGGCAGTCGTCATGTGACATCTGTGCGTGTCAAGGGTGGACAACTCACGGAACAGTATACTTTTCTGTCTGATTTGCCCACCCTTGCCCTGCAGATGTATGTATTCAATCTCCCAAACAGAGTTGTCTTCCCTTGCATGCCACACTAATCTCTGCATTCGGCAAACCTCGACAGATTCCGGTACCCTCCGTAACCTACATCTAGACTCGGATGTATGATAGTAATTGATATGTACCTACGACCATACATTTGCGATGCGGCTTGTCGACTACCGATTTACTTTAACAGGAAAACGTTCCGCTTTTACAAAAAAAGTCCCAAAATGGCAGCCAGGGGGGCTAGTCACGGTCACCCAGAACCCCCCGGATGATAGAGACTACATGGGGGCAGCCATTGTTTATCCAGCTCCTTTAAAGTAGTTCCAAAATGGCAGAATTCGTCATACAGCCGAGTCTAGATGTAGGGTACCGGAATCTGTCGAGATTTGCCGAGTGTAATCTCTGCTGTCGGCGCAATTGACTACGCCACCAAGATTCTTGGTGAAGATAGACAATGATAAACAATACGATTTAAAACAAATAAATAATAATATATTTAATACTATTACCATATTGAAATAGAAATGGGGTCACAATTGCAAAGTAACAATGTATATACAGATATTACAGGGAGCTCTTTTGCGTAAGACTACGGGCAAAATCGTCGGAATACCGAACTGCGCATGTCGCCGTGCTGATTTTAGAATATAATACCATATAATACACGTGGGTTTGTTTATCAGTACTACGTGATCGATAGGCCCAACAATTAATCTAGAAATGTCTAGTTAATCAAAATCAAATAATTCTCGATATATGTTTGAAATATGATAGAAAAATCACTTTGCGGGATAAATATTTCGAATTCACTAAAAAAAAACATAAATTTATAAAATGTTTATTTTTCATAACGCCAAGAACTTTTCGGCAATTGCATCCATGTTGACTGAGTTTCAATGGGCAATTGCGCATAAGGATTTGTACGCATCACGTGACTTGTGGTGTCTAATATTATGTTCACAGAGTAAGAACTCTGTGTTATGTTGTTGTTCTTAGTGTTTAACGTCCGCTTCCACCGAAGGTGATATCGCAGATCTTCTGTTCTATAAATATCGTATGTCGCTATTTATATTGGGGTGTTTGTATGAATTGAGACTTTACGGCTGTACTTACTTACTTGCTAAAACTGTCTCTCTGATGAAGACTGAACACTGCCCGTTCATTATTATTAAAAAATTTAAAGTTTCAGTCTTCTGTTTAATTAAGTTTAAGGCATATTTCACGAGGTTGTTAAACTATAAAAACATCACACCAACACATTCAAGTGGTTGAGGTGTGTGTGTGTGTGTGGGGGGGGGGTGTATTCAGACTCCCAGTAGCGGATTATATCAGTGAGGCTGATGAGGCTACAGTAATGATTTTTTTTATAGACTTGTCTGATAGTGATACGATTAAAAACACATAGACAATGAATGTTAGTGGGGGGGGGGGTAGGCCCAACGGGAATCAACAGGTCCTGACCCGAAATTATAAGTAGGCCCTCCAGCAACTGCCGCCTCAGGCCTTGGAGCTTAATCCGCCACTGCAGGAAACAAAAGAAAAACATCACACCAACATATTCGATTGAGGGGGGGGGGGGGGCAAGTGTATTCAGACTCGCAGTACCGGTAGCGGATTATATCACTAATATCAGGGAGGTTGATGAGGCTGCAACCTAAGAAGGCCCGGAGATTTTGTATAACTTTTTTTAGACTTGTCTGATACGATTAAAAACGCATAGACAATAAATATAGGGTGGGGGGTGTAGGCCCAACGGGAATCAACATAGGCCCTGGTCCGAAATTAATTATATTAGTATCTTCATGCATTGGCCGAGTAGGGCTATACTGGACTTGAAGCAGTAGCCTAGTCTACTACAGCAGGGTGGTTGAAGCGAAACCTCATTTTCGGTTGAAGGACCCTGCCCCTTTTGTCTAGCACGAGATATGCCTCGTTTTCATTTGAAAGCGCGACAGTGATGGGTGATAGCGTGTTCAACACTACAGCCAGGTCAAAATTTTAAATGATAGACATATTCCTCTCACCCTCAGGTAAAAAAAATATGATAGAAATATTCCTCTCAGGTAAAAATTTTAAAGGATAGACATATTCCTCTCACTCTCAGGTAAAAAAAAAAATGATAGAAATATTCCTCTCAGGTAAAAATTTTAAATGATAGAAATATTCCTTTTGGGACTATCTTATGAAAATATTCATCAAATGCTACCCCAAAAAACTTCATTTCATCAAAATATTCGAATTAGATCCAAAGTTATTGAAATTTCAAATCCGAGATTGAGGTCAATTAATTGTGTAGACAATGCCATTGAATGCTATACAGTCCAGTTGGCAGAGTGGCACAAAATAAAGTGCTCTTTAGACATGTGTGTGGACTATATTTTGCCCATTGTTCATCAAAAGATAAAAAACAAAATAGAATTTAATATAGTTTATCATGTATTTATTATTAGGATTTTTGAAATTAACAAAAAAAATACAAGAATAGCAAATATTTACAATAAAATTTCAACTGGAGACGGCTGTAAAAAAACAATGCAGTAAGATAAAAATAAATGAATTAATACATATATATTTGATTTTCAACTTGTTAACATGATCTGGGGTAGATGAAGTCAGTAATGTAAGCTGAATATCTCTATTACAAAGCTTCAATACATTAGTATTATTAGTGGTCAGGAATTAAGCAAGAACCATAAAGACGATAATCACAAAAGCGACAGTACTGGTCATAAACTAGACTGCCAGCAATAATGTGATTGTAGCCTTTACGTTCACAAACCCAAACACTGCCACTGGAACGTAAAGACCATACTGAAATACATTCCTTGACCCTGAGAGTAAAAATTATAATGTTTTTTTTTAAAGTACTGGTGAGTCAAGGGAGTGAATTTCAGTATAAATCCCGAAAAAAAAATCTGTGCTGAAACATAAAAAGTTAATAAACCTTGAACAAAAAAACCATAAATTATTGAGATAAAGCTGTATCTTAAACAAGAAACTAAGCTAAAATATAAAAGTTATAAATCCTGAAATAAAAATACTGGCTGTAATTTAATACTTTTTAAAAATAGAACTTAAAAATATGAAATTATCGCTTTAAATTCACTGTGGCATCGAGAGTACAGTATTAACGAAACAGGTACGGTATTAAAGAAACAAATACCAAAAAGGGTATGTATACCATTGTTGTTTGAAAAAAAAAACATTTCAGGGCTTTTAAAGAAACACCATACCAAAAGAGGTATGTATACTATCACTATCGTTGTTTGAAAAATAAAACATTTTAGGGCTTTTAAAGACCCAACATTCGTTAATGATAGTCAAATAAGCTTATACAATTAAAAGTACTTTTATTCTTGAAAATATCAGAAACACTATTTGAAATAAGGTCCAAATAAATTGCTGGATGTCTAACATCCTAATTACAAAACGTAATAAATTACATGTACTTAAAAAAATAATTGTGTTTTGCAATAGCTGTAAGTAAAAGGCAAGTAAGGCTTAAGGTGTCATTGTTGACTAACGCAACAGACAAGTACAAGCTGTAGCTTATATGGAAGAGTACTCAGTCGGCTGAAAAAAATGATTAATCAGATGGTCTTTGATGAAGCTAGAAGTGTATTTTACAAGCACCTGTGGTATGTTTGGTCGGTTTCTCCAAAAGTAACGCATAAACTTTACTCAGTTTGTGATAAATGGTATAGATAGGGTTGTGACTATACAGAGTGGCTTTGTATCGTGATACAGATGGGAAAATATTGCGGTACAACATCTTTACGAAATTAAGAAATAAAAGATAAAATAAAACTTTGACTTCGAGGCATTCAACAAACCTCTGTGGTTTCTAATACCCTACATCTGCCGAGATCAAGGTTTCGAGGTATAACTCCAAGCTATAAATAGGTCAGTCACAAAGCACTTTACTATTTGATTGGTCGATAAGACTGGATTTCCAATTATGTCATTACCGAGATTGACACGCAAACAAGTTTTTATGCTGTCATCTCACTCATCATATAATTTGTGTTACCATTACTAGGTCAATATCAATGTTATTTGGCGCTCAAACCGAACTGTGTTTACTGATTTATCACAAACTGAACAAGTTTCACTAGGATTGTAGCAATGAAAGTGTTAAAATTACATAAGTCACAGTATCTTCAGAATCAAATAAAAATTATCAAAGTACAAAATTTATTTACAATCCGAACAAAACCACTCGCCAGAAAATTTTCTTTTTAGTTTAACGCAATGAAAATGAAACCATTTAAGACATTTTTCACACTCGATTGTGGGTGGGTCTCTATCTGCCAACAATTTGCACTTAGGACAAAAATATTTTTCGTGATTATTTGTTCGAAATGATTTAAATATTTTATTTTTCAAAATTTTGATTTCATTAGTTTTTTTAAGTTTTTTTAATTTGCTTACTGCTAAATTGGCTAAACCAGGATTTCCTTTAACTTTTGAAGATCGATTTAATTGGGGAATATTTTCATCCAAAGAGTAATGTAATTCATGTGAAATATTTTCAATTTTAGTTGAACTATCAACAGAAGTGTTATTTTCTAATTCTATAAAATTATCAGTTTTTCCATCACAATTATCAGACTTAGAAATAGGTTTAAGTGTGGATAATTTTGCTTTATTGTTAATTTTCGAAATTTGAGTGACACAATGATCAGCACTTAAGTGTTTTTCAAAAGATTTATTACTGTTAAACCGCACAAGAGCACCACTCTCTTTGTAACATTTTAAACATACAATTGGTTCATGTGTAATTTTTATGTGGCTTTGAAGTTCTAAAACATTTACACATTTAAAAATTGGTGTTATATTATTTTCAAGACATATTCCACACATTATGTTTTTTTCCAATAGTTTTTTCTTTAATATTTTAGGTACATCACAGTGATGATCACACGCTGTTTGATAGTCGTCTGAAATATCAATATTAGAAGTTTCAGGAGTAAAATCCAAAGTTCTGTCATTGCTACATTCTAGTTTATCTGATACTTTTTCCGAATCAATGACAACATGTCTTTCCAATAAAGAATATGCTTCCTCAACAATTTGATTAAAATCCTTTCCTCTGGCTCTAGGTTTATTTCTCTTTCGACCACCATGACGCCCACGTGCATTTTCGGGGAATTTTACTTGAGGACAGTATGGGTCCGTATTTATTTCTGTTGGTTCTATTAGAGTATAACGATCTGGTTGTATAGGCCCATCCCTTCGTCGATTGCCCATATTATTGGGTTGTTTTTTGGCCAATGGACCTCCATTATTTGTACAAGAAGTTTTGGAATCGTGTAAAAGTTTCAATAATTGGCTCTTGTTAAGTTTGATATAATCATTTTCTGTTGCAGGATGGGCTAGCTCTTGTAATAAATCAAAACGGTCTAAAACTGGAGGTGTTGGAGGAGTAATTTTGACAAGGTGTTTCAAATATTCAGGTACGGTAGGAACAGTATTCAAATAGAGTTCTAAAAATTTATAAAGATCGCTCTCATCATGGTGGGCTGAGAGACAAGCATATAGGTGTTTACAGAAGTAAGGCTGTCCTCGTACAATAAAATACAAACAGGTACATGTGCCTAATTTTATATTACAGATATATTTGTTATCTTCAAGTGAATTTATGAGTTCTTCAGGTAAAAATTTTATAGTTTAGGTCCTGTAATGTGAGCATATTAGATCTGTCAAAAGTTTTATTAATTTTCTACACATGACATTTGTATTTTTTATTTCAGAATTTAAATGAGCCGACTGTGATTGAACCAGTTTGTAAAGAGTCGTTTGTGATTGTGAATAATCATGGTCAATTAAAGATTCATCGTTACCCCTATTTGCAAAGCAGAAGTCATCTGAAATGTCTGCTGCATTATCAATATCAATGTATGTACTAGATTGTACGAGATACCAGCCGTCTTCTTTATCACCTATAGCTTCAACCTTAGGAACCAGATTGATACCTGCCGTAGCTAATTTACCTTCTTTTTTTTTACTATTTTTAAGTGAGGGTGTAAATGTGTTACCAGAGTCTGATGCCAATACCGAATCAGAAATAAGAACTCTATTAATAACAGCGATAACAAATTTATATAAATGTTTATTGAGAAGGTTATTTAAATCCTTTTCTTCTATGGAACGAAATTTTCTCTCAGTTGCATTATCAGTTAGCAATAAACAATTTCGACGATGTTCTTTTGGGACCGAAAAAAGAACTTCAGCAGTAAAAGTTGAATTCCACATGCTGTTTTCATACCAATTATCTTTTAAATATTTTATTAATGCAATTTTTATTTTATTAGCAACTAAAAATTCTGGTAGCGATTCTTTAATAAATCGGATGAATTGTGAAGCCATACCTTTTCTCATTGATTCGCACCAAGTTCTCATAACACATTTAAACCCAGTTTCAAGTGGTAAAATAAACATCATTAATATTTTTTCTGAATGGAGCTTTTCTTGAAATGCTTGTAATGCATGAAAATTACATAGTGTTGATTGAAAATTTTGATATAATGCTGTATTTCTGATTTGGTCAGCTTTGTCATGACCCAAAACTGGGAAGAAATTGTCACTGGTTCTGGAGCATGGCCTTGTATAATACCAACCTTCATAATCATTATACACATGTAGCTCTTTAAGATGTGTACAATTCTCACTACATGGCATGTTGGCTAATAACACCTGCAGATGCAGAATGTGTGTCATTTCGGTTTCATTATTGCAAAAGGCAAAGGCAGCGACACGCCCTTCATTTTTGAAGTCTGCAAAAGTGTACATAAAAGTTTTAAATCGTGCAGACATAAAATTGTGGTTAATATCTACACTCATTACATGTTTCCCAAATTTATATAATGTTTTTAAATTTTCATCAGAAGAAATAACTAAATGATAATTTCTGTTGCTTTTTGAATATCCTCTTTGGAAAAATAATATTGAACTAATATTATTTTCCAAAATCTTCTCCGTAGCCCGCCAATCAGATGAAATCGAAATAGGATCTGCCTTGCCTTCGCCTTTTCCAATATGTATATTCAGTGTATGATCATCAGTTGTTTGAACTCTTCTCTGTATTTTAGACATGACACCTCTTGGGTTATTGTCTGTACCGGTACCAGTGCACTGAATATAATTAGTACCTGTATACACAGGTATCATAGTCATATGACCTGCTAGTATTTGCTGTGGTGTGGTTTTATATGAACTTCTAGCTTCATCAACTTTATCCCTAAACCCTAGTGGAAGACCCCTTCTGTTAATCTGTATAACATCTGTGTTATGACAACTTGATGAAAATATATAAATATCCCATTGTGTTTTATTGTCTTTACTTAAAACAAATTTTAAAGAAAAATTACATGAAAAATGTGCATCATGGCGCTTTATTTCTTTTTTATTATTTATATTATAACATTCCTGGGGTCTATGTTGTTTATGTTTATTAAAATATTGAAAACAGGCACTACATATATCTAAATCCGCCTCATCTTTAAACCATAAAATGCTGTTAGAGGTATTACAATTCATACAATTTTTGATTAAAAGTTGAAATTCACATTTGTTACACAGATTTACATAAGGAGATCTATCGATCTCGGTTAAGAGAAAACCACAACTGGCTCTGCAAGCAGTGGTTTTACCCGAGCATTTTAAATAAAACTGCGCTAAATTTTTAGCTTTCCCAATGTAACCATTTACAAAAGTATAATGCTCATCCGAACGATGAGTCTCCCCCCAGTTAGGATGGATATTTAATGATACTTTGGGCGTGTCTTCATCATATATTTGTGTAGATATTTTTTTATTATTTTTGTACTCAGTCCTGTGATCAAATTGGATACTATCGATAAATCTTTTTGTCTCAATGCCAGTATTTATTGTTTTCAAAAATGTTCATTTTGATGAATTCCCATCAGTAAGCCAATTCAAACATTTATTTTTATCTGTTAAAAAGTTATTAATATCAATATATTGAGAATTTATATTTGCATTTACATGAAACAACTTACTCTTAATTTTGCCAGAATTCAAAGTGCATCTCAGTTGATACTGATTTCGTTTCTTTATGAAAGAAAGATGAGGATCTTTTGAAATTAATTCTTGAATATGAGAAAGTTCAGAACGTTTTAATAATAAATTGTCTCCCAAACTACCATTAATCCATTTCAAAGACTTTTCACTACTAATGAAATTTTTTATATTTTTTTGACAACCAATATCAGCAAACCCTAATTGGCTACATTTAAACTTATTGAAACGATTTCCATTTGTTGAATTATATATCAGACGTATACATTGGTCTTTCATGTTAAAAAAGAAGTTAAGTTTCCCTTGAAACAAATCTTTTATCTTGCTATCTTCATAGAGCCAGTTTAACAAGTCTTGCTTGTTTTTTATATTATTAATTTGAGGGGTATCATGTGAATTATTTATGTTCGAATTATTTATGTTAATATTTTTTGTATCTACTGACTCCATTTTGGTAATTTTACTTGATGAAGATTTCATTATTTTCTTTAAGGAGAGTCTAGAATGATGTCGAACATGTGCAGTTTTGATTTGGTCAAGGGAAACTTGACTTACAACTAGCCAGTTAATAACAACTAATCTTAAATGATCTGACCAATCTGAAATATTTCTTAAATAATTTATATCGCTATTGACTGAATTTACATTATATATGTTTGGGCAAAATAGTTGAAATGTCAAGTAATCATATGCAGCTATTGCAGAACAAATAATAGTTGCAATACCACATATTGCACCGCAAGTTTGTATCGGATACAGTTTTGAACATTCATATGAACAGTTATGCACATCCATATCATTTGAAGGATGGTGCATATATATATACTTAGGATTTTGAAAACCTAGATGAAATAACAATTCTTCAATTTTTTGATCAAAATCTACTGGACGCATATGTCCCAATGTGTCACAATATATTAATGTGTTAATGCTGAAATCAAAAATTGCAAAACAAAAATGATTGGCTTGATAGCTAACATTATCAAGTTCAAATTGTGGGCCTAAAAATGTGATATTTTGAACTGTTCCTACATGTAATCCAATAATGAGTTTTTTATCTAAAAAGTTATTCCTAAAATGATTTTTTATTTTTAAAGCGATATTGTGGTATCTTGAAACATTAATATGGTTTAAAAAGAATGAAAAGGAATTATTACTTTTATTGAAAATACTGAAAAAAAATGATATTATTGTATCCGACAACCAACTTGTACATGGAATAGATCTTAAATCAAATACTTGTAACTGACCATCATTGAAGTTATGTAAATAATTGTTTTCGTATGTGTAAGCCAATATTTTAAATTTATCTATATTGTCATTATTAATTTTTTCTCGTGTTGATGGTGTTGGTTTATGCATTGCTGTATTAAACTATGTGGAGTGATTTCTAATAATACTTAATTGTTCTTTTTGTTTAATTTTTGCTAGAAAAAAATTGATACCCTCCAAGTCAAAAGTGCCGAAACTTAATTTTACATATTTTTTATTAGAGTTTTGGTTTAAAGGAGGCATAAATTCTGATGCTTCAGCACAATGAGGGTTACCGGTATACAAATCTAAAAATTGGGTATTGCCCTTAAATATTTCAGGGAAAAAAGAATGACTATTGCGAAGAACAATATCTTCCATACTTACTTTTTTACTTGCATTGTTATTCAAACTCTCCTCTACTTTCTCACCGAAACTCTCCTCTACTTTCTTGCTCAAACTCTCGTCTACTCTCTCACCCAAACTCTCATCTACATTTTCACCTAAACTCTTACTCATATTCTGGGGACATCCTCCGCCTCTTGGTGAAGACCTGAAATGTTGAATTAAAAAAATATACATGTATGTGTATATATATATATAGAGAGAGAGTCTGTTTTTATTTTCAGATATTGTAACCGTGCATATTGACAAAATATGTACAACATATTTTATTTACCGGTAGATATTTTATTTTTATGTATATTACGGAATGTATATTTTATAGATTATTAAAAATGGTTTTCGCTAAAATAGACGGAAAAGTAAGAATTTATATGATAGTGACTAATAGTTATATTTTATTAAGATCTTATATTTAATTAATTCGACATCAGTAATTTGTACCTCTTCACAAACGAGTTAGCTCTATTAAAGTTAACTACTCATTTTGTATATATTTTATTATAAGCTTCACCACCCTATATATATATATTGTATTTATGTTGTTATATTGTTATAAATGTTTGAATTTAAATACTTATTTGATCTTCACTTAATAAATTACTTAGAAAACATCAATATTAGACTTGTATTATATTCATGATAAATTATACCAAAAACAATACTTTTACAAAATAATAAGGCACATCTAATGTTATTTGTTGCACACCTTGCAACATAATGTTAAAAATAAAATAAAGTGCATTGAATGTTATTTGTTGCACACCTGGCAACATAATGTTAAAAACTAAAATAAAGTATACCTAATGCTATTTGTTGCACACCTGGCAACAGAGTTTAAACAAAGCAGACTACTATAAAACAAAAAATTAATGCGACTTGAAGGAGATGGACAAATATTTAATGTGACCTGTATTCTAATAAAACAATTATTTACGTATCAGATAATTACAGTTAATGCCAGCAACTATGATTTTTACTTTTGATCAATTTGCTGATTCACTGTTTCAACAGCATTCTTCATTTTGTTGGATTCCAGAATAGGAATATGATATATATTGATATTAATAGACTGGTGGAAGGTCACATTTTATGCATTAATTTTTGGCTCGCATTAATTTCTTGCTTTACACTAAAATAACTGTGCACAGTGCTAGAAAAGTCAAAAGTATGAGAGTGTTTGTGACGTGGATTTAACAAACTTATTTGCATTCTCATGCAAATGATTACCATTATCTAATCTTGATCACATTGGTCATGAAAAAGAAAATAATAAACCACAAAGTATCGTGCAATACAGGATATTAGATGTTTCTCACCCAAAAATCATATGAGATAATATATTACCGTTGAAATAAACACTGGGTAAAACATCTTTTATTTAATATGCTGTGATTTACATAGCAGTTGTTACTGAATATTTATATACATGTACTTTCAATCCTAAATTTAAATACCGAAAAAAACCACGATATTAACATCTGTAAAAGTAATAAGTATCATAAGCTTACTAACCTAATGGTATCCTCAGTTAGTTCACTGGAGAATATAAATTTTCTTCTGGTCTTACGTAGTTTTCTGTCCAAAGAATATATAGTTCCTACACTAAGACAAAAAAAAAACATGCATAAATCAAGAATCCAGGTAAAAGATAAAATGACAAAATTTGAATAGTTATACAAGTTTTTGACTACCAACCTATTAGATGTATTGTCTGATGTAATTATCCCCTCATCTGCAGGGATAAATGTACCTTTAAAGGTACCAGATACATTATGCCTGAAATATTTACAGCCATTTTAAAGTTAAATCATTCAAAATTCTTCATTATTATCATGACAAATTAAATTTTTATCAATTTTGATTTATGTTTTACCATACATTGTACTTATTGTGGGAAATTGATATTCATATATATTTGTTTTCCTTATAAACTGATATGTATTTAACTTATGTTAAAGGATAACTTACCAATTAAAATCTCCACTACTCCAACTGGCATTCTGTATATGGCCTACACCTACATCATTATCTGTTGTGTTATGAAATAAAGAGCATTATTGTACTGTAATGTTTCTATCATCTTAAGAATCATATTATTACTGTTTTAGTTTGATTTTGTGGGATTGGAAATATAACTAAATTCACCCCAAAGTTCACAAGATTAAATAAACTACTCACCACCACAAAACTTTTTCAAATTTCCTTGTAGATGTAGGTCTTTTGGAATACAAGGACTTGCAATAAGTTCAGCTATAAATATCAATCAAATACACAGAACATTAAAACGGCATGGTAGTTTTATTATTTACCGTAACAAATGTTTAAATTATTATATAAATGAACTTACTTTTAAATAGTCCATCATTTACTGGTTGGTGGTTTTTGATAATTCCAGACCTGAAGCATCAATATGTTGCATTATTATATTTATTTTTTTGCAAGATGCAAAAATTGTTTTTATTTGTATTTAGAGATATGTGTTGTCTAGTTACTTTATCTATTTTTATAACTATATTATGTGTAATACATTTTGGATGTTTTAGCTTTTAGGATGGATATATTCATGTGTGGGTTTAATGAATCATAATGTCTTACACAACAGCTACTGGACACTCTCTATGTACAACATTTCTTAGTAGTGGGTCATCATATTCTGTGTCTGAAATATAATTATAAGTTAAATTTTGTTGTTGGGATTAGCAGAAGGGTTAAGATGCCCTAGTGGTCTAGGCATGCGCTTTACTCAGGGTACTCCGGTTTGCCCCAACACGAAAGTCTCCAGTAAGAAACTCAGATTGTCTCCTGTGCAGTCCTGTTTGTTGTGTGGTCTTATGAAGTGGTTGAATAGTATGTCATTTAGAAAATGAGTGAAGCAGTATCAGGGAGAGACAGATAATATCTGAAATAGGCTACACATGTATTCATTCATGAAGAGGCTTCTTCTACCTACCCCCTTGATTCTACCTCCATGAATTATTAGTGAATTTACTTCAAGACAATATCACATTAAAATTTGTTATGATTTCTATTGTATTTAATAATAAAACAATGGATTACCTTCCACAGATTCCAGTATGTTGCTTACTGTAAGAAAAAATTGTTAAAAGCTATAAATTAGACATTAAAGTGGGAAGATTAGTTAAAGAGCTGACAGTTATCGTTATACTAGTTGAAAATTTCAGTTTTTTACCATTGTTACCAGGAGTAGGACAATTGTCGGCGAGGACAACTGACGGTGATCTTTCATTTTTATGAGTATATATATTCAATGAATCTCGATCATATAATTTAAAACAGAAACAAATAATAATTGTTGGCTAAAAAATGTTGAATGTTTAATATTCTAAGTTTTACGTACATAGATTTCTGAAAAATACCCTGTAAGTTGCATCTGTGAAGTGCACGTCGTCTCTGTATAGGGGTTTGTAAATGAACTCCTCTACAGAGATGAAGTTCACTTCAAGCTGTTCACAATTTTTTTTTAATATTTCACAGTAGTTGTTGTATACCCTGGAACTAGTTTTCTTGTCCGGCAAAGGAGCACATATAAACTGAAATAAAGACACTTGACTGTTATGTTAAAGTATCATACAGTAAACAACTGGCATTAGCTTTGAACCCCAACAAATGTCAATAGAAATAAAGGATATTCAGTAATAATTTGTTTTTCATCAGTGATAAGGCCGACAACACCAAGGAACAAGAAACATATCACTTCAATTACTGTATACTTACAATGTATTCAAACCGTTTTTTGCAGTCTTTGATCAAACGCCTTAACAGGCCTTCTTTGGGAACTGAAAATAATTACATTGCAGTTTTAGAGATAACATTTTCATGCATTGTAAATTTGAAAAATCACATAGCCAAAAGGTTGCACAGCCTATTGCATTGAATATTGTAAATAACCTACCCCACTCTCCTTCATAACACACCATCAATTGAAAATAACAATAGTAATGTTTAGTAGTGTCATTACGGTAATATATTTTTATTTAGAATGTAACTAAAAATTAAAACTTGTATAATCACCTTTATCACGCCGCATATCGTTCCCTAGAGTGAAAAGGATACCAACCTTGGCCTGTAATGATACATTTTTAAATATATTATTATCTGAACAGTATATGCATTTCTTTTATTACATTCTGGAGATTTTGTAAAACATAACTTTAGAGAAGGTTCAAAATGGAAATAATTTCGAAAAAGGTCTTCAATTACCAGGTTGGTTATTACTGAGTAATAGCAACTTTAAAGCGAAAATTTAATTTATTCCATGGAAATCAAAACATAATTATTTGAATGTCTTTTACTAATAGGTTCTCAACTCACTATTATACGATCATAGGGATCATTCTAACAAATAAAAATCATTCACATAAAAAAAATGGAATATTTTCTACTCGCCCTGAGTCTCCTGAGCTGCTTGGAAATAATATAATTTCATTTCACTGGAAAACAACGTCGGGTATTGTCTCGATCGTCAAGATCTGTGGTTAGCCAGTTAATGATAATAATGCCTTGTTGATCTAGACACAATTACCACCATTGTGTTTTGTCACTTTTAGAAAACATAGAAAGTCTATATTTCTATGTGTGAAATAAATCGATGAACTCAACGTTTAAAAAAGACTTTGAAAATGATATTTTTGCCAATTTCTCAACCGGCAATAGTGAATTATAGGATTAATAGGATTATTCTTTAACAAGGTAGGACTGTTTATAGATACCATCTATTTTGGGGCTTTAATTTAATACAATTTAAAAAATATAGAAAAACTGTTAGGGAAACTTTAATGAATTGTTTTATTTATACACATTGACATACAATCCATTTATTCACTCAGTTTAGAAATCTTCGCATTTATTATGATTGACTTGATTTTGACCAAAGAAGACTTTAAAACTTACCTTTCTCAGTGTTTGGACAGCTTCAATGGCATGTGTTACGTAGCCGCCTGGGACGGAGGTAACACATCCATTAAGGTTTGCCAAACTTGAGTGCAAGGAACGGGTTAGGATTCTCACGTGGGAATTGCCAATAATCGAAAAGTCCTTCGAAGAAAAAATAAATATACATGTATAATGAAAAGTAAAAGCATAGATGTATTATTTGAAATTACTATTCAGAACATCTCTAATCCAGGCCCGTAGCCAGGAAATTGTTTTTTTGGGGGGGGGGGGGCAAAGATGTTTTCGGGAGGGCCAACTAGCATGGGCATCTGCATGAATTTTGCGGTAAAGGCCAATTTTCTTGTGATATTGGGGGGGCAAGACTCAGTATTGGGAGGGCAGTTGCCACCCCCTGGCTACGGGCCTACTCTCATCTGTAATCACATGGTTGTTTTCTTTTCTTTCGGGGATGGACAAAAATTATCAGTTTTATTAAGTTCATAAATCTGCATACCGGGTATTATAGTCACAGATAGACAAGAACATGTTAAACTGAATCAACGGTTAACCGGTTGACATTCACATAGATAATAAAAGTAACTTGATACTAGGCACAAAGAATTTCTACCATATTTGGATGGCATAACATTTGGCCTTGCAAACTGTTTTTTCTTGAAAATGTAATTTACAGTTTAATAAATCTCAATTAAATTTGCCCAGAAAAAATATATATATCACAACTGTCATAAAATGTGCAGCATTGTTTTCAGTTTGACTTCGAAATAAAACGAGTCCAGAAATTTATCTGCTAGCACACTGAGTGACTGAGTATGGTCATGCTGGAGCTGACGTTGAACCCCGGCCAAGTGTAGAATATAATAATCATACGTACAATGCATCATCAACTACTTACATGCACAGCACCAGAATCCATGGCCGTTTGGTAAAAACTGGCCTGAAAGCCCTGTTTAGACTTAAAACCTGTAATTGTCATTATGAACAAAATTAGTTAATAGTACAAGTTACAACATTATTTACTGAAAGAACCTATATAATTTCGAAAGCAAAACGATCGTATTGAAATAGACCATCTACTACAGATTTTGTTGTTACAGATTTTGATATAATTTATTGGAAATTGTAAGTTGTGTAATAATTTGAATAAACGTCTGCAAAAATCTATGTTTTATATGTCAGATATTAATAAATGTGGATGATGACACCCATATATTGGCAGTCCCTAAAAAAGCCGATCGATATTCAAAAATAGAAACAAGTACGAAGTAGCGGATGGCCGATAAAGTTCCCAGAGATTTTTTTTCGGTGACTGGGGTAGGTAGTGTAGCCGTTGTACTTGTAGTTGTAGATATCTAGGCTACCTACTTCGGAATTCAGATTTTAGTGTTCAGCATTTCCTACTTCTGAATTCAGGTCTGACAATAAAATACCGAGCAAATTTTATTTGATTGCTTGTTTACAGGATTATTTTCGCCCTTTGTTTCACCTTGAACATCTATCTAAATAGGCCTAGTAATAGTAGTTGCTAGTTATTTGTTGCAATGTATCATCATCATCATATAATATGCGCTTTGTGGTGTTGTTAGATTAGTTTATTTATAGTTAGAACTTATATTTCTAGAAATAAAATAAAACCAAGTACGAACAATCCAAACCATGAGACAAAATTCGAAGTCCTAAAAACGGTATAGGCAAAATAGTGTAATTTGTAATATCGCAAAAAAAGTGTAATCAGCTGGGGAAAAAGTAACAAGTATAAATATTAAATACGGTATAGGCTAATAATTATTATTACATCGCCTTTATTAAACAAATCTAACGCAGAGTGAGTGTCCAGTGGGGTAAGCATCTAAGGTAGATAAACAAAAGAAAAGGCGACACTAGGCCTAACTAACACGCTTTCTTAGGGACTTTCACTTAAGCTTAAGCCTGGCCGTCTACTCGTCTAGTCCTATTCGACTTTTGCCTTCTCCTTAATAGGTCTTTTAATGGTCAAATTGAATTTAGACAAGGGTGATAATAAAACAGTTTGTAGTACAATACCTTCCTTCCCAGCCTGGTAGGAAATTATTTCACGGAAACCCATTATAAAGATAATAGTAATAAAACAACAAAATTTATAGCACTCAGAGAAAACTTTCAAGCTGTCAGAATTTATAATTCCCGCCAGAAAGAAAGGGTCAGTAGTCTCGGTCACCCAGAACCCCCTAGTCTTCAACGTAGAAATTTGTTTGGATGATAGAGACTAAAGGGTCAATGGACACCGCCAGTCACGTGATGCGTGCAACTCTTATGCGCAATTGCACTTTGAAACACCGTCACCACCAGTCACGTGATGCGCACAAATCCTTTTGCGCAATTGCACATAGAAACTCTGCCACCGCAAGTCACGTGATGCCATTGCCCATTGAAACTCAGTCAACATTGATACAATTGCAACTTTTCGCTGATAGGCGCCATCTTTGACTAAGTAGTAAATCACGTGATCGATGACTTCCGGGTCAAACATTAATAGAACGCGAGTCGAATGTTAGATAGCGAGACTTGCGTGGAGAATGGTATGTATTGGGAGTCATAGTGCGTTCACCTGGACGGACAATCTACATTACATTAGTAATAAGAAAACACATTATACAAATAAACTCTTTATTCCCCCATTACATACTTAAATCCCCTTACACATTTAAATCCAGTAAAATAACGAAAGGAATCAGTTTATTATTCAATAACTTGACAGAAGACCCAAATAATTCTGATACCCGTTCTTTCTAAATGCAACCCGTCTCGAAGATGATTTTTCAATATATTGTGCTCTATGAAACGCCAATTGTTCTTCCTGCATAAATCACGGTACGTCCCACTTACGATCACAATCCCTGTCGGTCTTCCTGCTAATGTTGACAAAATAACAGCAGAAATGAAAATGGTAACATTCTTCAGTTGTTTTAATATGTGACATAAATATGCAATACTTTGAACAACAATTACTTTAAACCCGCCATTACACGAGTTATTGATGTCATTTATCCCAACATGAACAAAAAGATATAATGGTTTATATTCAGATCAAATAGTCGTAATACGACTCGCTATCGTTTTAATTGTGGCACCCCCAAAAGCCAAAACACGACATGTGCGATCTACTTCGTCGACCATCTGACTAATTATAGAATCTCCAACGACAACCTTTGAAACGCCCGATTCATAAAGATGCCTTGGTAAAAACGTTTGTGTGTATCGACACAATTGGTATTACAAATATGGTAGCAGAACAAATCCCAAGGAAGGCCCTTTTTATCTCTGAAATATCCCCGTTTTTTAGAGGGATATAAAAGTATGTCTTTGTCGCATTTGTTTCCAATTAAAAAGGACACCGAACTTTTTATTTGTAATTTGGCAACCAAATCGATTTAGGCTGAAATTCCGGAACAATTATTGTACAAGAGATATTTTGTTCAATAAACCTTAATACTAAAGCTATTTTACCAAACGGAGGAAATACATAACAGATTTCTGATTCCTGTATATCCTGTGCAAACATATTAACACCCCCAGAACAAGTGTGCTAGCGCCTTACCCTCCCGATCACACATGGTATTGGAGTCTAAGGCCATTAAATCAAGAGTATGTCCCGATCCACCGAAAACCTGTTGTATTCTCTCCCACGCCAATGACGACAGCATGGCATCTTCTTTTGAAAGTATTCTGGAAAATTGATCCACCGAATTATTTTTTGATGAAACGTACCTAAAGCGAAAAACTACCCTTAAATCTCTTACCATTTCAAAAAAATTCTTTAATATAACATTTAACTCTTTCGAGCACGAACACTGCCCCTTCCACGCTGCAATGAACGATTTACAATCGCAATCGATATCAATACGAGTATCGGTTATGTACTCTTTAATAGCACACAAGCAGTTAACCAGCGGCTGCCAGGCAGGATACGCCCACATTTTCGAGAGATGGATAGAGAACAAGCAAAACCGAAAGTTATTTTTCCTACAATCAAAGGCTATAATTCATTAAATTACAATTTGATATGCGCAAATATCGAAAAGAATCAAGATCTTTAGGTTATAAACATGAATTTCAAGTTTCATCAAAATCGAATTAAAATTGTGACCTATACTGGGTCCACAACCTTGACATACCATATTTTAACACTATTAGCGTACAAACGGTGGCCATTTTGTCTGGCAATTATGGTCCGATTTCCCTGAAATTCAAACTCAACCTTCCATATGGTGTAACGGTGATAGAGTCAAACGTTTTTTTAAATCGGATAATAATCGTGACCTCCAGAGGGACCATATCGATTTTTCGGACAATCAGGGGCCATAATTCAGGAAGTTATGATCTGATATGTGCAAATAACGAAAGGAACCAAGATCTTTGGGTTATAACCATGCATTTCAAGTTTCATCAAAATTGAATCAAAATTGTGACCTATACTGTGTCCACAACCTTGATATACCATTTTATAACAGTAATCGTGTACACGCGGCGGCCATTTTGTATGGAAATATTGTTCCGAATTTTTCCAAATTCGAAGTCAACCTTCCTTAGGGTGTAACGGTGATATAATCAAACGATTTTTTAAATCGGATAATAATTGTGACCTCCAGAGGGACCATAAGCTAAACAAAGACGATTTTGCGTATAATCAGGGACCATAATTCAGGAAGTTACAATCCTATATGCCCAAATATTGGAATGAACCAAGATCTTTGGGTTATAACCATGCATTTCAAGTTTCATCAAAATCAAATTAAAATTGTGATCTCTACAGGGTCCACAACCTGGATATACCATTTTTTAACAGTATTCGCGTTTGAACGGCGGCCATTTTGTATGGTAATTTTGGTCCGATTTTTCCGAAATTTGAACTCAACCTTCCTTAGGGTGTAACGGTGATATAATCGAACGGTTTTTCAAATCGGATAATAATTGTGACCTCCAGAGGTACCACGAGCTAAAATAGGTGATTTTTCGGACAATCAGGGGCCATAATTCAGGAAATTATGTTCCGATAGGCGCAAATATCGAAAGGAACCAAGATCTTTGGGTTATAAACATGCATGTCAAGTTTCATCAAAATCGGTTAAAAATTGTGACCTCTATAGGGTCCACAAGCTAAAAACGTGATTTTTCGTACAATCAGGGGCCATAATCCATGAAGTTTTGATTTGATACGTGCCAATATCGAAAGCAGCCGAGATCTTTTGGGGATAAACCTATATTTCAAGTTTCGTCAAAATCGGACAAGAATTGTGACATGTAGAGGGTCCACAAACAATTGTGGACGGACGGACGGACGGACGGACGGACAGACGGACAGGGGCGACGACATAATACGTCCACATGAAAATGTGGGCGTATAAAAACAGCCCTTGCTTGCTTAACTACTATAGGACTTTTAATAATATTTCTCGTCCAATAATCACCAAAGTTAATGACCTTTTTTTGTAACTTCAACACTCCCGCCCAACGGAATTCGGATGAATCGGTTGTGAGGTGTACAACTAAATGCCTCTCATCCTTCCCAAGGCAAAAACCCATCCCATTTGTCTAACATTCTCCAAAACTGAATTTCCTCCATTAGATCTCTTTGAACAGGGATGTGTGAAACTCCAGATTTAGTTAATTGGGATATTGCGATACACACAGAGGATGTATATAATTTTGCTCCAGGTACAACCAAAACAAATGATATGCATTTTCCAAGAATTTTTTGCAGAGATGCCAATGAAACAACAGATTTAGCTAAAATAGATTCTCTCAAAATAGCAAAAGACTGTTGTAGATTTTTTTTCAGGCAAGAAAAAAGCATGCTTCGAAGAATTGATACGCAAACCTAAAAATACCAACGAATTTGTCGGTTTAAGTACGGATTTCTGTATTCCTACGCAGTACCCCAATCGACTTACAATCTGATACGCTGCATATATCGCTATTCATGCCCCTAGCTTATAATCTGAATACACAGTGGAGTACAATTGGCCAATAAGACGATCATCAATATATATTAAATTTGAAATGCCCAAATCCCGAAGATAAGACGCTATTACTAAATTAAATGAATGGTAAATATACGCGGAATTTTTCCAACCAAATTGGATAGTATTATTTACATAAAACACACCTTTCCAACAAAACCCACCAATAATTTTGATTATTCGTTGATCAAAATATGATCGTACCCCGATTTATCTTCCAATTTTGTCATTAAAGTGTTTTTATCAATTATTCTTGGTACATCCACCAGTGTATCCAGTTTAAACGGGGTATCCCTCATCCAACAATTAACATATCATAAGTCTAAACAGAGACGCGGTTTTGTGGGTTCAACTGTAAAGGGTGATACAACGTGTGGTCTTTCTAAGCGTTCATTTTGAAATACCGAAACAGCCCCGGTCTGTAATCGATTTTGTATCTCTTTTGTAATAAAATCATCAAACCGTGCACAAATTTCAGCATTCTTAAAATGCATCGACGGTGGGAAACAACAATCATAAAATTTGCGCTTAAAAGTACCATGGAATGGAACGATGTAATCATATATGTTTACACCATTTTTAACAATGTCAAGGATGTCTAATCCGCTTATTTTGTTCTTCTCTAAAACTGTTTCCCATTCAGACGCATACTTATGAATTTTGCCAGCTTTAAAGCTCTTTGGATTTCGAAATGGTATAAAACACAAATCCGGGGGTTGTTCACAGCTAACAATTTCTTCCGCGGTTGGGTGATTAGACCAGACCATTGGTTCATCTTTGTATGAAATCCATTCTGATAACTGTATCTCTGATTTCAAACTATCAAAATGTGCCTAAAACAGAAATACAACATATAAACACCATCACCTAAACGAAATATACATTCAATGAGATTTACTATTTGAGCTTGAATTAATCACTATTTTTTTGTACAGTTTCGAGAGATGTGATTATATTCCTGACAATTATAACACCTGATTTTTATGTTTTGTGATGAACGATTACGGTAATTAAACGGTTGGCTTGTTCCAGGAAACATTGTTCTGTCGCCCATCATATTTAAAGGGGAACAGGATTAAATAAAATCTTGCTCCCTTTTCATTAACTTTGCCTCAACTTATGTCGATAACATGGCTACAATCATACTCCCAACATTAGGATGGTACTTATAATGTTTAAATCGTTGAATTACAAAAGAATACATCTCCGCGTCCGGGTGGTAAGCTCTCCTTGCACGTTGATCCAGGGTAATTAACTTTTGTAATAGCACGTCTGGGTTAAAATCAACAGTTCTAGAACCATATTCCTTTACCCAGGGGCGGACTGGCCCGCCTGTGCGCCTGTGCTTGCACTATAATTTCTGTGACAAGGCTCTGGGGCCCCAGTTGCCTCCACTTGGGGCCCCATCCCCATGTCAGCTAGCTATGTCCCTACAATTTCCCTCCACTTGGGCCCCATATTTGACGTAAGCTGGGCCCCACTCTACATGTCAGTAGTCTACATGTGGCCAAGGGGCCCCCTTTTGCTTCAAGAGGGGCCCAATTTTGGCTTAAAAACTCAAAAATACATCAACATTCAGTAAAAATAGTGATTTATTTTTGTCAACATTGGGGGCCTATAGTCAAGGGTAGGGGCCCACTTGTCATTGGTAAATGGGCCTCTATTCGGTGACCATTGGGTCCCTATTTTCAAAATTCAGTAAAAATAGTGATTTATTTTGTCAAAATTGGGGGCCCAATTGATGACATATGGGTAGGACCTTGTGATATTTGCCCTCGGGCACTTTCGGCGCAGCACCATTCAGCTGAAATAGCATTTTTCTCGCTTCTGGTATCTGGCGGTATTTTTCGGACATGGAATTCAGTTGCAGTAGTATTCAGTCTTATGTCATGTAATACTTGTAAGTTTAAACTACTAATTTGGTTATTTTTGTACGTTTACCAGTTTAATATAATTAGTCTTTTATCCATAATTCATCATAAGTTGATATATATGTCAATGTCTTGTTTATTATTACTGGCCTACAGTATTACTTTTAAGTAATTTTAATAATTTATTAAGTAATTTTATATTTTAAGTATTTGTTTTTGAAATTCGGCAGATTTACTTATTCCAAAATTGATCCCCTTTTGCTTAGAAAACGATAGGCCTACTACCCCAGAGAAATTCCTCGCCAAAATGGAGTTTTACTTTTTCCAAAATAGATCCCCAGATGCTTGGAAAACGGGTTTCTGGCTGGCGAATTTCAAAGAAATTCTGGGGGGAAAACCTCCCCCAGAACCTCCTCAAAAAAATTCTGGGGGAAAACCTCCCCCAGAACTTCCTCAAAAAAATCGCGCCTTCGGCGCTCGGAGCGTCGGGTTTCGCCCTCCGCGGTTGTTTGTGGTGTTTGACTCTAAAGGGTAGGGCCCCTTCAGTTACCCTGCACAGGGCCCCCTTCAGGAGCCCAGTCCGCCCCTGCCTTTACCTCTTGTAACGATACCTCTACCGATTCGTCCGATGAATTTTTTCTTTGTTGCTCTATTATTTGTCTTAATTCTTTCACTTCTCTAGATAAATCCTACAAACAAAAAACTGCTAATTATTACACAATCATAACGACGACATTCCAGACCAGTCATTCATATGATTACAAACATCAACCAGTGCGTCTGTATAATCTGTTGGAACCAGTCTTTGCCAGTGCGAGTGCCGAGGATTTATTCTCAACCAACTTCATCATTTTAGAATATCTATCTAACATTTTTTCGAATTCCAACCGACATGCGAAAGAATTTGACTTTTCGGCACACCTAGCATCCACAATGACATCGCACAACCCCCTCTTGCTCCATGGGGTGTCTCTCCCTCCCAAATTCTTTTAAATGTATCTTAAGTCTTCGATTCATCCCCGATGAACTTACAGGTTTGTTTAATATCAATTCGCATAATGCTCTACACGAACGAAACAGAAATCAATTTCTTATATCAAAACCTTCTTCGTCACAAAATATAATGTAATCTTTAATTTCATTTACTGGGCAAACTTCTACTTCATCAGATTTCATTAACACAAAAGTTCGAGCTTCCCCCTTTATCGTTTTTATACGCCCACATTGAAATGTGGTCGTATATTGCCGTAGCCCCCGTCCGTCCGTCCGTCCGGCCGTCCGGCCGTCCGTCCGGCGTCCACAAATGATTGTGGACGCTCTAGAGGCCAAAGTTAATATCCGATTGACTTTAAATTTATACACAGTGTTTAAGGTCATGAGACGAAGAAGCCTATTGATTTTCAGCGATTTCCGATAATAACTGTCAGAGTTATGGCCCTTGATCACTTAAAAAAATCTTGTGGCCGCTCTAGAGGCCAAAGTTAATATCCGATTGACTTTAAATTTATACACAGTGTTTGAGGTCATGAGACGAAGAAGCCTATTGATTTTCATCGATTTCCGATAATAACCGTCAGAGTTATGGGCCTTGATCACTTCAAAAAATCTTGTTGACGCTCTAGAGGCTAAAGTTAATAACTGATTGACTTTAAATTTATACACAGTGTTTAAGGTCATAAAATGAAGAAGCCTATTGATTTTCAGCAATTTTCGATAATTACTGTCGGAGTTGTGGCCCTTGATCACTTAAAAAAATCTTGTGGACGCTCTAGAGGCCAAAGTTAATAAAATGAAGAAGCCTATTGATTTTCAGCAATTTCCGATAATAACTGTCAGATTTATGGCCCTTTATCACTTAAAAAAATCTTGTGGACGCTCTAGAGGCTAAAGTTAATAACCGGTTGACTTTTAATTTATACACAGTGTTTGAGGTCATGAGACGAAGAAGCCTATTGATTTTCAGCAATTTCCAATAATTACTGTCAGAGTTATGGCCCTTGATCACTTCAAAAATTCTTGTGGATGCTCTATAGGCCAAAGTTAATATCCGATTGACTTTAAATTTATACACAGCGTTTAAAGTCATGAGATTAAGAGGCCTATTGATTTTCAGCGTTTCCGATAATTACTGACTGAGTTATGGCCCTTGATCACTTTCAAAATTTTGTGGACGCTCTAGAGGCTAAAGTTAATATCCGATTGACTTTAAAGGGTCAATCCCGATAATGTTTTTGATAATAAAACTCTTTAATTTTGTGTTAAAATCCATTAAGATCCCATACCTTAGGGCCGAACAACTAACTAAATATATGTGATACGTTTTCAAACAACTTAAACCCACAGTCTTCATCTTGAAATAGAGTCCGGTGTCCCAAACTGTCTTATGCGGGGATTTGATAAAACCAGAGTTTTATTTTATGAGTATAATGTGTCGGTGAAATTTACGTTTTGTTATCTAGTACAGCACATGAACCATTCACCGTGTAGACCTCTGAAGGAACGGGAATCGATTATCGGGTCACACAACGAAAGAATTGACCCGAAATCTTAAAAAGGTTACGTGCCCAGATAAGCTGTTTTAACGCTCACGTCCAAACGACTCAATATTTTGAGCTGAAATTTTGAGTCAGAGTATATACATCAGTCTTCTATATTTTGGCGTTTAAATTTCATACGTACTCGGACTTTTATTCTTGAGGCTCTGTTCTATTCGGGACTGTCCCTTTAAATTTATACACAGTGTTGAAGGTCATGAGACGAAAAAGTATATTGAGTTTCAATGAATTTAGATAACATGAACAGCATGGAGGAGAACTTTATCAAAGCCAAACAAATTCCAATGATTTTCTGATAATTACATAATGAGTTGTTACTTTTAATCAGATTTTAGTGTATTATATGTTTCATTACCGAAAAAGTAAAATATGCGACAACTCTTGTTAACTGCCCTGACGAAATAGCTGCTGTGGGCGTATGTTTCGTTGCCTGGCAACCTATGTTTCCTTTTGTCATTCAAATTAGTAAACCTTGATCCACTTTCTTTACCTGATCCGTCCACAATTGCCCTAAATCACCAGCTGTATCCCCCGAAAAGCACACGAACTTGAAAAATGCATTATCTCGTCTAAAAAGATACGTTTCATGCTTAGACAATTTTTTGTTAGAAAGTTTATTATATGTCAAATAACGCGACAAAAGCACAAGCTTTTTTTAAAAAGAAAGGTTTAGCTTGGCGTGGAAAGACCATAGCCCTGGATTGCTCAACTTTAGTTGCCTCAAGATGGCGCTTAATGACCGCAGACGCCATCGGATTTCCTAAAGCTAGCTTTTCATTCCAATATGATCCCTTGCCCCTGTCTCTGAAAATCGCCCGAATCTGTCCGATTAAACTATCCAACGAGGACGCAGCCCGTTTAACGGGACATTTACAAGACTGAATACCCTTACATCCTCTGAACTCACAACCCAACACATGCACTAGGGGTTTCCCGCCGCGATCCTTTAACACTAAAAATTCCCTAAGGTTATACGGAGATACGTTATCCAACGACTTTGCAGGTGTCAAATAACAACAAAATTCCTCTAACTCCCGTTCCAATAATTCTTTTTGTTTCCTGTATTTCTTGCTTTGAAGTAAACCATCCAAATCATTAATCCTTTTCCTAACGAGATCCTTATCAAACTGAAATGAAATGGAACCTATTTTATGTTTTGCTTGATATATTACCATCTAAAACCGAATAAGGCCTATAACAAACCTCTAATTTTTTTATATATTTTTTTTAAATATTTGAGACATTTGTCATTAATTTGACAGCGTGCCTTACCTTTTTTTTTTAAATACATAGCAACTATTTATTTATTTATTTTTTTTATTTATTTTTATTTTTTTATAATTATTTAAGTCATTGGAGGGGGTGGTTACCAAGCCCATTATAGAAAATAGCAATACACTTTCAACAAATTCCACTAGCTGCTATTAACCAATATTAATTCTGAATACAAATATTTCCTGTTTTAATAACTACCGGTATGTTTTTTGCTTGTGCATATAGCTATTTAGCAAGGGGGGGGGGCACAAAAATGGACAGACACACCCTGTGTTACAATGCGCACGCGCCAACCATTGGGCTATCCCAACCCCCACTATATTATCACGTAACCTTGTTGTCTTATATTGAATTATATTAAATATGGTCTAAAAGGTGTTCAAAAGACTGAAAACGTTAACCAAATACACGTAATACGTTTACTTTTTCCGATTTGATCTTCCTCTCATTCAATAGTTCCACACAGGCAGTCATTATAGTTAATATATATAGGTAACAATTAGACCATAACCCAATTCATATCTCCGCACAGGCAGATATCACGAAATGTTAAATTCCACAAAGGTAACAAACTGAAACTAAACACTTTCCAAATCTCCATACAGACAACCGCAAACAGAATATGAAATGCTAAAAATTCTACACAGGCAGTAAATTAAAACCAAACATTAACTCAAACACCGGTCGACCTACCAAAATTCCCAAACTGCAAAATTCCCAAACAGGCAAATACTGAATGCACCCCAGTTTATTCTCTGAATTCCAATACCTACTACGAATAAAACCAATAGTAGTAGATTATTATCTAATTATTATTTTTTAACTAGTTGTGGAAACTAAACTGTGCTATACCCATGGACCTTGAAAAAATTCGCTCAAATTCTACCAATTTTGTCAGGGATATTTAACAAACATATGAATGTATCCACAGTGCCATCCAAACGACTGTACTCTTGAATCCCAATGGAACTTTATACCAACAAAGGGATCGAAACGGTTAGTATACCAAACGTCTTATTCAACACTTAACCACTGGCTTATTTTAAAACACGTGTTACTGGACCAACCAATGGCTTATATTTTTTGACCATCTTATCTTTCCGTACATGTACTTTACAAAATATTATGTCAAAAACATTATTTTCAAGCTTTTTGATAGAGCTAATTTAAATCATAACGTTAAAGGGAGACAATTAATTAAAAAACAACTAATTAAAATTTAGTATTTAAAGCACAGATTTTAGAAATAAACTGAAAAATGGTAAACCAAAACCCAGGAAAAAAACAAACCAATATAACACCTACATTAAAATCGAACATCACGCTAATAACCTCAACTTACGGGCATAAAACTGTACATGGGATCCCCTTACATTAACAAACCACAATAAGCGTAAGCAAAAAAATAGTATGGAACAAATCATTGAAAAAAAAAACAAAGGACAGAGGAAATGGACGTAATATTATACAACTAACCCACACTAACCCTTTATCAGACTTAGTCACACGTGGGTTAAGAAAATTATAATCCACGGCCAAACAAAACGTGGTACTTATTTTATACCACTGCATCCACTTTAACCATCCCCGTCTTTTCACCCCAATGAGTAAAATGTATAAACTCGTGGATTTACTTCTTTAACATATCTAAAATTCTACGCCACACAGGACATATCTACAAACAATTTATCATACTATTAGCATCAACCCTTACAAAACACATTTTTACCTTTTCAGCTGCATCTGTCCTTGCTTTCTTTGAAGGCGGTTCCGGGACTTCTTCATTTTTTTGGGTCATTCAAATTTTGGGACAACACCGCTGCCCCGCAACATTGATTAAATTCTGTCTGGTTTGGGGGGTGCCTAAGATAGTAGTCAACTCGGCCTTCTCTAGTTTTGCCGTTTTGAAAAAAATATTAATATCAACTAAAGAAGAAGTCTCTATCTTCTCCTCTTTTTTAAGTCTGCCATTCTACTGGGTGGGATACCATTCTCCCTAAACATTTTCAAAACATCCATTGTTCTAAATGGTTTTGCCATATCCCAGATCGGTCTTAATAATAATAATAATAATAATAATAATCGCGTCATTTTACAAGGGTAGCGAATTAGGCCTGAGGCCTTTTTCAAATTTGGCCCTTGGCACAGATCGTGCAAATGATTTCGATCATGACTGCAGGAAGAAACCGAAGAACTCGGGGGAAACCTGCCTGATCGGACGGGAGACCGAATATCCCTCTCACTTACAACGATAAAGTTCTTGCCCCGAGCTGGGATTGAACCCTCGTTGCATTGGTGAGAAGCCGCCTCTCTATCGCCACGGCTATCCGACCAGCTTGAAGTCGCGCCCGCCATGATTTGCACGTTGTTGTTGATGTCTTCAAGTTAAGTGACAACTGGCAGTCGTCATGTGACATATGTGCGTGTCAAGAGTGGACAACTCACCGAACAGTAATTATTGTGCATGCCCTCCAGATAAGAATTGCGTTACCGTTTGCGTTACTTGTGGAATATGTCTAACCTCGTTCTTCGAGTCCCTTGTTACAAGAGGGACTGAAGCGCATTTTGGTACACGATTCGTGTACCAATGGTAAAATGTTTATTTTGTCTTAAATATTATAACAAACAGCTTTATGGATAACATTTCAATGAGGACACTCTCACCGTTATCAAGCAATGATACAATCAACAAGTTACATAAGGTTATATACAACCAGATAACAATAAACTAATTAACCAAGTAAGGCCGAAGCCATTAAAGACATACCTAAGTAAATTATTATTAATGAATGAGAAACCATTAAAGGGGTGAAATGTGCAAATCCATGCTAAAACAACAAATTATCCATACTTAAACCCTTAATTCCCTATTACAAATAAACATTCAAAAGTTAAAATATAGTGATATAAAATGATATAATAACACCTATTAATGAGAAACCATGTAAGTTAATGTCTTTAATCCCCTCTCCATTAGTGACCAAGATCTAACCAATCATAAATATTATAACAAAATTATATTATATATAGTGGTCTAACTAATTCAGAGTGAAAACCATGATAAAAGGAGAATAAACATGACTCTATTAAATAATAATTTAAGAGTTAAAACATTAAATCACAAATAAAACACGAACTGCAAAAGTACCGGTAAGGATCTTCCATATGAATGACAGCTCATATGGTGGTGTTTAGCACTAAACACGTAAAAAGCACAAACCAATATTATAAAGACAAATGTTTTAACGCCAAATGTCTGTATCGTGGAATGGTTGTGATCACAAAGAATGGTGAAATAGGCAATATAGATTATAACATAATCACATTTACACCGAGAACGGTATAGTTAACGGCACCAAAGATTAAAGAGTCATCAATTCAGTTAACGGCACCACAGATTAAAGATTGAACAACAGGCGAAGGTCTATATAAGTTTTCAGACTTGTTGAATTTAACCATCTAGGTGGGTCAATGGTCACCATAACTCGGCCACGCCCAGTCTACCTTTATTGTATATCTCCAGTACAAGGCCAAATTTGGTGTCAAAATGTTCCTTGGGCTGTCTGTGGCAGAAGAGGCAAAAGATCACCATTGGTTGGCCCCATCCAACTCACCATTAATGCACACCTCCACTACCAGCACAAAATGGTTGTTAATTTATTCCTTCGGGTTCACTGTGGCAATATGAATCCTTCTGAGGATTAACCACCCTTTGAGTAGGTCTTATGCCTCTATGATCATCATTTGTCGGTCACGCCCAATCTAGCTTTAATGCACATATCTAGTACAGGCACAAGACAGGTGTCAAACTTGGGTTGTCATTATTGGGATTAACCTCCTCCCGAGGAGATCAAATGCTACTTCATATCCCCAGTACAAGTACAAGATGGACACGTGATGTTGTGAGTGCTTCCTTTTGGAGATTAGGCCTCTTCTTAGTATGCCAGATGTTGGTATGGACTGTCTCCGCCAAGCTGTATATTGCATGCACATGGCCGCGTACATGCAACACACAAGCATGACATGTTCTCAGCAATTAAATGAAATGGGTTTAAACGCCCTACTATTCTGCTCCAACGGGCCTAATGAAGACGGGTAAACGCCATGCCATGTGCTAATGGGTTAATTTTGGCCGGGCACCGGCGATTCCGGCTATGAAGGGTTATTCTACGTGCACGTCAACATGCACACCGAAACTCAAGACACTCTAGTAGAAACACAATTCTGAGAATAAGACATTGTAAGAAATAAACAATAAATATCAAATCAAATGAACTGACAGAGCTCAATCCCGGTTAAAGATCTCGGGCAATTTTCTGGGCCGACAGTTTATAAGGTAAATATTACCCTAACCGAGGATTGATATCACCGAAGGATATTAGGGTAATATTTACGTATCGAGCTCAATGTTAAATCTATCCTAATTGATTTTACCTATAAAACAATGGTTTAGTTAGCCCATATCGGCCCTGCGACTGATATGACAAAATTAAGAAAACAATTCGTAAGTTGCTGCACGTGTATTACATTTTAGTAGCCACGTGTTCAAAAACTCGCATTGATTTTGTGCAACGTTGTCAAACGATTCGAACGACGAACGGGTGGAATAATAAACACGATAGTGAGCGAAAAATCCTGTGTACGCTGGAAGATATGGGGATATAGGCTACAATCTTTTTATTTTGGATATCTTGATTAGCCTAGTTTTGGAAGTAAGTTGACCAAGATACGGTGAATTTTGGGCGCTATTGCACTTTCGCAACTCTACCAGTTCCCGGGGTCGTAGAGACTTGAAATTTCAGCCGAATAGATCAATAACTTATCGTTTTACCTTGTACGTTCTGTTCGCCAGAATGTAATCCGTTTGACGCCATTTTCTTTGTTGACTATTTAGACTCTAATAACAAGACACTAAAACGAACTGTAACGCTCCAGTTCATAATAATAATAATAAAAAAAAATCGTATATTTTAATTATACGTCCACATAGAGTAGCTCATGGTAGTTGTGTATGCACTTATATGTCTAGAGCTAAACTCTTGAAAAATAACTATTTGAAGGTCATTGAACAATTTCTGATTGGTGAAGGCCGAAATAGGTTTAAAATGCCACGCCCCTTTTTAAGCGCAGCAGTACCCCCTGCCATTACTGTATCTCTAGTAGAAACGGTGGAACCCAGAATGTTGTGTGACAACTTAAAATCTTCGGAATGGACACATGAAAGGGGGTCTGTAATACATTTATATGTTTCAAAGTCTATAACTTTTTAAATATTTGCCAAAAACTTTACTGACGATGCGGGTAATAGAGTTTATGACCACCCAAATTTGATCCTTCTGTAATTTAAGCAAATATGAATGTGCCAGAAAATTATTTACATATTTGAAAACAGCAATGAACGTGCTTTTCAGTGATATGTAACATCATATCTGGAATTCGGTATAAAGACATGTATTTTGACACTGAATACCCCTATCCCCTCCATAATCATAGTAATAGAGTTTAGTACCTCCCAACTTCGATCGTTCAGTAAGGTAAGTAAATATAAATGTGCCAGAAAATTATTTAAATATTTGAAAAGAGCAATGAACGTGCCTTTCACATATATCTAACATCATATCTGGAATTTGGTATTAAGACGTGTATTTTTATCTTGAATACCTCCATCCCCCGTCATCACGGTAATAGAGTTTAGGACCACTCAGCTTTGATCGTTCTGTAAGCTAATTAAATATGAATATGCCAGAAAATTATTTATATATTTGAAAAGAGCAATGAGCGTGCTTTTCACTGATATGTAAGATCATATCTGGAATTCGGAATAAAGACACGTATTTTGACACTGAATACCCCTATCCCCTCCATAATCATAGTAATAGAGTTTAGTACCTCCCAACTTCGATCGTTCAGTAAGGTAAGTAAATATAAATGTGCCAGAAAATTATTTAAATATTTGAAAAGAGCAATGAACGTGCCTTTCACATATATCTAACATCATATCTGGAATTTGGTATTAAGACGTGTATTTTTATCTTGAATACCCCCATCCCCCGTAATCACGGTAATAGAGTTTAGGACCACTCAGCTTTGATCGTTCTGTAAGCTAATTAAATATGAATGTGCCAGAAAATTATTTATATATTTGAACAAAGCAATAAACGTGCTTTTCACTGATATGTAAGATCATATCTGAAATTCGGTATTAATACACGTATGTTTACCTTGAATACCCCTATCCCCTCCATAATCACGGTAATAGAGTTTATGACCACCAATCTTTGATCGTTCTGTAAACTAAGTAAATATGAATGTGCCAGAAAATTATTTACATATTTAAAAACGGCAATGAACGTGCTTTTCAGGGGGTTAATGACCACACTCCCAGTAACTTCAAAAATGGTCATAAAAGGGTTGTGGGGTCCTATGAGAGGTGAAGTTGCATTTCAAGATTTCAGTTGTCAATTTTTTCGCTATTTCTAGTGTTATGCCGTTCGTTACAACATACTATTGGATTTTCAACGCTGGTTGAGATAAAAACTAAATACCGGAACAGACTGAATGTCCGAAATGACATGACATAGCACTCCCAAACACTGCCCCGAGAATTAAAAAAAAATCGTTTGTGACAATCACCAGGAGCAAATTTCGCACTGAACTGGAAACAACGTATTTTCATTAAAATATAAATTTGGTGATTATTGAATCTCATCTTCGGTCCGTATTCATTCCATATTCAATGTCAATGTGGTCAAGGGTTGCAGGCCCGTGCAAGGATCCGCGGTTCATGTCGGGTGGCTTCTATAGAAAAAGGCCATTTTCAAGTTCCCCTGAAACGCCTGGAAGAGTGCCTGAAATGGGTGGAAATCACGTTTCTGGGCTCAAATTTCTAAAAAAAAATTATGGGGGAGAACACCCCCAGACCCTCCTCAACGGGCATCGCGAGCCACGGCTCCGCAGTCAGTAACCTCCCCAAAACCCTGGGGGTAAATGGGTTGGTCGAGAATTCATATAGGGGTGACGGTGGGAAAAGGTTGAGAAACGTGGATAAAGACGATAGATTTATAGGATTATTGCCCTAGGCGATGCATGCAGATATATATACCCAGAGATAAGCTTGCTAGAGAGACGTGTCTTGGGAAATCAACTTAGATCAAACACCTAAGGACAGAGCCTATTTAGCTGTATTTAGATATTTGAAGACATTAGTTTATGTCACTTACCATATCCATATTGGAGCTTATCTACCATTAAAGGGGAAGACCAACGATTTTAAACAAGATTTCGATAAATCTTATATATATATTTATAAAAAATCCCCTCTGTAACACACAGCAAAAAATGGTTTTGTAAGCGAGAAATTAATTTATTTATAAATATATATTTAAGATTTATGGAAACCTTGTTTAAGATCGTTGGTCTCCCCCTTTAAGCATAAAACCAATATTTGTTACAATAAATGACTGCTAAATTATGTTTATTAATTGTTAACCAAAGAATATAGAGAAATATTAACAACCAACAACAGCTTTGTCTTCATTCATTCCACCACGACGATTCCAGAAAATACACGAAAAGTGCACTTCTACAATACCGTTGTATTTTTCAACCAAAGCTACTAAAGTCCTTTGTTTTTAAATCGTCAAACAAATTATTTAGATCTATCCAAAATAAAGTTTTATGTGACGTTCACTCTACTCAATTAATAAAAAAAAACATAATGTTGTCAGGGCTGCATGTACAATTTACACCATGCTACGGTATTCATCATCATCACTATGATCGTTATAATAAAATTTACTCTTAATAATAGTAAAGCCCCAAAAATATGCCAGTTGGCCAAAACGATTTTGTTTTTAGGACAGTAAGGTAAGTCCTTTCAATTATCATTTTTTTGGTTGATATTGTTGGGTTAGAACTGCTTTTTTAATGGACTTTTCCACCCTCTGTCAGTCTATTTCGCTTTATTTACATAGCGTTCATCCGGAAACTTACCTCATCCTGTCCCGGTTGAAACATGGCGGCCGGTCTCCAGTGACGGCATGTGGCGATATCGTTTATGGTTACACTTTATTCAATTAGCCTAAAACAGCATAGATAGACAGGAACACTGTAGATACATATTTTAGTCTATCATGACTTATCAACAGTAAAGCTAACATGAAGAAAAAAGCTTTGATTTACAACCATTTGTGTAGATGAACCCAGATCTTATTTACTGGCTTAACAATTTCGAGTTTTTAGAATAATTGAATTTGTGCTGTATCAAGTGACATTGTTCAGACTAGAGAGCAGTGCAGTGACATTTTCAACTTTTTTGATTTGATATCATTATTTATCTTTTGCAATGTCTGTATTGTCCGCAGGTTTATCTTGTATATTTTTGTTTTGTTTGTAGTGAAGTCCTCCTGCACTTAGTATTTAGCTATAACAACAATCTGATATCCATAGTTGTATAAACTATAAATTTAATTTATTAACTGTTCAGTAATATTTAATGTTTACAATGCATTCTACTGATCAACATTTCTTTTCAGGTTTAAGTTTTACGGTTTTTTGTAGACTATTCTTTTATTGCCAGAAATTGATCAGTGTGTATAAGGTCCTAAGTACTGAAAGTGTAAATGTTATTTTTTTAGCCTAATATTTATCTTATTAACTAAAATGAAGAAAATGATTGATATGTTTCATGGGTCTTTTATTGATACTGCAAGGGCCCGCATTCTTAGCTTTGAAGATTAGCTCAACCATCGAGATATTGATATTGATGATGAAGAATTTGAGCACATATCACAGCTGTTTAAGCAATCTCTCAAGGGCAAGGCTAGTCTTTGGATAGAGGACATTGAATCTGATTCTTATGCTAGTTTAAAAGACCAGTTCATCGACAAGTATTCCTCAACTAAAACTAAACTTGGATTGCATAGCCAATAGTCGAATATTCAATATGATTGTTCATTGTCACCTAGTGACAATAATTGATAAAATCGAGAAATTAGCCAATCAGTTAGGTTATAATTTGTCACAAGTTAGGGACAAATTTATATCTATTTTTCCAACCAACTGTAAACAGGCAGTTATTATGGCAAGTTCAGATGACACAACTGTGCAAGCACTAGCAGCTCAAGCTCAACGCTATTTTGATGTAGGTACTAATTCATCACCTGCTAAAGATGTTTCCTTTAATTTGTCTGAGAATTTGTCCAGTTTATGATTGCAATCCCAGAATTCCTCTAGTCTCCAAAGGAGAACACCAGCAAATTTTGATTCCAGCAGACACGTCACAATCACCTTTCCGGGTTCAACGACCTACAAGTCCCTCAAATTCTAGGTTGCGCAATTCGCAGTCACCCTTTAGAAATATGAGTCCAATGCGTCAGTCGAGGCGTGTCATATTTTGCGATTATTGCCTCAATCCGGGTCACACATGGAGTTCTTGTTTTACTCGGCAAGATGATCTTATGAGTAGGCGTAGACATTTGTCACACTCTTTCAACCCTACTATTTATCAGTCACTTTATGATACAAATACGTCAGATTTTCAGTCGCAGACTGATGCGGTTAACAGACAGGATTTTATTCAACCTGGTGGATCTTCTAGACCTCAACGCTCAGGTCAACGCAAGGATTTGTAAATAGAGGAACATTTGATAATAATGCTCCACAGATATTCCCCCATGGGGTCGCGGACTAGTCTGAGAACTTTTTTTTAAAAAATGTTATCTTTTCATGTAATCTATCTATACATCTTTAATAGAAGGTTTGATCTCGCTTTAACTCCGCACATCTTATAAAGGCCTTCAGCTAGCACTCTACAATCTACATTTTCGTCACTAATTTCGATGGTCTAGGACCCAGCCTTAGGCCGCTAAGATTTCTCGATAGATAGAAGGTCAGCTCCGTTTCTTCGACTCTCAAAGAAAACCGGCACCGGGAATTTCTAGTGTTTGCTTCCCTGACTGTCATCGAGCCCTAATAAAACACCTATTCTACTTTTCGTGTAATTGAATATCACAAATTTTTTGACTATGGATTAAAACATTTTGTCAGGAGCCACTCTACTTTGTGCGACATTTTCGGGCATCGAATATTATTTGTGAATGTACATGCAACAGTCTTGATTGGATGGTTGGAATTCAGAGTGGGATTTTGGTAACAAAACCATTGGATATTTTTTGAGTTGCTTACACGGGCTAGAATAGCAGCAAACGCATTTGCGGTGATTAAATTTTACCCGGCAGGGCGAGGCCACCATACCGCACGACGATTGATTGGTTGTTTGGAATTCGGGTCAGCTAGGTAGGCTATATTGGACCAAATTGAAGTTGCTGTATTCACAGACTGGAATAGCAGGAAAACGCGTTTGCGACAGTTAAATTTTTTCCCAACGATCACGTCTTCGTGGACTGTAAACGATTGATTGGTATTCAAGTCAGCCACCTTAATTAGGCTATATAAGACCACTTTGAAGTTGCTTTGTTCACCGGCTGAAATAGCAGGGAACGCGTTTACGACAGTTAATTTTCAATATTTTCTTCTAACGGTCCCGTTATCGAGGACTGTAAACGATTGATCGGAATTCCTCTCGAGGAAGACCGGTGGCGCTGTCTGGAAACTCTATATTTCGGGTTCTGTCCCCCTGACTGTCATCGAGCCAGTACGCCTATGCCGAGAGTCCTCACCTAGACCGTGAGCGTCGGTTCATTCATTTTGCGTTGGATGTTCTTGAACATTACGTTTCTTTTTAAAGTGGTTACTTGTTGTGAAGGGAGATGGGCAGATGGCCGGCGTGTTGCATGGACGACCTTATCCTGAACAATTCATTGAGCTAAGTTTCTATTACTTGACATATCGTGGAGTCCAGAGACCTCAGTGCGTCAGTTGTTATGAAGTACTTTCGACTTAATCCACGAATGGTAATGCTGTTTCATTTTAAAATGTGACTTTATTCTTCGAGGGGTCGCGATCTGATACTGGGTCTTGAATAGGGTCGCCACCCAAAAAAGGTTGGAAACCTATGATCTAGCCAAACAGGTTTCAAAGGACATTAACTCAGATGTCAGTCTTCAGTTAAGTCCCTTTAATTATTGTACGGGTAGTTTATCAGATAGAAAATCTGTGCTTATTTTATTTGATGATAGTGGTGCTTCTAAATCACTTATTTCTCATTCCGTTGTTAATTCTTCTCCTTATTTGTCAAGTTTACCTGTACATAAGTTAGTAAAATGTTTGGAATTTCGTATGGGCAATGGTCAAATGTTGAGTTGTTCAACTTTCATGTTTATACAAGTCTTTATTCAAGGTTATTCGTTTCGTTTAAAAGAGTATATTGCCCCAAATTTAGTGGGTATTGATCTTATTTTTTGGGTCAGGATACCTTATCAAGGTTCCTTAAATTTTGAGGATAATGTATTTCGGTGTAAGCTGTGACAATATGTGAACTCTAATTAACGACCGAACGTAACCTTTTTATTTCTCGCTTCCGTTTTGGAGTTGACTTCCGCTTGGTCTCAGCACGGCGACTTGTATTATTATGTTCTTAATGATGTAACCTTCCAACATGAGTTATGAAGTCATTACTTATAGAAGTTATTACATGGTGGCTGGAGTAAACTTCTGGATACCTCCGGTGTATTTTTACTGAAACAAAAAGACGTGCCAATGGATTATGGTGCCGTAAAAATGTTTTTTTCTATAGAACACGTGCGATTTGGACGAGTCCATTCTTATAAGGATTTTCTGGATGGTGGCGAACAGTGAAACGACATATCGTCAAAAAAACATTCTGATTATTATTCTTCACCTTGTGTTGACAACTTCCACATTACCCCACGATAAGCCAGTAATGACTTGGGACACCGGCGATCGGTCGTTGAGTTTTAAATTGTTCCGGCGGAATATAGAGATGTATTTCCAAGTGAAGGAAACAGACCAGGATAAACGAGTTTCCGAAATTCTACTGAGCGTGGGTGATGAGGGAATAAAGATTTTTGACAAGTGGACTCTAAGGGCTGAACAGAAAGATGATGCTGAAACCGTGTTGGACGAATTTCAGACCTGTTTTAATGCTGGCCGCAACTAGAGACTTGAAACGCTACGAGCTCCAACACATGAGACAAGGAGATTCGGAGACAATTGTTGATTTCGTGTTACGCTGTCGGCATCAAGCGGCGAAATGTAAATTCACACATGACGCTGATACAGAGGAACGTCTTATAGAACAGATTATTCCCGGAACTAAAATGGTTGACGCCAAAAAGGAGCTGTTAAACCAAGATAAAATAAAAACCAAGTACGAACAATCCAAACCATAAGACATAATTCGAAGTCCTAAAAACGTTATAGGCAAAATATTGTATTCAAGCAAAATAGTGTAATCATCAAATGGACTGCTATTGTGTACAAAAACACATGACAAGCAGTGGCAGACGCTGTCAAGGGGGGTCGGATCCATTAATCCAATATCGGTTACATGAAGAAATTGTCAAGTGTTAAAGGTGAGACATCTGCAAGTGTTGATGCGGTCAGCGGACAAACAGGATGCCCCAGGTGTGGATACGACAGTCATATGGGTCGTCAAAGACAGTGTCCTGCAGCCGAGGCCGAGTTTCGCAAGTGTGATGCGACTGGCCATTATTCACGTGTATGTTCAAGTCGAGGGGGTCGTGTTCGTGGCCCAAACCGACCAAGACCATCACGAACAAAGTCAAGACGTCGTCAATCAGGAAGACGAGATGACAGTCGTTCCGTCAATGAGACATCCCGAGAAAACCAACTTGCAGAAGATTTTTATAGGTTTTCCTTTGGTATAACTCAGAAAACTGTTGATGTACACACAATTCGAGAAAGTGTGAAGGCCAAAGTGATAATACGCATGGATCATATACCAGGAGGCCTAGCGACTCTCACAGCTAAAGAAGATACTGGTTCAGACGAATGTTTCCTCACGAATTGGACACAGAAGGATATCTAAACTAGGGGCAATGGTACACAAGAGTAACGTTAGACTTACTGCATATAATGGTACCGAAATCGAACAGTATGGATGTTTCAAACTACCAGCGAAGTATGGTAAAGATGATCAATTCAAATGTGATACAGACAGTAACGTCAAATAACTGTCAGAAAATAAAGGGTACCCCCAGTATTGAATCTCTAAAGACTGAACATCCTGACCGCTTTGATACAATTGGACGTTTTCCAGGTAAATACCACGTTGTAATTGATCCAACTGTACCTTCTGTCATACAAGCACCACGAAAGTATGCTATTCATCTCAAAGACAAACTGCATAAGGAGTTACAATCGATGGTTGATAACGGTATTATCGCGAAAATTGATGGTGGAACTCCCACTGACTGGGTGTCCTGCTTGGCGTTCAGTGAAAAGGCTGACCGATCCCTTAGAGTTTGTCTTGATCCTATGGACCTCAATCGTGCCATCAAGCGGACCTACCACAAGACGCCAATTCTAGAGGAAACAACACACAAGTTTAGTGGTGAAACTGTGTTTTCAAAATTAGACGCCAAGTAAGGTTATTGGAGCATAGTACTGGATGAGGCTTCCGCGTGGCTCACCACTTTCAATACCCCTTTTGCCCGTTTTCGTTCCTTGAGGCTCCCATTCGGACTCAATGTTTCATAAGCTGTGTTTCAGGCCAGAATGGACGAATTGTTAGAAAGATGTGATGGATATATTGGTATAGCAGATGACATCTGTGTCTATGGCAAAACTGTCGATGAGCACAATGAGAGGTTGAACAATCTGTTTACCGTAGCAAAAGACTATGGACTTGTATTTAATTCGTCGAAATGTGTGATCGGAACAACATAAATCCCATTCTTCGGAATGCTGTACAGTAAGGGTGGTGTGAGGCCCGATTCAAGCAGAATTGAGGGCATCTCAAAAATGGTTGCCCCTACCAAAAAATGTGAAGTTCGCGAATTCTTAGGAATAGCAAATTATCTTGCTCCATTTGTTGCAAACCTCAGTGATCTTACTGGTACTCTAAGAGAACTTCTTAGTGAAGACGTTTTGTTCAAATGGAATCAAACGTACCAGAACTGTTTCGACAATGTTCAGCGGTTAATATGTGAAAATACTATTCTCAATTACTTCAATCCAGACTTGCCAACAGTTGTACAGGATGATACTAACTAATATAATAAGTACAGATCAGACTGGGTTTATTCCGGGTCGCTATATTAGACAAAATATAAGAAATATTTTTGACGTAATAGAATATTTGGAAGAAAACGACGAAGAAGGTATGATATTTTAGATTGATTATGAAAAAGCATATGACAGATTAGAGTGGAGTTTTATTGATAAAGCGCTGGATTTTTTTCATTTTGGTGAATCTTTTAAGAAATGGATTAATATATTTTATAAGGATATTTCAAGTAGTGTTATAAACAATGGATGGGCCACAAAGAGTTTTAAAATATCTAGAGGTGTAAGACAAGGGTGTCCTTTATCACCATATTTATTTTTTTTATGCGCTGAAATATTCTCATCAGTAATTAAAAACGTGCCATCAATAGAAGGAATTAACGTAAACGAAAATAATATAAAAATTTCACAATTAGCAGACGATACAACACTATTTTTAGATGGGAAATTAAATACACTGGAAATAGTATTAAGTATTATGGAAGAATTTAAAATAGCAAGTGGTTTAAAAGCAAATTATGATAAATGTGAAATTGCCCCTCTCGGCTCGCTTAGATGTTCGGGTTTAAATTACACAGTTCCAAACAACATCAGAATTATAAAAACTAATATATGTATCCTGGGTATTACAATTCCTTTAAATAACAAACTAGAAGATATATACAAGTATAACTATGAAAATAAAATAGATAATATGAAAAATACTCTGAAGTAGTTTAAGGGTAAATCCAAAACACTGAGTGGCCGTATATCTTAAAATCAATAATCTTACCAAAACTTATTTATCAACTATCTATGTTACCAACACCAAGTGAGGTAATTCTTAAGGAAATAGATAAATTATTTTTTAACTTTATATGGGATGAAAAGCCAGCCAAAATTTAAAAAGAACAAATGTGTAGCCCTTTCGACCAAGGTGGTTTAAATGCTCCAGATATTTCTACTTTCGCTGAATCAATAAAGATTAATTGGGTGAAAAGAGCGTTACAAAATAATAATAAGCAAATCTGGAAGAATTCAATCTTGAATACATTTGAACAATCAAAATTAATCAATCCCTTTGAATCTAATTTAAACCCCAAAGATGTTGCCTGTATAAATATTAACAATATGTTCATACGCGATATATTAATCCTGGGCATATATTAATTTTACTCCCTTATGCCATAAAAATTCTGTTACATGGTATAACTCTAACATAAAGATAAATGATAAAAACCATATTCTATAAAAAAAAAAAAAAATGGTATGCAGTAGGAACACACAGAGTATCAGATCTACTGGATGAAAATGGAATTTTTTTAAGGTTTGATTCGTTTCAAAAAAGATATAATATTAATGTTAATGTTCTTACATATCACGGGTTAATATGCAGTATCAAAAAACTATATCGCAATCAGGGTAAAACAACAGCATTCGATAAAATAATGTCAATAGATAAAGTAAATAAATATGCATATGAGCAGTTGAGAGAACACACAAACATTGACCTCTCAAGGACAAAATGGAGAGAATTCAAAATAAAAGACAATTTCAACCCATTTATATACTTACGTAAAATATGTATAGATCCTAAAATTCGAAATTTCCAGTTTAAGTTACTACATAAATTACTACCAACAAACTCGTATTTATACAAAATAGGACTTGCTAAGTCGCCCTATTGTGTACACTGTAATGAATTAGATACTTTTGAACACTATCTATATAAGTGTGGAAAAGTTAACCCTATATGGGAAGAAATATCAAATATAATACAAACAATAAGTGGCGATTTTAAGCTAGATTTTAAAAATGTAATATTACAGGACAGCAATATTAAAGGAAATACGAACTCCTTTGATTTTTTAATTCTATTTACCAAATATTTTATCATGTGCTGTAAATGTCAAGATATCTCTATCAGCCTCTCACATTTTAAGCAAAGACTTAGATACCGAGAATCTATTGAACATATAATAGCTTTGAATAATAATACATTATCTGTGCACACATCGAAGTGGTCTGTTCTTCGCACCATAGCTTTATAGCTTTATAGCTATAGTTAACCGATGTTGACAACAACTTATAAATTGGAAATGTTTTAAACCGCACGTTTTGGGTATTTGTCTCTATAATTTCGCCCATTTTCGAATAGAAGACAACAAAATAATAATAAGGAAAACAGATATTTTGAGAAAGCGTGATGGAAAAAAAAAATTAAAAAAAAATAAAAGCCATAATGTGGAAAAATCTCAAATACATCATGTCTTTTTCGTTCCTGTGGGGAATGACGAGGTGGTGGACTTATTATTTTTTATTAATATTATTATTATTGATTGATTGATTTTTTTTTCCTCGTTGTTTGGTAAGGGTTGGGTGGGGGCGGGGGGTAGTGATAATGTGTCGGGTGAATTACTGTTTATTGATTATTAGGATTAGGAAACAGGCAAAGCCTATATAATCCCTCTCCCTGAAATTTAAACATAAAACGTAATAAAACAAAGGAATCATGTACACTATTTACAATATAATATATAAATATAACTATATTTAATCAATCAGTCAATTGCACCTGCATTCAAAGTGGGCTAATAATATTATTATTTAAAATATATGGTACTTAAATGAAATCAATAATAATTATGTATACATACACATATATATACGTACATATACATGTATATACAGACATACATTCACATATATATATATGCACACATACTAGTATATATAAATAAAACTAAATCTATTAAAATTTAAAAGCGTTTTGTAATTTCTATGAAATTATGGACTATTGAGAATATGGAGTAATTGATAGCATTAGAGAATTCGGAAGATCCAGGAAGTAATAGTTTTATGTTTCTCTGCTGCGTTGGGAGAGTCTCAATTGTTATCCGTCGTTCATCCGAATACAAGGGGCAAACTAGTAGATAATGATAGCTGTCTTCGAATTGATGTCCACAGTTACATGAAGGATTTTGATGAATATGTCTGAGAAATTTGTGACCGTTTAAATCGCTCATATGAAGGCGGAGTTTTGAATGGATTATTTGATGTTTTCTAGTGCCATGATAAAAATAGTTTGGAGGTAAAGTATCGGATTTAGAGAGATATGTTTTGAAAGAACTAAGGGAGGGTAAATGTTTGACCGTAGCAGGTAGAGAATTCCATAGTCTGACTGCAGATGGAAAGAACGAGTTATAGAAGAGAGAAGTTCGGCAATAAAATTCAGGGATATTGTTATTACGAAGATTATAGGAAATAGATCTAGATGGAATAAGAGCAGAGAGATAATCTGGGGTTAAATTATTTAAAATTTTGTACATCAAAATAAGCTTATGTCGCCTGCGTCTCTCACGAAGTGTAATGAAACCGGTTTCACTATATAGATCGGAATGGCTGGTTCCCTTTACAGTCCCACAGATAGTTCGGAGTGCATCAAGTTGCAGGTGTTCAAGCTGATTGGACAAGTGATGTGTGCAACCGTCCCATATAATATCCCCATAATCAAAATGTGGTAATATGAAAGAGGTATAGATAGTTTTGAGTGATTTTCTGTTTAACCGGTATTTCAATGAACGAAAATAGTTAATGAGTTTATACACTTTTTGACTGATTGAATTTACATGCGAATCCCATTTGCCGTTAGACTGTAAGAAAAGACCAAGATGTTTATGTACGTTTACTTCTTTAATTTGCACCGACCCCATAAATAGGTGAGGTAAATTGTGCTGTGTCTTAACTGAAGTCGTGAGAGTTTCTGTTTTTAGGGGGTTAAAGGTTACCAGCCATTTCTTTGACCATTCATTTATTCTCTCAATATCTGAATTTAAAACACGCGCGCATTCGGTCGGATCTTCGATTGATATATAAAGTGACGTATCGTCGGCGAATAGTTTTATATTTGATTCTATGTTTTCGAGTAAAGGTCCGAGAACGGAGCCCTGCGGTACACCAGCAGTTACATCCCTGGGGTCAGAGGAGACACTACTCAGTACCACCATTTGTTGTCTGTTGCATAGATAGCTTCTAAACCAGTCAAGTAGGTCACCCCTGACACCAGAGGCGTCAAGCTTCTGACACAGCCCAGCGTGCCAGACCCTGTCAAAAGCTTTACTGATGTCACAGAACACCGTTCTCGTGTGGTTGCCTTTGTCAATTGCCGAAAGAAAGAAGTGGTTCATGTCAATGAGTTGATAGATAGTTGAATCTCCACGCATAAAGCCGCTTTGAAACTTTGTTAGTGTTGCGTTGTCCCGAAAGAAGTTAAAGACATGGTTATAAACACATTTTTCAAAGATTTTGGATAAAATACATAGCAATGAAATAGGTCGATAATTACATCATTCAGATTTATTTCCTTTTTTATGAAGCGCTGAAACATTTGCCACTTTCCATATTGAAGGGAATTTATGGCTTTTGAGAGAGAGATTGAAAATAAAACAGAGTGGATTAGAAATCGGAGCTGAAATTGTTTTTAAAAGTTTACCACTAATATTATCAGGCCCTGTAGCCTTGGAAGTATCAATACAATCAAGCACGTCTTTAACTTCTTTGGGAGATAAAACAATGTTAGTAATCGGGTGTTGTGCATATTTCAATGAAGGGGGTGGGTGATTTGTATCATCTAGTGATGCCTGGCGAACAAAATAATCATTAAGGCAATTTGCTTTGTCTTGTGGGGTAAAATGGCTGGTGTTATTTTCGCTTAACGGAGGAATAGAATCGGTGTCTGAACCCTTATCTTTCACAAATGAGTTGACTAATTTCCACCAGGATTTAGTACCAAAATTATTGACAGTATTTGCCAAAGTGTCCAGCTTTTCAAAGTGCTGTTTTTTGCATTGCCGAATTAAGAAAATATAGTCATTACGTGTTTTGCGGAAATCTGCCCAGTGGGTTGCCAAATCTGACTTTCTAGCTTTCTTATGAAGTTTATTTTTGAATCTGCTGAGTTTCCTAATTTCATTGTTCATCCATGGTTTGTCTCTAGGTCTAATTGTAACTACTTTGTTAGGAATATTTGTTTTTGCTATACTCGTCAACTCATTTGTGAATTTGATACATGATTCATCCACATCACTATCTGCAAAAAGTGATTGCCAATCAGTATTAACAGTGTCTGCGATGAGTCCGAATAAATCAATGTTGTTATAGTCCCAGATGACTCTTTTAAAGCAGTGAATTTTAGGGCTGTTGAATGAAAGTTGACAGTACACAGGGCAATGGTCGCTACAAAAATTAGACAAAATACCACAATTCTTGACATATGTTGGTGAATTTGTTAGAATAAGGTCTAAAAGAGAATTACAGCCAGACTCGCTATATCTAGTAGGGGAGGTTATTAATTGATTCAAATTATAAAAATTTATTGCTTCATGAATAAAAGAATTAGTTTGGGTCAATATATCAACATTAAAATCTCCCAATATAAAGCATTTCCCAACATCATCAAATAGGGCAAGGTTAAAAGATTTTAAAAGTAGCTTATTTACATATATTTTAGAGTTGGGAGGTCTATAGAAAGTACCAAATAAAAATCGTTCGTTTGATGTTGCAATCTCGAGCCATATACACTCTGTACCATCAACTTCTAAATCACAGCGTCTTTTAAACGACAAAGATTTGCGGACATACACAGCAACCCCACCACCACTATTAGTTGTGCGATCTTTCCTAACAGGTGTATGATAAGATGAAATGGAAATTGAACTATCTAAGATATTACTATTGAGCCAGGTTTCAGATATTGAGAGAATGTCATAATCATCTAATTCTACTGAGATGAGATCTACCTTGTGTCGCAAACTCCTTACATTCAGATGAACGAAAGATAACAAATTCGATTTTGTAGGACCAGGGTTTGACTCAATGTCACCTGAAAGAGCAAGCAGCATCGAGATTACAGTTTGGGGAATCGCAAGTGTCAAAGAGAGAGTCGGTAAATACGAGACAAAAGGACAATTAGATGAATGACAACAGATTGACGGACGATACAATGGTGAAAGATATGACGGACGGAATAACAAGCCTCGACAATAAATGTATTGTAACTTACCCAAGAATGCAAGTACAATTAACTGTGTATAATATATAGTATGACGATAAAAAATATAATAAAACAAAACATATTTACAAACTATTTCACGTGCACATTTTACCTTCGATTTTAGGTCCAGTACGCCAGTTCAGGAGTGAGTAAACTATTTGGATTATGTGTAAAACGGTATATAATAATTAGATTACAAAGTCACTATTATTACCTATGTTGATGTAAAAAGACAAGGTATATGTAAATTTATGACAAGTAATGTAACATCATATTCATATATCGAAGTAAGAGAGTCTATGTTGATATAGGCGAAGTTTCGGTATATTGTAGCATCAATTACTAAAACATATCTATATTGATATAGAGTATATCCTATTACAGACATCAATTGACATAGTTTAGTATAATATGACATCAATTATTAAAACATATTTAAATGTTAATGTAGAGTCTATGTTCATATACACTAAAGGTAAGTATAATATGACATCAGTTAATAAAACATATTTCTATATTGAAGTAAGAATTTATGTTGATATACACTAAAGGTAGGTATAAAATGATATCATTTGACATCAATTAATAAAACAAACTTTCTATATTGAAGTAAAAGTCTATGATGACAAAGACTACAGGTTGGTATAATATGACATTAATTAATAAAACAAACTTTCCATATTGAAGTAAAAGTCCATGATGATAAAGACTACAGGTAGGTATAATATGACATCAATTAATAAAACAAACTTTCCATATTGAAGTAAAAGTCTATGATGATAAAGACTACAGGTAGGTATAATATAACATCAATTGATAAAACATATTTCTATATTTAAGTAAGAGTCTATGTTGATATAGACAAAAGGTAGGTATGATATGACATCAGTTAATAAAACATATTTATATATTGAAGTAAGAATCTATGTTGATATAGACAAAAGGTAGGTATGATATGACATCAATTAATAAAACATATTTATATATTGAAGTAAGAATCTATGTTGATGTTGACTAAATGTAAGTATAATATGACACCAATAAATAAAACATATTTCCATATTGATGTAGAGTCTATGTTGATATAGACTAAAGGTAGGTAGGCCTATAATATAACATCAATTAATAATACATATTTATATATTGATGTAGAGTCTATGTTGATATAGACTAAAGGTAGGTAGGCCTATAATATAACATCAATTAATAAAACATATTTATATATTGATGTAGAGTCTATGATGATATAGACTAAACGTAGGTAGGCCTATAATATAACATCAATTAATAAAACATATTTATATGTTGATGTAGAGTCTATGTTGATAAAGACTACAGGTAAGTATAATATGACATCAATAAATAATCTATATTGATAGAGACTATAGGTAGGTAGGCCTATAATATAACATCAATTAATAAAACATAATAGGGTTTCAATAATACATTGAGTTGAATGAAATTAATTATTAGATAGATATACATAAACTTACTTTATAAAGGTGTTAAATTAACATATCATAATATTAAAAGTTCAGTTCAGAGGAAGAATCATGTTTGGTAGATTGTCTTGGGGTTGAGGTTATCCGCCCAAAATCTACCAATGACTGTTGTCTCTTGTTTAGTAAGGTATTTATCTCAAGTAATGGTTGAATCACGAGTAGTCCATCCCTATCTACATTTTTGGCTTCCATCTGTTGATCTCCTACATTATTATAATCTAATACATGTGTATTCTGTTTATACCAGAATTCATCAAGTTGATTTTCATTTGATATGTGGATGTTTTTATCATCAGCTAAAGATCTTATGTAAATTCTGCCATCATAAGTCCAACATTGCTTGATTTCTTTACTTTTAAACAAGTCTCTCACTTTTTTGTACAGAATGGCCCTCTTTCTTGTTAGGGCTTCATTTATAAAAACTCTGGTATTATGGGCTTCATTGTAGGGTTTTAGATTTTTTTTTGTTTCCATACACAGCAGCCCTGTCCCTATAACTGATAAATCTGACGATGATGTCACGTTGGGATAAGCTCTTCGGCCCTACTCTGTGTGTGCGTCCAATATTAGATAAACTAAGCTTTTTGTTGTTACCTTTAAGTATATGCTGATTTATCAAATCAAGGGCTAAAGAACCAGTGTTCTCCTCTTTTGTCTCTTTGATTCCTGATATTTTCAAACATGTTCGTCTCGAATACTGCTGCATCTCGTCAATATCATCTTCAAGTTTTGTTATTTTATCATAGAGAGGTTGTATCTGTGTGGATATGGCTTCTTTGAATACTTTTGATAGTTCACACACAATGACGTCACGTTTCAGTATTTCACGACAGAATGTGCGAATTGATTCTTCTCCCGTACATATTGTATCTAAAAAATCATTTATGCTCGTTGATGATGAGCTACTTGTGTCTGGCTTGTATCGTTTGTTACGATTCTGTGTTGACATTTTGAACGAGATCAAAGTCTATTAATAGTATTCACCTATTTCACAATGTTTTTGACTGTTTAGTGATATTTTTGATATTTCGTTAAAGAAATTATAGATGTATCGTTCACTTGTTTAATATATCGTCTTTGTATAATATAAAAACTCACTTTATAATCTAAGAGTTAGAAATAATCCATAAAGTTCACTCAGATTTTCTTGTTGACAAATTTAGGCGTCCATCTTGTTACGTCACCAACCCTTTGTTTGTTTGGGTTTTTTTTTCTTTGTTTCTTTTACTGATGTAGTAATGTGTATTTTTTATTGTGTAATACTGTTTATAGTGTATATATAGTATAACTGTATAATGTAGTCCAATTAAAAAAAAAAAAGAAAAAAAAAAGGATGATGCGTCCTTAAAAGGTCTTGGGGCCGTCCTCATTCAAGGTGACAGGCCAGCTTGTTTTGCTTCAAAATCTTTGACAAAGACCGAACAAAGGTACGCCAATATAGAACGTGAAATGTTGGCAGTAATATTTGGCATTGAAAGGCTTTATACATTTGCCTATGGCAAACCATTCACCATAGAGACAGATCACAAACCGTTGCTAATGATTGTAGAGAAGAATTTTGGCAAGGCACCTCCTAGGATGCAAAGACTTTTGCTGTGAATTCAAGGATATCAAGTTTTCCTGATATACAAACCTGGGAAAGAAATGTTTCTTTCTGAAGGACTATCCAGACTCATAGATCCTTTATGCTATGATCCTCAAATAGAACTCGATATGCGTGTACACATGGTCTGTACAGAAAACACACAATCGTTTCTAGTACACGAGACTAATAATGACCCCGTTCTTTCATCCCTGAAGGAAGTTATTGTGACTGGATGGCCTGATTGTGTTCGGAAAGTGAATCGAATTTTAAAACCATACTACTCTGTGAGAGATCTGTTGACTGTCCATAACGGTTTAATCTTAAAAGGGGAGCAGATAGTGATACCTACTACAATGAAAAATGAACTACTTGCGAAATTACATAGGACACATAGAAGTAGAGAAGACCACACTTCTAGCACGTCAACCAGGGGCGTGGATTTGTCAAAACTTTTTGGGGGGACGAACTCTGGAACCTGGAACATTTCATTATCAAACAAAAAATACTAATTACAAACAGTTTAATCTACCAGCTGTAACTAGGGGTATTATGATGGCGATGTGTAAAATTGACTTCCTACATTAAAGCTGCACAAATATTAATTTAAAGTTAAATGAATCGTCCAAAGACGTTCATCCTACGATCAGGACTGTTTTCTATTAATATCTTGGCGACATGCTTTGGGTCTTGATCATGAAGGAGGTCGTTATGCACCGCACACACCATCAGGTGGTTCAGTCGTTTTTGCGTCATGGAGTTACATAGTGCTGAAAGATCGCTCAGCTGAGCAGAAACTAGCGGGGTTTAGCAGTGTGAGACGGGGAAGAGCTTCGACAGAAGGGAACATCTGCCCCACTTCAGGTGACATACCGAGGAACGCTTCGTGCACAAGTGAAATATATTTGGTCGAAAACTGGCGCTTGAAAAATGGCAATTCTTGTTCCAAGTCCCGATTCAGTTCCGGATACGCCGAAACAAGCTCACCGTCGTATTGTCCAGATACCAGCATTTCCGTTAATTTGCCGTAGCGGGCCAAGTCAGTCGATGTGAAAAAAAAACGTCCAAATTATTCATGGCAGCATCTAGCATTTTGAAATATTGTTGACGATAAATGTCCTCAGCAGAAATAGCCACCGGATTGGTGTCACCGCCACTAATACGTTTCGGGATTTTTCTCACACGGGGAAGAACAAAGGCCTCCAAATCCCAGCTCTTAATGTTGTCATCTACGTTTGAATAGATCGAGTGGAAGCACTCTGATGTTCGCAGCTCCATCAGCTCTTCTTTCACCTTAACCGCTGCTTCCAGCATACCCGTAACAGTCTGCGTTTTTCCTTGTAATGCCTTATTCAAGCCTTCAAGACACTGTAAAACAGGTAACGAAGCGCGGAGACCAAGGATCGTTTTGGCTTTTATCAGATTTTTGTACAGGCCGCTTGCCCGTGCAGCAACATTTGTACTAAATGTGCATGCAGCTTTCTGCAAAGAATTCAATACATTTTGGTAATTATCCAGAACAGAGAGGACGGCAGCTTTCCGAGTGTGCCATCTAGTCGGAAATATTGGTTTCAGGGACGTCGGTCTAGACAATGGATCGTCGATGCTGTCACGATCATGATAGAGATTTTTGAACTTCTCGGACTTCTTGTACAAATTACCAAGTTCTTGAATATGTCGAGGGCGTCCCTGATGAAAACAGTTTCACTGACGGCATTAGAAGTAACTAAATGCGTGACATGGGCACCACAATGATTATAGAGAACAAGTGGCTGTTATTGTTTGATTAATGCCTTACAACCTTGGAAGCGACCTGACATGTTGCTGGCACCATCATAAGTTTGGGCACGTATTTGGTTTAACGGTAAGGTCAACCGAATGAAGCAGTCTTTTAGCAGATCTGCAAGCGCAGAACCGGTTGTAGATTCGGTCGAATATAATCCAATGAAATCCTCCTTAAACTGTAAATCGTTGGTGATGTATCGGATACATATCGTCTCCTGTTCATTTCCTGAGATAACTTTTCCCGATCGTTAATCGCAATGAAGCCCTCATACCATTTTGTTACCACAGAGCTGCGACACCATAAAGTCTACATGTTTCGGTTGATTCGCGCATTGAAAAGAAATGGGTTCATTTGCCTCACTCGTTTCAGTTCGGTTCTCTTCGGAAACACTTGTACTGGGCACGGAGTCAACATGAGGAACACTGACACTGATACTGGACACGGAGTCAACTTGAGGAACACTGACACTGGTACTGGGCACGGAGTCAACTTGGGGCGTCGACTCTGTTCGTGGTAGCTCATTTTTCTTCGCGAAATTTTCTTCATATTATGTACACAGATAGCAGTTCAGTATCAAAATAAATTCGATGTAAAAAAAATCAAGGGAAACCTGATCTGGTCAATGGCTCAGTATTATTATGAACTACGACTAACGATGTGTATGGCGTTATAATTATAGATTTTAAATACCTCAAAAATACGTATCAACTGGTCTACGAAATTTTGACTTTATAACGTGACGTAAAGTGGTCAGGCTAAATAAGACTTATGCCGGATAATTAGGCCTATAAGTGATAGACACTTAAAACCAATAACAAATTTGAAGGGAATAAGTTGATCTCTAATTTGCACTATTTTTCGACAGATCAATTAAATACAAAACTAAATTCTCAAATGCAGCATATAAAAAGGTTTCTAACTGTGGTTGACTTCGGTCGACAATGAGTCAATGACCACTAAAATTGCAATAGTTACGTTATCCTGTCTGGATTATTGCCCTTATTGTTATTATTCTATGCCTTTATAAATGCACTTACATAGTATGATTTCTTCTGCATTCCTGTTTTTCATTGCTTGTATGTAGTATTGAGTGTTATATTATGTGCAATTATATGACTTTAAAAATCCCGATTGGTTAATTAAACTTAAAGAGTTTTTATAATTATTTCACCTTGATTATCGCCCTTTTTATTACGATATTCTAATTGATAACAGAACGGCGTATTTAGGTCACACAATTTTTGTGGATATAAACTAGCTCTGGCGATCAAAATTATTTCTAAATTACGGGGGGGGGGGCAGAGACCTATTCGTCCCCCCTTCCTATTGGTGGATATAAACCTGCTCTGGCGATCAAAATTAATTCGAAATTATGGGAGGGGGGGGGGGGCAAATACATATCCGCCCCCCCCCCGTCCCCCCCAAATCCACGCCCCTGAAGAAGGGTTAGAGGGAGTAAATATAAAAAAGTCACCAATATCAATATTACATATAAAAAGTTGCAGTTGAATTTGGTAATTATATGGATGGTTAGTTTTAAATTCGTAATTCTTATTTAAGGGAAAGTCTTTATCTTCTTCCCAATTGACTAATCCATCATTGTACTTATATGGGCATTTAATTTTAAGTACCCTAGTGGGATGACAACTACAGCTTACAAGCCCGTCAGGAGATGCTCCCAAAAATGGGTATGCTGCATTAACATGGAATCCCGTTTCAGCTACAGTCAAGTTTTGGTGTAATTTAGATTGCATATTACTATAAAAAGTGCGGGCTTGTTTTTCCATGGTTTGCCCATAGCAGGTGTACTTATTATTTATACTGTTTTCGTATTGCATAATTTGTTTTATTAGAGATTTGCTAGGATTAGCAACCATGGTTTTAAATATTTGAAAGCAGGTAGATGCTGTTATTCGACCTGCCCTGTGGAGCATCCACGAATGGTAATGACGTTTCATAGTAAAATGTGACTTTATTCTTCGAGGGGTCGCGATCTGATACTGGTTCTTGAATAGGGTCGCCACCCAAAATAGGTTGGGAACCTATGGCCTAGACAGTAACATTTCATGGTCTACTGTATCAAATGCGGCGGACTAATCTAGCAGTACCAGCATTACGCATTTGTTGTTGTCCATGGACATCAAGATATCATTTTGAACTTTTAGTAGAGCAGTCTCGGTTGAATGGAATCTTCTATATGCACTTTGGTATTTATCTTACAAATTATTTCGACACAAATGAGATTTAAACTTAACGGCAATACATTTTTCAAGGATTTTCGAAAGAAAACTTAAATTTGATACAGGTCTGTTATTTTTGTCAATATTTGGTTCAAGTGACGCCTTCTTTATAAGGGGAGCAACATAAGCTATTTTCATAGGCTGTGGAAATATACCGAGTTGAAGGGAAGTGTTCACAATATCTAATATGGTAGGGAGGAAAAGGGGTAGGTTCTGTTTGATGAGCCAGGTAGGTGCTGGATCCAAAGAACAAGATGCGGATTTCATGGAGTTGATTATGTTACGTAGTTCTTTTTCACTAAGAACGTTAAATTTCTTAAAAGCGCAAATGTCATTTGTTTTAGTCACTTTTTTAATAACCACTGGAGTTGAAATTGCTAGATCCTTACGTATTTTAGATATTTTTTCAGAAAAGAAATCAGCAAATCTGTTTGGAAGATCGGCACAATTTTCCGTAGGGAGTGTAGTGTTGCCGTAGTTAGGATCTAACAAAGTATTAACAACTTTATAAAGGTCCTTCTGCTGATTTGTACTGTTAAATATCTTTTCGGAATAAAAGGCGCATTTCGAGGATTCAATAAGTGATTTAACATTTAATCGAGCAGAATTATAAATGTCCTTGTCGACTTGTAACCCAGTAAGGCGCCATGTTTTTTCGCTGGAATTTCGGACTTTTTTGGCTGCATCAATGTCTGAGTTATACCATTCCGATCAAGGACGCAACACTACAGATTTCTTCTGGAGCGGGAGGACACTCTCAATAACATACTTAAATGAACTATTATAAATATCTACCTTCTTGTTGACATCAGTATCACGGAAGAAAAGATCTTTGGTTAAAATATCACAGATATAATGAAGTGATAGCATCAGATCCAACGAGGGCGGCCATGCTACTACACTACTAACAGTGGGCCTACAGCCGACCAGACAAATGTAAACCTTGACCTACTCTTTGTCATAATTACGCAGAGGAGTAAACTTCTTATATACCTCACATCAAAACGCTCACCATGTTATAATTAATCGTTAATATCAGCAAATTTCTAGATAGTTAATAACTAGGTGACAATAAAGTAGACTTCGGCAGATCATCGGAGACGGCCATTTTAAATATTTGACATTTAATTCTGATCAAAATGCTCTTGTTTATAATAACGACAAACAGCAAAACAGCATGCATCTATATCACCATTCAAAGGTCCACATGTTTTATTAGCCTCTCAAGGGCAGAGTTAGCTGTTACCTTCAAACGGCACTGAGTTTGATTTTCGATAAATTATAAATTTATCGATATTGGAAATGATTAATTTTTACTCTATAATGTGTGTGTGATCGCCAGGAACATTTGTATGTGATATAGTAGTTCCTTCATGAACTGTCTCTGAGCGAACGATGTCTCGCTAACAGTTCCTCACGGGCCTTATTATTAACTAGTATGAAAATAAGGCTTTTCTCCATCTCGGTTCTAAGGCTATTTTAGATCCTTACCGTCTACTTTGCACCGTGATTCTTCTTTGATCGCCAAAAGAAAACATTTCCTGACACAACCGACACAAATTTATAATAATTCAACACTATTTTCATGTAGAATTCGACGTTAGAAAAAGATAAACAAAATCGTTCAAATCTGGCCGCCATGTTTGTTAACTGACGTCAGCGCAGACCGGTCTTTTTCTAACATCGAATTCTACACGAAAATAATGTTGGATTATTATAAATTTGATTTCTTTTGGTGATCAAAAAAGTTTCACGGTGCAAAATAGACGGTAAGGATCTTAAATAGCCTTAGAACCGAGATGGGGTAAAGCTTTATTTTCATACTAGTTGATAATAAGGCCCGTGAGGAACTGTTAGCGAGACATCCTTCGCTCAGAGACAGTTCATGAAGGAACTACTATATCACATAAAAATGTTCCTGGCGATCATGCACACATTATAGAGTAAAAATTAATCATTTCCAATATCGAAATATAAATGTATAATTTATCGAAAATTAAACTCAGTGCCGTTTGAAGGTAACAGCTAACTCTGCCCTTGAGAGGCTAATAAAACATGTGGACCTTTGAATGGTGTCAGGCAATCAAACTTTTGTCGATTCACTCAGATATGTTTTTTTATCTTCAATCTAGCCGTTTGATTTCCATAAATACTCCCCACAAAACGGTATCATATCCACCTATTCCCATTATTTTCGTTCGTTGACATTTGTCATGGAAGCCATGATCTGACGTCAAACAATATCAATCCGCATTTTTAGATTTTCTCTCCCATTTCATTTTGTTGACTTTTGGGTATAGTATTGAATAAGAGGGATTGAAAATACATTTTAAATGACTTATTGGTGTGTTCTACTATGTAAGAAAGACCTGCCCTTGAGAGCCTAATAAACATGTGGACCTTTGAATGGTGTCAGGCAAACCGAGCGGAAGCTCTCACCCGGATTCCAGCACCCGGATTCGAGATAAAGTTAGCAAACATATTCTCGCACCCATAACCTGGCACCCGGATTCGAGATCAAGTTAGCACACATATTCCTAGCGCCAAGAAAACTCTAGATATAATTATCACGAAAAATAATTGTTACCTTTGTATTTATCAAAAAATAAAACATAATAAAAGCAAAATATATATGTAATAGATCCCCCATCTCACCCCATGCCCCAAAAAATAATATTACCGTAAACATACTAAAATATCGCACACTAGGCTAACTGGTCGAGCATGTAAAAAAGGGGTACGTCATTATAACCCCGTTTACATTACAAATTTTAAGCGTGCCAGGAACGGTACCAGGTACGGCTCTCTTCTTTTCTTTGTAGTGTAAACGGTACAAACGTAAGCGCGCCGTGCCTGGTACGGTTCCAATCTGGCCCACTGAAGTGATGTGGTCTGAGTACCGTACCAGGAACGGCTCTCTTTAAATTTCCGTAGTGTAAACGGTAACTGCATGGTCTCAGTACGGATTACTGCGCATGCGCCAAATGGACCTTGACCTTTTTCTCCCGCGAAATGTCATCACTTCTGTCAAAATTTTTATAAACGACATGATAATTCGTTTTCGTCTCCTCTGATAGCGTGACATCATTGAAGAACTTGAAGAGACTGCTAACTCATTCAAAGTAGGCATCAAGTTTGTTAGAAATAGACCATTCCTTCTTGATTTCTTTTGTAGTCTCAATAACAGAAAAAAACAAAAAAGAAAGGGCCAAACGTTCCAAAATCAACCGCCATAATTGTTTTCATCCGGGTAACGTGCTTAGGGACTGAAATTTACTTTTCTGTGAAGAGTTCCACTGTTGGCTCGCTTGGCACAGTTCCAAGACCGGTAATGTAAACGGGTCAATTCTTGAAATCTATCGCGGCCTGGTACGGTACCAGGTACGGTACAAGGTACGGCGCGCTTATCGGGGCCAAGTGTAAACGCGACTTATGTACACGATAACTTCAAAACCAGCTTTGGCGGCATCAATATCTCTATTTCGCCAAATGAACAGATGCATAAGGTATGCACATGCCAAATATAATTAACTTTCTATGATGCAATATCGAGTTCATACTCCTCGCAGCGTTTCGTTTGATTAGAGGTAATCCAACTACACACTGCTATTTTGAGTGGATATTGTTGTGTTAAATTTTGATTGGTCTGTAGTCCGTCTACTGGCCAATCACTAGCTGCCCTACAAAAGCTTTACATTTAAAACGAGTGCCAGTATTGGATCAAATGTGTTTACGTAACGTTACGTCATGGCTCACGATTTCATTATGACTAATTAACCAGTGCATGGAAGAATACTGCAGTAAAACTACCGTATTTCCTCAAATACAACCCCGGCCTCGAATACAACCCGGGGGTAAAGGGGTGTTGAGATAAATACAACCCGGGTCTCGAATAGAACCCGAGTCTCTTTTATAACCCGAGTCAGTGGTTTGTTGTCACATATACCAAACGTTAAAAATGGTGTTATTGTACCGAGAAGTCATTGTAAGGCCAATCTGTTCAGTATAGTGAGAATGCAGTTTCAAAATTCATTTTTGCGGGGGACATATGGACCCTCTCTGCTTGTTTTACTTGTCCAAAATCTCACTCCTATAGAAGATTTTGAAGCATTAATTAGGGTCTGAAAAAATACAACCCGGCCTCGAATATAACCCGGGCCTCGAATAGAACCCGGGGGTCGGGGGGTGCTGAACGAAATAGAACCCCGGGGTTGTATTCGAGGAAATACGGTAATTGCGTGACAAACGAGGCTATCAAGACGAATAAAATGTAAACAATACTGTTTGGAAACGAACATACTTTCACGGTTTTTAATACCTTAAATCATTGTCCAAAGTTTTAGGAACGACCCAGAATAAACGAAGGACCGCCATGTTGCTGTACTTACTTAAGTGATAGCTTTCATTGAATGGAAAGAATAGACACATTCCCGCGTAAGTTAAAAAAAACAGACGCCATTCCAGCAATGGCCAGAGAGGGATTTCTCGGGCCATTGCTTCAGGAATATGTATCGAGTTATACCACCGCAAAGTTCCCACCACCCGGATTCGAGGCGGAGTATGTGGGTTTAATAAACAACGGGTACGCCTTCGCTGCATCAAAAAACGACCCAAACCAACTTTGGTGGGAAAATGATTTTTATTTCACGGGATCAAGAGATGAATAAACTACTAGAATACAACATTTCAGAAGGCTCCTATGTTGACGATTCGAGATATATTACCGTAAACACACTAAACATATGGGGGGATTAGGGTTAGGGTAGGCTCACTATGCACCCAATAACTTCTAAACTAGCTTCGGCGGCATCAATATCTTTATTTCGCCAACTGAACAGATGCATAAGGTATGCACATGCCAAATATCATTAACTTTCTATGATGCCGTGCCGTACCCTTACCCGATTCCCCCAATATGTTTAGTATGTTTACGGTAATATATCTCGAAACGCCAACATAGGAGCCTTCTGAAATGTTGTATTCTAGTAGTTTATTCATATGGGGGGATTAGGGTTAGGGTAGGCTCACTATGCACCCAATAACTTCTAAACTAGCTTCGGCGGCATCAATATCTTTATTTCGCCAACTGAACAGATGCATAAGGTATGCACATGCCAAATATCATTAACTTTCTATGATGCCGTGCCGTACCCTTACCCGATTCCCCCAATATGTTTAGTATGTTTACGGTAATATATCTCGAAACGCCAACATAGGAGCCTTCTGAAATGTTGTATTCTAGTAGTTTATTCATGTCTTGATCCCGTGAAATAAAATTCATTTTCCCACCAAAGTTGGTTTGGGTCGTTTTTTGATGCAGCGTAGGCGTATCCGTTGTTTATTGAACCCACATACTCCGCCTCGAAACAGGGAGGTTGGAACTTTGCGGGTGTATAACTCGGTACGGCATCATAGAAAGTTAATGATATTTGGCATGTGCATACCTTATGCATCTGTTCAGTTGGCGAAATAAAGATATTTCCTGACACCGAAGCTAGTTTAGAAGTTTTTGGGTGCATAGTGAGCCTACCCTAACCCCCCATATGTTTAGTATGTTTACGGTAATATTTCTCGAAACGTCAACATAGGAGCCTTCTGAAATGTTGTATTCTAGTAGTTTATTCATCTCTTGCCAAATATCATTAACCTTTATATGATGCCGTACCGGGTTATACCCCCGCAAAGTTCCCACCACCCGCATTCGAGGCGGAGTATGTGGGTTCAATAAACAACGGATACGCCTACGCTGCATCAAAAAACGACCCAAACCAACTTTGGTGGGAAAATTAATTTTATTTCACGGGATCAAGACATGAATAAACTACTAGAATACAACATTTCAGAAGGCTCCTATGTTGAAATAAAAATCATTTTCTCACCAAAGTTGGTTTGGGTCGTTTTTTGATGCAGCGTAGGCGTACCCGTTGTTTATTGAACCCACATACTCCGCCTCGAATCCGGGTGGTGGGAACTTTGCGGGGGTATAACTCGGTACGGCATCATATAAAGTTAATGATATTTGGCATGTGCATACCTTATGCATCTGTTCAGTTGGCGAAATAACGATATTGATGCCGCCGAAGCTAGTTTAGAAGTTATTGGGTGCATAGTGAGCCTACCCTAACCCGATTCCCCCCATATGTTACGGTAATATATCTTGAAACGCCAACATAGGCTTCTGAAATGTTGTATTCTAGTCAGGCCCGAGGCTAGTGGGGGGGGGGGGCTGCCCCCCCCATGGCCGTTCCTATCGGAATTTTTCTGCCTGAGTCGGAAAAAACTCGCTGGTTAGCTATGCTCGCATTTTAGCTGGGAGAGAGTTTTAGTACGACATATCCTCTCTAATTCGACCGAGAGAAAGTTTATGTCGGCTGGAAACTCTTAATTTTCCGACATATTCGCCACCTGCATGTCATAGAGGCCTAAATTCACTCTCACCGCTTCTAATTTTCGAGCTCTCCCCTACTCCTGCTTACGGAGGTCGGCGATGACCTTCGTTCATTGATTTTTTGTTGTCGGAAATTTATCTTCCTCGCCCCCCTATGTCGGCTAAATTTTGGTTTCTGGCTTCGGGCCTGATTCTAGTAGTTTATTCATCTCTTGATTCCGTGAAATAAAAATCATATTCCCACCAAAGTTGGTTTAGGTCGTTTTTTGATGCGTAGGCGTACCCGTTGTTTATCGGACCCACATACTCCGCCTCGAAACAGGGAGGTTGGAACTTTGCGGGTGTATAACTCGGTACGGCATCATAGAAAGTTAATGATATTTGGCATGTGCATACCTTATGCATCTGTTCAGTTGGCGAAATAAAGATATTGATGACGCCGAAGTTAGTTTAGAAGTTATTGGGTGCATAGTGAGCCTACCCTAACCCGATTCTTCCCATATGTTTAGTATGTTTAGGGTAATATTTCTCGAAACGTCAACATAGGAGCCTTCTGAAATGTTGTATTCTAGTAGTTTATTCATCTCTTGATCCCGTGAAATAAAAAGTTAATGATATTTGGCATCTGTTCAGTTGGCAAAATAAAGATATTGATGCCGCCAAAGGTGGTTTTGAAGTTATTGTGTACATAGTGACGTACCCCTTTTTTACATGCTCGATCAGTTAGGCCACATAAAAAAAAATGTGGGAGGGAGGGAGGTTTTTATTTTTATTTTTTTTTATAAATATATATACAGAACAAGCAATTATACTTCAGGAATATTAACCTTTCATGTCAAAACACAACTCATCTGCATATAAAGGATCTTCATTTGCATAATATGCAAATTATTATGAACATATTCATTAAAAAAAATAAAAATAAAAACCTCCCTCCCTCCCACATTTTTTGAAAAAAAAGGACGATCACCAACTAAATTTTTTTTGTACAGATTAAATATTTAAACTTTAGATATTCCGGCAGGGATTCGATCAGATAATATAATTAAGAGATTTATAACTGAACACTTGGTAGTGCCGACTGGTTTATTTAATGTTGCAGGATATCAAATGTTACAAAATGTTTTAATTCATATCATGTTGGGATCGATATTCTTTTTAGACATCAATTTTCATAATAATATTGTAGTTTGCGAATAGTAAGATCACCAGAAGAATCCGTAAATAACCCCCCAAAAAAACCCACAACGATTTGCATAACGACTAACGATCACTAATAATTGGTTGATTTAGTCATTCGAGAGACTGTTCAATGTAATTCAGAATCGGCAAGACCTATTCCCATCTAAATATTATAGTTCCAGGTTGCATTGTATTCCAGATATTGTATTTGGTGTTGTACGCATGCGAACGAAAATGTCGGCCATGTTAATTCATAAATATCATTCAGTCCCACGCATTTTAAGAGTATTGGAACACGTGTCAATTATTATATCCGCTCGTTTCATTAGAAATTTCGTAGCCTGGCTACTATTTGGAACTTTTAGCATTTGTTTTAAACATCGTAATAGGGTAAATTTTGAAAATAAATTATAATTCTGGTCGGGTAGAATTTTATGGGCGGGCGAGGACGATCACCAACTATTTTTTTTTATGTCGCCTTAGCCTAGTGTGCGATATTTTAGTATGTTTACGGTAATATTATATTTTGGGGCGTGGGGTGAGGTGGGGGATCTATTACATATATATTTTGCTTTTATTATGTTTTATTTTCTAATAAATACAAAGGTAACAATTATTTTTCGTGATAATTATATCTAGAGTTTTCTTGGCGCTAGGAATATGTGTGCTAACTTGATCTCGAATCCGGGTGCTAGGTTATGGGTGCGAGAATATGTTTGCTAACTTTATCTCGAATCCGGGTGAGAGCTTCGCCGCTCGGTGTCAGGCAATCAAATTTCTGTCGATTCACTCAGATATGTATTTTTTCTTTCTTCAATCTAGCCGTTTGATTTCCATAAATACTCCCCACAAAACGATATCATATCCAATTATCTTCGTTCGTTGACATTTGTCATGGAAGCCATGACCTGACGTCAAACAAAATCAATCCACATTTTTAGTTTTTCTCTCCCATTCCATTTTGTTGACTTTTGGGTATAGAATTGAAGAAGAGGGATTGAAAATATATTTTAAATGGATTGGGGGCGAAAAAGTTTGGTTTCGTGAAATAATTTCCCTCATTTGCAACAGCCGCTGACGAATTAAAGGGCCATTCACATTATCTGACCCCCCCCCCCCCACTTTTGAAAATCATGGCCATCCCATTTTTGCTAAAAAAATGACATAAAATTTATGGGGGGGGTGGGGGTGGTAGGATCCTTTTTTTGTGCATTATATTATATTAAAGTGCAACATCACATGTTAGAAAGTGCTTTTCTCAACCTAAAACGGGTGTGTCCAATAGCTGGAGAAGGGCGTTTCCCTAAGCAAAAAGGGGTTGCTAGAAAAAAAATTTGGGGGGCAAAGCCCCCAGACCCCCATAGCTTTTTAACCCCCCCCCCACTTGCCACCGGCTGGCGTCGCCGCTGCTGACAATTTAGATTTACTATCATCTTATCACCCCACAACATATGTATGATTTCGGTGTATTTCTTTACCCCAGGAACATACATTTAGCCACCAAAATTAGCATCCGAGACCAAATACTATGGGAGTTATAGGGGATTATTTGAAATGTCGGTTGTCTTGGACGCCATCTTGAATTTCTTAAAACACTCAAGGGCGACCCAGGTTCACCCAGTAGATTCTAAAAGAGAACCTAGGCTACTAAAATCAATATTAAAAAAATGTATACAATTTACAGGTTCCGCCATAGTTCTGACTGACTAACAGCTGTTTTTTTAATAGATGATGAAGATACAAATATAATTTACAAAATGGGATTAAGATTCTGAAAACTTTAAATACATCCCTCGTAGCAGGCCCATAGCAAGGGGGTGTCACCGGGGGGCAGCTGCCCTCCCAATACTGAGTCTTGCCCCCCCAATATCACAAGAAAATTGGCCTTTACCGCAAAATTCATGCAGATCCCCATGCTAGTTGGCCCTCCCGAAAACATCTTTGCCCCCCCCAAAAACAACTTCCTGGCTATGGGCCTGCCTCGTAGTGACCCTGAAAAGATACAGGCACAGTCTGTAGGCTAGGACTGAAATTGCGCATTTATTATAATTGATAATTACATGTATAGCTTAATAATTTAAACATTTTCGTGAAGTAACTTTTCATGAGATAGGTTGGTTTAAAATGTTAACAAAAAGGACTTGATATATAAGTTCTTCCCAAATGTTTTTTTCTCTGGTTTGTTTTAGGGTCACTGTCTTAAAATGAATTATATTATAGGATTTGAGTTTATAAATATGCCTAGAAGATGTACAATAGATGATGATTAACATATATAATAATAATTTACATGTATATAAAACTGGTATGAAAACATATTGTGTAAAATTGAAATGGTATGGAAAATGCATATTAATGTATATATATTATCATAAAAAGACAGGTTGCTAGACAACTAAAAAGGTGTTTACAGCAGCTTAGTCGTCCAGATGAAATTCATAAGTTTTGTCTCACTATAAAGATAGGTTGCCAGGCAATGAAATATACTCCCACGTACAGCAGTTAAAAATTTATAATACACTAAAATCAGATTAAGTAATCATAAGGAAAAAAATTGTTTGGTTTATATGAAGTTGCGGCCACTGTTTACGTTTAGTATACGAAACATTCTCAAATATTTCATATACTAAACGTTAGCCATGTTAAGCTATTCAAGTTATCAAAATTCATTGAAAATCAATATACTTGTTCGCCTCAAGACCTTAAACTCTGAAGTAAATTGGATAATAACTTTTCCGTCTAGAGCGTCACAAGATCTTTCAAAGTGATCAAGGGCCATAACTTTGGCAGTAATCAATAGGATTTTTCGTCTCATGACCGCAAACACTGCATATAAATTTACAGTCAATCAGATAATAACTTTAGCCTCTTGAGCGTCCACAAGATTTTTTAATGTGATCAAGGGTCATAACTCTGGCAGTAATTATTGGATATCATTGAAAATCAATAGGATTCTTCGTCTCAAGATAACATCTCAGTTAAGAAAGACCTGCAATAGGCAGATTTAGCTCTTGCATAATTTTGACTTTCAGAGAGACAGAGAGACAGTCTTTCTACGTTTAAATGTATTCTGATGTTTTTGTTTCCAACATAACTATTCCATTAGTGTATAAATATTTTTTCCTTCACGAAATACTGGCATATTGAATTTTTCAATGTAAAATTTAGAATAAACTATGCCAGCTTTGTTATCATAACTAGCGGCTGTCATGTAAAATACGCCCACATTTTGCAAGAGATGGATGGAGAACAAGCTAAAAATAAAGAGTGATTTTTCGTACAATCAGGGACCATAATCCAGTAAGTTATGGTTTGAAATGCACGATAATCGAAAAAGAACTGAGATCTTGGATATAAACATATATTTTAAGTTTTATTGAAAGCAGACAAAAATTCTGACTTATAAAGTGTTCACAACCTTGGTATTAGGAGTGGCCATTTTTCGGGACAGGTTCTTTTCAATATGACCAAATTTTATATTCAACCTTCATTATGGTGTAACAGTGATAAAATTTAAACTGTTTTTAAATTCAATTGTCATTATGGTGATATATTTAAACGGTTTTTAAATTGGACGGTTTACCCAATCCTACCCGAATACATCTCCTGCAATATCAACTGCACATACTAACCATTAGACATAAATGGTGCAGCGGGACGATTTACCCAATATTACCCAATACCACTCAAATATACTACCTAATATTACAACATAATGGTGCCAAATGAGAATATTACTTGAATTATTTAAAAAAATAGTGAGATATATTTTGGGAAATTTACTTCAAATGTGATTACTGATGTCTGGCTGTTTCTTTAGCCTCCCAAAATCACCCAAATAATAACCCAATACTACCAAATACTTATATCAAATACTACTTATTATTATAAAATAAAAACCAAATATCATCAACACTGTAACCCAGGTATCATTTAATCTTGTGTATCTAGCACTAATTTTTTTTCACATTTGTTTAATATCCAATCTTTGTTTAAAAATTTGTAAAAACTGTTTAAAATCACCATAAGTCATTTAATTTGTACTTCTGTCCAGTTTATAATAATAATAATCGCGTCATTTTACAAGGGTGGCAAATTAGGCCTGAGGCCTTTTTCCAATTTGGCCCTTGGCAAAGATCGTGCGAATGATTTCGATCAATACTGCAGGAAGAAACCGAAGAACTCGGGGGAAACCTGCCTGATCGGACGGGAGACCGAATATCCCTCTCACTTACAACGATAAAGTTCTTGCCCTGAGCTGGATTTAAATTTCTCAAACATAGTTAAAAAATAAACAACCCAATTAATTTTTGAACCGTGGTCAGGAAATTAAATACTTGTAAATTGGACACTAATTATCAATATTAATAAATCTGTATTAAACTGGACACTAGTACAAATAAGATGATTTTTGGTGATTTTAAACGATTTTTACAAATTTATAAACAAACAAAGATTTGAAATTAAACGAATGTGAATGAAATTAGTGCTAAATACACAAGATTATACCTTGGTTACAGTGCAATAAGCAGCACATCAATATAATAATCGATAACTTTCAGAAAATTAAAATATTTATGCAATTATCTCCCTTTGCTACTCAGATAAATGTGAGGGGCTCTGGCAAAAACAGGCTCTTCTTGCAAAATTTCTAAATTTAGATTCTGATAGATTTGGAGTCTGAACACCAAGAGCTTTCTAAAATTGGATAAATTTTTGAAATCGGATAAAAATTCGGTAAGTTATACCCTTTTCTAGGTTAGAACTTAGCAGACTGAGAAATTGAGAAAATGGCCGCCAAATATTAAGATCGAAGAAAGTATTATCTCATTCAAAAGTCCATAGCAACCAAGCTTATAAATCAATTAAATGACTTGAAAATTGTCACAGTCATAGCTCTGATCATTTCTCTTCATATGATGGTCCTATACCTAAAAAAAATATTTTATAAAAAAAAAATGATTAGTCAAACAATGTCCAAGTTTTATCAATTTTCTCAGATCCTGCTCAAATCACAAATATGGGTTAAAGTTTGAAATACAGATCCAACACCTCCAAAAAAAACATTACACAGCGTCGTTAATAAAATTTATATAAACAAAATAACACATCTTTGGCATAATAATATGAGCGTCAACGACTGTTACCATAGCAACAGCTGAAACGAACGACCATCTTGAATTTGAAAATGTCCCAAATTAAGCCAACTCAACCAAAGTCTGTCCTAATGTATAATGACGTTTTAATCGGATCAAAAATCAATTCAACACATTCAAAAAAAACTTTTACCATCCCAAATTTATTTTTGTGTGTGTGGAAGGCCGGGTGATGGAGGGGTGGGTGGGTCTGGGGGTGGTTTTTTTTGTTTTTTTTAACCGTTTATAAAAAAATAATTACGTTTTTCCGTTGTGAATAAAATTTATTTAAACAAAATAACACATCTTTGGCATAATAATATGAGTGTCACCGACTGTTACCATAGCAACAGCTGAACCGAACGACCATCTTGAATTTAAAAATATCCAAAATTAAACTAACTCCACCAAAGTCTGTCCTAATGTATAATGATGTTTTAAGCAAATTAAAAATCAATTCAACACATGCAAATTTTTTTTTACCATCCTGGATTTACTTTTGTGTGTTGAAGGCCGGGTGGTGGAGTCTGTTTTTTTAAACCGTTTAAAAAAATAATTACTTTTTTCCACAACAAAATAAACAATTAAGGATTAAAACACCACTTATTATGTTTTTGCACACCTAGGACCCCTCTAAGAAAACTGGATGTCAAATTAAATTTTTATGTGGCATGAAGGCCGGGGGGGGGGGGGGGTAAGGGTACTTTTTTTTTAACCGTTTATAAAAGAATCATTACTTTTTTCCACAACACAATAATGTAAACAGATCAATTCTATATCACAAAATACTCTGATTTGACAAGGTTTCAAATCAACGGTACATCGACTTATTGGCTGCCCACTTGACACTAGATTAATGATCGAACATAAACAAATAAAGTTGGTCACAGGCAAGGGAAGAGCACTATAGAATTTATAAAAGTATCACTTATACGATTAATTCTAAAGTAATTTGGAACAGTTTATAGGCTGGACAAGTCGTACAGTTCACATTTACTGAGATATGGCGGTAGGCTACACAAGTTCCGGATAATCAGGTCTACCACGTGGTTTTCAGCGAAAGTTTCTAATTACTTAAATATACTTGATACTTTGATAATTACAGTCGTGAGATACACTAAAATATTTATAAACGTTTCATTGACACTATTACCGAGTTTGTTTGCTGTCCAGGTGTCTATTGATAATTAGGCTACCTTCATCATATTCATATGATTCACGAAGCCGAAAAGTAATCTTCAAACACACCAAGAACTTCTTCGTCTCCAAAGCCAAATTCGAGCTAATCTTGCGGCAGAATTTGCGGAAGACATTATATTTTCACACTTTATTCATATATCGCTCGAAGTAAGGCACGCAATATTATGGCATGGGTTTAAATCCTGCTTCCATTTCTCTCGTGCCATAAAACACAAGTACATATTAGCGCATGCGCAAGGGAAGATTGGCCAATCAGCGTCTTTGAAAGAACAAAGACCTAGCAACAAAAGGTCATCCTTAACAGCTCTAGACAGATTGTAAGCTTCGATACTACTGGCCCTTGCGCCATTAGATCTTATTGAATATGCATGAATTTACCATATTTGGAAAGTTGACGTCAGGGGGCAGAGTTTGATAGAAGTTATTCAGCAATCGAGCTAAGCGAAATAATTCAAAACAATGTTCGATTTTGGTGGAGTTTTTTACTTTTTATTGGATAAAAACATAACTTCTGAACGTATACCTTGACAAATCTCTTCTAAAATACAATTTTGGAGTGGAATTCCACTTTCTCTTTTTCAGGGATGAAGGTTAAATGTATTTTCGATCTATTTTTGGCCAAAACACATTTCAGACAAAAATTTTATTTTGCAACGTATATTGGTCGTAGCTTAAAATAGCCAACAGCGAGAAGCCCCTGTTTCCGCTAGAGCCAATCACAAATCATCTTGTTGGGCTTTGAAGGTAAAATAAGGAAAACAGGTTATAATATTACACCTAAAAGCATATCAATATATAACATAAAATAAAAATAGTTTTAGAATAAGTTAACAAAGATTTAAAATTGCATTAAAATAAAATCAGTTTATAAAATAAACAGCCAATTATCCAAATAAAAGGGTATTTTAGAGGTTGATTTAAAAATGTTCATTTTGTGGCCTAGTCAAAAGTCTTCTTATACAACGACCCATTTTATTTACTCTTTATCAGGCTGGCGGGGAGGGGGGTATCCCGTTTGATAGGGTGTTCCAGGGAGGTTTTGTCAGGGGGAGCAAGATTACTTTCAGTGGGGGGGGGGGGGCTACGGGCCTGCTCTTTATACTGCTCCAGTTGGTAATATTGTTAAAAGACATGGTCTTGACTATCATATTTATGCCAATGATACCCAGTTGTATTTAAGTTTTAATCCTTTAAATGCGAATGAGCATATGCTTTGAGCAAATCTAATATTGAGCAGTGTATCAATGAAATTAAATTATGGATGTCTGTAAATTTTCTATGCTTAAATGGTGATAAAACTGAATTTATTTATTTTGCTTGGATCTAATCATAAACTCAATACCTTAACTGAATCCACTTCGATTAATATTGATGGAAATAAAATTACTCCTATTAACTCTGTTCGCAAAATATTGGAGGTTATTTTGATAGTAAAATGACCATGTCTAATCACGTGAACAATATTTGTAAATCCTGCTACTTTCATATCCGTAATATTGGCAAATTTCGCAAATTTCTTTCCCCTGATTCAACTAAAACTCTTGTTCATGCTTTTATTACTTTAAGACTTGATAATTTTAACTCACTTTTATCCGGCTCTTCATTACAATCTTTCAAATGTGCTCTTAAGACTTACTTATTCAAAAAAGCTTTTAATTATATAGACACTGCCCGTTCAGAAAACGGTAAAACGCTGAGGGCCCATGTCCGAAAGGAAGTCAAAGAATCTTTTACGTAATGCAAATTTGTGGACGGGACCTCGGTTTACTGTCCCATCCGAATGACTAGACAGTTGTCATTCCATCAGTCCCGCACCACCAACCGGCTCCCTCGGATTAACGGACGTGGAAATACCGGTCTGTTAGATTTACGAGTCATCTACCAGAACATCTGCAGAACGAACTTTCGCAATAATTGATGGGCTGTAAGTTGTATGGGTTGTTAATTATATAAAACTAGTAACAAGTCTGAAAAATACGCCGGCTGCTGGGCAGGATCAACCCACATTTGATAGATGGATAAAGAACAAGCAATATTGAAAGTGATTTTGCCTACAATGTAAGGCCATAATTCATTAAGTTACAATTTGATATACGCCAATATCGAAAATAATCAAGATCTTTAGGTTATAAACATGCATTTCAAGTTTCATCAAGGTGAAAAATAAAAATTGGGACCTCTACAGGGTCCACAACTTTAATATACCATATTTTTACAATATTCGCATACAAACGTCAACCATTTTGTCAGGCAATTATGGTCCGATTTTCTAGAAATTCAAACTTAACCTTCCGTAGGGTTTAACGGTGATAAGAGTCAAACATTTTTTTTAAAATGGATAATAATCGTTACATCCAGAGGGACCATAGGGTATTTTTCGGACAATCAGGCGTCATAATTCAGGAAGTTATGATCCGATATGTGCAAATTTTGTATGGCAATTTTGGTCCGATTTTCCCGAAATTTGAACTCAACCTTCCTTAGGGTGTAGCGGTGATAAAATAAGACGATTTATGAATCAGAAAATAATTGTGACCACCAGAGGGACCACAAGCTAAACAAAGGTGATTTTGCGTATAATCAGGGCCATAATTCAGGAAGTTAGGATCCCATATGCGCAAATATCGAAAGGAACCAAGATATTTGGGTTATAACCATGCATTTAAAGGTTCATCAAAATCAAATAAAGATAGTAAGCTGGCACTGCCAGGCAGGATACGCCCACATTTTTGAGAGATGGATAGAGAAAAAGCAATATCTAAAGTGATTTTTCCTACAATCAAAGGCCATAATTCATTAAGTTACAATTTGATATGCGCAAATATCAAAAAGATTCAAGATCGAAAGAAACCAAGATCTTTGGGTTATAACTATGGATTTCAAGTTTCATCAAAATCAAATTAAAATTGGGACCTCTACAGGGTCCACAACCTTGATATACAATGTTTTAAAAGTATGCGCTTACTAACGGCGGCCATTTTGTATGGTAATTTTGTTCAGAAATTCGAACTCACCCTTTCTTAGGGTGTAACGGTGATATAATCAAACGGTTTTTCAAATCAGATAATAATTGTGACCTCCAGAGGGACCACAAGGAAAAATAGGTGATTTTTCGGACAATCAGTGGCCATAATTCAGGAAATTACATTCCGATAGGCGCAAATATCGAAAGGAACCAAGGTCTTTGGGTTATAAACATGCATGTCAGGTTTCATCAAAATCGGTTCAAAATTGTGACCTCTATAGGGTCCACAAGCTAAAAACGTGATTTTTCGTACAACCAGGGGCCATAATCCATGAAGTTTTGCTCCAATACATGCCAATATCGAAAGCAGCCGAGATCTTTTGGGGATTAACCTATATTTCAAGTTTCGTCTAAATTGGGTAAGAATTGTGACCTGTAGAGAGTCCACAAACAGGGGCGACGACATAATATGTCCATATGAAAATTTGGGCGTATAAAAAAAGTAATCCAAAGCACTGACTGAAAGTCGGCTAATTTTCAGTCAATGGCTTCCGATTTCAAGTAAAGTCACGTGGCATGGACATTTACTAGCCATGGGGTAAAATGGTAGTAATGGAAACCTTGTACGTGTCTCTTGTACAGAAAAAACAGGTTAGTTGACACTTTGGGCAGAGTGTCTGAATCCGTCTTAGTGTCTTGTTATTCGAGTCTAAATTGTCAACAAAGAAAATGGCAATGAACGGATGAACTTCTATCTGGATAGAAATTAAAAGGTCGGTAAAATCAAAAGTTGGTCGGAAATTCGGTGTGAGATCATGATTAGACACCCGGAACACCCTCAGCAAATTACTACAACCCCGGCAAGTACTAGGTGTACGAAAGTAGATTAGCACCAAACATTCAAAAGCCATAATCCAGGAATTAAATTTGGATATGCGCGATTATCAAAAGGAACCAAGGTCTTTGCGATTTAAACATAAACTAAAAGTTTCATCAAAATCAGATCATAATTATGGCATCTAGAGGGTCCACAACCTGGATGTACCATATCCATAACCTGGATGTACCATATATTTACACTATTAATGGTCCGATTTTGAGAGCACAAAAGCCGACAAACTGAAACTAGGCGTAGAAATAGCCAGTGATAATTATATGCACATTAAATAAAGTTAACATCAATCTGATTAAAATTAAATCAGCTATCTTCACTCAAAGTCGCAAATATAGACCTCCCGTAAAAATGACTTGGCCAATTATCGAAAACACTCTAAATCCTATCAGACACCAGTGACGTCACAGTGACCGAATGCATATTCGGAATGTTTATTCCTTAATTACCTATATACAGCCGACGGGTGTACTCATTAACGCCTGACTGATTCCTTAATCCCCCTAATTAAATAAAACAATTGACTACGGAATAATTTGTTTTGCAATTTATTTTAATTTAGATCTAATTTAGAATGGTTTCATAATGTTTTGCTGATCTCGTTTTTCATGATAGCGATTTTAATACCCGCTACCACTGTGTGCAGTCCAAACGATTCGAGTTACATTTTCGTCAAAAGAGTATTGTGGTTCTAATTTCCCCGAGTAAAAGGGTACATGAGTAAAAGGATGTGGGCATACAAAATGTATCATAAAAGTCAATCATGTCTGAAAAAAGATTTGTAAATGACGATCCGTTATCATGGTATGGCGCTTTTTGTGGATGCGGATTTGACTTCATTACTCTAAAATAGACCGTAAAAATGTAATATGAAAACATATCTCAATATACGTTAGAATTAATAGTACTAAAGTTATGCCGACTTAGGGTCGTAAATTAATTCACATCTCAGTGTTAGCAGTGACTGTTAGTGGGATTAAGAATGTTGATTAGGTAATTATCTTTTTTACGCCGGCCAGATCAAAGATATCACTCTATGTGGAACGTGTGTCTAGAATCGTACACACACACATTAATTATATAAAATAACTAATTGTACTCATCAGTTGTTTATATTTATTATTTACCCAATAATTATTGCTCACCAGTGTTTTTGTAATCAAGTAGCCTAGTATTATTATTGTTGATTGGCGTTTAAGCAACATTTATTTGACTTGATATGAAATCTGAAAATAAATTATTTGGGGGATAAACTTGTGTGACACAATTAGGTTATAATCTCTAACATCGTTTATCTTCTTTAAAATAAAAGTATTTTACAATTATTGCATTGAAGGTTATTTACTACGCCCGTATAGGGCATGGAATTGTACATGGTAATACTCTTTCCCAGCGTCATCGAAAAATTCCATATTCGCTGTGAATTTCAAATGGAGTTATGATAAAAGTTGTTCTTTATAGAAATGGTTATCAGTAGTATATATAGCTAATAATGAATATATCGGCATGAGTGACTGGTACCATTTGTATTTCTGTACTTATAGAGCATAGTTTGGGATATCAAGCATTACTGTACGGGTTATCAAAATCACTGGTAAATGCACTAATTGCTTGGGTCGTCTTCATTTGTCACGGGGCCTATTTAAACAATTGCCCTTTATCTGGATCTATGGCATGATACAGCATTTTAAAATCACTCTAAAATATTCTAAAAACAAATGACTAATCTATAACAACGCAAGGTCGTTATGCTAGTCATATGTTAATTGAACCGACACGTACACACCCGTCAACTGGTGGTGTGTATTGTATAGATGAAGTATATACTATGTGTAGTGCCTGTGACGTCACCAGCCAATCAACCGGATTAAGGTTGTATTTGAAAACCGTTTTTGGCTTTTAGATACTTGAACCTTAATAACTCAATTACTTTCAATTTTGTTGCCGTGAACTTGCAGTAAAGTTGATATGTTAACCATTGGGTACACACACAAAAAAAATCACAGGACCATCTTATGTGCACTTTAACTAAATTTGAACTCGACTATCATTACTGTGTAACAGTGATATATTCGAAAAAAATTCAAATCAGATAATAATTGGGTCAAGACCACAAGCTAAACGCAACCATCATTACGGTGTAACAGTGATATTTTTTAACCTTTTTTTTTAAATCGAATAATAATTGTGACCTGTAGAGGAACCACAAGCTAAAACACATTTTTTCGTACAATCATGGGCCATAATTCAGGAAGTTACGATCCAATATGCACGAATATCAAAAGGAAATATGATCTTTGGGTTATAAACGTGTATTTTAAGTTTCTTCAAAATTCGATCAAAATTGTGGTCTCTAGAGGGTCAACAACCTTGATATACCATATATTTACACTATTTTACGTACAAGGGGCGGCCATTTTGTTTAGTAGTTTTGGTCCGAACTTCACAAAATTTAAACTCAGTCATCATTAGGATGTAACAATGGTATAATCAAAGATTTTTTTAAATCAGATAAAAATTGTTACCTCTAGAAGGATCACAAGCTAAAAATGTGATTTTTGTACAATCAAGGGCCGTAATTCGGTAAGTTACAATCCGATATACATGAGTATCGAAAGGAACCAGGATCATTGGGTTATAAAATGCATTTCAAGTTTCATCAAAATCAGATGAGAATTGTGATCTCTAGAGTGTCCACAAGCTAAAAATCTGATTTTTCATACTATCAGGGACCATAATCCATAAAGTTACAATCTGATACATGCCAATATCGAAAGGAACAGAGATCATTAGGTGATAAACCTATATTTAAAGTTTCGTCAAAATTGGATAAGAATTGTGACCTGTAGAGTGTCTCTAAACAAATTGTGGACGGACAGACAGAGCAAGGACAATATACGTCCACATAAAAATGTGGGCTTATAGGCCAGGCATTTTGGCTCAATTTTGCACCATATCGGGCAGTTGCTGCAATAGAAATGTCGACCACGGTTTATGGCTCGTCAAGAAGTATATTACCACCAAAAAAAAGTCCCAGTCCGAAATCCGTGCCCAAATGGGTCAAATTGGCCAAAATCCAAAATGGCCGCCAGTTTTGGAGGTAAAAGTCTAATTTTCCCCATTTATCATAATATGATCGAGTTTGGTATCAAAATATATGTTTTCGGGGTTGCTAAATCCATTTCCATAACCAATTTGGTGATACCCATGAGTTTATATGACAAAAATATTCAGGATGGCGGTCAGTTTGAGTGGGAAAATTTGAATTTTATAAAAGGTTCAAGTTTGGTGTCGATATATACGTTTTCTGGGAAGCTGAATCCACTACATCACATATTCATGGATTGGGACGACCCACACTGTTATACGAACAAAATAAACTATATAACATTCATCAAAAGGGTCACAAATACAGCACCACTTTAAGTTCGGTAGCCAAACCCAATTTTTCGAGTGAACCTGGAAAACATATACAAATTTTGTTTGTGATTGATTTAAGTAGCCTAGGGTGTCAGAATCTGCCGGGTGAACCTTGGTCACTCTTAAGCGTTTTGAGAAATTCAAGATGGCGTCCAAGATGGTTGCCACATCAAATAATCCCATATAGCTTCTATAGTATTTATTCTAGGATGATAACTTGGATGCCTAACCGTATGTTTGTGGGGACAAGGAATACACTAAAATCATTTATCATGTTGTGAGATGATTAGATGATAGTAAAATCAAACATGCCAGACAATATGGCCCTTTAACTAATTAGTGACTGTTGGGGGCATCTATTTCACCGAACTAAACTATATCTAGAGACAAACTATATATTTCTGGACGAAGGAGCGTATGAGTGATAGGATAGCACCACATACATCCCTATCAGGTGCTTCAGGGCCACATGGATCGGTTCTGAAAAGGGAGGCACAAACTAATTGTTGATAATTTTAAAAAACAAATTCTACCCGCAAAACAGGAACATAACCTCCACAAAACTAGGTAATATTCAGTTTAATCCTTTAGTCGTGTTTCTGGCCGCAACCTGTGACATCACAATCGCAAAGTACCGTATATTCTAAGTCCGCCCTAGTGCTGCTACAAGCACAGTTACCACATATGAGCTGCCACATTTCCAGTTTTAGATGTCCACACCCTCCAGCGTGTTTAATACATAGATTTTTAGAACACTGTCCATAACAAGCTACCACAAATACAGTGATCTGTGTTTGATTGTAAGCTTGTTTTGGAAAGAGCTCTTGCAAATCGATGACTGAAACACGCTGGAAGGTAAAGGCATCCAAACCTGGAAATGTGTTGTCATCATCTCTAGATTTAGTTTGGTTCAGTGAAATAATCGCCCAACCGCCTGGAAGGTATAGGCATCCGAAACTGGAAATGTATTGACATCATCCCCACCTATATTGTTTGTCTCTAGATTTAGTTTGGTTTTGTGAAATAGTAAAATTAATCATGCCAGACAATATGGTCCTTTCACTCGAAACTTGAAACTGGAATAATAATACTGGGATAAGGATACCAAATTGAGAATATTACAACCGGCCAACTTGCTCCGGAGTCTGTCATGTGGCTCATCAGACGTGGATGCAATAGCGACAGCTCATGTGGTACTTGTGCTTGTAGCAGCACTAGGGATGACTTAGAATATATGGTATTCTGCGCTTGTGATGGCAGAGGCTGTGGCCAGAAACACGAATAAAGGATTAAACTGGATATTACCTAGTTTTGTGAAGGCCATGTTCCTGTTTTGCGGGTAGAATTTGTTCTTTTAAATTATCAACAATCGGTTTGTGCCTCCCTTTTCAGGACCGACCCATGTGGCCCCCGAAGCCACTGATAGCAATGTATATGTGGTGTTGTACTATTACTCATACGCTCCTTTGTCCAGAAATATATGAGTTGTCTCTAGATTTAGTTTGGTTAGGTGAAATAATGTTGCGGCCAGAAACATGACTAAAGGATTAAACTGGATATTACCTAGTTTTGTTAGGGTATGTTCCTGTGTTGTGGGTAGAATTTGCTCTATTAAGTTATCAACAATCAGTTTGTGCCTCCTTTTTCAGGACCGGCCCATGTGGACCTGAAACCCCTGATAGGGATGTATGTGGTGTTATCCTATCACTCATACGCTTCTTTGTCCAGAAATATATAATTTGTCTCTAGATATAGTTTGGTATGGTGAAATAGATGCCCCCAACAGCCACTAATAAGTGAAAGGGCCATATTGTCTGGCATGTTTGATTTTACTATCATACGATAAATGAGTTCAGTGTATTCCTTGACCAAAGAAACATACGGTTAGACACCGATATTATCATCCTAAAATAAATACTATGGAAGCTATATGGTATTATTGGATATAGTGGCCACATTGGACGCCATCTTGAATTTCTCAAAACGCTCAAGGGTGACCGAGGTTCACCCAACAGATTTTGAAAGAGGACACCCTAGGCTACTAAAATCAATCACAAAAAAATCTTTGTATATAATTTCCAGGTTCACTCGAAAAATTGGGTTTGGCTACCGGACTTAAAGTGGTGCTGAATTTGTGACCCTTTTGATGAATGTTATATAGTTTATTTTGTTCGTATAACAGTGTGGGTCGTCCCAATCCATGAATATGTGATGTAATGGATTCAGCTTCCCCGAAAACGTATATATCGACACCAAACTTGATCCTTTTATAAAATTCGAATTTTCCCACTCAAACTGGCCGCCATCTTGAATTTTTTGTCATATAGACTAATGGGTATCACTAATCACGAAATTTGTTATGGAAATGGATTCAGCAACCCCGAAAACATATATTTTGATACCAAACTCGATCACATTATTATAATTGGTGAAAATTAGATTTTTACCTCCAAAACTGGCAGCCATTTTGGATTTTGTCCAATTTGACCCATTTGGGCACGGATTTCGGACTGGGACTTTTTTTTGGTGATAATATACGTCTAGACCAGCCATAAACTGTGGTTGGCATTTCTATTGCAGCAACTGCCCGCACTTATGTTGTCTTGCCTGGACTATTATAAAAAATCAATAATAAGCTTAAGCACAGATTATAGTCAGTCACTTATCCTGTATGAGAATATTAATCTTAAAAAAACAAAATGGGATTTTTTTTTAAGATTTCACTGGTTACACATTTGTCTCTGCTAAAAGTTTTTTTATTCGTTCAATTTCTACTTGAGTGTTTAATCTGAGCTTTTTCTCATCATCCACTTCATTCATTAATTCTCTTAATTTCTTTGTGTGAAGAGATTTCACAGACTCTAGCTCAGATTTCAGTTCATTAAAGGCTGATTTGCTCACAGTATTTGATCTCAGATCTTTTAAATTTCGCTGTAATTCTTCCACCATCCTCTGCAGGTGTGATCCAGTACCATGAGCTGTTAATTAAAGCAAAAATTTAATTAGATTTTACATGGAATTAAATTTCATTGACCAATAAAATTCTTAGCAAACTTAAATGCTTAATTTCTCTTTTACCTGACCACCCCCAACCCATACACACTTTATACGCCCACATTTAGGTGTCACAATTGGCTACATTTTTAACAGTTTTTCTTTTTAAATTTTGTGTAAAGTATTCAGCACATGATATTCATCATTCTGCAACCTTCCATTCTGGAGATGTGCCCACTTTGCCGAAAACTTGGCGAAAAGGACTGAGGCACTCAGACCTGTGGACTCTACCGCATGACGAGGTAAAGTGCAGCGAAAAGGCCTCATGTACCGCTTTACTGCACGGTAATAGATTTCTACCGCATATTTAAACAAAAAGTTCTTTTTTAATTTTCTTGCCAAAACTATGGAACTAAGGGATGTGTGGTTGTCAAATATTGTTTATTATAAAGTCACCAAATTCCAATATTAATCACTGTTTATTTCTATATTTCAAACAATACAACTCGCAGTGCGAAAGTTCTTCAAACACGAATAGTTAATAATATTCAACCGGAGAGTAAACAGCAAATAATTCAAACTGAAAAGATACAAATATTTCAAAATTACAATCAAGAATCGAGTTGGTCTGACTCTGATTCCTATTTGAAGGGGTTCACAAAATGGAGTTACTTCCCTTTGTTCGTAAAATGTTGATCAGCGTGGATTTTCAACTAAGCCACGAGGAAATTTATCAAAATGACAATATTCGTACAATAATCCAGATATTTCACATATTATTGATGGACAAATATAAAATAACATTTTTACTTACACTTATGGTGCTTTTTCTAACATTTCAAACATGTAAAAATACTATTCAATCAAAATAAACAATTTCCAACTGCACATTGTGGGGGTTTTCAACTTTCCAACTCTTTCATTTAAGAAAAACACAAAAGGCCCTGCATATCATGTAGACTCGATTTTCTATGTCATCTTTTGACCCCAAAAATACCTCAATCATAATAAAATAATAATTCAAAAAATCTATTGTCACAACAGGATGCAACTCTTTGCTTGTAACATCAACTTAGGATATTGTTAGGTGTAACTTAGCTAATAAATTTGTTATAATAATATGTCCATTTATAAAGCGCTCTATCCACAAAACGTGCTCATGGCGCTTAACACAATTGCCTCTAATGATATAATTAAAACAGATAAGTTTTCAAGTCAGATTTGAATTTAGGTCTGATGGTAATTTGTTCCACTTTAAAGATGCAGCGACTTGGAAAGAGCAACCACCAAATGACTTCAACTTCTGAGGACAAAGAATTTTTTCTGATTAAGTTACCGTAACTGTCTAGATGGGATGTAAAATTTTAAGAGATCGCACAGGTACTTCGGAGCACTTCCATCCAGGCACCGATAGGCAAGAGACAATATCTTGAATTTTACCCTGACTTGAACAGGCAACCTTGTCACAATACGAGCAGCTGTATTTTGAAAAGCGTTGAAGACGTTCCATTTGATTCTTTGGTATGCCGACAAGAAGACTATTTGCAACAGTCAAGTCTAGAAAATATGAGAGATCTAACTAGAGCTGCAACTGCGTCTTCAGTGATGAGATTTCGAATGGAACCAATACTGTTGAGGTGAAAATAGCATTTCTTGCACAGATCATTTATATAGTTGTCCATGTTTAACTGAGAATCAATAAATACACCAAGGTTTTTAACAACTGGGGAAAAAGGGATGATGACATTGTTGATTGAGAGCGATTTGTCGGTTTTGGTACTATGACAGGTATTTCCGTTTTTTCTGCATTTAATTTTAGCTTGTTTATGTTCATCCATATGCCAGATGTTATTTTAAATTGTATTTCTGCCTAATTTATGTCTGGAACAAATGAGTCAAAATGTTGTGAGTCATCAGCATGAGTCAAAATGTTGTGAGTCATCAGCCACTGTAAGTATGGGATCGTCTAATCCTGTGCTTTTAGCGTTGGTTTCTAATCCTACCGTGTAATTTCAAACATTGTTTATAAATTGATAAAAATTGTTGAAAAATAACAAAAATGGTTTAATTAGTACAATGGTTTAGATTAATGGCAACAACTTTAGTTTCTCCGAGATGCGTTTAAAAACGAATTTCCCGTTCAATTATCTATGGCTGTTATTTATTGGACGAGCCGTTGAATTTCCCAAGATGCATTCAAAAATGGATTGCACGTTTAATTATCTAGGGTGTTCAATTATTAGACAAGCCGTTGAATATCCCGAGATGCGATTAAAAATGAATTTCCCGTTATTAGATAAAACTTTTAATTTCCCATGAGCGGTTTTTCCGTTCAGTTCATTTTGATTACGATTATAAGGTGAGTATAAAAAAAGGGCGCACACATCACGCCTTACCGTGTCCGTAGTCTTTATTATCCATTAGCCTATAAAAATAGTATTCAACCATTGACAAATACATCAAAAATTGGTAAGTTAATCATGTCCCAGGTAATTATACAATTGGAACTCGGTATCACAAATGAATTAACGCAGCCTTCCCACTGAGTAATAGTAAGGGTCAAAACGTACGTTTGCCTCATAAAAAAACAAGCAAAATAGTAAATTCGAATTATAACTCCTCATTATGGCTTAAAATCTCTAGATAAGGTGTGTTAATTAACAAGGGTGAAAAATGGACTGAAAGGCAAGTTAATTATCACAAGGGATGAAAAACTCTGGGACGGTGGGTTTTATGTACTGGGTATGTTACTTTACCGACGGGTTAAAAATGAATGAATGACCTGGTGTGTATTGTGTAATTGGTGTGTTTTCTCGATAGTTGTTATAACTGCACCAAAAGGGTATAATCAAGGAAAAACAGGCTTTATCTGATGCGTGAGTGTTAAATGGAAACTTGGGAAGGAAAATTGTTTTTACCATGCCGGTGTGTTTTACGCAAATAGGACCTTGTATAAGGACAGGTCTTTATATGTGGAAGTTGTACAGGCCGTTTCTTCTATGCGTCTTTTGTATTTGTTGATGAACATAAGACACAGTACGTGTATTATAGTCAAGTTTCATAATAAAATATAAATATGGACCGTAATCTATCGTAAACAGGAGAAACAATGTCGTAATTTATAATTATATCCAGCAGTCAGACCCAAATTTGTATATATCAGGGTATATAGCGATAAGTTAAATTTACCGTATGTCTATATATATTCTTTTGTTCTGACAATTTATTGTTTTGTGTGTTGAAATGAGTACCAGGTTAATGGTAACTCATTGCCAGTTTATTGTTTTGCGTGTTAAAAAGAGTACCGCACAATCCGTAACTCACAGCCCCATTTATTGTTTTGCATTCGCAATTTTATGTCTAATCAAAATTCATGTCTCACTTATAGTTTTTAGCATTATTTCACCTTGATTATCGCCCTTTTTCTTACAATATTTTTGACGTCATTGATACAGAACGACGTATTTACGTCACACCATTCAGTTAGCAGACGACTACAGTCTGAGGCAGTCTAAAATTTCCTTTGCTTCTTTGTATTCGGTTTTGTTTGTGCGTTTTTCTTGTGACCGGTGGAATATGTTACCTCAACACATTTACTATACATGTATTTCCTTTGCTTCTTTGTATTCGGTTTTGTTAGTGCTTTTTTCTTGTGACCTGTGGAATATGTTCCCTCAACACATTTACTATACATATATTTCCTTTGCTTCTTTGTATTCGGTTTTGTTTGTGCGTTTTTCTTGTGACCGGTGGAATACGTTCCCTCAACACATTTACTATACATAAAATAAAACCAAGTACGAACAATCCAAACCATTAGACAAAATTCGAAGTCCCAAAAACGGTATAGGCAAAAATGTGTAAAATCGCAAAATAGTGTAATCAGCATATGGACTGTTCACCGTGTACAAAATACACGACGAACAGTGGTAACAGGTGTCCTAGGAAGAGTAAGCTTACCCTGCCTGGCGCGCCACACCCGCCATAGCTGCATCCAATCTATTAGGCGAAAACTCGGATAAATAGCGTGATAGACCAATGAACTATCAGTATGCAAAATGCACGTGATGAACAGTGTTAACGATGTAGTACACATATATAATCAGGGAGATAGTATACCTGTCAATTAAATATGTCTAGAATAATAGTCGAGAGAGACATGTTATATTTACCGATCAAGTCAATATGACGACCATAAAACTTTTTAAAGGCTTTAATAAGTCTAGTTCGCAAGTATACCTGTAGTTGAAGCTTAGATGACACAGGCCACGATAAGGTGTAGAACTAACCTATGGTTTGGGGAAATTTGATTTTTTTCGAAACTATGACAAATCCAATAAAGTTTTTGGTATGGTTATGCACAAAATATAATAAAGAGACAACATAAACAACTTCATGATCAAAATAGTACAAATAAAATATTTATTGCGAGACAAAAATAAAAATACCCCCTTTTTTGGGGTCTAAATTTGTCCCTTTAGGTGGTGTTCAAAAAAAGGAAGTATATTGATACTGAAGACATGGATTGAAATCTTCAAGTTGTATCTTAAAGTGAAGGTAAGGAATGTTTCTGTCCATCAGAAGTGTAAAATCCTAAAAATTTTAATATTTTTCAATAAAAATAATCGTTTTAAAAGTGTGTAACGGACGTTACTAATTCCGTCCAAAAAAATCATCTTTTTATTGCTTTGAAAGTGTGACTCACCACCTGAATCTATAGTAATGTTTATGTTATAAATGAAGAGGTATACTTTAGTGACATCATGGGTCGATCTGGAGACGTTTGAGAAGAAACTATGCGCTTTTTTGATCGTTCACTCGAGATTCCGTCAAAGAATCACGTCCATTATTTGACTTTTTGATGATCGATATTTTCCGTCCAGTTGCAAATCCATAGCTCATCCGCGGTTATTAGCTCCCTTGTTCTACACGGTGTTCGTATACGTCACGATTTAACGGGTAATAAAGAATTCCCGTTGCGGGGACCTGATAAGTAAATTCCGTCCACAAACTTTTGTTGTCGTCACGTCCCTTATTCCAAAATCATCTGTTATATTATATCAAGAATTTGGCAAAAACTGAGGATATTAGAGATGCCACAAAGCCACCTCCTTTTCGGGTGATCGAATAAAACGAAAGAATCACGCACATGTGATTGATAATAGTTTGACCTTCGGTTTTACACGTAACGGATGTGATGGTGGACGGAATTGATAATGTCAAACATCACTACCGTTAGTGTTACACAAAGGAGCTAAGGTAACCTTAAGAAATTTATAAGTCTCTATTAAATTGCATAGATTGCCTTCTTTCTAAATGTCCTTAAATTAAGAATTGAAAAGATTGTTAAACACCGACATTGTACTCTGATACACCTCGCACTGTTAATTGGGTCAACAGTAACGTCTGTTACAAAAGGTCACGTCTGTTACATAGTAGGAAGTCACGTCCGTTACAAATATTTTGTAAAATATATTGACAAAACAGCAGAGAGGAGTAAAATTTAATAATAAAATAATTATTGATCAAATATTGTAACATATTGGCTGAGAATAAAAAAGAAATCATGCCCAAGAAAGAGTATAGAAGAGTTATCAGTATGGAAATTTCACGCTGTTTTGAAACCAGATGTCAAGGAAAGATCGTTGGCCATTTCTTGGGATAACAGGGCACAAAGACATATTTTTACATTCAGGAATACATATTTTGATATTATTACATTGCGAATTAACTGGGCCGGTATTTATTAGCAAATTTGGGGCAAATATTAATTGGACATGTAACGTCTGTTACAAGCTCGCATGGTCTGCAAAATATGTATTTGTACAAAAACAGAAAGACAAGTTATCTTTTCCATTACAAAATTTGAAAGAAGAATTATTAATACAAGTTTTTGACACCAAAAGAATTGAAAAAAATTAATTTAAATTTAACTGCCTTTTCATTTCACCGATGTGGTTACTTGTACAGTTGGAATTTTTACTACAGTGTGCTTGCATTCGTATTTCTTGTAGGCAGACCATGACATATGCTGACATCACATCATAATGTTTTCCTTATCATTTTTAATTTTGAGTGAAGTCTGTGTTGCTTCAGACTAGTGCTGGGTATTGCGACTGCAGTCATGATACGATATGTATTGCGATTCATGTGCCACGATACGTATCGCGATTCATAACTAGGTCATAGATTTATCAATAAAACATCTTTTAATTAAATATGCGATTGTGTTTTTATTAAATTTTATGAAGTCACTAAAACCAGGAAATAAATAAACTTGGTACTATTTAGTAATGTAAACCAAATAATGAATAACATAAAATTAAAAAAAATAAAACATCTCAAGAGAAATAAAGTCATTATTGTCTTTTTGTTGAACTATAATTTTTTTTAAGGTTGAGTTGAAGTCTTCTATAAATCTTAGCAGACGAACTTTATATTGGACAGTCGCCACTATGGTGTCTTCAAACGTAACTAACCTGACGAAATTTATGACGTAGCTGGCTTTTTTTCCCGCACGTACATAGTCATAGTGACTGGCCATTTTGCGCAGTAATCCCAGCCAGAATTGGGCTATTTTGTTAAAATTGCTATACAGATTAAAATTTTTGTTTAGAGCTGAAATAAATTAACTATTAGTCAATCCCCACGCTAAAAACATTAAAATAATTCATTGTGTATATCTGAAATCGACCCGACCTTAACACAAAATAATTCCAAGATGTCAGCGCCCATAAGTGAAAAGTTTCGGGACGCTATACATTTTCAAAGTCGAAGTTAGGAGTTACAAACTTAAATTTGAAGTGGAGGGATTACATGCTTGTTATGAAGGTCACGACTGTGAAGCTGTGTTACTGACATGTTATGGAAAGGGCCTGATTTTTCAAATTCTCCCATGGATATTACAAAAGAAATACAAGGAAGAGTGAAGCCATGATTGTTATTGTTAGTGCGTTGACCTCATGACCTGCGGCGTGTAGACCACGTGATATGAAAACTTTAGATTTATATTACACTGGAGGTTTTGTTATTGCGACTGTGTTTTCCGCCATTTTGATTTTTACAAGAGCTACTATCTATTATATTTACGTTCTAAATTTATAAAATTCTAGTGTAAAATTTGTTTTATGTGTTTAAATATGTATGTTTTATTAACTAAGCCTTATAACAAACATTAAAATCCGGAAACAAAACGAAAAGACGTTAAAATGTTGTTAATCTAAACCTAAAGGCGGCCACAGATCGACCTTACGACGCGACTCAACTGGTCGCCGACTGGTTTTCCGGCGACTGCAGCCGATCGTCGCACGATTTCCGTCGCCGATTATAGTCCATCTGAGTTTAGCTACGACCGTTGTGCGACAGATTTTTACCATCGGCAACTGAGTCGCAGGAATGAATGAAATGGGGTTTAACGTCCTACTGTTATGCACTTAACCTGAGCTAATTGAAGACGGGCATACGCCATACAGTGTGCTATGAGGGTAATTTTGCCCGGGCAGCGGCGCTACGGCCTACTCTTATATCGAATTCCAACTGCCAAGGGATCTTTTACGTGCACTCCAATGTGTACACGGGACCTCAGTTTTTCGTCCCATCCGAACGACTAGGCAGTTGTCCTTGTCAGGCCCTCCTTCTGCATCACTGACAAGGGGAAATCACGTCGGAAAATCGAGATGAACTTTCTCGGCCAATGCAGGGATCGAACACTCGACCTCCAGGCTAGCGAACCAGCGCCTTATCCACTTAGCCACCGTGATCCCCTGAGTCGCAGGAGTTGAACATGTTCTACTTCTACGACACGACTGCTGTAGCTGCCTGTCTACGATGTTTTTGTAATATGTCGACATAAGCCTTTGTTGATAAATCAAAAATTTAGGAATATAAATCATATCAAATAGGTTCATAAACAAAGATTTGAATCCCGCAAGTTAATTTAAATTACTTTCTCAAAATAGTTTCGCTAATTACACTAGGGACCGGGAATCTACAAGTTTTTACGAAAAAAGGTAATAAACTACCATTATCATCGAGAATCTAATACACGTCAAGAATGTGTTAAAGACAGTCGAGATTCTTCAAAAACCGTCTAGTTTGTGCTACCGTGTAGATTTAGAAAAACGTTCTAGTTTTGACATCGATCGTCTACTTTTGGAAGGTGTTTAGTTTTTATACAAGACCTAATTTCTCGTACGTTGTCGAGAAATGAACAGTGTTTAATAACACAAGACATTTAGATTTTACTCCAAATTACTACTTTACCGAGAGCCATATATGTGGTTACGATTTATGTGGTTAAAATTTATAGAAAAAAAGATTTTAAAAATATTCACGGATACAAGTTCGTCATCGTTTTATTCTTTCTGTCATTCATATAATATCCATGATGGCTGTACGCGCATCAAACAACGATAATTGTTCATTGGTTAAAGACGGTCTCAACGTGGGAAATTTTACAGCAGCTATTGGCTAACGGCACATATTATAAATAACCGTATTTGCATATTCACTGATACAACTTCTTCATCGTTTATTCTTTCTGTCAGTAGCTATTGGATAACAGCACGTATAAGCAACCGTATTTGCATATTGCATAAATATACTATTTATAGTATTATTAAATTAGCTGGAATTATTTTTAATTCGATCCCCTCAAGGACCAACGTAGTGCCGTATTTTGGATATTATATGAATGACAGAAAGAATAAAACGATGACGAAGTTGTAAAAGAAGCTTACTGTACGAGAACGACATATTCACAAAAAAAAAACCACACACAATGGGCTATGGGTTTCAGTCTACGAATAATGCCACCGTTGCTTGGGACTGTCATTATAATTTAGGTTATATTATTTGAACGACTGCCTGCTATTGTCTATATCAATCACAAATTCCACATGTCACATGACTCGGTTCTGTCTGAAACCATATCGCTCACAGGCGTGTACATGTAATTACACCACCGTCGCATGGATACAGTTCGTCAGCAGTCATAAATGTCGGTCATAAGATTCTTTGAATAGCCGCAACCTATTGTTTAATTATTCCCCAAATCCAGACACATGGCCGGGTTTCATCCGAAACAACACCTTCCACGTTAATATGAATACGTACACTATCCCTATAAACCTCAGAATGCCTCGTTCTGCATTTTTGTTCAAACGAGGTAAAAAAAATGCCTTGTTGTCTGCAGTTCCAAAACAAGGTATTTTAAATTGCCCTTTTTTGGAACGAGGTATCTTGTTCAGAATGAGACTTGGTAAAAAAGCCTTGTTTCCTAACCATTTTTTTTTAAAGATAGTTATTAGCGCTATTTGCTATCATCGAATTTGTAAAAATTAAAATTTATGTTATTTAATACGAAAATAAACAAGTCCAAACTATGATATTATAATCAGGGAAATAGGAAAGGCAAGAATACACGCCATAGTTGAAGATGTAAAACTATTGAAGACACATAGCTACCTTTCCTTGATTAATTTATTGCCCAATCAGGTTTAGGTGTTAAGTAAAGATAGTAAGCTGGCACTGCCAGGCAGGATACGCCCACATTTTCGAGAGATGGTTAGAGAACAAGCAAAATCGAAAGTGATTTTTCCTACAATCAAAGGCTATAATTCATTAAATTACAATTTGATATGCACAAATATCGAAAAGAATCAAGATCTTTAGGTTATAAACATGCATTTCAAGTTTCATCAAAATCGAATTAAAATTGTGACCTATACTGGGTCCACAACCTTAATATACCATTTTTTAACGTATTCGCGTACGAACGGCGGCCATTTTGTATGGTAATTTTGGTCCGATTTTTCCGAAATTTGAACTCAACCTTCCTTAGGGTGTAACGGTGATATAATCAAACGATTTTTTAAATCGGTTAATTATTGTAACCTCCAGAGGGACCACAAGCTAAACCAAGACGGTTTTGCGTATAATCAGGGGCCATAATTCAGGAAGTTACGATCCGATATGCACAAATATTGAAAGGAACCAAGATCTTTAGGTTATAACCATGCATTTTAAGTTTCATCAAAATCGAATTAAAATTGTGACCTCTATAGGATCCACAACCTTGATATACCATTTTTTAACAGTATTTGCGTACGAACGGCAGCCATTTTGTATGGCAATTTTGTTCAGAATTTTCCCGAAATTCAAACTAACCCTTCCTTAGGGTGTAACGGTGATATAATCAAACGATTTTTTAAATCAGATAATAATTGTGACCTCCAGAGGGACCACAAGCTAAACAAAGACGATTTTGCGTATAATCAGGGGCCGTAATTCAGGAAGTTACGATCAGATATGCGCAAATATCAAAAGGAACCAAGATCTTTGGGTTATAACCGTGCATTTCAAGTTTCATCAAAATTGAATTAAAATTGTGATCTCTACAGGGTCCACAACCTTGATATACCATTTTTTAACAGTATTCGCGTACGAACGGCGGCCATTTTGTATGGTAATTTTGGTCCGATTTTTCCGAAATTTGAACTCAACCTTCCTGAGGGTGTAACGGTGATATTATCAAACGATTTTTTAAATCGGTTAATTATTGTAACCTCCAGAGGGACCACAAGCTAAACCAAGACGATTTTGCGTATAATCAGGGGCCATAATTCAGGAAGTTACGATCCGATATGCGCAAATATTGAAAGGAACCAAGATCTTTGGGTTATAACCATGCATTTTAAGTTTCATCAAAATCGAATTAAAATTTTGACCTCTACAGGATCCACAACCTTGATATACCATTTTATAACAGTATTTGCGTACGAATGGCGGCCATTTAGTATGGCAATTTTGGTCCCATTTTTCTGAAATTCAAACTCAACTTTCCTTAGGATGTAACGGTGATATAATCAATCGATTTTTTAAATCGGATAATTAATGTAACCTCCAGAGGGACCACAGGCTAAACCGAGACGATTTTGCGTATAATCAGGGGCCATAATTCAGGAAGTTACGATCCGATATGCGCAAATATCGAAAAGAACCAAGATCTTTGGGTTATAACCATGCATTTCAAGTTTCATCAAAATCGAATTAAAATTGTGATCTCTACAGGGTCCACAACCTTGATATACCATTTTTTAACAGTATTTGCGTACGAACGGCGGCCATTTTGTATGGTAATTTTGGTCCGATTTTTCCGAAATTTGAACTCAACCTTCCTTAGGGTGTAACGGTGATATAATCGAACGGTTTTTCAAATCGGATAATAATTGTAACCTCCAGAGGTACCACGAGCTAAAATAGGTGAATTTTCGGACAATCAGGGGCCATAATTCAGGAATTTACTTTCCGATAGGTGCAAATATCGAAAGGAACCAAGATCTTTGGGTTATAAACATGCATATAAAGTTTCATCAAAATCGGTTCAAAATTGTGACCTCTATAGGGTCCACAAGCTAAAAACGTGATTTTTCATACAATCAGGGGCCATAATCCATGAAGTTTTGATCCAATACATGCCAATATCGAAAGCAGCCGAGATATTTTGGGGATAAACCTATATTTTAAGTTTCGTCAAAATCGGACAAGAATTGTGACCTGTAGAGAGTCCACAAACAATTGTGGACGGACGTCCGGACGGACGGACATCCGGACGGACGGACAGGGGCGACGACATAATACGTCCACATGAAAATGTGGGCGTATAAAAACTGTGGTGTTGTGGAAGCTAAATTGGGGTTGTAAATTAATCATGGTAGCTGTGTGTTTTACACCTCCAACTAACTATCGCAGACAACAAATTAGTGTTTATTTGATCTAAATACAACAAATAATCCATTCTTATTATTAAAAAAGTATTAAATTTTATCACATATTTCCAATACGCCAGTTTTTTTTTATATTTATTGTAAAAAAATAACTTGACAATAGCATTGACTGTTTCTGTTGATACCCCATAACATTGCGCAAAATATTATTGGAGCAAAGTCATATAAACGCACAGCGATAAATTTGTCGGCTTTATACCAATTGTCAATTAAATGGGAAATTTAATTAAAACCAGGCCCGAGGCTAGCGGCTCGCCCCCCTCCCCCCATGGCCGTTCCTGTCGGAATTTTTCTGTCTGTGTCGGAAAAAAATCGCTGGTTAGCTATGCTCGCATTTTCACCGGGAGAGAGTTTTAGTACGACATATCCTCTCAAATTCGGCCGGGAGACAGTTAATGTCGGCTGGAAACTCTTAATTTTCCGACACATTCGCCACATGCATGTCATAGAGGCCTAAATTCCCTCTCACAGCTTCTAATTTTTGTGCTCTCCTCTCCTCCTGCTTACGGCAGTCGGCGATGACCTTCGTTCATTAATTTTTTGTTGTCGGAAATTTATCTTCCTCGCCCCCCTATGTCGGCTAAATTTTGATTTCTGGCTTCGGGCCTGATTAAAACGTTTAATTATGAAGACAGATGGGTATAATTATGCGAAAATAATTTATGGTATGGTGTGTATTCTTGTCTTGTCTATTTCTCTGATTATAATATCATAGTTTGAACTGGTTTTATTTTAGTATTAAATAACATAAATTTTAATTTTTACAAATTCGCTGACAGGAAATACCGCTAATAACTATCTTGAACATTTTTTTTCCACACCTGGTTCTGAACAAAATACCTCGTTCCAAAAAACGGCAATTTAAAATACCTCGTTTTGGAACTGCAGACAACAAGGCATTTTTTAAAACTCAATTCGGCAAAAATGCCGAACGAGGCATTCTGAGGTTTATAATTATATAGTTTTAATATTTAACATTGTGCACTTAACATGGATTAACCTTGGCGTAATACTGGAACTACAACTTCACAAATATAATTATTTCAGACTTGCATACTATTTCAATTTTATGCTGCACTACGCAAAACACGGTATTATTTCGGTCCTTGGGACTGTCGACTTAAAAATAATTCAAGGTAACAAATCTATAAATAGTATGCTTATGCAATATGCAAATACGGTTATTTATAATGTGTGTCGTTAGCCAATAAGTGTTGTAAATTTTCCCGCGTGTAGACCGTCTTTAACCAATGAACATTTATCGTTGTTTGATGCGCGTAGTAATGTACTTCAGCCATCATGGATATTATATGAATGACAGAAAGAATAAACGATGAAGAAGTTGTATCAGTGAATATGCAAATACGGTTATTTATAATGTGTGCCGTTAGCCAATAGCTGCTGTAAAATTTCCCGCGTGTAGACCGTCTTTTACCAATGAAAATTTATCGTTGTTTGATGCGCGTACAGCCATCATGGATATTATATGAATGACAGAAAGAATAAAACGATAACGAAGTTGTATCAGTGAATATTTTTAAAATCTTTTTTTCTATAAATTGTAACCACATAAATCGTAACCACATATACGGCTCTTGGTAAAGTAGTAATTTGGAGTAAAATCTAAATGTCTTGTGTTATTAAACACTCTGTTCATTTCTCGACAGCGTCCAGAAATTAGGTCTTGTACAAAAACTAAACACCTTCCAAAAGTAGAAGATCGATGTCAAAACTAGAACGTTTTTCTAAATCTACACGGTAGCACAAACTAGACGGTTTTTGAAGAATCTTGACGGTATTTAACACATTCTTGACGTGTATTAGATTCTAGATGATAATGGTAGTTTATTACCTTTTTTCGTAAAAACTTATAGATTCACGGTCCCTAGTGTTAGATGGAGAGATTATGGATTAATTAGGCATATTTTGTGTGGCGCCATTTTGAACGAGTCACATGATCTATTTGTGAGGACGTCACAAGTCGGTGTATCGGTGTAGATGTGAGCGCGCTTGCGTTCAATCGTACGACCGAAAGCAACTGGACGGCGATCATTGCTGAATTCGATCTGAGTGCAATCTTTGATAGTCGCCGACAGTTGAGTCGCATCGCAAGGTCGATCTGGGCCCGCCTTAACGGTAATTACGGTCGTGCGCTATTTATAGTAACACACATACCAAGACTACTGGATATCGTTTGCGAAGTGTCGTTGTTTCAAATAAAGTTTAGGGTATATTTTAGAGTTTATAAAGTTCATCATGGGCTATTTTTGAGACAACGAAATAAAGAATTGTGAAAAATCGATTCGACATCCCGCGATTCAATACAGGTATCGTGAGACGGTGAATCGTGATACATCGATTCAACGATATATCTTGCCAGCACTACTTCAGACCCGGTGTGACAGTTTCAGTTGGTCCTCGGTGTGTGTTTGGTCCTGGGTACTTGCGCATGCCCGAGGCTGATGTTTACGATAGTTACGCAGCTCTACCTACTTCCGCCAGTTTCAGTTTGGTCCTCTTCTGGTTCCTCGTCAGTTTTGGAAAAAGTAAAAATAATTATATGTATTTAGTTATGAGTAGGCCTATTGTCATTAATAAACATACTTGTTATCGTAATTAGCTGTTGTTTTAGTGATCAGTAGTTACACGATCAACGGATCTAAGTTGATTGGCTTGAAATGGATAGTTCTATCGTTCGTGATTTGTTGCCGTTTTTTAGTAATTACTATGCCCTATGTAACGGAGCGTAAAAAATTAATCATATTTATTTTCTTGCTATTCTTTCAAACGAAAATTACATAAAATAGATCTGTTTTAGCATTGTAACAGCAATATGCCGAACAAACAATAAATTTTAAAATCATTTCACGAACTTTTCGCGCGTATGGTTTTTGACACTTGTGAGTCGTATGGCCTCGATGCCGTCTTACTGTAGTTTTAATTCTCATCATTCCACAAATAATGGGAATTATAAAAAAAAATCGGCGATAATTGAAAACTTGAAAGCATTGGTTGTGAGTAACTTATGAGCTACAATCCGACGATAGTAATTTGGGTAACAGTAGGCCTATTTACTGTAAAGTATGCCGTGAAGTATTATGGCATTCCACTTAGGCTACATAATGCCATATTAGTTTTGTTTATCATTATCATATGTATAATTACTATACTATAAATAAATACATTTTATCTATCTATTTTGAAATACAAAAAATACCGTGGTGCCGTAGCAGTACCATTCTGCCATGGCATTTTTCATTTTTTTGTGCCGTGGTAGAAAATCCTTAATTTCAAGGACTGTATCAATCACTTTTTTGTTAAAAATGTATCAATCACTTTTTTTATTAAAAATAAATCAATCACTTTTTTATTAAAAATAAATCAATCACCTTTTTCTTATAAATCTATCAATTGCAATCCCTTTTTGATGTTTTAACTTTGTTTTAATAATAAACTATCTCCCTCTGTTACAGTCTGTATCATTGTTTTTTTAATTTTGTACTTATTAATATTGTTATTAAAATGTTTACAACTTCAAAATATAGTATGTGTTTTATTACTCAAATTTGAATCCTTTCTCATGCAAACCATATCTAAAACACAGATTTCTCTAACATTTTATCTTTCTATTTTGAAATACAAAAAATACCGTGGTGCCGTAGCAGTAACTCTGCCATGGCATTTTTCATTTTTTTTGCCGTGGTAGAAAATCCTTAATTTCAAGGACTGTATCAATCACTTTTTTGTTAAAAATGTATCAATCACTTTTTTGTTAAAAATGTATCAATCACTTTTTTGTTAAAAATGTATCAATCACTTTTTTATTAAAAATAAATCAATCACTTTTTTTATTAAAAATAAATCAATCACTTTTTTATTAAAAATAAATCAATCACCTTTTTCTTATAAATCTATCAATTGCAATCCCTTTTTGATGTTTTAACTTTGTTTTAATAATAAACTATCTCCCTCTGTTTCAGTCTGTATCATTGTTTTTTTAATTTTGTACTTATTAATATTGTTATTAAAATGTTTACAACTTCAAAATATAGTATGTGTTTTATTACTCAAATTTGAATCCTTTCTCATGCAAACCATATCTAAAACACAGATTTCTCTAACATAAATATAGATTTATTTAACCACATTATAGCCCATACACTCAAACATGCATGCAGACAGCGACAGCCCAATTACAATTAGGCCTACAAGAGTACAAGGGAGAATGTTCGCATTGTTGTGGACGAGAATATAGTTATAATAATAAAAAAATTCTGAATAATAACGTTGTCAATTTGCATTTCCACTTTTTATTTATCAAAATAAACAGAGAATAGAAACCCAACACCCTCTCCTGGTGATAATACTGTAAGCATTAGTAGATAATAGTCCAAAAATTGATTTGACCGTAAGAATATCTTAGGGGTAATCCTATCACGAGGAGTCAATGCACACCGCGTCCGTAACAGTGTGAGATTACTCCTACAACTGCGTATGCGCCAATGAGCAAACACACACCGAGGACCAACTGAAACTGTCACACCAGGACTGTACAGCGCAGTGGACGCTTACGGCTAGCCCCCAGATCCATTCACTCTTTTTTGAATTGTTTATTTGTTTGTTGTTTCAGAGTATGTCTTGTCGTTATGTTTGTCTTTTATGTAAATCATATGTGGGGCAGTCTCCCTGCACTTACTATTAGAATTGTTACATTCTGCTAAATATGAATACACTTTACGATTCAGTTTTAGTTACAACCCTATTTATTGAGTACCTTACCTTTATCGAAATAAAATCCATAAAAAAGAAATTTCCATGTATATGAATATCCCAACAAAAGTCATATTAGATCACAGGAAATTTAAAATCACAAATGAATTTTCCATAACGATCAACGGTTGCGTTTAACACCTGACAAAATTAACATTGCTAAGAGTTGTGTAGGCAGAACACAAAATAATTTGTATGTGATTGACATCAAAAGAACTTGTTAGTTGTCAAATCATCGTTTAAACTCTCGGTACTCCTGTGATCGAAAGGAATACCAAATGTAAAAAAGCCAACTGCACGATTCTTTCAATGCTACGTGTCATAAAGCTATTTGTATTTTGATTTGCAATTTTTGTTTTTTGGTATGTGCGAGCTGGATAGGATCAACAGACGAAATGAAATGGCAAGAAACCTTATAATACCTCAATTTCCTAAACATGCCTTCCCCGACTATGAACTTTTGATGTCAGACTGGGGGCGGAAAATTTTGCGCAAAGAATGAGATAACATATATGTGTTTGATCCCTGCATTGGCAGAGATATTTCTTCTCGATATTGTAGCACTTTGGGCCTTAAGACAATACAAGATGTTATAAAATTGTCTTTTGTTTTTGGAAAGGAAATTAATTATCATGTTAAATTCACATGTACCTAATAGCTTTGTTATAAATGTGTTCATAAAAAACAGTGATGTTTCAGTTAAAATTATAAAATTGTCAAAGTTAACCATCAAATGTTGGCTGTTTGCTAACCTATGGTGGTTCTCCAAATAAGGTAATATTCAGGGATGAAGCCACGCCAGGCGCTTGCGCCCAGTACTATTTATTGCCGCCCAACACAAAGAAAGCCGCCCAGTCGTATTTAGGCCTATACCCCTTCGACTTCGTGCTTCTTCTCTCACTCTGTACTGTACACAACCTCAGCGCTCGACGGCAAACAGCAAAGCCGCATGGTAACTACAAGCCCATGCAAACCATGTCTGCCACCGCATTATTTTTTTTTGTGTGCCGTAGTAGACTCTATCGTCCCAAATTAGGCATAGTATTTTGCTTATTTATATTTAGAAGCTGTACGTGTAGGTCTATTCATTTTACAATTCTACGATCTCTAAATTTGTATTTGCCGTGAATAGGTCACATTCGGTTTAGATGTCTTAAATCGTTCATTCGGTCATAGAACTATTTAGTTCTATGGTTCGGTTTTACGATCAATTTTTTCTACGGTTAATTCTACCGAATCTATACTAAATCCTAGCCTATCCAAAATGTCAATATTTCTTATTCTATTTCTTGCCTGTGTTGAACGTGGATTTGTTACGGCCCAGGAGTACAACTAGGTAGGAGGACGACGAGAGCTTTCTCAACTTCTGTCTGACCTGATTCTCGTTCCACAGTAATACTACTAATAATATAATTCGTGAGACACAAGTCAAATAAAACAGCGTGTTTAATTATCAATATCTCCCTGTTGTCATAATTTGATGTACTCAAATATAATACAAACACCGTTTTAAGAATAGGCCTGTATAAATTTGAATATAATATAAATGGAAATTGATTTGCACTGAAGCAAATAATAAGACAGCAAATGCTCTGAAAATACACCATTAAGGGTTGAATTTTCATAAAAGACCACATCCCCCTCCAAAAATTTTTTTGGCTTGCTACGCTCATGAAAGATTTTTTTACGCCACTCTGCAAATCCTGGCTACATCCCTGAATATTAGTCTCCTGTGAATTAGGTAATTTATGACGTATTTTAAGTTGAAAATGGGGCAGGTATATATAGAAGGGCTAAAGTCTGTTTGGGAGGATACTCTTCGAAAACTCACCCAGAGAGTCCAAGCAGCCATTATCTGAAAGAACAGGGAACCTTCGTAATAAAGTTTGGTATACCATAAATTGAAGATCACAAGAAGTAGGCCTACACAACAAAGAAGAAGTCCTATAATTCCTAAAGTACTACAGTGTTGATTTGGAGTCGTGAATTTCAGGGACAGATAGAGTTAGCCAAATTAGTTTTTTTCTTGTGAGTATTCTCTTTTCGATTTTTCACTAATTTCTATCTGTGATAATGGCTGAAGAATTTTCTAGAAACTTAGGTGCCCAATTATTGATAGGTTTGCCTTCCTCTATTTCCACAAATTCAGTAGCGAGCATAATTAAACCATATAAAAGAGATTCCAAAATATTTAAGGAATGGATCAAAAATATCGAAAAATACTCTGTGTGTTCTGACCACAGTAACTGAACACCGGGTAAAGTTAGTCGCTTTTTAATCAAGTCGTGGTGTTGTAAGTCATTTTATACAAAGGAAAATAATGACTGATGAAAATTTGACGAGGGATGAGTTAAAACAAAATATTGAAAAGAATCAAGATATTTAGGTAATAAACATGCATTTCAAGTTTCATCAAAATTGAAATTAAAATTGTGACCTCTCCAGGGTCCACAACTTTGATATACCATATTTTTACACTATTCGCGTACAAGTGGCAGCCATTTTGTCTGGCAATTATGGTCCGATTTTCTAGAAATTCGAACTCAACCTTCCTTAGGGTGTAACGTTAGAGTCAAACGTTTTTTTAAATCAAATAATAATCCTGACCTCCAGAGGGACCATAGGGGATTTTTCGGACAATCAGGGGCCATAATTCAGAAAGTTAGGATCCGATATGTGCGAATAACGAAAGGAACCAAGATCTGTGGGTTATAACGATACATTTGAAGTTTCATCAAAATCAAATCAAAATTGGGACATCTACAGGGTCCACAACCTTAATACACCATTTTTTAACAGTATTTTCAATCCAACGGCGGACATTTTGTATGGCAATTTTCCCCGAAATTTGAACTCAATCTTGTGATATAATCAAAAAAAAATTTAAATCAGATAATAAATGTGACCTCCAGAGGGACCAGTGTATATACGTAATACTAGTGCTATAATATTGTATTTAAAGATGATTAGAAATATAGTCAATGTTCTTAATGAAATATTTAAATGTTCACAAAATATCCCAAGTATTTATATCGTCTAGTTTTATCTGGAGCAGATCTATCGTTCTGTAATCATAAGTTTGTGGAACTTTAAAAATATTCGCAGAATCCACAGGACAGATAATATTATACTGATTTTTATTTTTCATTTCGGCGCCAACGACTCGATGTATACTATCAATCAATGGTAACTATGTGAAGTTAAACGTTTAATCAAAGGAAACAAGGTCTAAAATGAAATTCCTTTAAATAACCAATGTCTTTTATAGACAATAGAATTTTTACTGTACAGGTTTTATCTTTTATTTCCAATTTAAATCACTCTTATTTACCGAATTTGAATTGAATTACGCGACAATCATAATATTCCCTTAATGTATATAAATGTAGATTTCATCCACTTTTTATGTAATTTACAGCAACTTTTTATATATTTTCCATTAAATTTTTTTATTTATGTTTTATCCACTTTTATAATGAATTTATTATGTTGACCGTATAGTATAAATTACATACTGCCCGAGGAGTCGATCAGTTTTAATTTGAATGCTGGTATGCAAACAGTGCTCACTCTGGGTTCCATTTTTTTCACGCCAATTTTTATTTTTATTTTTTTAGCCGTACATTTCTTCCGCCAAAAAAAGGTTAAAATTTTCAGTAATTTTTATAATATTTTTATTTACATTTATACTGTAAATTACAATATCCTTTTCTGCTTTGCAGAAGCACATTTTTTGAAGGAGTTTTTAAAATCCGGGGAAACCACCTTTTGAATACTGTTGAGTAGCCAACCATTAAATTACAGAGCGTATTGGTTTTTAATGAATTGCGGTATTTGTTTTTTTATACATATATATAACGTGTCTACTAAATCCTCTTTCACATTCTGCAGTTGTAACAGGAATTGTGAGCAAACGCTTACTAATATCACAAACAGTTTTGGAAATATGTCGTCTTAGGTTAAAGGAAAGGCAAATTTACAAATGGCAGTAATAGATACATCACATAAATCTGATAATTGAACATAATTGTGAAATGCCATCACTTCTTCGGACAAGTTAAGGGTATCTAATTTTAACAAATTCACATACTGGTAACTTCAGTAAGAAATATATCAAGCAGTCGTCATAGTTTCAAAAATCCCAAACGAATCGATCGAGGATTGTTCACCGACACCGTGTCCGCCATTTTGAATATATACAAACCATAAAAAAAGCCACAGATTCGTATTGAAAACAAATAATTAAATCTTTTGTCTCTTAATTAGTTTATTACTACTCTTACCGTATATACTTATCAACACTAATCCGAGATTGATCAAGAGACAAAAGATAGGTCTATTGATACCTAATTGATTGTTAATTGACTCACTGTCATTCAACTGAGCGCAATGGACCGTAACGCGTCTATACGGTTTGGATATCAACGCTTTGACATTATGACTAGAAAAAATTATTGCCAAAGGTAAAAAAGAATCACCATGTAGGAAAAAGTTATCACCAAAAAATCCGCCAGATTGAATATTTTATCATTAAGATTATATTTTTATCGTAATTGCAGAAATGGCGATCGACAGCGTGAGCGCTGTATGCAAATACATGTAGTTGTTGTTGTTTTTATTGGCACCATAAATAATTTAGAAACGAATCGTTAGTTTATTTTCGCTACCCGAAATGGTACTAAGACAAACTACAAGTCCAACATTATTACGAAGACGATGAAGATAGTAAGCTGGCACTGCCAGGCAGGATACGCCCACATTTTCGAGAGATGGATAGAGAACAAGCAAAACCGAAAGTGATTTTTCCTACAATCAAAGGCCATAATACATTAAGTTACAATTTGATATGCACAAATGTCGAGAAGAATCAAGATCTTTAGGTTATGAACATGCAATTATAGTTTCATCAAAATCAAAATTGTGACCTCTACAGGGTCCACAACTTTGATATACCATATTTTTATACTATTCGCATACAAACAGCGGCCATTTTGTCTGGCAATTATGGTCGATTTTCTAGAAATTCAAACTCAACCTTCCGTAGGGTGTATCGGTGAAAGAGTCAAACGTTTTTCAAATCGGATAATAATTGTGGCCTCCAGAGGGACTATAGGGGATTTTTCGGACAATCAGGGGTCATAATTCAGGAAGTTATGATCCAATATGTGCAAATAACAAAAGGAACCAAGATCTTTGGGTTATAACCATGCATTTCAAGTTTCATCAAAATCAAATTAAAATTGTGACCTCTACAGGGTCCACAACCTTGATATACCATTTTTTAACAGTAATAGCGTACAATTGGCAGCCATTTTGTATGGTAATTTTGGTCCTATTTTCCTAAAATTTGAACTCAGCCTTTCTTAGCTTCTAATGGTGATATATTCAAACGATTTTTTAACTCATTGGGTCCGTTTGCTTAAATATAAGGGCCAATTAAACTCCTCTCTAATACTGATTGCTTGAATATACGGTCCACTGCTTATCAGTTTCATATCCGAGAGACTTAAATTCGCGGTCCTGTTGATGCATTGTTTCCTCGAACCATAGTTGTTAAATAAAAGCCAATTGGCTAACTTAAAGTAATTAATCAAATCAAATATAGTTTTGGCTAAAGAATGACTACATAAAATGCGTACGTCACAACAAAAGTTTAGGGGGTTATAAGGTCATGAACTTAGTGGTACAAAATTTTTTCACTGGTCGCCATATTGTTTTTGTTGTCCCCCGCCTTTCGAAGAAAGCAGGGGACTATTAAAATGGGTTCGTCCGTCTGTCTGTCTGTCTGTCTGTCTGTCACACTTTTTGGGACACAATAACTCTTGTTCTAATTGAGCTAGAATGTTCAAACTTGGTGTAGGTGTTTATTATGGCAATACCTTGATGGAGTTCGAAGATGAGCATTTTCCGCTTAGGGTAAGCAGAGATAAGCAATTTGATTGGTTGATGCTTTGGGACACGATAACTTTAGTTCTAATTAAGTGAGAGTGATGAGACTTGGTGTATAGTTTTATTACATCAATACCTTGACTAAGTTCGATAATGAGCATTTTCTGCTCAGGGTAAGCAGAGCGATAAGCAATTTGATTGGTCGAGACTTTGGAACTGAATAACTCTCATTCCAATTGAGTTAGAATGTTCAAACTTAGTGTGAGTGTTTATTGGGTCAATGTCTTGATGGAATTTGAAGATGAGCATTTTTTGCTTAGTTTAAGCAGAGGCAAGCAATTTGATTGGTTGATGCTTTGGGGCACGATAACTTTAATTCTAATTAGGTGAAATAAAGAAACTTGGTGTGTAGTTTCATTACATCAATACCTTGACTGAGTTTGATAATGAGCATGTTCTGCTCTTGGTAAGATGGCTGATAAGCAATTTGATTTGTCGAGATTTTGGAACACAATAACTCTCGTTCTAATTGAGTTAGAATGTTAACACTTGGCATAGGTGAATGAATGAAATGGGGTTTAACGTCCTACGCTTAAGCATCTAACCTGGGCCAATTGAAGACAGCCATACGCCATACAGTGTGCTATGAGGGAAATTTTGCCCGGACAGCGGCGCTACGGCCTACTTTTATATCGAATTCCAACTGCCAAGGGATCTTTTACGTGCACTCCAATTTGTACACGGGACCTCGGTTTTTCGTCCCATCTGAACGACTAGGCAGCTGTCCTTGTCAGGCCCTCCTTCTGCATCACTGACAAGGGGAAATCACCCCAGAAAATCGAGATGAACTTTCTCGGCCAATTTGGCATAGGTGTCTATTAGGTGAATACCTTGATGGGGTTCGAAGGTGAGCATTTTCTGCTTAGGGTAAGCAGAGATAAGCAATTTGATTGGTTGATGCTTATTAGGTTCTGATTAAGTGAGAGTGAGGACACTTGGTGTATAGCTTTAGCTTTATAACACCGATATACTGACCAAGTTCGTTAATCAACTTTTTCTGCTGGGGGTAAGCAGATCGATAAGAAATCTGATTGGTTGATGCAATGTAACTCAGAACTCAGAGTATAGATTCATTTTATCTTTATCTTGACTAAGTTTAATGTTGCAAATTTTCTGCTTTGGCTAAGGAGCGATAAGCACTTTTATTGGTCAAGACTTTGGAACATAACTCATTATGCGAATGTCTTAACTAAGTCAATAATTAATATTTTGAGCTAAAGCTAATATTTTGAAAAAAATAAATGTTCGATTAATTAATATGTGTCATCTTATTATTTTGGGATTTCGGCGGGGGACATCAGCCTCACTGTTGGCTTGTTACGTATTAATATCGATTATTACAGCGCTTCGTTTTCTTACAATATCTTCATTATGGAAAGTGATACGGACTCGGAATTCGAAGGGTTTTTACCCGAAGATATTTTGGATGGTGATATCGATATTATTAATGCCGTGGGAAGTGATTTTTCCGATATTTCGAGCGAAGAAGACGAGGATCTTGATATTAACAACAGCCAGCGAAAACCAGCATGGCGGCCCGTCTTGCAGTATAACGAGTTTGGCAAACAACATTAAATCCAGTGACCAGTCGGTCATTTTTAGGGCCTGAGCATGGGCCAACAATATATTAGAAGAGGGGAAGAACGAGTTTGATTTATGTAGTTTGTTTGTCGGATTAAATTTATACACGTCAATCGCTGATGAAATGAATCGGTACCATGTGCGACGATGCTAAAAATATGAAAATGGAGAGAAGATTAGGAGAAACGTGACCCCGGAAGAAATTCGAGAATTTTTGGCTTTACGTGTGTTTATGAGTATATCAACGCAGCCAAGAAGTAATATGTATTGGTCGCGAGACTATTATTTAGGTAATTACAAAATTGCTGGTATAATGACCAGAGACCGGTACGTTTATTAAAACAACAGTATTGTGAGTGTTGTAAACAGACATCTTGATTGATGAACTTTACTCATAGACCGGGAGCCCAGAGGGTCGAACCTAGACGAACGAGGTACCAATATCTAACCATATAGTCATTTATATACTAGCCTGGGATATACAGAAATGGGCGTCTGCCGGGGTCCAGTTCATGGGTGTGGCCTTGGCGTCCCCTAGAATGACCCCCAAAATGGGTTAAACTCATACATTCGAGGTACCGGTCGAAACCAATTTTAAATGAAAGAGTACATCTCACGGAGTACTAAATTGCTCATAACAGACGATTTTGACCCTGGGATGGCCCAAACTGACACCCTAAGTATGGACCCATGGGCCTTAAAAAAGGGCTGTATTCATACATTCGAGGTACCAGTTGAAAACAATTTTAAATGAAGGTGTATATCCCATAGAGTACGAAATTGTCCATAACAGACGATTGGGCCCCTGGGATGGCCCAGACTGACACCCCAAAGCCGAGGTTGGGTGGGGTGGGGGAAAATGAGTTCTACTCATACATTCGAGGTACCGGTCAAAACCAATTTTAAACGAAAGTGTACATCTCACTGAGTACGAAAATGCCCATAACAGACGATTTCGGCCCTGGGTCGGCTCAGACTGACACCCTAAATATGAACCCCTGGGCTTAAAAAGGGTTATATTCATACATTCGAGGTATCAGTTGAAATTAATTTTAAATGAAAGAGTACATCTCACTGAGTACGGAAATGCCCACAACAGACGATTAGGCCCCTGGGATGGCCCAGACTGACACCCCAAAGCCGGGATTGGGTGGGGTGGGAGGAAAATGAGTTATACTCATACATTCGAGGTACCGGTCAAAACTAATTTTAAATGAAAGAGTACATCTCACTGAGTACGAAATTGCCCATAACAGACGATTTCAACCCTGGGGTGGCCCAAACTGACACCCTAAATATGAACCCCGGGGCTTAAAAAAGGGTTATATTCATACATTCTGAGGTACCAGTTGAAATTAATTTTAAATGAAAGAGTATATCCCGCTACGAAATTGTCCAAAACAGACGATTATGCCTTGGAATAGCTCAAACTGATACATCGAAGCCGAGGGGGGCAAACACGGGTTAAACTCATATATTCTAGGTACCGGTCAAAACAAATTTTAAATGAAAGACTACACCCCACGGAGTACGAAATTGCCCATAGCAGACGGTTTTGTCCATGGGACGGCGCAAACTGACACCCTAATATGCCCCCTCCTCTCCCTGGGTTTGAAAAAGGTTAAACTGGCAAGTTTTAAAACATTTTTTTCCCGTCATTCGCCTTGAATGTGAATGTAGGTGCAGTGTATATCGTATTTGGCTAGAGTAACCATTATAAGACTATTGGTATAATTTTTGCTCTTTAAATTATTAATGGCATTATATTGTATCTTTGACTAATTATTGGATTCACACATTCTATCGAAATCATGTCTCATGCACTCAAATATTGAGTGACGGATTTACAGATACAGTATACAGGCCGACATGGTCTTCAATTTGAAGGATGATGCCCACATATAAGTGTTGGGTAGAGAACAAGCTAAAAAGAATGTGGGCATCATTCCCTAAATTGAAGACCATGTCAGTCTGTATACTGTATCTGTGTTGGAGTTAGTCCTTTCAGTTGCAGGTACTTGATGACTGCCCTATAGACAGTTTTGTTCTTTTTTGGTGATTTTAATGAGTGGGTTCACAAGACACTACAGTTGCAGTTCTTATGTCTATGATTCATTTAATGATTGTACATGTTGGTGGCAACATGATGCAGTCAGTGTATTTTTGAACCGAGAGCACAAATGGTATTGTGAGGCCTTTTGCATACCGAAATTCCATTGGCCAATCACGCTATTTTACCGACATTTCGCCTAATAGTTTTAATGCAGCAATTGCGGGTGTGGCACAAGGCAGGACAAGCTTACTCTTCCGGACACCTGTTGCCACTGTTTGTCGTGTATTTTGTACACGAGGGGCAGTCCATTTGCTGATTACACTATTTTGCCTATGACGTTTTTAATGACTTGAATTATGTCTTTTGATTTGGATTGTTCGTACTTGGTTTTTATTTTAGCCTACTTCGGAAATACTTCCACAAATGGTCATCAAGCCCGATCGCCGCATCCTACGTATGGCCCATGCACTCTCTTCTTACTACATATTTTAACTATTTTAACAGCCTTTCGATCGCCTAGCTCTCTTTCCATGCTGTGTATTTTCTTCTTACTACTATCTCAGTGGTTAGGACAGTTATCTTCTCATTAGTTAAGACATTTGTCTTACCAAGAATAACAAAGCATCAGTTCGTTTTTACATTTTATATATCAAGCACTGGTTACATATTAAAATACAAGCATAGATTACAATAAAGTCATTCTTTCAATCCCATTCCAGCGAGTCTGCTGATAGACATTGCTACATCTTCTTCCTTCGGAATCCAGCGGCTGTCTGACTTATACCCAGAGATATGATAGCTTTGTAGCTTTGGGTTTGGACCTTCAATTATCTTATTGGTCAAATATGACCTTATTAATGGTTGGTTAATTATCTTAATGGGGTCGAAAACCACCCTTATATAGGCAGTGGAAACTTTAACACCAGAAGTGTCACGCGTGTTATTTTGTTATTAGCCAGAATTAAATTTTACCAAATTATAACTCTTTTTATATGAAATCCGTCACTCATTGTTTGAGTGCATGAGATCTGACTTCGATAGAATGTGTGAATCCAATAATTAGTCAAAGATACGATATAATGCTATTAATAAGTTAAAGAGCAAAAATTATACCAATAGTCTTACAATGGTTAATCAAGCCAAATACGATATATACTGCACCTACATTCATATTCAAGGCGGGAAATTGTTTCAAAACTTGCCATTTGAACCTTTTTGAAAACCTAACGAGAGGGACCAGAATCATCTGTTACGGACCATTTCGTACTAAGTGGGGTGTACTCTTTCATTTAAAATTAATATCATCTGGTACCTTGGAAGTATGAATATAACCTTTTTTTCAAGCCTATGGGCAATTTCTCACTCAGTGAGGCGTAGTCTTTCATTTAAAATTTGTTTGACTGTTACCTAGAATATATGTGTTAAACCCATGTCTGGCCCCTTGGCTTTGGGGTGTCAGTTTGAGCCATTCCAGGGACCTAATCGTCTGTTTTGGACAATTTCGTACTCAGCGGGATATACTCTTTCATTTAAAATTAATTTCAACTGGTACCTCGAATGTATGAATATAACTCTTTTTTAAGCCCCGGGGTTCATATTTAGGGTGTCAGTCTGAGCTGACCCAGGGTTGAAATCGTCTGTTATGGGCATTTTCGTACTCAGTGAGATGTACTCTTTCATTTAGAATTGGTTTTGACCGGTACCTCGAATGTATGAGTATAACCCATTTCCCCCCACCCCACCCAACCTCGGCTTTGGGGTGTCAGTCTGGGCCACCCCAGGGGCCTAATCGTCTGTTATGGTCATTTTCGTACTCAGTAAGATGTACTCTTTCATTTAAAATTAGTTTTGACCGGTACCTCGAATGTATGAGTATAACTCATTTTGTTCCCCACCCCACCCAACCTCGGCTTTGGGGTGTCAGTCTGGGCCATCCCAGGGGCCTAATCGTCTGTAATGGACAATTTCGTACTCAATGGGATATACACTTTCATTTAAAATTATTTTCAACTGGTACCTCGAATGTATGAATACAGCCCTTTTTTAAGGCCCCTGGGTCCATACTTAGGTGTCAGTTTGGGCCATCCCATGGCCAAAATCGTCTGTTATGAGCAATTTAGTACTCCGTGAGATGTACTCTTTCATTTAAAATTGGTTTCGATCGGTACCTCGAATGTATGAGTTTAACCCATTTTGGGGGTCATTCTAGGGGACGCCAAGGCCACACCCATGAACTGGACCCCGGCAGACGCCCATTTTTGTATATCCCAGGTTAGTATGTAGATACCTATATGGTCAGATACTGGTACCTCGTTCGTCTAGGTTCGACCCTCTGGGCTCCTGGTCTATCAGTGCTAATCATTTATAATCTGTTGTGAACTAAAATCCCAAATGGCTAAATCCACACTGATATTCTTGTAAACCTATAATAATATTATATATATTTGGACTAACTATTTTTTTCAAATTGTTGACTTAAAAAGACATTTTAGGAAGAATTATTGACTTGCCAAAATGTATAATTTTGTAATGTGAATGTTTTTTTACTTATGTTTTTTTTTATTAAATAATAACTCTGTTGTTATTTTGTATTATTGATTAAATTTTATACCATTGCAATGCCTGATTTTTTATCTGCATTTGATAATATAAACATTTTTTGATTGGAGTGATAGTTTTAGTGTTATTTTGTTTAATCTACAGTATATGAGATCAATGGATAATCCTTTAATTAGCTCCAGGGAGATAAGCTATTGTCTAGTTAATTGGCTCAGGGAGATTAAGGGGTAGTGACTTAATTAGGTCTAGGGTTCAATGAGTTAAATCGGATAATAACCTCCAGAGAGAGCACAAGCAAAACAAAGGCGATTTGTACAATTAACATATTTTATATAACCCCTGAAAGAAACGATCAATTGTTTGTACAATAGGCCTATTGCTGACTTTAGAATTTTCACATATTGAACAAAACATTTTCTGCGTGTATACGTCAAATCTCAGCCAAGGATTGCCAAATTTCCAGTTTTCTTTGAATTTTCGTTTCGCATGTACAATAGGCCTAATTAACTGACTTTCAAATTTTCACATATTGAACAAAACATTTTCTGCGTGTAAACGTCAAATCTCAGTGAAGGATTGCAAAATTTCCAGTTTTCTTTGAATTTTTGTTTCGCATGTACAATAGGCCTATTGCTGATTTCGGGTAATCATTAATCGTAGTGTCAAATTCATTTCGTCTAGAGGAGCCAACGTCAGACTCTAAAACACTTCGGCGGCAGTAAGAAAAAAACGCTGACAGTTTTCTCACTCTAGAATTGTCGCTGTTCAACTCGCTCTTTCGTTTTCGACTCTTGGTGATAATATAATTTGAAATAATAATTTCAAATTAGCCATGCAGTTGTATACATGTCGTATGAACCCACTGTAAACAAAATTCAACTATCAAAACATGTAACTCTCTTTGAAAAGAGTTGTCGGACAACGGTCGGCCATTTTGTTTTTGATTACTTCCCTTTGTTTTAATTACGCAACATCAATAGTCACCGCTAATCTTTTTGTTAAGGTTAATTAATTTGATGAGTACTGCTTAGATATAGGCTTTATTATCTGCAATTATCAATCAGTTGACCATTATTCCCAGACAATTGTTTAGTATTACTTATGACACGTTCGGGATTTATCAGCAAGTTGATTGATTTATAGTATGCCGCTATGGTCAATCAATGATAAATACGATAAGAATTTTAAAAAAGAATCGCCAATACCCCAAAACTTTATCGCCAAAGTTATCGCCAAGTAGAAAACTTAATCGCCACTCCCATGATTTTATCGCAAATTGCGACTTTGGCGACCGACAGTGTGAGCCCTGGAATTACGCGACAATCATAATATTCCCTAAATGTATATAAATGTAGATTTCATTCACTTTTTATGTAATTTACAGCAACTTTATATGTATTTATGTTTTATCCACTTTTATAATGAATTTATTATGTTGAACGTATAGTATAACTTACATACTGCCCGAGGAGTCGATCAGTTTTAATTTGAATGCTGGTATGCAAATACATGTAGTTGTTGTTGTTTTTATCGGCACCATAAATAATTTAGAAACGAATCGTTAGTTTATTTTCGCTACCCGAAATGGAACTAAGACAAACTACAAGTCCAACATTACTACGAAAACTCGGAAAATGATTACGTGTCAATTGGGGCGTTACATGTTTCGTTTATATCCCGTGACAATTCTGTAATTGCATAAAAAGTTCTTACAGTGCCTTACTATTGCATTATACGCATCTGAGAATTTAATTACCGGTAATTCAGCAGGTATTTAACAATTGTTTACATAACCATTGAAAGATAGTTAGCTGGCACTGCCAGGCAGGATACGCCCACATTTTCGAGAGATGGATAGAGAACAAGCAAAACCAAAAGTGATTTTTCCTACAATCAAAGGCCATAATACATTAAGTTACAATTTGATATGCACAAATATCGAAAAGAGTCAAGATCTTTAGGTTATGAACAACATATTTTATTGTAAATAATATAGTTTATGATGCAGGATGAGCAAAGTTTAGCAATTGGCCACTCTATCTCTTTACCCATTCACTTTAAATAATAAAAGTACTATCATTGTAACTATTAGCTTATAGGGATACAATGTTTCAGCCTGAAAAATACAGCTGTCTTTAGTACACTCAGGTCAAAAAACATGTGATAGCTGCATGGTTCCCCCAAATGGGCAATTATGATTGGGTTGTCCTTATTCACTTATCCAATGAGCTGGGTTGGTGACTAGTTCACTACCGCTCAGGTATAAACAGGTCTTTTGGGTTTTTAATCACACTGAACAAGCAAGGAAGGATTTTTTCTCACTTTAACTATATGTATTATTGGTTAAACATCTTAATTGATTAGGTATCCATTGTTTAAAATTCCCTCCCGCCACTCCCTATTTTATTTAATTTTCATTTCAGGTTGTTGGGCGCTTTTTACCCCACCTTTGCTTTCCGTTCTGTCATTTATTCAGTTTAGAGAAGTTATTTTGGAAAATTATATATGTATATAATGCATGATATTGTTCATATGTGGTTACCAGTGTCCGAAACAAACATTTTCCAAGCACAGGCCCGGAGGACCTGTGTGTCACATGATCATGTCGGTCCTTCAGGCGACACGCAGGCCCAACCAATAATAATATTTATAGTTTACAAGGCATTCCAAGCGAAGCGCAGAACGGAAAGATGTACATTATTTTTCATTTTTCATTCAGGTCCTGGCTTGAAAAACATGTCAGTAATATTCCTGAATAAATTACTATCGTTGTTTTTTGGATGGATATAAACTGAAACAACACAATAAAATGGTATTTCTTCATAACACAATTTGTAGTTTTTGTCTATTACGTAACTTGCAAATATGTTTTTATTCATTCCCCCATGAATCAATGATAAACACACGGCGACGGCACTGTGATCGCGTGAAAACCATAATTAAAATTGCTTTAAAAAAAAATTCCGTACCACTATGCTATATAGCTGTCAATGATAATAACGATAATGTGTTTAAAATTAAGCCTCTGTCAGCATCTGTACAAAATAAAAAAAATTATAACTAGCATCGCTGGTTAATTGACCTAGAATGGCTAGAAATTCCAACCGATGTCCCGTGTCATCGGCAGATTTGACTTGTAAGAATTTGTCGGAAAAATACATTATTAATGATTGTTTCTAGGTGTATTCGGTGTTCCATCAGAGGATTATATTCAACTCAGATTTAAATTTCATTAACATGTAGGCCCTACTGGTCAGTGAAACCATTATAAACGAATGACCCAATTTTGTACAGAGCGTCGAAGAAGCGTGATTCTCGGGCGAGATGCACAATCCATGCCACGGTATGACTGTTAATGTTATTGTAGCCAACAAGCAAGCTGATGGACTACTTGATGAAAAATTATTAATTAACCCGTTAAATTTAGCCCGAAAGTAGATTAATTTATAGTTTTACAAAGCCGACAATAAAAACCAGTTACAAATCAGAAGCTGGTTACGCAAGTCAATATGGAAAAACAGCAGCTTCCGTTAAACAATAATTGTCAACTAATGAACTATTGGAGAGAGAGAGAGAGAAATGGGGTTTAACGTCCACTAAACACAACTAGGCCATTTCGGGACCAACACATGGTTCAATTTTATTTCAATAATTAGCTTGCGCGTAGTCGTATGTGGACACTAGCTATGCGAGATAAGAAGGTGAAGGCCCGGCGGACACGAGTGAAATAGGCCAGCAGGAGTCCTCCGATAAATCAGTTGGCCTCGGGCCTCCGGACCTACGTTTGTGTCGAACACTGGTGGTTACTGAATAAATGACCTTTTTACAAACAGATTCTGTTTTGTCAAATCTTTGCAATGGGCAAGCAAACTAGCTTGTGGGAGGATATAGCGATAAAAGCTGCTTGGTGCTGTGTCCGTCGCAATCCTGGCAATCATAAATGCAATTATAGTTCCATCAAAATCAAAATTACAATTGTTACCTCCACAGGGTCCACAACTTTGATATACCATATTTTTACACTATTCGCATACAAACGGAGGCCATTTGTATTTGTATTTGTGCCTATCGGAACGTAATTTCCTGAATTATGGCCCCTGATTGTCCGAAAAATCACCTATTTTATCTTGTGGTCCCTCTGGAGGTCACAATTATTATCCGATTTAAAAAACTGTTTGATTATATCACCGTTACACCCTAAGGGAGGTTGAGTTTGAATTTCGGGAAAATCGGACCAAAATTGCTATACAAAATGGCCGCCGTTTGTATGCGAATACTGTTAAAAAAATGTATATTAAGGTTGTGGACCCTGTAGAGATCACAATTTTAATTCGATATTGATGAAACTTGAAATGCATAGTTATGACCCAAAGATCTTGGTTCCTTTCGATATTTGCGCATATCGGATTGTAACTTCCTGAATTATGTCCCCTGATTATACGCAAAATCTTTGGGTTATAACCATGCATTTCAAGTTTCATCAAATACGAATGAAACGTGCAGTTGGCTATTTTTAGATTTGTTTTCCTTTCAATCACGGGAATGCCGAGAGTTCAAACGATTATTTGACAACTTACGTTCTTTTGAAGCCAGTCACATACAAATCTGTTCTGCATTAACAACTCTTAGCATTGTAAATTTTGTGAGGTGATAAATTCAAATGTTGAACGTTATTGAAAATTTATTTGTGTTTTTAAATTTTCTGTGATCTACGTCTTATGGTTTTGTGTGTTTGCATATTCATACACATGGAAATTTATAATTTTATGGATTTTATTTCGATAAAGGTAAGATCCTCCATAAATAGAGTTGTAACTAAAACCGGATCTTAAAAGCGTTTTCATATTTAGCAGAATGTAACACTGCTAAGTGAGACATGAATTTTGACCAGACATAAAATGACGAATGCAAAAAGATAAAATGGCTATGAGTTACGGGTTGCGTGGTACTCATTTCAACACGCAAAACAATAAACTGGCAATGATTTATCGTTTACGTGGTACTCATTTCATCACGCAAAACAATAAACTGGCAATGAGTTACCGTTTACGTGGTAATCATTTCAACACACAAACCAATAAATGGTCAGAACACAAGAATATATAGACATACGGTAAATTTAGCTTATCGCTTTATACCCTTATATATTTTAATTAGGATCTGACTGCTGGACAGTGTTTAAAATTTCCGTCGGTCCGTCGGCCCGGCGCCGATAAATAACTTGGCGGGCCGACATTTTTTTATTTTGAAGATGGTTGGTTGGCCCTGTGGGCCGACTGTTTTTGTCGGGAAAAATGTGTGTCATGGATATTTTGTTCATGGTTAATGGTTCTAACAAATTCTCCTTTGAAAATATTTATATTGCTCCTATTTATATCCGGAATATATTTCATTAAGATAATAAACAGTATTTTATTATCGGAAATGAAAATAAACTTGTCCACTGAAAAAATTAGCGCGGCAAGACATTATGGTTGTAGGAGTGAGGTCCGTGCTTGCAAATATCAGCACACTCCCCGAGCTTGGCTGAATATTATTTAACCACTTTAAACAAGTGAAGTGTGGAATAGATAAGTTTGTGTTCCGATAGAATGCCTAACCTGCGGTCTTATTTGTCTTTATCCGTACATAATCCGGCATATTCCTTCAATTGTGAAATCCAACGTGTGTGCTACTGTGCTACGAAACTAGGTCAGTCCATCTACTGTACTGACTGTCATGATCCAAGAATAAAAATTCACGTGATATAAATCCTTTGTCTTGTAAAAATGAAATTGAAAAAGCAGAGCGGAAAATTCCCTGAAAGCCTAAATACTGGTAACAGTAACAATTAAATTCCAGCAAGAAACGAATGGCTTTTCCCGCCATTCTTTCTAAATCTCGTGGTTTATTATCAGACTTGATTATCAAGTCTATTTCGTTATGAAGATTTCACTACCGTAATGGAGGAAGAATAATACCAAAGAGTTTATTGTTTCATAAATATGGGCTAACCCAACGTGTGACATCAGGTCAGTTTAAAAATAATAAAAAATGATGTGTCGTTTGTTAAACAGCATTGATAGTTTACTTTCATTTTGAAAGAGGTCACAGTCTTTCATTTCACAGTTCCACACATCATGATGAGTAAAACAAATCAAATGATTGTTGCTACGGTGGTTGCTACCGGACAGTAAATTTAACATGTTTATTGAAATGTAAGACGTATTAATCTATGTCTCGTAGGACCTTGGCCTTAAATGCCAGTTTCATTTTATTTAAATGTACAATATTTTCTGTTATCTTTTTGAGTGAAGCACTAAAGGCAAAGGCCAATTTTAATCGTATTCTTAGATTTCGATGTGAATGGAATTTCGAGATAAACTGTCAGTACCGGTACTATAAAGTAGACCTATAATTAGCACTTAGATTATTACAAGTGAATATTTACTTATTACAGAAAAAAAAAAATATCTGGGGTAAAATAGGGGTGGAATGATTTTTTTTCTTTCTATACATGTATTAACATTAAATCCTTCAAAAGTTAAAATTGTAATGTGTACCAGTCAATCAATATTGAACACGAATTTTAACTTTTAAACCTATCCTAAATGGCTGTAGGTAGAAGACACCTACGGAATTTAGACATTTAAGGCATTTGGGGTGGGGTAGTGTAGGTGTGTTTTAAAAATGTTTAATATTTATTGGACCCACAAGTTAATGTTAGGACCTACAACTTTCATGAATGGCGACTACCAGCGGGTCCTGTTGGCCTACAACTTTTCTTGACGAATTTTAAACACTGCTGCTGGATATAATTATAAATGACGACATTGTTTTCTCCTTAATACGAGAATACACACCGGGTCATTCGTTTTTAACCCTTGGTTATTTAACATACCCAGTACAGAAAACGCACCGTCCAAGAGTTTTTCCCTCCTAGCGATAATTAACTTAACTTTCAGTCCATTTTTCACCCTTGTTAATTAACACACCTTATCTAGAGATTTTAAGCCATAATGGGGAGTTCTAATCAATTTTATTTTTCATCGAGATATGTAGGTATTTACCATTTTGCTTGTTTTTTATGATGCTAACGTACGTTTTCACCCTTACCTATTTCTCAGTGTCTATGTGTACACATCGCCAGAATCAACCCCACAATGGCAGTGCAATAAACTCGTGAGAGAGTTATACATGTACTGGCGCCCAAAAAATCACTGTTGCCCAGTACATGTCTTACTTTGGTGTTATTCCAATTCGATTTGGTGGTTTACATCCACTGACACCTGTCTGTTGATCCATTTGATATTATAAATTTCGAGGGTAAAAGTTCACAAATTAAAGCAATCAAATAATTAAAGGAGCTAAATCGTTAACATTTGGGATCTAGAAATTGACAAAAGTTGGTCGCAACGCATATAATACTGTAATATGAATGTATATAAACTGATTTACATTAAATTATTTTCGTTTTTACTCCAATTTCAAATCAGTTATGTTTGGCGAAATAAGCCATTCAGTCTCAATCCAGTTATTCCAGTCTACATATGCCGTGTGATACAGTGCAATGTGTCTAGCCTAGTCCCCAGGGCTGAAGCGCATTATGTTACACGATTTGTGTACCAATGTTAGAAAAATTATTTTATCTTAAATATCGGATATCAGAAGCTCATCTTTTCCCGGTAAGTTTACATCATCAATGTTGATTTAAATTGACCAATAATAAGTGTTTTCGATGTCAAAGATTTTGGAGGAATTTGAGTTACGGACTTGGGTCCTTTAATGTTAATAATAAGGGAAATTTTTGACTCAAGTGTATGTTCAAAGGCATGCTTTTGTATTATACCCAGACATGTAAACCACAGGTGGGAAATAATTAAAGCAATAGCATTTGAACAATCAAAGAATTCATACTGTGCTAAAGAACATGTATATTCAAACGTATGGTTTCGTATGGCACCCAGATGTGTGACCACAGGTGCGAAAAGTCCATAATGTCAGCTGTTTCGTACTTAGTTCGATGAGAACAAAAATATATATTATACACTTTATTAATTTATATTAATACATTGGTATTTATACTATACATTGGTCACCTATTTCCGAACTTGATAAATAACATTGATTTAAATAAATGTACCGTAAATAAATACTGAATATACATAATAGATATAAATAAATAATAGATGTAAATAGGTCTAAATGTAAAAAAATAATAGATGTAAATTGTAAAAAAATAATAGATGTAACACTATATTTATATCTATTATTTATTTGCATCTATATTTTATTTACATTTAGACCTATTTACATCTATTATTTATTGACATCCATTAATTATTTACACTATATACCTCAGAATGCCTCGTTCGGCATTTTTGTCCAAACGAGGTTAAAAAAAATGCCTTGTTGACTGCAGTTCCAAAACGAGGTATTTTAAATTGCCCTTTTTTGGAACGAGGTATTTTGTTCAGAACGCGGCTCGGTAAAATCGCCTTGTTTACTAAACATATTTTTTTCAAGATAGTTATTCGCGCTATTTTCTATCAGCGAATTTGTAAAATTAAAATTTATGTTATTTAATACGAAAATAAACAAGTCCAAACTTTGATATTATAATCAGAGAAATAGGAAAGGCCAGAATACAAGCCATAGGTGAAGGTGTAAAACTATTGATTCATGAAGACACACAGCTACATTGCCTTGATTAATTTATTGCCCAATCAGGTTTAGGTGTTCAGTAACAACTGTGGTGTTGTGAAAGCTAAATTGGGGTTGTAAACTAATCATGGAAGCTGTGTGTTTTACAGGTTTAGTCTCACTTTCCCCACATTTGAATGTTTTGATAAAGGATTAAGAGGTAAGTAGACCGTGGGTGTAGGGCTATAGTCTGTTTTAATTAATTATACTGTAACTGGTGTAAACTTCTGACTTCCCACCATCAGTAGATTGGGGAAATAAGTGAAATCTGTTTACTAATAAATTTACATTGTGAGCTGTTTTGATGTAATAATTAATTTGTAATAAAACCAATTAAACTATTGATATTTAATCACAGCTTATCAGTTTATTTATATAGCTCCTCTGAATTACAAATGGTTATTCCAAAATGGCGAATGCTCTGGTTAACTTTAAATACATTGCTAATACTAAAAGTGGTCAGAATTTAGTGTTGGATGGTTTTAAATTCATAGTTAAGTCTAGACGTTATACTATCATATACTGGGAATGTTTCAAAAAGTAATGTACATCCTCTTCCTCGACATTATCACACTTCAGAGGAGGACACGATAGCAGTCCTGGAGGTTGTAAAGAAGATGAAGGCCAGAGTCAGAGCTGACTGCAGAGCTATACAATTTATATATCTATTTTTATTTAGTTTATATATGTATCTGTTCAATATATATCTGTACTTATTATATATCAAACTTTATAACTATTTATACTATAAAAAGGTATTTATTTACTATGTTGAAGTGTCACAAACTTGATTACAGACTGTACTTTAAATCCCCTTAAGTTAATATATGCATATATAATTTATATATCTATTTTTATTTAGTTAATATATGTATCTGTTCATTATATATTTGTACTTATTATATATCAAACTTTATAAATATTTATACTATAAAAAGTTATTTATTTTCTATGTTAAAGTGTCACAAACTTGATTACAGACTATACTTTAAATCGCCTTAAGTTAATATATGCATATATAATTTATATATCTATTTTTATTAAGTTAATATATGTATCTGTTCATTATATATTTGTACTTATTATATATCAAACTTTATAAATATTTATACTATAAAAAGTTATTTATTTTCTATGTTAAAGTGTCACAAACTTGATTACAGACTATACTTTAAATCGCCTTAAGTTAATATATGCATATATAATTTATATATCTATTTTTATTTAGTTAATATATGTATCTGTTCATTATACATATGTACGTATTATATATCAAACTTTATAAATATTTATACTAAAAACTAAAAAGGTATTTATTTACTATGTTGAAGTGTCACAAACTTATTACAGACTATACTTTAAATCCCCTTAAACCCCCTTTGTTGTTTAATCAGTCATGGCCTAGTGGACCTTGACTCTAAACAATAGATGTGGGGAAAGTGAGACGTCCCCGTTTTACACCTCCACCTAACTGATCTCGCAGACAACAAATTAGTGTTTATCTGACCTAAATACCACAAATAACCCATTCTTATTAATCAAAAAAAGTATTAAATTTCATCACATATTTCCAATACGCCAGTTTATTTTTTATATTGGTACGCATTGTCAACACATCCTTCCAAACAGCATATTTACCGAAGCCTGCAAGCAGGCTATTGTCAGACCTTTGATTAAGAAAAAAGGCCTAGACAAAGAAACTTTAAAGAATTATCGACCCGTTTTAAAATGTACTTTCCTAGATACATATCTTGAAAAAGCTGCTTTGGCACAACTGCACTGCTACTTTAAAGAAAATGTCCTATATGGTAAATTCCAGTCTGCCTATCGAGAAGGACACAGCAGAGAAACTGCCCTCTTGAGAGTGGTGAATGACACACTTCGAGCTCTGGATAAAAAACACGATCTTATTCTAATACTCCTTGATCTCTCAGCTGCTTTCGACACTATCGACCAATCCATATTGATCAGTAGATTACAGTCACATTTTGGAATAACTTAGGCACTGTGTATAAATTTAAATTCAATCGGATATTACCTTTAGCCTCTAGAGCTTTCACAAGATTTTTCTAAGTGATCAAGGGCCATAACTCTAGCAGTAATTATCGGATATCGCTGAAAATCCCTAGGCTTCTTTGTCTCATGGCCTTAAACACTGTGTATAAATCTGAATTCAATCAGATATTAACTTTAGCCTCTAGAGCGTTCACAAGATTTTTCAAAGTTATCAAGGCCCATAACTCTGGATGCAATTATCGGATATTGCTGAAAATCAATAGGGGACTTGCTCTGAAGACCTTAAACACTGTGTATCAATTTAAAGTCAATCGGATAGTAACTTTAGCCTCTAGTGCGTTCACAAGATTTTTTGAAGTAATCAAGGGCCATAACTCTGACAGCAATTACCGGAAATCGCTGAAAATCAATAGGGGTCTTCCTCTCATGACCTTAAACACTGTGTATAAATTTAAAGTCAATCAGATATTAATTTGAGCCCCTAGAGCGTTCACAAGAAATTGTGGACGATGGACGGACGGACGGACGGACGGACGGACGGACGGGGGCGACGGCAATATACGACCACATTTCTATGTGGGCGTATAACAAGAAAAAAGACATTGGGTGATTGTCATACTGTGTTTATATACCTTGTGTAGCAGGTCACATGCTGGATTGTATACACGGTTTTACTTTTAGTTTCTTTAAACGTTGAACTTCGTGCATTTTCTAGTATCATAACAAGAAATATGCATTCATAAATCCTCGAGCCCTCGGGCTATATATTCATATAATCCTTATATGCTACCGAAGATCCATAAAACCAACAATCCAGGTCGACTTATCGTCTCAGCGGTCAACTCACCCACAGAAAAAATTTCCGAATTTCTAGATTACCATTTAAAACCTATTGCCATGGCATCAGAATCATACATCAGAGATACCTCAGATTTCCTTAACAAACTACGGAATATTAAAAATATTCCTCAATATCACATTTTATGTACTGCCGATGTATCCAGCCTCTATACCTCCATCCCACACAATCTAGCTATGATATCCTGCAAAGAAGCACTCCAAAAAATGAGAAGATCAAACCACACATACCTGGATCTTATTACGATTCTTAAACTTCATACTAAAAGGCTATCAAGTTCAACGAAAAATACTATCACCAAATTTCAGGCATCAGCATGGGAACCAAATCAGCACCTAATATAGCGATCCTAGTTGTGAACCAAATAGAAACAGACTACCTCAAAAAAGCTAAGATCAAACCTACTGTATGGTGGCGCTACATTGATGACATTTTTTTCATTTGGCCATCCCGTTGAGATTTGGCCATCCAGTTGAGATGAATTAATTTCATTCATGGATGGACTAAATCACCATACTCCTGGAATCAAGCTCACCTTAGAACACAGTATTCAATCTATTAACTTTCTTGATGTCACCGTCTATCGGGATTCTAACTTTCACCTTCAAACCAAATTATATTGCAAACCTACCGACTCATTTTTTTACCTCAACTACACTAGCCGTCACCCTACTCACACCATAAGAAATTTATCCTTCAATCAAGCACTCCGGATAAAAAGAATATCCAGCACATCTAAAGAACTGAAAAAATCTCTTATTCTATTAAAACAACGACTAACCCGCAGAGGATATCCGAACAGCATCATCCATCAAGGAATAATATCCTTACTTACACCACAAAGTTTCTATCAAAAACCAACCTAAAAATCCTAGAGACACTGAATTTCTTCTAAAAAGCCAAGTCAGAATATGCTACAAACGAAATCAAAATCTAAGAGATATACTCATAAAATCAGACATACCTAGCAAAGATATCAGTAAACCAAGAGGCTGCTACAAATGCAAAAGAAATTGCATTTGCTGCAAACTACTATTAGAATCCACTTCAGTTAAATCTAGCTACAATGGCAAAACCTATAGAATCAACAACAATCTTGACTGTAATACCAATTTATCATCTATCTAATGACTTGTTTAAATTGCCAGATCCAGTACATCGGGCAATCCGGCAATGCACTTAAAGTCAGATTATACTGACATACCAACGATATCCTAAAATTTAATGATACCCCAGTAGCCAAACATTTCAGTAACTCAGGACATAAATTCCAAGTACAAATTATCGCCAAAACGTCACGTAACACCAACGTCCGTTTACGTCATGAAGAATCGCTCATTGACCTCCTAGCAACCCAAGCTCCAGGAGGTTTGAACGAACAAAATTAACTACAAAGATGGGTTTCGAATGTGCTTTTTGTACCAAACTTTTCATTAACGCAAGCAATGGTAAGAGAAATATAAGAAATGTCCACAACACCACTACCATAAAGAAGAAACGAATTAGCGGCTTAACTTACAAGAAGTCAGCCAAGAAAACAGAAAACTACAAACACATCAAAGAAGATTCAACCCCCCGTAATAAGAACGAAAGTAAAGTCAATATGAAAAAGAAACTACGGAGATCCTACCGCCTTCTGAGTGGATCAAACCTTTTGAAGTTCGTATATATTCACGGATTCAAACATGAACTCAAAATCATCAACAATAACGCAGTCACTATCCCTGTGGAAGAAGAGCATCCAGTCCCCAAGAATACCTACACTGATACGTCCACAATAGAAGAGAATAACGAAAAAACAGCTACAGCTACAACCATATTAGAAATGATCAACTCCAATTATTAAAAGTCGCGAAATCAATTTTTTATATTATTACCGATTTTTTAAAATTAAATATTTTTATATCATTTAAATAATTTTAAAATCATTTTAAATAATTCTAAATAATTTAGAATAAATTCTAAAATAAGTTTAAATAACTTTTTAAATAATTTCTTTTTAAAAAAAAATATGTTTTTTAATCTTAAATTAAATTTTTTATCTTGTTTGTATTGTACATAAATTTAACAATCTTTACTTTTTTAACAATCTTTAATTTTAACAATCATTTGTATATCTATAAATTTAAAAATCCTGTGACGTCACCTCCTTTGTTTGTATATAAGGCGTCACAGGATTTATTAAAATCATAAAAACGTTGGATACATAAAGATCTTTAAAACTACCAAGTCTGTTGCTGGTTTTGTTTTGGCGGGGATCTTTTAATTTTTCATATTCTAAATATTTGAGAACTTTTTCAAGATTGAGAACAAAAATGTTCTCAAATGGTTTTGTGAACTCCATTTATTTTGAGAATTTTGCCAAGGAACAGAACCCTCTTCTGACAGAAAATAGTTTTTCAGACGGTCTTGTTGAGTTTTCGCACTAACGTTTGAGTTTTTATTTGTATTGCTACTTCGTCTCATGACCTTAAACACTGTGTATAAATTTAAAGGCAATCGGTTATTAACTTTGGCCTCTAGAGCGTCCACAAGATTTTTTGAAGTGATCAAGGGATATAACTCTGGAAGTAATTATCGGAAAACACTAAAAAACAATAGGCTTCTTCGTTTTATGATCCTTAAACACTGTGTATAAATTTAAAGTCAATCGTATATTAACTTTAGTCTGTAAAGCATCCACAAGCAATTGTGGACGCCAGACTGACAGGGGCAACGACAATATATGACCACATTTCAATGTGGGTGTATAAAAACAGTCTTGCAACTAATTCCGCTTTGGTTACAAATCCATTGGATACTTTTTGCTTACACAGGCTAGAATAGCAGAAAACACATCCCATCCAGGGAGGATGGGCAGGGCAAGGCCAGCTATACCGTGCAACGATTGATTGGTTGTTTGGAATCTGAGTCAGCCAGGTAGGCTATATTGGACCAAATTGAAGTTGCTGTATTCACAGACTATATTAGACCACTTTAAAGCTGCTTTGTTCACCGGCTGAAAAGGCAGGAAAATATGTTTGCAGTCGTCAAATATTCCAAAATTTTCTGAGGGGGTGCCGCGGTCTGTAAAACCATATTTTTTTTCAGGCATTTCGGGTTCTACCTCCCTAACTATCATCAAGCCTATGACAGTAAGCCACAAGTTACAGTTACACAAACAACTGTTTTTAGTTGTGTATATTAATACAAGTAAATAAAATTCAGTTCTCTTTTATTGATGATTTAGAAATTAAGAACTTATTCATCACAAAAGAGATATTGTAAAACCTGTCATGGGCCTTCACATAAAAATGGAACTTTTTTTATTTGGTAAAAACTACATTTCCTGGGCACCAACCACCATGTGACCACGCCCCCCCCCCCTAGTCAATAATATTCCCGTACGCCTATGATTGCAACACGACCTGGCACTTTAATTTCAAGACGGGTATATGTCTTGCTGATTCTGCTTTTAAAAATACCATACATTCACATTGTGAGTGGATATAATTGCCATGGCAATGGAGCTTGATGATAAATTGATGCTAATACATACTAATTTTGCATACCGACTAGTATTAATACTAGTCGGTATGCAAAATTATTTTTTTTATGCCCCATCCCCACTATAAATCTGATAAAGGACACCAATTATCTTATATGAAACAACATTGACAAAAAAACTCCCAGAATAGGAAACGCTTGAAGGATATTTTTAAAATCATGCTGATCACTAACAGCTTAAGTTAAAGTGGTCATTTTATTAATTGGGCTTTCAGACTTTCGTCTGAAAGCCTATTGTGATTACTAAAATTATATTATTTATTATTTATTATTATTATTTTTTGGCGGAGCCTATTTCTCAGCGCCTGTACCAGATAGCGACCTCAAGCCGTAATTTCTATAACGAAACCATGTGGTTGCCGCTCCTTAGACCATATTTGAAACTTCTGCGCAGACCGGAAGTGGCTGAATTTCTTGCAAAAAGGCCGTAGATTCATCAATTCTGTATCTATTGTCGTACAAATGACATTTTCGGAAACACTAAATCTTTTCTCAAATGATAGCAGTTGATAATTTCGAAATTTTGAAACTTCGTCGCTGACTTCTAGCGTTCGAAAAATGAAAAATAAAATTGTAATTTTTCTAAATTTTCAAATTTGACCTACATTTTTGGATACCTGACGACCATCCGATTCCAGAAATATAAGTTTCATCCTGAGTTATCGCCCTTTATTTTTCGATTTTTTAAAAATTTTCTGCTTATTTTGTAAGCTTTAGTCTCGTTTTACAGCTGAATCGACGTTTCTGAAATTCCTGGAACATAAAGCCATATGGTAAGACCATCGGGTAAAGCAATTCCAACAACAATCCGTAAACAGGAAGTAGTCGAAACAATGGCCAATATTTTGAAAAAAACGCAAAAAATTAATGCTTTTGGGGAAAACATGATTTCGCTGTCTGATATCAACAGATTAAAACGATTAACTCATTGACCCCTAGAGCTAATTATGTTATAATAATAATAATAATAATAATCACGTCATTTTACAAGGGTAGCAAATTAGGCCTGAGGCCTTTTTCCAATTTGGCCCTTGGCACAGATCGTGCGAATGATTTCGATCATTACTGCAGGAAGAAACCGAAGAACTCGGGGGGAAACCTGCCTGATCGGACGGGAGACCGAAAATCCCTCTCACTTACAACGATAAAGTTTATGCCCAGAGCTGGGATTGAACCCTCATTGCATTGGTGAGAAGCCGCCTCTCTATCGCCACGGCTATCCGACCAGTTAATTACTGCTTAATCTCCTAAGCCAATTAACCAGACCATAGCCCATATCCCTAGTGTTAATTAAAGGATTATCCATTATTCTCACCTATTGCAGATAACAAGAATCAAAACAAAAACTATTACTCCAATCAAAAAATGTTTATATTACCAAATGTAGAAATAAAAACAGGCTTTACAGTGATATTTTTTTAAAATAAAAATACCAAATAAGTTATTCTTTATAATAAAATGAAGAACTATACTATGTAAAATAAATGATAGGTTTCGTTTATGAATTATAAAGTTATATTTTAATGCTCAATGCATCAAGCAGTAAGCACAATTGGTTATTTTTTTAGTCCACAATAAGTTTTTAGGATTAGCACTGTAAATAAAATGTCAATAGCGAATTTCTGCAGCCGTCCCTCGATTATTTTTTTTTCAAACCTCTCAATCTCATTGTTGAATTTGTCAGCGTGATATCTGACTTTTATTGGTTTAGTCGGTTACCAATGCGAACATATTCAGTCCAAAAAAATCAAATTCGTTCTTACGTTTTAATATGTCTGTTGGCCCTGGCTTCGGACATAAAAATGATTGCCATATAACAGAAATCAGTGTATCATTCCAAATAATATCGCGTAGATTAAATCTGCCATTTTAGTTTAATTTTTAATTAGCTATTTGGTAGCCGTCTTATTCCTCACTCTAATTGCCAGTCAATTCGTTGTCCAGGATACTATTATTGCTGATTTCTACGTCTAATATATTTTCCGGTAAAAAAATCCTTCGAATCCGAGTCAGAATCACTTGCCATAACGAAGTAATTATTAAAAAAACAAAGCGTACAAATATTTAATGCCACTCAAAATGGCGGCCTCTGAAAATTATTTTCTACGGAGTTCATGACCTTAACCCCCCAAATCTGGTGTTATGTCATAAATTTAATGACCTCAATAAAATTTAATCATTAGTTGAAAAATTAAACTATATTTCTATTGGCTAATTTACTTTTGGAAAGCGAATCAGTTTTTCTTATATAACTTTATTGCTCAATAAAACGGTGCATGAAAGATGCCGACAGCAGTCGATGAACTTGAAAATTTTCTCGATTTTCTTCACGTGAGTTTACAACGTAACACCTTGATGTGACCTAGACATTTTATGACCCCAATCACTAGTTGAAACTATTGTTTTATGGGATTACAACTTTTGGGAAATCAAACGTTTTTTTTATAACTTTTATTATTGATCAATAAAACAGTACTAGCGATCGGCCGTCCAAGATGGCGACCGATATGAAAATAATTTTCTCGTGAACTCGCGACCTTATAGCACCTAAACCGTTGTTGTAACGTGTACATTTTTTGATTCCAATCATTAGTTCAAACTATATGTTGACTAGATAATGGCTTTAGGAAGTCAAACGGCTTTTGTTTATAAGTTTATTGATCAATATAAAAGTACAATAAAGATGACGACACCTGGCGTTGAGAGGGAGTCTGACTAAACACTAGTCAGTGACAAGTGGCGTAAGTCGGTGGAACTCAGTAGCAAATTATGACGACACTTGGCGAGAGTAGGACCGAATGAGTTAAGGTATCGTTGGGTGGCCTGAAAATTGCAGTATCGTATGATACCCAATTCTTACAGATACCATGAACAGGAAGTAAAATATGGCATGCTGAAAATCAAGGGGTCCAAACAGTGGCCCCAACTTTTGTTTTGTTGGGCCTGCATTTCAATGTTCTATTTCTAAATTAATTACCCTTGGAAGTGCGAATTTACGCGTATTTGGAAATCTACTGCCAAATCATTTTTTTTAATAAAGCATTTCTTTATATTAAAAAAATATGGGGTTAGGATTAATACCCAATCACTCAGGGCCGGATGTTCTCTTTGGAATAATGGGTTAATAATTGATAGCATTTTTAATCTAATTACACTAGAGGTTGTCACAGATGTTTTATAAATTTAATCTTTATCAATATTAACCCTTACCAGATGTGTCTGGTGCTGGTGGTCTAGGCGGTACATACTGGTTTATTTTTGGTCTCTCCTTATAAATATCTTCTGTTGGTAAATGCTCATGAGCAACTGATCTGGGACCAGAGTTGCGTAGCGCAGCCTGTAAACATTAAAGTAAGATCATTTTCAATAATACATTGTTCACACAAGAAAAATCTCAACCAGCGGTTGCAAGGCAAGATGTGCCCACATTTTGCAAGAGACGGAAAGAGAACAAATTAAATCAAAAGAGATTATTTGTACAATCAGGGGCCTTTAGCCAGATAGTTATCGCCTGAAGTGCACAAATATGGGACAAGACTGAGATCTTTGGAACATAAACATATATTTGAAATTTCATCAAATTCAAATAAAAATTGAGGGTCCACATCCTTCATAATACATAAGATTTTTACGGAATTCAAACTCAACCTTTATTGATGTGTAACGGTGATATATTCAAATGTTTTTTAAAATTAAATACAACTTGTAAGTTCTGGACGGGTCCACAAGCTAAAGATAGAAAGCTGGCACTGCCAGGCAGGATACACGCACATTTTCGAGAGATGGATATAGAACAAGCAATACCGAAAGTGATTTTTCCTACAATCAAAGGCCATAATTCATTAAGTTACAATTTGATATGCGCAAATATCGAAAATAATCAAGATTTTTAGTTAATAAACATGCATTCAAGTTTCATCAAAATCTAATTAAAATTGTGACCTCTACAGGGTCTCTAACTTTGATATACCATATTTTTACACTATTTGCGTACAAACGGCAGCCATTTTGTCTGGCAATTATGGTCCGATTTTCGAGAAATTAGAACTCAACCGTCTGTAGGTCATAACGGTGATAGAGTCAAAAGTTTTTTTAAATCAGATAATAATTGTGACCTCAGGCGATTTTTCAGACAATCAGGGGCTATATATCAGGAAGTTACGATCCGATATGCGCAAATACAAAGGCACTAAGATCTTTGGGTTTTAACCATGCATTTTAAGTTTCATCAAAATCGAATTAAAATTGTGACCTATACAGGGTCCACAAGCATGATATAGGCCTACCATTTTTTAACAGTATTCGCGTACAAATGGCAGCCATTTTGTCTGTCAATTTTGGTCTGATTTTCTCGAAATTCGAACTGAAACCTTCCTTAATGTGTAAGGGTCATATAATCAAACGTTTTTTAAATCGGAAAATAACTGTGAACTCTAGAGGGACCACAAGCTAAAAAAAGACAATTTTGCGAACAATCAGGGGCCATAATTCAGGAAGTTACAATCAGATATGCGCAAATATTGAAAGGAACCATTATCTTTGGGTTATAACCATGCATTTCAAGTTTCATCAAAATCGATTTAAAATTGGGACCTCTAATAGTATTCGCGTACAAAGGGCAGCCATTTTGTATGATGATTTTGGTCCGATTTTCCCGAAATTCTAACTCAATCTTCCTTACGGTGTAACGGTAATATAATCAAACGTTTTTTAAATCGGATAATAACTGTGACCTCCAGAGGGACCACAAGGTAAAAAAAGACAATTTTGCGAACAATCAGGGGCCATTATTCAGGAAGTTACAATCAGATATGCGCAAATATTGAAAGGAACCATTATCTTTGGGTTATAACCATGCATTTCAAGTTTCATCAAAATCGATTTAAAATTGGGACCTCTAATAGTATTTGCGTACAAAGGGCAGCCATTTTGTATGACGATTTTGGTCCGATTTTCCCGAAATTCTAACTCAACCTTCCTTACGGTGTAACCGTAAAATAATCAAACGTTTTTTAAATCGGATAATAATTGTGACCTCCAGAAGGACCACAAGCTAAATAAAGGCGATTTTGCGTACAATCAGGGGCCATAATTCAGGAAGTTACGATCTGATATTCGCAAAGTATCGTCAAAATCGGATAAGAATTGCGACCTTTAGAGAGTTCACAAATAATTGTGGACGGACGTCCAGACAGACAGGGGCGACAACAATATACATTCACATGAATATGTGGGTGTATAAAAAGTATGCCCATCGCTAAAGACTGCCGGAACACAGTATAACTATGTGTTATTCTGGGATTTACTTAGTTAATATCAACAAGCCAACAGTGAGGCTGACGTCCCCTGCCGAAATCCTAAAATAAATGATGACACATATTAATTAATTGCACATTTACTTTTTTTCAAAAGTATCGAGCAATTAAACTGGTTATCAACTATACACTAAGTTTCATCAATCTCTATCATATAGAATCAAAGTTATCTTGTCCCAAAGCATTGACCAATGAAATTGCTTAGCTTTAGCTTGAAATGTTAACCATTGAACTCAGTCAAGACATTCACCTAATAAACATTGATGCCAAGTTGAAACATTCTACCTCAATTAAAAGTAGCATTATGTTCAAAAGTCTTGACCAATCAAATTGCTTATCGCTACTTAGCCTAAGCAGAAAATACTCTCTCACTTAATTATAACCAACGTTATCGTGTCCCAAAGCATCAACCAATCAGAAAGCTCATATCTGCTTACTGGTAAGCAGACAATTAATGTTTATCACTGAACTCCATCAAGGCATTCACCTAATGAATATCTACACCAAGTTTGAACATTCTACCTAAATTATAAGGAGAGTTATTTTGTTCCAAAGTCTTATCGCTCTGCTTACCCTGAGCAGAAAATACTCATTATCGAACTTAGTCAAGGCAATAAAACTATACACCAGAGTTCATCACTCTCACCTAATTAGAACTAAAGTTATCATGTCCCATTTGAAGCATCAACCAATCAAATTGATTATCTCTGCTTGGGATGGCCTAGTGGTTTCGAGCCCTGGTGTGAGCGTATGTAGCATGGAAATAGGGGCGCCATTACGACCTACACTCCGGTTTCCTCCCACTGCTAACGTCTACGCGCAAGCGAGTTATTGAAATAAAAAAATAAAATCATGTTAGTCCCGAAATGACCTAGTTGTGTTGAGAAGACGTTAAACCCCATTTCCCTCTCTCTCCCATGAACACCTTAACTAAGTTTGAACATTCTAGCTCAATTACAAAGAGAATTATTGTGACCCAAAGTTTCAGCCAATCAAAATACTTATCGCTCTGTTAACCCAAGCAGAAAATGCTAGTTGGCTATTTCTTCAGTACAGGAACCCTGCCAATAGCCATGTAAGCACATAGCTACAGTCTTTCACAATGTGAGGAAATTTCTGTCAGTTGTTTTTATCACAGAGAGGATGTTTCTTTGAGATAGTTGAGACAATTTGAAGGACCTGTGTGTGAAATTTGTCATTACCTGTCGCAAAACAATCAAAAAATTCCCTAAAAATTCTACTGAAATTAAATAAAGTACTGTATATGCTTAAACTCACTGCATTCCTGGGCAGTAATTTACACCCAATACTGCAAAACTTGGGTTTTTACACGCCTTCATTTAATGATATATGAGAAAAGTGGGTTGAAGGGATAACTTTCTTTTGTTATTGTCATTTTTTTTGGCCCAGAAACTGGTCCATAAATAACGTAACGTTCTGTCCATTTAATTTACATTTATTTTTGTTTATGAAATAAAGAACCTTTATAATAAAATCGTTTTTTATGCTCCTGTTAGTTATATAGTATCCAAATGTCCATAACAGTTACATTTATGTCATTAGAAAATCCGTAATTTTCGCAAACGGTCGATTCTAAAAGCTAGAGTTATTTTCTGTCCAAGTTAAGTTCCGTTACGTTATGTAATATCAGTCAATCGAAAATAGCTGACAGGACACTCCCACTACCATATTCGGCATCGATAGTTGCGCAGTCAACAGCTTGTCATTTTTCATCCGGCAATCTCCGGTGTTTTTATGCAGTTCTCATCTGATGAGTAAATGCCGATGTTCTGTCCAAAGTGTTACGTTAGAGGTAAGTTACGTTAATTTTTATAATTTTATGGATAACAAAATCCTGAGTATAGACTTTGACATGAAATTAATAGGATAAGAAACTTATCAATGTGCGTTTATCGTACAGGCCAATTCTTTTGAGCTTTATGTAACTCGCCAGAAGTAGGGAGCATTTTTTGCAAAAAGACAGAAAGTTTGAAAGATGGTATCGTAACAAAGACGGAATTATATCGTAACAAGACGGAATAGTATCGTAACAAGACAGAATAGTACCGTAACAAGACAGAATAGTACCGTAACAAGACAGAATAGTATATGCATTACAAAGGAAATTTCCTTTTCATGCTTCTGTTTGCAATGCATCGAATGAAATTATAAATTATCATGTAAATTTCGGCATCCAGAAACGTGCCCGGTGTAAATTGACAGGTTTTTTGATTATTAATTATTATTTTCCGAAGACGAAAAGTGAATGTATAACAAATTCTGCGCTTCGAGAATCGAATGACGTTGATAATACAAGCCACAACTTGGCACAAGGCCAAACGTTTTTGTCACGATCACCTAGTATCATTTTTTTATTGCCGCTATGTTAAATTGTTCGAGGACCCCGTATTATTATTGAATATGAGTTACAAAAATCGCTGAAATTAATGTAGTATTCTTTTTATTGACTGGATTTTTTGATTGTTTATAAATTTGTCAATGAATTCACACGTTTAAAGAATTTATATCGAAGATTTGCAGAACGAATTAACCCAAACATAAACGCGTATGAGCTTTGTCACGATCATCTAGTATATATTTCTATTGACGCTATGTTAAATTGTGTCGAATATCCCCCTGAAAATCGTTGGACACAGCGATATTCTTATTATTATTTACGCGTGATTGTTTGATTATAAAAAGATACGTTACTAAATTGACAAGTTTAAATAATTTATTTCGGAGATTTGCAGCAAGGAACTTTCGTCCGATCAAATAGCGATATTCGGTACATGACGGGAAAATTAATGAATGCCGAAAATTTTACCCGATATTAGCAAAAGTAGTGTATTGTCATTTCAGAGTCATGTCGAAAAAAGCTAACATAAATGTTATTGTCATTTTAGAATCATGCCGAAAAAAGGAAAACTAAATGAAAATGTTAATATCCACAATCAGATTATGAGAGAACAAAGGAAAAATTGGAGTGATGAACAAAAGAAAAAAAACAGAGAATTGAGTAAAATAAGAATGAGGTCTTACAGGGAGCGAAAAAAAGAAGAAAAAGAGAATCAGTCTAAAATTATTGTCAAAACAAGAAAATAGAATGAAGAGGAAGAACTAAGGTTGATGATCCAAAGAGAAAAGAAACAAATTTATAGACAGAAATTAAACAAGCAAAAAAACCGGAGAATTCGAGAGAAAGACAAAATAAGAAAAAGAATGAAAAAAGAGGCAGCTGTCCAAAACACAAAATCTAGAGAAAATTTAAATAAAATGAGAAATGAATGTAAACCTAACTTGGCCAATATAATCAAGACTGCATACAAAACATTTGATGGAAATTCAAAATTGATTCGTGACAAACGTCGTAATTTTGTAAATGCTGTAGCAAGTCAAGTTAAAGCCAAATACAAACACAAAGTATCAAAACTATTAGGGATCAGTTCTAGACTTTTAAAAGTAAGACACGAAACAAACAGAAAACGTCGGAACGATTCTTTAAGTCCATGGACTGTTGAAGTCATAACTAATTTTTTTATTCAAGAGGACAATGCAATAAATATTCCCAATACAAAATCTTATAAAAACACATCTTTAACAGCAGAATCCAGATGCGTGTATGTGTTACAAAAAAGTCTTCAGAAATTATATAATGATTTCATTAAATCGCACAACACAATAAAGGTATCATTCTCAAAGTTTTGTTCATTAAGACCTGATAATGTGAAGACTCAAGACTATAAAAAACTTTTACAATGTCTTTGCGAAAAGTGTGAGAATGTTGAACTAAAATTAAAGTCCTTTAACAATTTACTAAATAAGCAAATTACCGCAAATACAAATTTGAACATAAAGAACTTAAACAAATATGATATTTGTTCAAAAACACTGTGTCCCAAGGGTGAAAACAAATTTCACGAATTAAAATGTATCAAACGAACATGTAAAACATGCGGAGTAGAATTATTACGGAATGAATTAGAATCTAATTTGCAACATATTAATCAAACTTGGTTCAAGTGGGAACTAATAAAAGTTAAAAATCCGAAAACCGATAAACTGATAAATAAACGTCAGATTGTGAAGTGTGAAGGCAGTGCTTCGGAGCTAATTACTGAACTCTTGAACGAGGTTCAATTTCTGGCTGAACATTTATTTGTTGCCTCATGGCAACAAGAACAATTTCGTATTCTTAATAACTCTGTAGATTTTCCGGAAAGGTCGTTAATATTAACCGGGGACTTTGCTGAAAATTTTTCTTGCTTTTCCCAAAATGAAGTACAAGGGGCCCACTGGTCAAAAGACAGTGTGACACTTCACCCAACCATGGCAAAATATAAATGTACAAGGTGTGTGGAGCCTCATATTATTGAGGACATGATAGACATAGTTTCCGATGATCTAAAGCATGATAGTCATGCTGTACATACTTTTATTCACGCCATACTAAATAATTATAAGAATGAAGGTTTTAAAAAATTGTTTTTTTTAACTGACGGCTGTTCAGCACAGTATAAATGCAAGACAGCATTCATGGATCTAAGTCTCTCCCAGAATGACTTTGGTCTGTCAATGGAAAAGGCTTTTTATGGATCAGGACATGGTAAAAATCGCTGTGACGGGGAGGGGGGGATTTTAAAAATGTGTGCAGCAAGAGCAGTTAAAAACTCCCAGTGCATAATTAATAATGCTTTTGATTTTTATAATGTAGTTAAACAACGTTTGGAATTACCCGATTTAACCATAGATGGATCGTGCGCCTTTAAAAGACGCTCAATTTTGTGGGTGCCTTCAACATCCATAAATCGTGTTCGTCCATGTAGGGAAATTAAAACCGTTAAAGGTACCAGGTCTTTTCATTCATTAAAAAATGAAAAATGTGGTGAAATTTGGACTCGAAAACTCTCATGTTTTTGTTATGGATGTTTATCTGCAACAGAATGTGAAAATGTGAGGTTTATCGACGCCTGGCAGTTAGTAAAATTACAGAGAATAAATTGTATCCTTTTATATGTAAAATTATGCATGGTTTAATAATATACCATCTCAGCTAGCTTTTGTTATCAATTCTTGACAAATACTTTTTATTTTAAAATTCATCATAATAATTTGATTGACATGTAGATTCGAAATGTAAAAACTCCCGTCAATTTTATTCCTTGATGAACTGACAGCTGCAATACGAGATGGTGAAAATGGTGAGAATGTTGATAATGATGATAATGATGATATTAATGTTGATCTCTTGGAAAGATCTGATCTTGATTGTGAGTATTTGCCAGATTTCAATTTCTTAAGGCTGACAAACACACATAGTTGTCTGTAAGCCTATAAAATATTATCTAAACAATGCATTTTATAGATAACTGTCAAGCAATAACTTGAGCAACTATATAGGTTTTTTATATTTGTTAAGAGTAAACTTTGATCAACTTTCTTCGCTTATTCATTATTTGCATTCATAACAATATTATAAGAATCCTGTTAATCTTTTAAATCTGTATGATTTTCTCTTCAGTGTCAGCTGGAGATTTGAGCAAAGCTGCATCTTTCAATGATTCTTTTATTGAAAACATGTTGGGGCAGATCAGTGTAAACAATGACGCCAGGTAAGATAAAGTGTTGAGACCTGGATTAATGTGTTTTCAGCAAAATGATGTTATTAGTTTATGAGGAAATATACTGACAATAAATGTATTAAATTTATTTTACTACATTTTAAAACTGTCTTTTTTTTTCATTGTATAGTGGATGTGAGAATCAAACAGATAGTACCACTAATAAACAAAATGCTGTCTCAAGTGTAAAAAGGTATTTGATTTTCAATTCTAAATCTTTATTAAAGCTTTCACATGTCCAGACTAGTGTGCTATAATTTAATCTGATTTAGGACAGTGCTCTAAAAAATATATAAATAAACTAAATACCGGTAAATGATAATGATTAATATGTTAATATTTCTTTTGAACAGTTACTGCCCAGGAACATATGTTTCTGTTTCACATGGTACTCTTGTGTACCCAGCCGTAGTAAGTCATAATGTTTATCTGTTGGAGTTGTACAGTTTACTTTTTTAGATTTTGTTCCATAATTTTGTTGATTGCTTGTTGTTTTGTTTTAGAAAGGTTAACTGTAGTCTCATATACCATAAATTATAAGTGCATAACTACCTTATTGATTTTTTTGGGGATGACCAATGAGTCATTAAGTTCCAAAATAATGTAGAATTAACCCTGTATTTTTGGAATTCTTTCTAGGTTGTTGATTGGCCATACATTAAATATTTTAAACCAGCTGGGACTTCCTGGGTAGAAAATGAGCTGCTACACACAATTATTACTACAGATATTACTGGTGTATTAAAACCGCCAGACATCGAAATGAAAGGCAGTCGTGTCTGCTACAAATTTGAGGTGATTTATTTTACTAAGTTACTCATAACTTTTCAAAGTTAAAAACAAAGCTTATTATAAACCAAGCTACTTGTATAGGATAGATTAGTAAGGCATGCAAATGTTTGATTATCAACTTGTTTTGTCTACATACTCAAAGGTCTAGTTAAATTTTATTTTTATCTTTTCAGATGTAATAATGCCATGATGCTGCTCTACATGATACAATTTTGTTAAAAATGTATTATTGTTATTATAAAAACAAGTTATTAGGCTACCATGTTATATGTTGAAAAATAAATTAGATTTTAAAATTGTATCTTTAGTAATGGATATTGATTTTTTTCCGTCCAGTTACATTACCAATGTGTGCTAGCTTCTTTAACAAGATTGAATTTTAGTGAAATACATGTTACAATTACTGTTATGTTGTTATTTTTGTTAAAAATGTGTTATTGTTTATTATAAAACAAGTTATTAGGCTACCATGATACATGTTGAAAAATAAATTAGATTTTAAAATTGTATCTTTAGTGATGGTTATTGAGTTTTTTTCCGTCCAGTTACATTACCAATGTATGCTAGCTTCTTTAACAGATTGAATTTGAGCGAAATACATGACTGGATTTTTGATATTGAAGTTGATTATTATTATAATTAAACTTGTACCATTAATTTAGAATAAAATTGAATGAATTATTTTGAATATCAACAGAGAAATTACAACTGTAATATTGTCTTATCCATACAGTAGCTTGTTTATAAGAAAAATGAAGATTTAACCAATCCTTGTGCTAAACATAATATTTCCAGTCAGTTGTTTCTATTATTTTTTTGTGTAATTCATTGAGAAGAATGAGTATTATTATCAATTTACTTGATATTCTTATGTAACCTTGAAATATCTGACCCCGCTGAAATTCCGTCCAAGTTACATTACCACCCTGACCACTTTCACATATTTCAATATATTGCTTTGTAGTGATTAAAAGTTATCTTCTAAGAATTATTTTCTGATAATTAGGTTGTTTGAGATTCAGAAAAACCATAAAATCAATATATTATCTTATTTATATATTTTTCAATTCAAACACCCTATACCGAAGAAAGAGCCAGTTATCGAACTTAGTAAAGGTATTGATGTAAAGAAACTATACACTCTCGCTTAATTAGAACTCAAGTTATCGTGTCCCAAAGTATTACCAAACAAATTGCTTATCTCTGCTTACCCTAAGCAGAAAATGCTCATCTTTAAACTCTATCAAGGCATTGAAGAAATAAACAGCTACACCAATTTGAATATTCTAGCTCAACTAGAAAGAGAGTTATTGTGTCCCAAACAATCTGACGGACGGACGGACGGACAGAGAGACGGATTAACCCATTTTAATAGTTTCCTGCTTTCTTCGAAAGGCAGGGAAATCAAAAAAAGGTGATTTTTCATACTATTAGGGGCCATAATTCAAAAAGTTATAATCATGTTTCATGTTTCATCAAAAACGGTTCAAAATTGTGACCACTACAGGGTCTACAAGCTAACAATGTTACTTTTCGAACAATCAGGAGGCCATTATAATCCATGAAGTTTCGATCCGATACATGCCAATATGAAAAGCAGCCAAGACAAAAATTGCTGATGGACAACCCCGTGAATTTTCTCCGGGTCCCCTTTCCCTATACGCAATCGAATTATTGAAATAAAATTTAAAACCATATGTTAGTCCCAAAATGACATATTTTGTGTCAGTTGGACGTCATACTCTATTTCTCTCTCTCTCTCCTGCATCATATCTTTTGGAGGTATTGTCTGAGAACCAGATTTTTTAATTTTAAATGGTCTAAACTTTGAATGACATGGTGTCAAGGTTGTCTACAATACATAAATTTAAAAGTTGACATTACTTTTTAAATATATGAATAAAATTAGAAAAATATATTTACTATTTTATCTGTATTAGATGTAATGACTGATGGAGCCGACTCTATTATACTAATAACAGTATCTTCTGATTCATTTTCTTCACCATCCTATACAAGTTAATGAATTTTACATGTGTTAATTATCTTCATAAAGAATAAAAACCAGCGGCTGCCAGGCAAGATACACCCAGATTTTGCAAGAGATGGATACAGAACAAGCTAAAATTAGTCCTGTGGCTGCCAGGCAGCAGGCCTGTATCTAGCCCAAAAATGTTAGGAGGGCAAGGGCTGCTGGGGGCTACGATGGGGTTTCTGGGGGCGCCGGTGTACCTATAGTTGACGGTCCACGGAGAAGGGTCTAGCCCCCCCCCCCAGACGCCCGAAAAGTTTAGAAAATATGGTTTGCACCTGAGGAACTATGAAAATGTCAGAAGTTTTAATTTTAATTTGAAGGAAGGAATCAGGCTTCAGCGTACCTATATTAATTAATGAGAAAAACGAAAAGTTTTGAATAGGGTTAGAGTGCGACTTGTTTAAATTTTGAAGATTATCACTCCTGGCGCGGGCTTGAATCAATCTCATCACCATCGGGAATTCAACCTGAACATTTCCTACAATCTCCAGTTGGCTTTCTTATAGTGGATTTCTTCGGGCGTCGGTGTGTGGTCGTTTAGTCGCGCTTCCGTCATTGTAGATATCTGACGCCACACTGCCCGACTTCTTTTTCGGGGGCATGTCTTCACACGGTTTAGTATCACACGTTATACAATATTGATGCTGTATGTATCGGGAATAGTAATATACTTGAAAGTAATAAAAAGTTTAATTCCTGCTACTTTACACTTAACGACAGATTCTCGGCAGAAAAATAAACGCAAATTCTAAAAACTCCCTTAAATTACTGCGGAGAACGGGTAAGGACTCCTTGGGTTCTAGTCTAAAGTAAGTTTTATAATATCTGAAATACTTATACGAAAATGACGCTTCAAATCCGGAAAAGGGGGCGCGCTGAATCTATACTTGAAACAATGCGCCCAGGTTTGCGGCAGTATCTGACACCTTTGAAAAAGATCGAGCGCAACCCTGCCAGATCCATTGTCTAATGCGCTATAAACGGCAACAAGTACGGTGTGTAACTTGAACGAGTTCAATATCTAGAATAATTTTGGTAATGAATTCACTAGTGAAATATTAATAACTGGTGAGATTCGCTAATAATTCGAGTGGCAGAACATAAACAGCCCCTGCTGACCTATGATACTAGCTGAGCAATACGAAGAGACTTCAAGTCTATAAACACAAGATAAAATGAATTGTGTTCAATGGAAAGGGCGCCCGCTTTTTCGAGGTGGGGGCGCAGATTTTTCCCAGGGGGGGCAGATTTTTCCCATTGTCTAATGCGCTATAAACGGCAACAAGTACGGTGTGTACCTTGAACGAGTTCAATATCTAGAATAATTTTTGTAATGAATTCACTAATATACCAAGGATGCCAGTGAAATATTAATAACTGGTGAGATTCGCTAATAATAATGAGTGGCAGACCATAAACAGCCCCTGCTGACCTATGATACTAGCTGAGCAATATGAAGAGACTTCAAGTCTATAAACACAAGATAAAATGAATTGTGTTCAATGGAAAGGGCGCCCGCTTTTTCGAGGTGGGGGCGCAGATTTTTCCCAGGGGGGGCAGCTAAAAATCAATAGGCCTCTTCGTCTCATGACCTTAAACACTGTGTATAAATTTAAAGTCAATCGGATATTAACTTTGGCCTCTAGAGCATCCACAAGAATTTTTGAAGTGATCAAGGGCAATAACTCTGACAGATATTATCGGAAATCGCTGAAAAATCAATAGGCTTCTTCGTCTTATGACCTTAAACACTGTGTATAAATCTAAAGTCAATCGGATATTAACTTTGGCCTCTAGAGCGTCCACAAGATTTTTTTAAGTGATCAAGGGCCATAACAGACAGTTATTATCGGAAATTGCTGAAAATCAAAAGGCTTCTTCGTCTCATGACCTTAAACACTATGTATAAATTTAAAGTCAATCGAATATTAACTTTGGTCTCTAGAGCGTCCACAAGCACAGGGGCGACGGCCGGAGGCGACGGCAATATACGACCCCATTTCAATGTGGGCGTATAAAAACTATTATTCATTAGAGTTACAATTTGATATATGCAAATATTGAAAGGATTTAAGATCTTTGGGTTATATACATGCATTTAAAGTTTCATCAAAATCGGATTAAAATTGTGACCTCTACGGGTGGACAACCTTGATATACCATATTTTTACACTATTCGCGTACAAGCAGTGGCCATTTTGTCCGACAGTTTTGGTCTAATTTTCACAAAATTCAACTTCGATCTTTATTACAGTGTAAGGGTGATATAATTGCAACATCCAAAGGGACCACAAGCTTAAAGATAGGTTGCCAGGCAATGAAACATACGTCCACAGTCAACAAGAGTAGTTGCATATTTTACTTTTTTCAGTAATGAAACATTTTTTATAATACACTAAAATCTGATTAAAAGTATCAACTCATTATGTAATTATCAGAAAATCATTCTGGCAGTAATTATTGGAAATCGCTGAAAATCAATGAAATCAAAAGGCTTTTGCGTTTCATGACCTTAAACATTGTGTATAAATTTAAAGTGAATCGGATATAAAGTTTAGCTTCTATAGCTTCCACAAGATAAAGGGTCACAACTCTGGCAGTAAGAATTGATAGGCTCCTACATCTAATGACCTTAAACACTGTGTTTGACCTTCAACACTGTATATCAATATAAAGTCAATAGGTTATTAATTGTGTCCTCTAGAGCGCAGGGCCGTAAAATTCTACTAGCCCGACGTCCGGGACTACCAAAAATCACTTACGGGCTAGTGACCTATTTAGTCGTACCAGCCCGGGGCTAGTGCCCTTTCATTGCTGATAGTCTGTCATTGTATATAACTAGTCATATAGATAAATAAACTGTAAAATATTGCACTTTTAATTTTTCAAATCCAAAGGAAAACTCAATTATAACAATAGTTTTTCTGTAGTAAACTCTGACTAGAAGAAAGGTATGGATATTGTACGTACCTCTTCTATTTATAATGGGGCTAAATATAGATCTCAATCAATACAATTTAAAGTCATTGTGATAATCTTGACTACAATGCATGATATCTCATTTAATAAAAATTAAAGTCTATATGACAATCGGGACTACAATGCATAATGAGGGGTAATACATCAACAAAAAATTCATTTTTTAAAACATAGAAAATATTATGAAAACATGTAATGTATGTCAGAAAGAGATATGAATACATAAAATAACAATTTTGCCGTATATATTCTCAATTGGATCCAAATATTAATTTTGATGGGTTCAAAGGCTACCCTCAAAGACAGACCGTAGATAAAGCCCTTGTTATCCGGACATTTTTAAAGTACAGTAGAATCTGCATTAAGCAGCCACCCAAGGGAATTTTCACCACTGACCACTTAACGGGAGTGGCCTCTTAATAAAATCTCGGTAAATTTGACCGTTGCTGAATCTTGCTGCTGAACGAAAATTCTTTACGGGAGTGGCCTCTTAATAAAATCTCGGTAAATTTGACCGTCGCTGAATCTTGTTTCCCAACGAAAATTCTTTACAGGAGTGGCCTTTTAATAAAATCTTTTTGTGCTGACATAAATAAAATATCACGCTTTGGAAGTGAACATCAATACTGCATCAGTAAATTTGACCTTCGCTGATACTTGCTGCTGAACGAAAATTCTTTTCTCAAATCTCGGACATTTATAACTTCTGTATACTACTTGTCATTTGGTACCAACCTTCGATACTACTGTCTACCAGTGGGATGCATTCAATAATATTAATCCATTATTGTGAAGAAAATCAATGAATTAATTTTATTTTATCAAAAAAGCACATGAACAATAACCCATCACTCATTTTATCATCGATTTGCAAGGGGTGCAACTCTGTATGTAATATTATAGGAGGGGCTAAAACATCTGTTTAATAACAAAGCGGCAATGGAAAAGAGAAACTATAGATGATCGTGACAAAACTCGGTACATTTATTTTATTCAATCGGTATCAAATAATGTGTCGTTACGCGTGAAAACAATGATCAGGTTAGTCATTTAATAAAACAAAAGATTAATTAACAGATAATCCTGGGTTGATTGTTATTTTTACATTTCTTTTTACCTGATCAGTGGGGGTCCAGGTAATTAACTACCACTCACGGGAATAGCGGGGGTGTTACAAAGAATGACACGATGGTATCTCACTCAACAATGGCCCTTGAATGAGCGATGTTTTGTTGAATTTATTAGTTAAATAGTGACCGCTGGCCGAGTTAGAGGAGTGACCGTTGAATTAAGAGATGAAACAATAGAATTTTTACGGGGGGATTTATCGTGACCGCTTACAAGGAGATGTCGCTGAATAGGAGTGGCTGCTCTTACAGATTCTTCTGTATTAAAAAAGAAATAAGCTCACAGTGGGTCTTGATAATCTAGACTACCACCTGGCTTTCCTCCACATGGTTCAACTCAGTTCACGCTTGATTGCTTATGTAAACAAATAAAAAATCGTCTCCTATATATTATATATTATTAATAGAATGATTAATGATTAACCGGAGAATTTTTTCTCTGACATTACTCAAAGTGGGTTCCCATCTCTCACAATTTCACACTTCTCGCGAGATAACTACTTTTGTTGTAAGTTAAATCGTAGAAATAGCGTTGTCCCGTGCCGTAGCTTGTCATGGAGTTGAAAAACATTCGTCTTTACGACTTATATACCCTGTATACTACCAAATACAGTTCAGTTAGAAAGAATACATTTAAAGTGCTCAAATGGGAGACAATCTGGAGTGTGACATTAATGACGATTAAAGTTTGTAATTGTCAAACTAAAGAGTAGTTTGACTCTAGCCCGGGGCTAGTGGATTCAAAAATATTTTTACACCCCTGCTAGAGCGTCCACAAGAGTGTCTGACAGTAATTATCGGAAATCAATGAAAAAGCGATAGGCTTCTTTGTCTCATGACCTTAAACACTGTATCAATTAAAATTCAATCGCATATTAAAGAGCACATAAGACGACAAATTGAAACTTGGCGTAGTGATAGACAGTGGTTATTATATGCACATTACGGAAAGTTAATATAAATCTAATAAAAATCAAATCAGCTATCTTAACCTATAGTGGCAAAAATAGACCTCCCGTAAAAACGACTTGGCCAATTATCGAAAACACTCTTAATCCCCTCAGACTCCAGTGACGTCACAGTGACCGAATGCATATTCAGAATGTTTATTCCTTAATTACCTATATACAGCCGGCCTGTGTATTCATTAACGCCTGATTGATTCCTTAATCCCCTAATTAAATAAAACAACTGACTACAGAATAATCTGTTTTGTAATTTAGAATTTGTTTTATAAAGCCGATTGTTGTAGCAATGTCTTTTTAATCAGAATAAGCCGACCGTACACTAACAATTGGCTTCTGATTGAAACGCGATTGGTGTAAAATTGTTACAGCCGGCGCTACGGACATCTATGAAGCCAATTGAAATAATTAATTGTTGGCATTTTAGAAACGAAATGGTTTCAAGTAGTAATCATATAAATAGATCATTAACACGCGTTATTTGTCATTGTATCATACACCGAGACAATGGAGGCAGAATATTTTGAGTTATCCAGAAGCAGTAGTTCTTTTAGTTCTGGAAGTGTATCTGAAAAGCCTGTTTTCATAAATGTGTTTGAAAGAAATTAAATTAAAGGAGAAACATAATTAAACCAAATTTGATCAAATCCAACGACTGCGCTAAATTTATAAAAATGGCTGCCGAACGAGCTTTAGCCACGATGATTTAATAAAAATTAGCGAATTACATGAATATGAAACAATTGTTCTTTTCAATATTTTAACAATTATTTTTTTTATAAAAGTGGCAGCCAAGCGAGAATTAGCTATGATGATTTAATAACAAAATGCGAATTGTACGCATTGACAAAAAAAGAGAAATTTCCATATTGATATTACACAGCAATAGTAATAATAGTAGTAATTCACACACAAAGCATGCGGTCCATGATTATAAAAGATCAAAGACGTGCCAAAGCGTGCCATGCACCATTTGGGGACTTAATGCAGTGATCTATTTTTAGGCCACATGGTTTACTTTACGAAGGAAACTTACTGAACCGTTATGAGTAACAGACAAAGCTTAGCTTACCGTATTTCCTTGAATACAACCCCAGGGTTCTATTTCGTTCAGCATCCCCGACCTGGGTTATATTAGAGACCCGGGTTCTATTGAGACCCAGGTTGTATTTATCTTAACACCCCCTTCCCCCTGGGTTCTATTCGAGGCCCGGGTTGTAATCGAGGCCGGGGTCGTATTCCAGGAAATACAGTATATTGTTTTATTTTACTGTATTAATTACTTGAATTATAAACCGGACGCTCGATTCTCACTAAGGTATGATTGCCATACTATTGGGCAGGCAGTGTAATATCAATATGGTAATTTTAATTTTTTTCAATGAATACAGTTTGCTTTTTGTTATGAAATCATCGTAGCTAATTCTCGTCCGGCGGCCATTTTTATCAATATTTTAACAGACTGTGGTATATGATTTAAACGTTTCATATTCATGTAATCACAATGCATAAAATTCGCTTTTTGTTATTAAATTATCATAGTCACAAATATAATCTATTAAAATTCTAGTCACAAATATAATCTATTAAAATTCTAGTCACAAATATAATCTATTAAAATTCAAGACGAGAAAGGTCTGCATTTTCTTCTTCTTCTTTTTTTGGTGTTTAACGTCTGCTTCCACTTAAGTGATATCACAGACAAGACATAGGAGAGCCGAAGCTGCTTCCTGATTTTTAGAATATGATTTTGCAATCTTTCCATTTTGGCCTTAGGCCATGGATTTAGGTTTTAGTGGGAAGTTCTTCCCTTTATTTAATAAAAACACATTGTTGGTAGATGATCTCTTCTGTTTCTGGATTGGTAGATGTCTTCTTTGTGGGATTTGTGTTTAGGTGCCAGGCCTGTCTTCTCGTGGCCTCCCCTTACTCCACTATCCCACTGGTAGTTGTTTTGGCAGAATAGTGTTTAGATGCCGAGCCCGTCTGATCATGACTCCCTCTTACTCCACTATCCCGCCAGTTTAGTAGATGTTAGTAGTAAATTAAACTAATATAAAATTAAATAAATAAAGAGAGTATAATAAAGTTGTAGTCAAATAAATTGAAGGTAATAAAATAAAGTAAATTAAAGTAAAAGTAAAAGTAAAGTAAAGATAAAGTAAAATGAATTAATTAAAATTTAATAGTTAAAATAAATTAAAGGTAATAAAAAAAATAAAGTAAATAAAAATATAGTAATTAAAAATAAAGTAAATAAAAATAAAGTAAATTAAAGTAAAATAAAGATAAGTAAAATGAATAAATTAAAATAAAGTTGTAAGGTGGTTGGGCTTCCTTCGAGAGGACGTTTTTACTTACCCACCCTACGTCGTATAAATAAAAAAGTTAAGATAAAAAATAAGTAGAAAAAATAAAAAGATAAAAATAAATGTATAGGATGGTTGGGCTGCCTTCGTGAGGACGTTTTTACTCAACCATCCTACGTTGTATGGAGACGTTATCTAGCCGTGGCCCTTTCTTATTTCACTAATCTACTTAGTCCAACTGTGTCCATTAGGGTGTGGATTTCTTCGAAGATTTGTAGCTTCAGATCTGGTCTAGGGAAGAGTAGGTTCTTAGTGTTGAATGGTATGTTGTTGGTCTCCATCATTCTCACTAAGTCCCATCTCTCTTCCTTGCAAACCTCGCAGTCTACCAGGACATGGTTGGTGGTACACTCTTCTCCGCACTCACAGACGATGACTTGGTGTTTGTAGTCTCGCAGCCGCTCTTTCACCCTTAGTTTCGATATGAGTCTGCATATATCTCGTCTAGGGTGATTGGTCGCTGTCTTGGTGTAGATCTCGTCATCCAGTCGGAATCTGTATGTGTCAAGTTCAACGAGATTTAATTCCCAGATTGAATTGACCTGTCTTTTGACCATACTGTAGATTTCCGTGGTGCTGTAGTCTATGAGGCGGGGTGTAGCTGTGTCCTTGAGACCCTCGTTGGTGAGTCTATCTGCCTCCTCGTTCCCTTTAATGTTGACATGTGATGGAATCCACAAAAGCTCTAATTTGCTTCCCTTCTCTAGGACCCTCTGATATAGCTGCCTGATTTCCAAAATGACTTCTGGTCTTGATTCCGAGTTGTCATTTTGGATTGAAATCAGACTGCTCAGAGAATCGCTTGGAATGACGAACTTGCCGGTCTTTTGATGGGAGATCCATGAAATAGCGTCACAAATGGCAACAAGCTCTGCAGTGTACACCAAACAGTTATTGGGCAGTTTCCTGCTTATTCCCTGTTCCCCTTTTGGCAGGTATATTCCAAACGAGCTGGTGCCCCTTTCAGGATTGCGTGAGCCATCCGTGTATACATGGTCCCAGTCATCAGACGGCCAGTTGTCTTCCAAATGTTCTAGAGAGAAAGCAAGTGCAGCACTGGGGTTATTTTTCTTGTCGGTTTTCTGTAGTAGATCTAGATTGACCAGCGGTATAGGGAGCGTCCAAGGGGCGACAACTGGGGGGTCGTGTTTATTTATCATGAGCTCCCCCAGTCGTAGTTCCTTGATCGTTTCTCTGATACCCTGGCTGAAGGTTTTCTTTTTGGGATCTCTAACATATTTTGTCTTTTGTAGACTGACAAATGTTGGGGATCTTTCACCTAGTTGTGATATCTTGACCCAATACCTTGTCGCCAGTTCTTTTCTTCTTAGGGATAGGGGCAACTCCCCAACTTCTTGTAGTAGTGCCTCTCGCCTAGTCCCGAGCCCTACGCCAGTCGCAATACACAGAGCTTTGTATTTGATGGTGTCAAGCTTGCTTAAAAGTTTTGGCGCGCAGTTCATGAAGGCCAAAGAGCCGTAGTCTAATACAGAACGTATTAGAGCACGATATACCATCATTAGTGTAACTCTATTGGCGCCCCACGTACTGCCCGTTAATTTTCTCATTAAGTTTAGGATTTTGGAGCATCTATCTACAGTCCAGTCGATGTGCGGTTTCCAGGTCAACCAAGATTACGCCAAGGAACTTGGTTTGGTCTTTAAACTCGATGGTTTTCCCGTTCATACACAGTCATTCTGTTTATCCCTCTATCCCTGCTCACAAGCATGCCGACTGTTTTCTTCTCCGAGACTTTAAATCCCCAATCGTTTGCCCATGTCATGAATTTGTCTAAGGCTTTTTGCATATTCTTTTGTAGTTCACAGAAGCTCGTCCCATTTCTCCATATGGTACTGTAATCGGCAAATTTAGCCAAGTCAGTTCTGGAATCGAGGTAGGACGATTTGTGAATGTCATTGATCATGATGTTGAAGAGAGTGGGACTGATAACAGACCCCTGAGGTGTGCCATTTTCTAATGTTTGCTCGGCACTCAGGAATCTGCCAACATTCACCTGTATCCTTCTATCGCTCAGAAAGCTTTTTATCCACCGAAACATTATGCCCGTTATACCGATACGTCCTAACTTGAAGAGCAGCCCGTCTAACCAAACTAGATCGAAAGCCTTGGTCAGATCTACGGACACGGCACATAACAGGTTTCCTGAGAGAAGTGCCTGCGACATGACTTGCTGTAGCCTAACCAAGTGGTCCATTGTTGATCGTTCTTTCCTGAACCCACTTTGATTTTCGTCGATCAATCGGTTGCTCTCCAGATAGAACTGTAATCGGATATTAACCATTGTTTCCAAGGTTTTGCATAGTGTGGATGTCAAACTTACTGGTCGATATGACTCTGCCTTGTTCTTCTCTTTCCCAGCTTTCAATAGAGGGATGACGTTTGCTTTTCGCCATTCTTTAGGTACCTCTCCTGACAGCCAAGATGTGTTGAAGAAGTTTAGTAGTATCGTTTTGGCGTTTCTTGGTAGATGTTTCAGCATGGAGTACTTTACTTTGTCCTCCCCAGCCGCACTATCCTTCTTGAGGGAAAGAGCCTTATTTAACTCTCCCTCAGAGAAGGGTAGGTTGATTGGTTCAGCCACTTCATTAGATTCAATTACTAATGAAGGGTGCTGCGAGTAAAAGATTTCCTTCCTCTTCAGAAACTCTGGTGATTGGTTTTCGTCTTTGCTTGCGTCAGCAAAAGTTTTTGCTAGTAGGTCTACCTTTTCCTTGCCGTTGGTAACGTACTTATCTCCATCTTCAAGGTTTGGTATGTTGAATGATCTGCGTTTTCCGTTCATAGCGTTCAGCTTCTTCCAGACAGCACCCGTTTGCGTGTTTTTATTCAACGCATTACAGAATGTCATCCAGTGCCCACTTTGTGTCTTTTTTATGGTGTCTCTTGCAGTGTATTTCAACTTAAGGTAATTTTGGTGGTTGGCTTCATTGTAGTGGCGTTCCCGTAGGCGGAGGGGCCTTCCTTCTGTTGTTGACCGCCTTCTGACATTCCGGTGACCACCATGGTTTTCTAGTCCTTGGTTTTCCACCAGAAGTCTTTGGAATGGAGTTGTTAGCAGCACCTATAATAGAGCTTGTAATGTTGGTAGCGTACACGTCGATGTTGGTATCGATGATATCTTCTTCCTTCCACTCAAGGCAGCCTACACGGAATTTAACCCAATCAGCTTCTTTCATAATCCAATTGGGTCTCCCGTTATAGACTTCCCTGGTTGCTTCGGCCTGAATGCAGAATTCTATCAGGAGATGGTCACTGCCAAGTGTTTCGTATTCGTGTATTTGCCAGTCGCAGCGGTTTGCCAGACCAAGCGTACAGAACATGAGATCTAGGTGCGAAGGTGGGGCATTTCCTCCGACAAAAGTAGGGCTCTCATCGTTCAGCATGCATAGGTCGTTTGCTTCTATTATTGAGCATAGGCTAGTCCCCCGGCAGTCATTCCTCGACGACCCCCACAGGACGTGTTTTGCGTTGAAATCCCCGCAAAACACTGATTCGCCCTGTGGAAGTTGATCGAGAAGTGTCTTTCGAGGTTGGTAGTAACTTGGTTTCTTGGAGGCAAATTACATCCTTAGAGTTGCGTGTGATGTATTTTCTCAGCTCAGCACATCTGGGGGCCAGTCCATTAACATTAAGTTGTAGAACTTTAACCTGGCCCGCCATGATGACTGTCCGGATGGATGCCTCTATGTATTGTCTTTTTATTGTTCAATTAGCGTTTCACATTCCATAGGAGGTACCTCATTAGTGTTCGTCTTTGGTGTTAAAACCGGCAAGCAACTGGGCATATCGCCAGTGCTGTAGTGACGAACATGAGATATCCTTCTACGGAGTGCGAGGTTTGCCGTTTGATCACCTTTTGTAGTTTTTTCGTCGTCGTCTTCTTCTCTTGATCTTTTTTTTACTATGTTGATTGAGTTAATCATGACACACAGGACATCGGCGTTGACCATGTGTGTCCTTACTTTGCCGAGTAAGCTTTCCATCTTGGTAGTTTGGTCCTCATTGGATACGGCCACCCTGAGGAACTCAATCATGAAGTTCATGAAGCCACTTTCCGTTTTAAATTTAGAAATGAAGTGTTCTTCATGACTCTTTGTTTTCGGTTCCTCTTTTTTTTTCTTGGGTGTCTTCTGTTTGACCTCTGCAGGTTTGGTAGATATGTTCCTCTCTTTCTTCTTCTTGTCTTTACCTTTAGGGGTGGTGGTTACATCGGATGTCAAGAGATTCGGTGCTGGAGCTTGCTTTGGTTCTACCACCGGTTCTCTGACTACTTTTGCTTCCCTCTCCTTGTTTTTTACTTGTTGGGTTGCCTCCCTAAAGGTAAGTTTGTCTTTGCTTTGCAGACGTAGCGTTGCTTTGGTCGCTAGAATTCTTGGGCATTGCGGGGAGTTTGAGCAGTTAATTTTACTACCCACCGCATATGGCTTTTCCTTTACAGTACTTTACCGTATGTCCCAGTTTCTGGCATTTGGTACACTGTCTCACCCTCTGAACATAGGGGTGGGTACGGCAGTTGAGGCAGGGATGTCACTAACTTTTCAAGTAACAGGAAATTTTGGTAAAGTAAGCGGCAGCAAATTTTAAGAGTCGCATGTCCAAATCTACAAACAAACCAAACCGTTAAATGCGATTGCGTTATGGCTCATGGTCCCACAGGCGCCGTACGAATGAAAAGGAGTTGTTTTTTTCAGAAATTAGGCCTAACATAAACTTGTGGTGCATGCTGAACATTTCTCTTTTAGATTGTTAAATACCTAAATGGGAGATGACTTTAATAGATAAACTTTTGCTTTTATTCATATCCTATATTTGTTAATAATATTTATATTATATCAAAAATAAAAGTAAGACAAGCATGTACAGCAATGTAGAAAAAGCTAGGTCATTACACTAAAACTATTTCAAAATCGTTCTTCTCGGACACATATTTACCGAAAATAAAGGGGCATCAATTTTGTCGTTTTTTAAGAAGACGGATTCCGACTATAATAAAAAAAAATACCTGTCAACAAAATATCATATGTAATACAAATAGATGCCCCTCGCTATTTTTCAAATTTAATTCCCCTACGGTATTCAAATTTGCGTCTGTAATATTCCTACAAAATTAGAAAACGTGTCGACCCGTACATCTGCTTAATATCCACGCCAAAGCATTCCTCTCAAATTGCGTGTCTTCGTTTAGACGACAGAACACGAAGGCAATACGTCAGTGCTGCGAATAGTTCGTGATTTCAAAGGATTGTTTGTCTTCTTTATAAAATAGTAATTTAGATTTCCATCGGGGAACCATGCTCGCCATGTTATTTTTATTTGCTCACGTGACACCTTTTTTCCCGCCGGCGAAATTTGCCGGTTGCCGGCTTCTAATGACATTTTTCAAATTTAATTCCCCTACGGTATTCAAATTTGCGTCTGTAATATTCCTACATAATTAGAAAACGTGTCGACCCGTACATCTGCTTAATATCCACGCCAAAGCATTCCTCTCAAATTGCGTGTCTTCGTTTAGACGACAGAACACGAAGGCAATACGTCAGTGCTGCGAATAGTTCGTGATTTAGATTTCCATCGGGGAACCATGCTCGCCATGTTATTTTTATTTGCTCACGTGACACCTTTTTTCCCGCCGGCGAAATTTGCCGGTTGCCGGCTTCTAATGACATCGCTGGGTTGAGGTACACGATTTTAAGGGCCACAGGTGCGGAACCTTTCTTGAAGGACAGGGCGACACTTCCCTGATCCTTCCCCTGGGCCACATTAAACCGTTATACCTCGGTAGCTTGGTACCCCCTCTCTGTTAAATCTTCCAGAATTTCCTCCCCGTATATTCGGCCGGTATCCCATGAACAACCACCTTATCAATAGACAAGGTGATCGATTCAGACACCGTCACAGTCATACTGAGAAGTGCATTCTGAGCTAGCGCCAGATCCATCTCAGACCTACTTTTTAAGGCAAGTCTAAGTTGTCCTGACACAGTTATCTTTAAGTCGGGTATGTTAGTAATACCCCACTTACTCTTTAGTTCCTTCCCCACTGCCGTAAGTTTGGTTCCTTGAAAGGACTTGCCTTCCAGTGGCCTCATCAGTACGACGTGAGTCTGTTCCTCTCTCCTTTTTGCTGCAGGAAAGAACTTTTGTGCAGGGCTGCTGTTAAAAGCGTCAGCCATGGACATTGGTGAGCTAGCCTCTGTCGCCATCGTTCTTATGCTGCCGAAATATATAATCGAAAACTAAAGGAGGGAATGAACAGTGTTGATTAAGGTTATATTAATTAATGACGTAAGTTGATATACCTGTTGTTAACCCTTTCCACAAAGAACCGCTAGTCAATCAGTGTGATTAATACTAATTAACTATGGGTTCCTATTGCTTGTATGAGTGTACTTAACAGTTATCAGGCTTATTAGCTATAGAAATAAATTAGCTTGTTATTGTTTTAAGAAGCTTGTGATGAGCTAAATCAGTTGGGGGCCAGTCCATTAACATTAAGTTGTAGAACTTTAACCTGGCCCGCCATGATGACTGTCCGGATGGATGCCTCTATGTATTGTCTTTTTATTGTTCAATTAGCGTTTCACATTCCATAGGAGGTACCTCATTAGTGTTCGTCTTTGGTGTTAAAACCGGCAAGCAACTGGGCATATCGCCAGTGCTGTAGTGACGAACATGAGATATCCTTCTACGGAGTGCGAGGTTTGCCGTTTGATCACCTTTTGTAGTTTTTTCGTTGTCGTCTTCTTCTCTTGATCTTTTTTTTACTATGTTGATTGAGTTAATCATGACACACAGGACATCGGCGTTGACCATGTGTGTCCTTACTTTGCCGAGTAAGCTTTCCATCTTGGTAGTTTGGTCCTCATTGGATACGGCCACCCTGAGGAACTCAATCATGAAGTTCATGAAGCCACTTTCCGTTTTAAATTTAGAAATGAAGTGTTCTTCATGACTCTTTGTTTTCGGTTCCTCTTTTTTTTTCTTGGGTGTCTTCTGTTTGACCTCTGCAGGTTTGGTAGATATGTTCCTCTCTTTCTTCTTCTTGTCTTTACCTTTAGGGGTGGTGGTTACATCGGATGTCAAGAGATTCGGTGCTGGAGCTTGCTTTGGTTCTACCACCGGTTGTCTGACTACTTTTGCTTCCCTCTCCTTGTTTTTTACTTGTTGGGTTGCCTCCCTAAAGGTAAGTTTGTCTTTGCTTTGCAGACGTAGCGTTGCTTTGGTCGCTAGAATTCCGGCGAAATTTGCCGGTTTCTAATGACATCGCTGGGTTGAGGTACACGATTTTAAGGGCCACAGGTGCGGAACCTTTCTTGAAGGACAGGGCGACACTTCCCTGATCCTTCCCCTGGGCCACATTAAACCGTTATACCTCGGTAGCTTGGTACCCCCTCTCTGTTAAATCTTCCAGAATTTCCTCCCCGTATATTCGGCCGGTATCCCATGAACAACCACCTTATCAATAGACAAGGTGATCGATTCAGACACCGTCACAGTCATACTGAGAAGTGCATTCTGAGCTAGCGCCAGATCCATCTCAGACCTACTTTTTAAGGCAAGTCTAAGTTGTCCTGACACAGTTATCTTTAAGTCGGGTATGTTAGTAATACCCCACTTACTCTTTAGTTCCTTCCCCACTGCCGTAAGTTTGGTTCCTTGAAAGGACTTGCCTTCCAGTGGCCTCACCAGTACGACGTGAGTCTGTTCCTCTCTCCTTTTTGCTGCAGGAAAGAACTTTTGTGCAGGGCTGCTGTTAAAAGCGTCAGCCATGGACATTGGTGAGCTAGCCTCTGTCGCTATCGTTCTTATGCTGCCGAAATATATAATCGAAAACTAAAGGAGGGAATGAACAGTGTTGATTAAGGTTATATTAATTAATGACGTAAGTTGATATACCTGTTGTTAACCCTTTCCACAAAGAACCGCTAGTCAATCAGTGTGATTAATACTAATTAACTATGGGTTCCTATTGCTTGTATGAGTGTACTTAACAGTTATCAGGCTTATTAGCTATAGAAATAAATTAGCTTGTTATTGTTTTAAGAAGCTTGTGATGAGCTAAATCAGTTGGCTTGAACACTGAGCTTCTTTGTTAGTTGATGATAGAAAGAAAAGTAAAATGACCAAAAAAAAAAGAAAAAAAAAAAGAAAAGAAATTAGGGGTGAAAAATATGAGATAGAGGGAGAATTTAAGAAAATAAGCTTATTAAAGTAAATTATTAAATTAAAGAAAATAAAGTAAAATAGTAAATTAAAGTAAATAAAGTAAAATAAACAAAGAAAGTAAATAAAGTAAAATAAACAAAGAAAATAAACAAAGAAAATAAAGTAGAATAAATAAGTAAATTAAAGAAAATAAAGAAAAATAAAATAAAAGACTGATGAAGAATGCAAAATATAAAGAAAGTAAACCTTATACCCTGTAAAGGTGTAAAGATAAAAATAAAGACAACCTTAAATCTACTTTTGGACTAGATGATCTTTGTAGTATCTAGTAGTCTTTCTGGATTTGAGAAGTCTTTTGGAGTCTTAGCTAGGCTACTTTATCTAGGATAAATTTAGTCGATAGCTATGGAGCTCTGATGCTTTAGGTGTTGTCAGTACGAAGACTGTTTGAAAATGCTTTGACTAATATAGTGATATGTAGCTTACATAATTACGAGCTAATGATTACTGACAATACACACACACTTGTCAAATCACATTTCTATGTGCCTTAGTTTCGAAGTTATAGGTAAAAGTATGTCAAATATGGCGGCCATCTTGAAATTCAAGATGGCGACCTCCAGGGGGCGTTTCAGAGTTGGGTCCTAATCGACCGGATAAAAGTTGTTCTTAAAAATTTGAAAACCGTTTTTGGCTGTTACATACTAAAACATAAATAGCTCAATTAATTTTAATCCGATTGATTTAAACTTTCCGTAAAATGGATTTAGTAATCATTGTCTAGTATCATATGTAATTAAAAATTATTATCTTGTGTGCTCTTTAACTTTAGACTCTTTAGCGGACCGCCAGATGGACGGGGGCGACGACAATATACAACTACATTTCAATGTGGGCGTATAAAAAGGATCTGTTAAGAATTGGGGCCTGTAAGAGGAAACAAGATCAAAACAAAAATCCGGCCTGTAAGTTACACACAGACACACAAAAAGAAAATGGGCCTGGCTCTGCTCCTTGGGGTTGGGCATTTCCCACAAACAATGGGGATGTTCTTTGGGATAGAAAGAATAAGAATGCAAAGTTTCAAGATGATTCGTTAAGAACTGTGGCCTGTAGATGACAAACAAAACAAAAAATGGGTGTGGCTCTGCCACTGGGAGTCGAGCATGTACCAAAAATAATGGGGATTATCCTTAGGGTATAAGGAATAAATATGAACATTTTTCAAGACACTGATTAAGAATTGTGGCCTATAGTCGACACATAGCCTCACAAAGATGGGCAAGGCTCTGACTCTGGGGTTTGGCCATGCACCACAAACAATAGGGGTGTTCCTTAAGGGCACAAAAAATAAGTATGAAAAGTTAAGAAATGCAAACAAATACAAGAAATGGGCTGTGCTCTGTTCACACATGATTCTTAACTGTGTTTTGAAAACGTCTGCTTAAATTACGATTAAATTATGCCCCTTTATTTTCGGGTAAATATGTCCGACAAAATTTTCTTTTAAATCCCAACACTGGTTATAACCATGTATTTCAAGTTTTATCAAAATTGAATTAAAATTGTGACCTCTACAGGTTCCACAACCTTGATATACCATTTTTTAACAGTATTTACGTTCAAAGGGCGGCCATTTTGTATGGCAATTTAGGTCCGATTTTCCTAAAATTTGAACTTAACCTTTCTTAGAGTGTAACGGTGATATAATCAAATGATTTTTTAAATCGGATAATAATTGTGACCTCCAGCTTAACAAAGGCGATTTTGCGTATAATCAGGGGCCATAATTCAGGAAGTTACGATCGGATACATGCCAATATTGAAAGCAGCCGAGATGTTTTTGGGATAAACCTATATATCAAGTTTTGTCAAAATCAGGTAAGAATTGTGACCTGTAGAGAGTACAAAAACAACTGTGGACGGACGGACAGGGGCGACGACATAATACGTCCATTCTACTGTTTGTCAACCTGTATGGTTGGGTATTATGACTCACCTGTAGTTCAGCTCTAAACGTAGGTCTTATTACACTTGCTCTACATTCAGGGAATTAGCTTTTGAATCAATGTCGAAAGAAAATAGGTCAACGTCCATATTTAGGAATGTCGGCCAAACATGACGAAATGAAATTTGGGTAAAAATTAGATTTTCTTTGAAAAAAATTAGAATCTTCAGTCATTTATTCCTTTTGCCACCTTTTTATATTCCAACAGAATAAAACAAACATTCCAAATGCATATTGAGGGTTAAAACAATTTACTTTCATATTCAGTATTTATTATTGTGGGACTTGGTGACAGATAATGTTTGATGTTATAGTAAAACATACACCTTACTTCTCTAATTTAATTTTTTTTAAACAAAAAATATATAAATAGCAAGGCCAGTTTAAAAAAAACATAGGTTGCCAGGCAACGAAACATACGCCCACAGCAGCTTAATCGTCCGGGCAGTCAACAAGAGTTGTCGCATATTTTACTTTTTCGGTAATGAAACATTTATAATACACTAAAATCTGATTAAAAGTAACAACTCATTATGTAATTATCAGAAAATCATTCGAATTTGTTTGGCTTTGATAAAGTTCTCCTCAATGCTATTCAAGTTATCAAAATTCATTGAAACTCAATATACTTGTTCGTCTCATGACCTTAAACACTGTGTATAAATTTAAAGTCAATGGGATATGAAGTTTAGCCTCTAGAGCGTCCACAAATTTGTTAAAGTGATCAAGGGCCATAACTCTGTCATAACTCTGTCAGTAATTATCGGAAACGCTGAAAATCAATAGGCTTCTTTGTCTCATGACCTTATACACTGTGTATAAATTTAAAGTCAATCAGGTATTTACTTTAGCCTCTAGCGCACCGACAAGATTTTTTGAAGTGATCAAGGGCCATAACTCTGTCAGTAATTATCTGAAATGCTAAAAATCAATAGGCTTCTTCGTCTCATGACTTTAAACACTGTGATTAAATTTAAAGTCAATCAGATATTAACTTTAGCCTCTAGCGTACCGACAAGATTTTTTGAAGTGTTCAAGGGCCATAACTCTGACAGTAATTATCGGATATCGCTGAAAATCAATAGGCTTTATCGTCTCCTGACCTTTAACACTATGTATAAATTTAAAGTCAATCAATTATTAACTTTAGCCTCTAGAGCGTCCACAAGATTCTTTGAAGTGATCAAGGGCCATAACTCTGACAGTAATTATCGGAATTCGCTAAAAATCAAAAGGCTTCTTCGTTTCATGACCTTAAATACTATGTATAAATTTAAAGTCAATCGGTTATTAACTTTAGCCTCTAGAGCGTCCACATGATTTTTTGAAGTGATCAAGGGCCATAACTCTGACAGCAATTATCGGAAATCGCTCAAAATCGAAAGGCTTCTTCGTCTCATGACCTTAATCACTGTGATTAAATTTGGAGTCAATTGTATATTAACTTTAGCCTCTAGAGCGTCAACAGTAACATCTTCAAAAATTTTTAGCAGCGTACAAAAAACTCCATATAGGCGGGTCAAACGACGGCAAAAAAATGCCGTACGTAGAACAAATTGCAACAAAAGGTTTTTTGACTTCTATTGACTTATTATGATGTCCTAAGTAAAGAAAAGAAAGTTTACCAAAATCGGAGTCCAAATAAGGACAGGGGGCGGGGTCAAATCCAAGACGGCGGCTTACGACCGAATAAGCGCGTATATGTAGGGGTTTCAGGTCAAAGTTTTAAATGAGAGAAAAAAAATTATTTTAAATATATTTTGAAAATATACATAAAATGCTACCCAATATTTTTTATTTCATCAAAATATTCTAATTAGATCCAAAGTTATGGAATTTTAAAATCCGAGATCGACGTCAATAATGTAATCAAACTGCTCTATACCCGTCAATGCGTAGCACGGCACCAAACTAAGTGCTTTTCAGTCATATTTGAGTGACGTCGCAAGCGGTATTTCCCCTTCAGAATCGCTAGTACTAATTTTAAAACTGAAATCCGATCGTTATTGTCAGCTAAGATTTATTAAAATCGTAATAATTTGAATGATAATATGTCAAATATTTATAATCTGTATGATACCTCAAGAATTTTTTTTTATATTTAGTCGAAATTTAGCAATTTTCAGTCATCAAAACAGATAAATTTCATTTTCTACGGCTCTAATTGTCCGATCTCGAGGTATCACGGACAATAATAATCACAAAAATGTTATCTATCGTTTGATTGGTTCTATATGAATATCCCCTGAAAACTAACGATTGGAATCACCAATGAAGTGGGCCGTAGCAATGCCGTCAGTGGAAATTTACCGGCCGCGTGACGTCAGAGCGGCATTTTCCCGCTAGCGTCTCCTGTAAACTAACGGTAATTTCGCTAACATATCGATACTTTTTTGGCCCGAATCTTTGCAGATATTGAGATTGAAATTAAACTATTGCAATACAATTGTTAGGAATGCATTTACATCAATTAGTAATTCAGAATCGTAGATTGAAGTGGGCTATATTTCAGCTGCTGGCTGTCCCGATTTCAACCTAAAGTCACGTGACGTGAAACCCCTACTATATGTCCAAAAGTATTAGATTTAGTCTCAATAAATGTATTGCGGACAGATAGGAAGTCGGTTTCAGTGAGTCGTTATTGACGACGTTACGTCTCTCTGACGTCATGACGCTACTGTGACGTCATGGCGTTATTGTGACGTCATTACGGGACACCAGACGTGGCATTTCTTGCGAAATGGTCGACGTTAAGTGCACAAATGAGTGCTGATACAGTGAAGATGGTATGCCCTTTATGTAGAATTGATAAAGAAGAACAGTATGTTACAATTACGGAGAAGGGGGCGAAAAGCATAAACAGGGCTGCGTTGTCGAGGGGTGATTCTATTTCAGTAGCTGCAGGAACGAGGATTCATGTCAATTGTCGACAAAAATATGTCAATAAAAAGGACATTGAATCGTTTAAGAAAAATAAAGATGACAACCCTGTAAGAAAAGTAACACGTACTTCCGTGGGGAGTTTCAATAATCAGAGCGACTGCCTTTTTTGTGGTCAATCTGTATCTGAATCGTCGGCGGAATACAGCTTGGTTAAAACAGATGATTTCATAAGAACTATTCGTCACTGTTGCAAATCACGCAATGATCAATGGAGTCACGTCGTGTGTGGACGAATTGAATTTTTTAATGCTGACCTTCACGCGGCCGATTGTGTCTACCATCATGTATGCTCAACAAATTTTAGAACAGGAAAAAACATCCCAACAGATTTTCAGCTAGAGCCAGTGGCAAAACGTAAAAAATCTGGGAGACCAAAAGACGAAGCTCTGGAAAATGCATTTCTCTGTGTCTGTAAGTATTTTGAAGAAAACGACGAGGAACAGCTGACAATCACGGATTTAATAGAAAGAATGGATGAAATTTTACGTGAAATGAATTGTGAAGATGTTACTGCTTACAGCGCAAAATATATGAAAATGAAACTTATTGAAAAATATGGTGAAAGTATCAAAATTTCTTCAAAATATGGCCTAAAAGATATAGTCACTAGAATTGAGACTGCAGATTCAATTTTGAGGACGTATATGACAAAGGCGAATGAGAGTGATGATGCAACTCGGAAACGCTCAATATTAAAGGCAGCGGCCAAACTAATCAAAAGCGACATTAAAAAGTTGAGTGAATCCAAGGATGAGTATCCTACTCCAAACAATTTAAAGCTGGACTCTCTTTTATCCTATATACCAGAATCACCGCGGCTTTTCTTGGCTAACCTATTTGTTGGAAAGGATACTTGTCGGAAAATAGCTACAATAGGTCACAGTATCATGCAAGCAGCACGTCCTCAGGCTATCATTTCACCCCTACAGATAGGCCTGGGTGTTCAGCTCCATTATATGTTTCGGTCACGATTTTTAATCGACATCTTACACACTATGGGACTCTGCTCATCTTATAATGAGGTTGGTAGATTTATACTCAATGCTGCATGTATGGGTGTGTTATCTCCAATAGGAAACACAGAAGATGGAATGATTGCTCTCTTCGCCGGAGATAATGTTGACGCGAACATTATGACACTTGATGGAAAGGGTACCTTTCATGGCATGGGCCTTATATGTGCTGTTACGCCCAGAAACCAATGTTCTCAATCGCAAACAATCCCAAGAAAACCTGTTAGCCTACTGGACATAAAAGAAAACCAAAAATTCCTATTCACCAATACCATGCCGCAAATCGTCTACGGTTATCTCTTCAGTTCGAGAAAGTTCGTCTCAATGAAATTCCTGTAACAGACAAGAAAATAGACATTTTATGGGAAATGTCATTTCGATACAAATCCGTGTCTCCACACTGGTCAGGTATGATGCATATGATCCACGCTAATGTGCTGCATCCTGGTAAATCTTCTGTTTATCTTCTACCAATGATTGATCTCCAGTCTAGCGATAAAACCTGTATATATTCCACTCTTCGATATATTTGTGGAATAGCACACACCAATAAAATTCCAGCAATCGTAACATTTGATCAACCTCTGTACTGGAAATCAAGAGAAATTGTGGCTGAAGCTTCAGATGATGACAGCGTAAAAGATGTTATAGTACGAATGGGTACTTTCCATATGCTGATGAACTTGCTTGGGGCTATAGGTGATCTCATGGATGGTACAGGAATAAGGAAATTGATTGAAACTCTTTACGGTGACAATGCAGTGTTACACATAATGAGTGGAAAGGCGATTCAGAGGTCATTCAGGGCACATTTATTGTTAGATAAATGTATCACACATGAAACTATATCGGAAATTATAAATGAAAATCCTGACTTTGAAGAACAGTTGGATAGTCTTGAGGCCAAGTACGGCTCTGTGATTAGTGGTGAATTACAAATAAGTGACCTGCAAAATGATGAAACAATTGTTGATATTGAGAAAACCGTTGAAGACAAGAAGCGCGCCAAGTCTTCTGTTTCAAGAACTGCTAATATCTGGTACTTGTATCAGAAACTCATTCAAACTGCAAGGAATTTGGTGAAAAGTGATAGAAGTTCTTCTTGGAATAGTCATTTGAGAGTCATATACGATTGTCTTCCGATATTCGCCGCAGCTGGACATTATAATTACTTAAAATCCAGTTATCTATATCTGATGGACATGCTGGCCCTGAAACATACGCGTCCAGACGTAAACGAGATGTTTGAGAATGGACTTTTTGTAATAAGGCGTACAGACAAGTTTTGGGCTGGTTTATCTTTGGACTTGGTGATTGAACAAGTGCTCATGCGAGCACTGAAGACAAGAGGGGGACTTACACGAGGTAGTGGAATGACAGAAAGACAAAGAGCTATTTGGACTATGTCCGCACCAGCATGTGCCGAATACAGTCTAGCAATGCAAGATTTTACAGATACGAAATATTTTACAAATGACCAGCATAGAGAAGGTACTAAAGCAAGAGTCGAAAGAGACTTAAGGGATTTTCAAAAATTACTAGATGTTGTTCATTCGTGTGAGCCATTATTGGCAGACCCTGGTCTTAGGAACATTGTTACTGGTATGGAGGCAAGCGATATGATAAACGTCGACCACTGGGAAGAAGTCGGCTGGGGAATTGTTGAGAAAATGATCGGACAATCAATTTTTACGTATTCTTTCACCAGAAAAGATAAAGTTAGGAATATGGCTTCGTCATGTGCTGTTCCGATAGCTGATGATCGTACGATTGATCCTGCTTTGTTATTTCAACGACTGTTGATTGTTGCACAGCATGGCGATATTGCTTTAAAAGATATTCTCGATTATGAGTTATGTCCTTATCCTCCAGGTTTATTCGAAGCGACCTATGTTCTACGAAAAGCTGACAAGCCACCATCGGCACATGCCATTATCAAGATGACGGTACAGAAATATGATAACCATGAATCTGATAATACAAGATCCCCACGTACTGCTAAATTCGTCTTAGATGGTGGCTCACTTCTACATAGATTAACATGGAAAGAAGGAAGTACGTATTCAGAAATAGCAGAAACTTACGCAGACTTTACGGTTCGGAACTATGGGTATGGAAGCACGGTTATATTCGACGGAAAACACCATCTTCTCTGGAAAACAACACGATTTTTTATCAAATGCAAAAAATAAGAACTCGTTCATACAACTTGTTATGAAACATCTTAATGACAAGGTTGTCACACTGTTCAGACTGAAGGCGACGCTGATGTTGAAATAGCTAAGACAGCCGCATCACTGTCAATATTGAACTCCACAACTCTTATAGGCGAAGATACAGACTTATTAATCCTTCTTCTTTATTATTATCACACTGAAAATCTACAGTTATTGTTTCGATCAGATAAACAGAAGTCAGGGTCTACCAGAAAGATATATGATATAAAGTCTATTAAAGTGGCACTTGGTGATGAACTATGCAGTAGTCTCTTATTCCTACACGCATTTACCGGATGTGACTCAACTTCAAGAATATTCGGCATAGGAAAACAGTCCGCATTTCAAAAACTGTTGCGAAAATCATCACCAATTACAAGTCTAGCTAAAGTGTTCTGTTCAGATAGTAATCCAAGTGACGTTTGTGCAGCAGGCATCAAAACTGCACTTTATTTTTTTGGTGGGAAGGACTCGGAATCCCTTAAAACTCTGAGGTATAGACTATTGTCTACAAAGATAGTTACTTCTAAAACTTTTGTAATCCAGAAAAACTGCCACCAACGGAATCGGCGCTAAAATTTCATTCACTAAGGTGCCACTATCAAATCATGGTATGGATGGGGAAAAGTGGAGAACTTCGTCCGACTGACTGGGGGTGGAGACTACAGAACAATGCACTAATACCTACAATGAACGATAAAAGTTCTATTCCCACAGAACTTCTAAATGTTGTACACTGTAGCTGCACGACACATTGTACAGGAAATAGGTGTGGTTGTCGCAAATATGGTATGCCTTGTTCGAGTGCGTGTGGGCCTTGTCAGTCAGATTTCTGTGATAATACTCAAAAAGTCACCGAAGAAGATGAAGATCATGATAATGACCTTGACGTTTAAATAAATAAATTGCATGCCATCATACTTGTCGTTATTAATGGAATCCGACAGAGCTCCCTATTGTGAGTGACACAGGACAAGGGGTTTGGCAAGGGGCACCGTCTAGTCGTCTGGTGAGAGAAAAACATAGGTCCTGTGTACACATTGAGGGGCACGCAAAAAAATTCTTTACGGTTTAAATTAAAGATAAGACTAGGATGTAGGGATGTTGTCCGGGTAAAAGACCAACCACCACACACTGTATGATTTATGCCCGTCTACATTAGCCCAATCACGTTACACCCCATTTCATTTTATTCCTCCGGCGGCAGCCATAGTTAATATGACGTCATGCAGACGTCACAAGTGGCTGAATCTACCATTTTTGGACTCTCTGATATTGACTTCCTATCTGTCCATAATACATCTATGGTGTCTAAAACCAGTGGTTTTAGAGATATTCGCGATTTTTGGTTGAAAGCCGCCATCTTGGATTTAGCCCTGCCCCCTGCCCTTATTTGGACTCCGATTTTGGTAAACTTTCTTTTCCTTACTTAGGTCATCATAATGAGTCAATAGAAATCAAAAAACCTTTTTTTGCAATTTGTTCTACGTCAAATGTTAGTTTGACCCGCCTAATAGTACAGAAACGGCTTTACTCTGAGTGCACAATGATATTTTAATCAATCTGGATAGTAAAAATATGGTTTTTCATGTTCTTCTAGACCTAATAGCTGCTTTTGATACCATTGACCAAGCACTTCTACTTTAACGTTTAAAAGATTATTTTGGAATTAAAACTATCATATATACCCAGACGACACACAACTATATGTGGCTGTAACACCCGATAATGAAAGTAAACAAATCATAAAGTTGGAGAAGTGTATTGATAATGTAAAAAACTGGATGCAAAACAACTTTTTAAAACTAAACGATGATAAAACGGAATTATTAAAAATAGGAACCGATCATACAAATTGTGTTAAAGTGGATGGTGCTGTTATACATCCAAGTAACAGTGTACGGAACCTCAGTGTTAAATTTAGTAAATAATTGTAAATCCGCCAATTTTCAACTATATAATATAGGTCGCATTAGAAAGGGAGACTAGATTATTGTAATTCTTTTTTGTTTAACTTGCCTTCTCTTCAACTAAATAGATTACAAAAAATTCAAAACAAAGCTGCCCAAATCATAACTAGAACTAAACTTTGTAAACATATCACACCTATTTTAAACCAACTGCATTGGGTACCACCAATGCATGCAGTTACTAGCAGAATTGAATTTAAAATACTCTCTCTTACATACGCTATAATTAATATTGAAGTCTCACCTGGCTCAGTGGTGGATGAAGCTCCAACAAGGCCTGAGGCGGCAGTTGCAGGAGGGCCTTTTTAAAATTTCCTGGGCCTAATTAATTTCGGGTCAGGGCCTATGTTGATTCCCGTCGGGCCTAAACCCCACCCCCTAACATTCATTGTCTAGATGTTTTTAATCGTATCAGACAAGTCTAAAAAATCAGCCTCATCAGCCTCATTGATAATCTGCTACTGACCTGGCTACCTCAAACAGCTAGTGACCCCATATATTCCTACCAGTGTTGGGATTTTGACCGTATATTCCGAATTTTTTTACTCCCTCAATTGTCCGTCCGGGAATATGCCCAATAGGACATCAAGACATGGTGAATAATATTCAAAATTCCAAAATTAATATAGTTTAATGGATGTGTAATTTAAAAATTAAATGAGCTTACCTGTAAGTGAAATTTGATTGTAATTCTGTTTTACTATTTACGGAACAGAGGGATCACATGAGAGTGCTTTGCGCATGCTCTGGTCATACTTCAAAGGAGGATGAATAATGGAAATTTCCAAGTGCTGGGTGGGCAACAAGATATCTTAAACACAAACCCAAAGGTCAGGGTGGGCATGTGATCCCTCCGTTCCGTAAATAGTAAAACAGAATTACAATCAAATTTCACTTACAGGAAAGCTCATTTAATTTTTACATTCTGTTTATACTATTTACGTCACTTGGAATCACATGAGATTTCAAAGCCAGTATATATATATAAGTAAGAATAGATCACTAATTCAATTTTCCAACTTTTATTACTAGCAATTACATATTTAAACTACTAGAAAAAATATCATCAACTCAGTGTTTATGATTCTCATTACAGTCATGTTATCAACCTTTAACATAATCCTGTTGTTTTATAATATTTCCTTAAACCTTTTGGAACATGTTTTAAAGTCCTTTTGACTTGCACATGAAGAATTAATCTAAAATGTTTTCAACCTATGAAGTTGGTCACCTTCACAATAGTTATACTAGTAATAGTTTGCCATAGTTTACCACTTGAACTATCACAAATAAGACACTGCCCTATTTTGAGCTGTCCAATATAAGATAAGAATACACACTGTTATCCTCAATAGGTTTGTTGTAAAACCTATCAAAAGTTTTACTGCTTCTCCATCCAGCAGTCTCCAAAATTGTGGCCAATGGAACTCTTTTCCCATGAGCAGCTGAGGTAGACGCACCACGAACACTATGTGGAGTAAATAAACACATGTCAATGCCTGAATTAAAAAGTACAACTTTGACCCATCTAGAGATGGTTGAACGTGTCACCGATGAATAAGGCTTCGTGTAACTAATAAACAATTAAGTCCCAGATGATCTCAGTGTTTCAGTTCTCTTAATATATTCCTGAAGAGTAGTCACAATGCATAATCGTTTATCTGTGTATGATTCAAAACACAGTTCCTTCTGATGAAAATTTGGTCTACTAGTTTTAAGTAGATCTCCAAAACGTAATTTTAACCTATCAAACAATATTTCAATATTACGCACATCAATGTAAAATAAAGATTGCATACGCTGACCACTAACAATCGCTAGTAGCGATACACATTTCAATGTCAAATCTTTAAGAGTACAAAGCGGATACAAATTTGTCAAATAACTTAATACTCTGTGGAGTAAATAAACACATGTCAATGCCTGAATTAAAAAGTACAACTTTGACCCATCTAGAGATGGTTGAACGTGTCACCGATGAATAAGGCTTCGTGTAACTAATAAACAATTAAGTCCCAGATGATCTCAGTGTTTCAGTTCTCTTAATATATTCCTGAAGAGTAGTCACAATGCATAATCGTTTATCTGTGTATGATTCAAAACACAGTTCCTTCTGATGAAAATTTGGTCTACTAGTTTTAAGTAGATCTCCAAAACGTAATTTTAACCTATCAAACAATATTTCAATATTACGCACATCAATGTAAAATAAAGATTGCATACGCTGACCACTAACAATCGCTAGTAGCGATACACATTTCAATGTCAAATCTTTAAGAGTACAAAGCGGATACAAATTTGTCAAATAACTTAATACTCTGTTCACATCCCAAGTAACATGGTTGTCAAATGTGATGAAACTGGATAATGCTGATCGAGCAGAGTTCAAGGCACTATAAGAATATCCTGAATCGAATAATTGATATAGAAAATCTAACACATTTCCCACAGAGGGTGAAAATGGATTGACACTCCTTTGATTTGTGAACGTGAACCACTTCTTGAGGTATACATCGTATAGTTTAATAGTTTGTGGTCGCCATGAGTGCAACAAGACGTTGTTAACCTCATCCGAAAATTCTCGCTTTCGTATTGCTTGCTTGCCTGAAATCAAACATGCCAGCACTCTGAGTTTGGGTAGATGAACCATAAAACTTTTGTTTGGATGAGTCAAAGTTGTTCTTTCTCTAGAAATTAAAAAAGGACAGTCAATTAGCATATGCATTAAGGATGTAAACCAGGGTTGAGTAGTTCAAAAGGGAATTATCTGAACCTTTTGCAAGACTCTACCTATCAAAACAAAAGGAGGAAAGGCATAATTGAGATTATGATGCCATTTAATGTGAAAAGCATCGACAGCAATAGCCGATGGATCAGGATTCCAGGAAACGTAAACAGGGGTTTGATTATTCAGTCTGGAAGCAAATAAGTCAATATCTGGTGTACCCCACATATCTGAAAGTTGTAGAAATATATTGCTATTTAGTTTCCATTCCACATTATCATGGTTAAGTCGACTTAGTCGATCTGCCTGAACATTTTCTTTACCAGGTAAGAAAGCAGCAGACAACCAAATATTTCGTTTCAAACACCACATCCATATGCGCCTTGCAACTGCATTACAAGATATAGATGTGCCTCCCATGTTGTTAATATAGGCCACAGCTGTAGTATTGTCAACCAAAATGTGAACATGACAATCTGATAAATCTGATGAAAAAGACTGAATAGTATAGAATGCAGCTAGTAACTCCAATGTATTTATATGGAACTCATGTTCAATACTGCTCCATATACCAGATGTACAAGCTGTGTCAAATGTGCCCCCCCCCACCCTTTTTTACTTGCATCCGAAGTATAAATACAAATGGGGTCTACATGCATGATCGACTTGGAGGCCTGTCCAATATTATGTATCTATCAATTTTAGTCTTGTTTACATAAATCAGAGATAACCATTGTGAAATCAAAATCTCCTTTACAAATTTGACACTGATTTTTTAAATTATCAAGAAGTCTATAAAATAATGGTCCTAAAGCATTACCAGGAAAAGAAGCTACCATCATACCAACAACTTCAGCTACTTGTCGGATACTAGGATTAGCTAATTGTAATAATTTTGAACAAGCCAATTCAATTTTATTGGCTTTATGACTCGATATAGATACTGTCATAGATACAGAGTTTAAAACGAAACCCAGATAAATGATTGATTGTTTTGGTTGCATAACAGATTTGTTTGGATGTACTATGAAACCCATAAGAAAGGAATCATCAATGTATGAACAATTATGATGACCTTTTAGTCGTAAAGATGCAAATAATGGCTTAGTGATTTTAGTGAAAATTCGTGGAGAAGATGTTAAACCCTGTGGTAAAGCGTTAAATTTGTATAAACGATTTTGACAGATAAAACGTAAATACTTTCGGTGTAAAGGATTAATATTTACAGAATAATAAGCAATCTGTAAAATCAATGCTTGCCATATAACAATTAGGCAACATCAAAGTGATTGCATTTTCTAGAGACTCCAATTTAAAATGGTGATAGGTGATCACTTTATTAAATTGCTTCAAATTTAATATCAATCTGAATGATCCATCCTTTTTAGGTGTAACAAAAATATTAGAAATGAACTCATCAGGTTCATGTAAACAAGCAGATATAATACCTTTATTTTCTAGTTTTTCAACTGCTTGAGAAACATTCTGCTCTTCCTGCAAAGAAAGAACATATGGTTTAGGTATACAATATTGACGAGGGGCTTGATCAAATTCTAAGGAATAACCTTGAATAGCTGCCAAAATAAATTCATCTGTAGTTAATGACTTCCAAAATGGAAGTTTCGTAGCCAAATTACCTCCCTTAAATTTTGAAGCTAAATCTTCGAGATAATCAATGTCAATAATATTAAGTTTATTAGAAATTTTACTAACCGATTTCTGTGTTAGTTTGGTTTCTTCCGACTTCGTCACCTCCCTGGATAGGTGCCAGTACTAGCAGAATTCTTATAAGAATTCTTATTAGTCTGTTGACTATTATAAGATATCTTCCTGGTTGAACATTTTGGCCAACACGACTGACTTCACTGATATCCTTGATGGACTTTGGAAGATCATCTCCAAAAAGATTCTGAGTGACTGTTAGAAACCGAACAAAGTCTAGACATGATTTTGTTGTTGAGGTTACTTGATTTTAAATTTTCACGTCTCTTCATTGAAATTTCAAAATGGGCTGCTGCTAAAAAAAGACAGACTATCACACAACTTCCGAATCATTTTTCCCATTTCCTCAGAATCAAACTGAAGATTAGGTGATTTTCTCATGATATTCAAGTCGTTAACAAGTGTCGTTAAAGGTACTAGTCCCTTAGTTAATCGATCTTGAATTTTCTGAAACTTTATATCAGAAGAACGGTGATTCGGCTGAACTTCTGCCCAAATTTCGGCATTAACCTGAGGTGTAACCATCATAATACAATTCTGAGGTCTTTTAAATTCTTCTCCAGTTTTATGTAATTTGTAATCTGGAATTTTTCGACACAACAGATTATTGATTAAATCTGCTACCTTCTGATTGATATCGGGTCCACAATCCGAATCATCGGCATATAAATGTTGTATATCCTGTAACAAGACATTCATTGTCCCAGCCTCCGGAGCAGTGTCCATGAGAACGTTTTAAATTTGTGTGCAAATATCGACTTCGTCGACAGTGTCCTGATTTTGATCAGAGATTGAAATTGAAGGCGATACAGGTGGTGACTCCAAATCCTCAATAAGCCCACTTTGACTTTGGTTCCTGGACTTGATAAGTTGAGTAAACAAATTGTTTTGATTTGAAATCATCTCAGTCATTTCAACAAACATATTTTGATAAATATTATCAGTCACAATTTCATTCCGTTTTGAAAACACATGCCCGTCAGTGTTTATTATAGAGGCGCTGTCGTCGTTCCCTAAGTTAGAACCAATTTTTGGACTCGGAGCAGACTCTTTTTCTGTCGACGTCACGCTATGGGTAAATCATTCGTAGCCGTTTGCGACTTTTTGCAAGATTTCTTTGAACCTTTTCCCACTTGCTACCATTGCTGGGAGTTTTACCCTTTTTCTCAGGTTTATTAGTGACAAAGCGTTGAGTCAAATCGGCCATACTGAATCCATCGAGGCACGTGTTTTCTGTGTCCGACTCGAGCAAAAAGTCCATTTTAGACTTTGGTTTAGTTCAATAGTTGATCGTAAATAATATCTTTATTTAAAAATACACGATAACAACTGTTAATTATTCTGATACAGTTTACCAACAAAATTATTTGTCAGTAAACGTAAATAGTTCCCAAATTGTTGTGAAACTACGAAGTATATTACCGACAATTTATTGTCGTGACCCCTCTCTTCGAGAGCAAGCAAAGCTATGACCAGGGCATGCGCAAAGCACTCTCATGTGATTCCAAGTGACGTAAATAGTATAAACAGAACTACCACTCAACCCGATTATCGTCGATAATACACTTGATTTATTAGGTAATTAAGTGATCAACGTATTTATCGTGTTATACCGTCTATAAACCCTACCTTGATTAACTACTTAATCTGCCTTGATTGACTGACTTAATCCTTTGAGGGACAATTCATCAATCTAATCTTAAACAGAATTCATTGCATTCTCTTTGTCGGACTATTCATCAATCCAATAAGAATGATTATAATTTTAATCCACCTATTTTCCTCGTGGTTTCTCAATTGTCGAGCATTTTAATCGCAGTGATGTGAGCCGACAGCATTTATAAACTAATCATAGATGTCACATATCGTAAGAGTATATTAACACCCTAAATCAACGGACTGTCATTTTGTCTTCGATATCTTTTTTACGCCTTTTAATAATCCATATAGATATTCGCATCCAAAGCTGCGTGTTGTGAGTCACGTAGGCATTAGACTCTATTATCCAGAAAAATATTCTACGCACATGTTGAAGACTAGGAGGTTTGGGGTGACCGAGACTAGAACGCCACACGCTTATGCAAAAGGAGAGGAGCAACCAATAACTAGATGAGCAGAAATTCTAAAGTACCGGTATTTGTAGGCGGAAAATAAGAAGCATGTCAATCATTCTGCTGTGTTGAGTATGATGCCTGCAACACTCTGCCGTGACTACGAAAGAGTGTTATTCGCTGAAGTTAGCTGTAGAAATATTTCTCAGATAGGAAAGATCCAGTATTTTGCGTTAACTATGCCCTTTTACGAGTGATTTAACTATTTTGGAAGTTCTGCATTCTTTTCTGCCCTATAAACGAAGACACATAATTCTAAAGGAATATTATGGTTGTGGATTTGATGCCGAAGCAGGACCGGCAAGCTTTCATTCAATGTATTACGAAAATTTACTGACATAAATTTGAATGCCACACGGAAATAAGTGTGAAAAATAGCGAGGTTCGCCAATTTTTATTACGTACGGGATTTGAATATTTTGTTGACATATGATTTTTAATTGTTGTTTGAATTGAATGCCATACGGGAATTAGGTGTGAAAAATATGGGGTTCACCACTTTTTTATTACGTACGTGATTTGAATATTTTGTTGACGTGTGATTTTTAATTGTATGAATTGAATACTGTACGGGAGTCGGGAATTAAATATGAAAAATAGCGAGGTTCTCCTATTTTTATTACGTACGGGATTTGAATATTTTGACATGTGACTTTTAATTGTGGTACGAATTCATCTGCTTAAATAACGATAAGAGTTATGCCCCTTCATTTTCGGTAAAATGTCCGACAAGAAATTTTTTGAAATCTGAACACTGATTCCTACACAGCAATATACGTCAACATTTTCATGTCGGCATATAAAAACAATCTAACCCAATTTTAATAGTCTTACATTTTATGCACTCATATTTTAATCAAATGTCAATAAAATCTAGCATTAAATCATGAAGATGGGAATGCATTTATAACATACCTGCACTAGCTATTGCTTGTAGCAGCTTTGGTTGAAGCAGCGTTTTACAAAAGGAAGTTAATAGACTTACCATGGGTGTAAATACAGATGAGGGGGGTCTCTTTTTGGGACCCTTGGGTCTAGATGCTGTAAGATGAACTAATTTTTCTGACTTTGGTTCCAAATCTTCAAAATATACATGATCTAAAAATAAATAAACTAACATTTTATGTTGTCAATAAACTTATTCATGCATTACACAGATACAAGGTTTGGCAGAGGTGTTTCAGGCAGTGGCGTCACTAGGGGGTGGCACAGGGGGCACGTGCCCGGTATGTTTTCATGTGTGCCCCGGATCTATTTTGAGCAGACAAAATCGATAATTAGCAATAATTTCACTACTTTTCATGTGGACATATTATGCCGTTGCCCCTGTCCACGTCCGTCCACAATTGTTTGTGGATTTTCTACAGGTCACAATTCTTACGGATTTGGACGAAACTTGAAATATAGGTTTATCCCCAAAAGATCTTGGCTGCTTTCAATATTGGTCCATGTGTATCTAATCAAAACATCATGGATTATGGCCCATGATTGTACGAAAAATCACGTTTTTAGCTTGTGGACCCTATAGAGGTCACAGGGATCACATGGCTTAGTGGGTAAGGTGCTAGCTCGCTAGCCTGGAGGTCGGGTGCTAGTTCCCTGCATTGGCCGAGAAAGTCCATCTAAATTTTGGGCATGGTTTCCCCTTGTAAGTAATGCAGACGGAGGGCCTGACAAGGACAGCTGCCTAGTCGTTAAGATGGTACAAAAAAACGAGGTCCCGTGTAAACATTGGCTTGCACGTAAAAGATCCCTTGGCAGTTGGAATTCAGTTGCTCCCCAGGCAAAAATTCCCCTCATAGCACACTGTATGGCCTATGTCTGTCTTCAATTAGCCAAGGTTAGGTGCACAAGCGTAGGACGTTAAACACCATTTCATTCGTTCATTTTATAGAGGTCACAATTTTGAAACGATTTCGATGAAACGTAACATGCATGTTTATAACCCAAAGATCTTGGTTCCTTTCGATAATTGCGCCCATTGAAACGTCACTTACTGAATTATGGAACCTGATTGTCCGAAAAACGTATTATGTAGCTTGTGGTCTCTCTGGATGTCACAACTATTATTCGATTTGAAAAAACGTCTGATCATATCACCGTAAAAAAGGTTGAATTCGAATTTCGTGAAAGTCAGACCAAAATTGCCGGACAAAATGGCTGCCATGTGTACGCGAATAGTGTAGAAATATGGTCATGACTCGCGTGCACGCTATACTTACTTGAAATGTAATTTGCGAGAAAAGTGTAGAATTCTTAAATGAAAATAGTTATTTGATTTCCTGGTTTACTTGGTTAACCATTTTTAATATACAAGGCAATAAGCCAACTCCGTTTACCGTATGCGATGTTACTAAGAATAGAATAAAGTAAAAATTAGAGGCGTCTATTGATTGGACAATGAAGAAATTATTTCGGGCTTGCAACATAGAATATTTATGATTGGTTAATTTAACTGAAACCTAAAGAAGAATTCTCGCGAGAAATATTACGAGATATGAAAATTTGTAAAATGTTGTAACAAATATAATGCAATTTTCTAGTCTTCCTGACTATATTTTGAATAGTGGTTTCATTTTAAAATAAATATTAAACAAGCTAGAAATGGCGAGAACTATATGGATTGGAATAACAATAGCTAAAGTCAGAAAAGGGTGCGTTGACATTGCCAAATGTATGACAGTACATTTTACGATATCAAACATCAAATGCGTATTACAAAAGGGTAGAAGAAAAGGGTGGGTTGACATTGCCGTACGTAGATAGTACATTTTACGATTTTTGAACATCTAATGCGTATTACAAAAGGGTAGAGACGAATTTCTGAAAACCTCTTTATCTTATAGCTAAACAGGATAACGGAAAACTTTTGTTATAAAGATGAATATGACCCAAAACGACAAGGGTCTTATACTATATATACATTAGACTTTACAGACGACTACCGTACTATATTATTAACAAGTTCACCAGTTGTCTTTGTTCTGTCAATAAACTACTATTATTTTCACATTCAGCTAAAATAAATTTGACAAAATATTATTTTATTATTCTTTATTATCTAGGCACTTGCATAAATAGGTTTTCTTTTTGGAATTACTCAATTAGAATGAATAGGAGTTGAAGTATTGAATTGATATTATTAATATTACAAATGACAAGAAGGCTCACTTCTTGTGAAGAACATTAGAAACAAATAAAGTCTTAGATTTTTGGAATGAAAGTTAACCAATGGAATCTAGGCCTAGCTTCTTTTTGTTAGAACTCTTGGTCTCTATTGTAATTTCACTCCCCTAGGAAAATTTGTGTGAGTAAGTCAGTTAATCGCAGAGTCTTTTTTGTGTGAGTAATGGAGTATGCACGCAGTGATTCTTCGTGGAAAGCACTGGTACCGTATATCAAGGTTGAGGACTCTCTACAGGTCACAATTCTTATCCAATTTTTATGAAACTTTTTTTTTGGTTTGTGGACCCTATAGAGGTAAGAATTTTGAACCGGTCTTGATGAAACTTGACATGCATGTTTATAACCCAAAAATCTTGGTTCCTTTCGATATTTGCGTCCATCGTAATTAACTTACGATTTTGCGTACAATCAGGGGCCATAATTCAGGAAGTTACGATCCGATATGCGCAAATATCGAAACTAAGCATGATCAGGAGCCATCATTCCGGAAGTTACGATCCGAAATGCGCAAATATCAAAAGGAACCAAGATCTTTGGGTTATAACCATGCATTTTAAGTTTCATCAAAATCAAATTAAAATTGGGACCTCTACGTGCTCCACAACCTTGATATACCATTTTTTAACAGTATTTGCATACGAACGGCGGCCATTTTGTATAACAATTTTGGTCCAATTTTTCCGAAATTCGATGTTGGCCTTCCCTAGGGTGAAACAGTGATATAATCAAACGGTTTTTCAAATCGGATAATAATTGTGACCTCCAGAAGGACCACAAGCTAAAATAGGCAATTTTTCGGGCAATCAGGGGCCATAATTCAGAAAATTACGTTCCGATAGGAGCAAATATCGAAGGGACCCCAAGATCTTTGGTTAATAAACATGCATGTCAAAATTGTGACCTCTATAGGGTCCACAAGCTAAAAACGGGATTTTTCATACAATCAGGGGCCATAATCCATGACGTTTCAAACCGATACATGCCAATATCGAAAGCAGCCGAGAACTTTTGGGGATAAAGCTATATTTTAATTTCGTCAAAATCGAACAAGAATTGTGACCTGTAGAGGGTCCACAAACAATTGTGGACGGACGGACGGACAGGTGCGACAACATAATACGTCCACATGAAAATGTGAAAATCCACAAATTATACACAGTAGGCATCCTCAAACCAATTCTTCCAACGAATTTCTGATGGGATCACATTGTAACTGGATACAAAAACAGCATAAAGTGTAGTGTCAAAAATATATAAAATTGCCATTTAAAACCATCATAATACATGTCCACTATCCTGACTAGTTTCGTCAAATAAATTGTAACATTTTCAAAGGAACAGTTCAACAGAAACAGGAAACAAATTCGAATAATGATGAGGTCATATGTTGATGACATCACTGTAATGGTTGCCCTGTCGTTGGTAACAAGTAATTCTTCATTTTCTAAAAAGGTGATCTATCACATGAAAATATGATGATGCTATTAGCATGCTGTTTTTGTATCCAGTTACAATTGTGATCCCATCAGAAATTCGTTGGAAGAATTGGTTTGAGGATGCCTACTGTGTATAATTTGTGGATTTTCAACTTGTGTATAGGCACCTCTGTTAATAGCATCATCATATTTTCATGTGATAGATCACCTTTTTAGAAAATGAAGAATTACTTGGCACATGAAAATGTGGGCGTATAAAAACGTTTGATTATATCACCGTTACATCTTAAGGAAGGTTTGAGTTCAAATTTCTGAAAAATCGGACCAAAATTGACAGACAAAATGGCCGCCGTTTGTACGTAAATACTGTTAAAAAATGGTACATCATGGTTGTGGACCCTGTATAGGTCACAATTTTGATTCGATTTTGATGAAACTTGAAATGCATTGTTATAATCAAAAGACTTTTGTTCCTTTCGTTATTTGCACATATCAGATTATAACTTCCTGAATTATGGCCCCTGATTTTCCGAAAAATCCCATATGGTCCCTCGGAGGTCACGATTATTATCTGATTTACAAAAAACGTTTGACTCTATCACCGTTACACCCTACGGAAGGTTGAATTCGAATTTCTAGAAAATTGGACCATAATTGTCAGACGAAATGGCCGCCGTTTGTACGCGAATAGTGTAAAAATATGGTATAACAAAGTTGTGGACCCTGTATAGGTCACAATTTTAATCCGATTTTGATGAAACTTGAAATGCATGTTTATAACCTAAAGATCTTGATTTCTTTTCATATTTGCGCATATAAAATTGTAACTTATATTAATTATGCCCTTTTTTTTTTTAATCAATATTTTATTCAGGTTGTCTGATTGGGATTGGGGAACAGGCTAAGCCTATGTAATACCCCTCTCCCTATGGCGTTACGTTCCGATGGCCTTTGATTATAGGAAAAATCACTTTCGATATTGCCTGTTCTCTTTCCATCTTTCGAAAATGTGGGCGTATCATGCGTGGCAGCGCCAGCCTATCTTTTTGTGACCTCTGCAGTGTTCATAAGCTAAAAACATGATTTTTCGTACAATCAGGGGCCATAATTCAGAAAGTTTTGGTCCGTTATGCGCGAATATTGATAGGAACCAAGATCTGTGGTACGGTATTATAAACATACATCTCCAGTTTAAAACAAATCGAATAAAAATTGTGACCTCTGCAGTGTTCATAAGCTAAAAACGTGTTTTTTTGTACAATCAAAGACCATAATGCATGAAGTTACAGTCTGATACATGCTAATGTTAAAAGGAACCAAGATCTTACGTTGATAAACCTATATTTCAGGTTTTATTGAAATCTTATAAAAATTGTGACCTGTAAAGTGTTTACAAACAATTGTGGACGGACAGATGGACGACAGGGGCGACGATAATATACGTCCACATGGTTAGAAAGTAGGATTTGTGACCGAATGTTTGCAGATTCAAGACTTGAATTGTGCGCCGAGTTCTTGTATCCTTGAATAAGACACCTTATCCCTGTATTCCAGTCTACCCAGCTGTAAATGGGTACCGGTAGGATGGTGTATGTATTACACAAAAAACTGTTGCGCTCCTTGAAGCAGCCTATGTTGGGGCTCTTTCTAAGAGTTCAGGAGTAAAGGGAGGCAATACCTGTATCCTAGAGACTGGGATAATAATTGTGTAGCACTTTGAGCCAGTGTTGGGATTTTGACCGTATATACCGGATGGTACAAAAAATTTTTCCAAACGCCCTCAATTGTACGTCCGAGAATATGCCCAATCGGACATCAAGACATGGTGAATAATATTCAAAATTCCAAAATTAATATAGTTTAATGGGTATAACTACCATTATCGTCGGTAATACACTAGATTTATTAGGTAATTAAGTGATCAACGTATTTATCGTGTTATACTGTCTATAAACCCTACCTTGATTAACTTCTTAATCTGCCTTGGTTGACTGACTTAATCCTTTGTCGGACAATTCATCAATCTAATCTTAAACAGAATTCATTGTTTTCTCTTTGTCGGACTATTCATCAATCCGATAAGAATGATTATAATTTTAATCCACCTATTTTCCTTGTGGTTTCTCAATTGTCGAGCATTTTATCGCATTGATGTGAGTCAACAGCATTGATAAACTAATGATAGATGTCACATATCGTAAGAGTATATTAACACCCTATATCAACGGACAGTCATTTTGTCTTTGATATCTTTTACGCCTTTTAAAGGGACAATAACACTCTTGCTGGCTTGACAGGTCCAGAAAAAAAAAATAGCCTTATTCTAACTACAAGATGTTTAAGTGTCCTACCTGTTGTGTAAATTATCCATTACAACCTATCTTACTTGTCAAGAGGGTTCGAAAATATGTTTAAATCCAAGTTGCATTTGAAAGTGCTTACGTAAGGCTTTTCAAACCATGCTACGGCATGTAGTTGTATTTTTCTAAATTGGTAAAATTAGGTGTGTTATTAAAGATGCCTTCCTGGGTACAAACTTTGTGAATTGACGATATATGTGGACTAAAAACATATTCAAAGTAACAAATCTATCAAAAATTTGCTTCAATTCCCTTTCAAAACTTTGCTTTCGTTGTGGATACCCATAGCTATAAGTAAGCTGTTGTTAGACGCAATGTCTGCCAACTTAACTTCATTGTGGGAGGGTCCATTTTTCAGAATGTATCCTTTATACTTACTGTACATTTACCATACTTACTGAGGCCTAAATAAATTCTTAGTTATTTCTGTCTTTTTAGACCTTTTAATCGCAGAGTTTTTTGTACGTTGACAGCACTCAATGTCCCCCAAACCGCCTAACCATTTGAGCAAGAAATAACAACTGCTCCCTGACCTTAGCTAGCATTTATTACTTCATTCATTATTCATACCATGTAGCCTATGCACCTTAGTTAGAGTGGTAGCTGTGTTAACTGTTATAGTTTAGACTTTTTTTGAACATGTAAGAGCGCCCCTATAGTGGCAGCCACAATATTTTGCTCTGTGATTGTACTTTTACCTGTGTCAGCTGGCCTAACTATAATAATAATAATAATAATAATAATAATAATCACGTCATTTTACAAGGGTAGCAAATTAGGCCTGAGGCCTTTTTCAAATTTGGCCCTTGGCACAGATCGTGCGAATGATTTCGATCATTACTGCAGGAAGAAACCGAAGAACTTGGGGGAAACCTGCCTGATCGGACGGGAGACCGAATATCCCTCTCACTTACAACGATAAAGTTCATGCCCTGAGCTGGGATTGAACCCTCATTGCATTGGTGAGAAGCCGCCTCTCTATCGCCACGGCTATCTATTAGGCTACTGCTGTGTGATGTCAGTCTAGTTCTAGGCCTAACACGACTTAGTGGATATGCATGAAAAAAAACTCTGAGGATTAGGCAGCTACAGTTTTTTATATATTCCATTGTGTTTGTGAACCAGTGATTACTATTAATCGTGTTATGGTTAAGCATCTTAGTTTTGTGCTCTTAGTTTCGATTTGCTACCCTGTGGGTACAATGTGGACTTCTATGGGAGACGAGCCTTCTCGGTTGCTGCACCACCACTCTGGAACTCTATCCCTAACACTCTCCGCGAAGCACCATCTCTCGCATCATTCCAAGCACAACTAAAAACCTATCTTTTTCGCAAAGCCTACCAAATTTCATGATTTTATAATATTATGATATGACATGATCGGATTGTTTGTACCGGTATTTATGATATTAATATTAAAAATGCATGTAATGTAATGTATGTTATGTATGTAATATATGTAATTATACAGCCTGTTGAGATCACGTGTAGATGGAATGGGCTTAAAACAATAAATATTATTATTATTATTATTATTACAATAAGCCACCAGAACCTGTTGGGTTGCTAGTTAGTGATTCCCTGACAATATTGCCCAGTGCTTGCCCCATGGGAGTTTTACGCGTAATCCAGTATTTTTCTAGTAAGATTGGGTGTCTATACTTTCCATATATACCAAATTTGACATACTTTTATTGGAAATAACCACCCGATAAATACTTTGCTGGGAACCCAACTTTAAGTTGAAATTTGTATCATTTTTTAATTGAAATATTGTAAAATAGTACAAATTGTTGACGAGAATAAAGATTGGAACATAACAAGAGTGGTATTGGGGCTTTAAGAATCCATATAGATATTCTCATCCAAAGCTGCGTGTTGTGAATCACGTAGGCATTAGTCTCTATTATCCAGAAAAATATTATACGCACATGTTGAAGACCAGGAGGTTTGGGGTGACCGAGACTAGTACGCCACACACTTAAGGTGGTTGATGCTATACTGCATCCAACAAAATAACATAAAGAGGAGGAGCTACCAATAGCTAGATGAGCAGAAATTGTAACGTATTTGTAGGCGGAAAAAAAGAAGCATGTCAATCATTCTGCTGTGTTGAGTATGATGCCTGTAACACTCTACGAAAGAGTGTTATTCGCTGAAGTTAGCTGTAGAAATATTTCTCAGATAGGAAAGATCCAGTATTGTGCGTTAGCTATGCCCTTTTACGAGCGATTTAACTATTTCGGAAGTTCTGCATTCTTTTCTGCCGTATAAACGAAGACACATAATTCTAAAGGAATATTATGGTTGTGGATTTGATGCCGAAGCAGGACCTGCAAGCTTTCATTCAACGTATTACGAAAATTTACTGACATAAATTTGAATGCCGCACGGGAAATAAGTGTGAAAAAATAGCGAGGTTTGCCAATTTTTATTACGTACGGGATTTGAATATTTTGTTGACATGTGGTTTTTAATTGTTGTCTGAATTGAATGCCGTACGGGAATTAGGTGTGAAAAATATGAGGTTCACCACTTTTTTTATTACGTACATGTTTGAATATTTTGTTGACATGTGATTTTTAATTGTATGAATTTAATACTGTACGGGAGACGGGAATTAAATATGAAAAATAGCGAGGTTCACCTATTTTTATTACGTACGGGATTTGAATATTTTGACATGTGACTTTTAATGTGGTACAAATTCGTCTGCTTAAATAATGATAAGACTTATGCCCCTTCATTTTCGGTAAAATGTTCGGCAAGAAATTTTTTGAAATCCCAACACTGCTTTGAGCATTAACTTGGTTTATGGATATTACGGGCGTGTTTGGTTTGATTTTTTTTCCAAACACACAATATTGTCCGACCGGGAATATGCCCAATCGGGAATATGCCCAATCGGACATCAAGACATAGTGAATAATATTCAAATTCTTAAATAATATAGTGCACTGAGAGTATAACTACCGCCCAACCCGATTATCGTTGACAATAGGCTGGATTGATTAGGTATTTAAGTGATCAACGAATGTATTTATCGTGTTTACCGACTATAGTATAAACCTACCTTGATAAACTACTTAATCTGCCTTGATTGACTGACTTATTCTTTTGTCGGACAGTTAGTTCATCAATCTAATCATAAACAGAAGTCATTGTTTCCCTGTGGACGGACTATTCATCAATCCAATAACTGTGATTATAATTTCAATGTTCATCATCATGTTAACCACATGGTTTCTGCATTGTCTCACATTTTAATCTCCTTTGTTGTGTCAACAATAACACGTAGAAATTAGTCATATATGTCACATATCCTGATAGTATATAATACCTCAAATCAACATACATTGTATCCGATAACTTGAACTTTATTGAGCATTGGTAATCGCCGATAGCCTGATCTCCGAGAAAAGATTATATTTTGATGGCTGGCATATTATCGGATTTATGATCATATTTTGAATGGGGTTTATGTCTTTAAATAAATAAATAAACACGCTAAGAAATGTTGACGAATATTTCGATTGGAATGACATAAGTAGTTAATTATTTTAGACAATAGCACGTGCTACGGTCGAATGCAATTATTTAGCATTTGGATTTACTCACTCCGTTTACGGCCAAATAAATTTTGGGATGTCATTTTTTTACCTTCCGTTTATAAATCGAAACGGAGTATCAGACAAATGACGGACTTTGGTGAAAAATGTACCGAAGTGTGACCCGAAAAATGCTATTCTATTATGATGTCATGTAATTTTGTAGGAGCATTATTGACATAAAAGTTGAATACCGTACGGTTTTAAACATGAAATATAACGAGGCGCACCTATTTTTTTTATATGAATATATGTTGTTGACATGTGATTCTTTATTGTGTTTTGAAAACGTCTGCTTAAATTACGATAAGAGTTATGCCCCTTTATTTTTGGGAAAAGATAGTAAGCTGGCACTGCCAGGCAGGATACGCCCACATTTTAGAGGTGGATAGGGAACAAGCAAAACCGAAAGTGATTTTTCCTACAATCAAAGTATATAATTCATTAAATTACAATTTGATATGCGCAAATATCGAAAAGAATCAAGATCTTTAGGTTATAAACATGCATTTCAAGTTTCATCAAAATCGAATTAAAATTGTGACCTATACTGGGTCCACAACCTTGACATACCATATTTTAACACTATTAGCGTACAAACGGCGGCCATTTTGTCTGGCAATTATGGTCCGATTTCCCTGTAATTCAAACTCAACCTTCCGCATGGTGTTTTTTTAAATCAGATAATAATCGTGACCTCCAGAGGGACCATAGGTGATTTTTCGTACAATCAGAGGCCATAATCCATGAAGTTTTGATCTGATACATGCCAATATCAAAAGCTGCCGAGATCTTTTGGGGATAAACCTATATTTCAAGTTTCGTCAAAATCGGACAAGAATTGTGACCTGTAGAGAGTACACAAACAATTGTGGACAGACGGACGACCGGACAGATGGACAGGGGCGACGACATAATACGTCCACATGAAAATGTGGGGGTATAAAAATGTCTGACCAGAAATATTTTGAAACCCCATCACTGATATAGGGCATTATAAATATACTCATTATTATTATTTAAGCACCTACCCCTTCATCCATCTATGTTCCCCTTTCATGGCTTCTGTTGGGAGGGGGTGGTACTTTTAAACGCCGACCAAATGCTTTTTACCGACGACCGTCGTGTAATTACTGTCATGTAATAATTAACGCCGACCAAATGCTTTTTATCGCCGACCCTCGTTTATTTACCGCTGACCAACTACTTGTTACCGGCGACCAAATGCTTAATCGAATTACAATTGTGACCTCTACAGGGCCAACAACTTTAATATGCCATATTATTACACTGTTCGCGTACAAACGGCGGCCATTTTGTCTGGTAATTATGGTCGATATTCTAGAAATTGGAACTCAACCTCCCGTAGGGTGTAATGGTGATAGAGTAAAATTGGATATTAATCTTGACCTCCAGAGGGACCATAAGGGATTTTTCGGACAATCAGGGGCCATAATTTAGTTATGATCCGATATGCGCAAATATAGAAAGAAACCAAAATCTGTGGGTTATAACCATGCATTTCAAGTTTCATCAAAATCGAATTAAAATTGTGACCTTTACAGGGTCCACAACCTTGATATACCATTTTTTTAACAGTATTCGCGTACAATTGGCAGCCATTTTGTATGGCAATTTTGGTCCGATTTTCCTGAAATTCGAACTCAACTTTCCTTAGGGTGTAACGGTGACATAATCAAACTTTTTTTTAAATCAGATAATAATTGTGACCTCCACAGGGACCACAAGCTAAACAAAGGCAATTTTGCGTATAAACAGGGGCCATAATTCAGGAATTTACAATCCGATATGCGCAAATATCGAAAGAAACCAAGATCATTGGGTTATAAACCACCAGGTTTTACTTCTGTTCACGCTCCTCGAACAACTGGTAGAGGAGGGGGTATAGCTGTGATTTACAAGGAAAACTTGCGGCTTCAGAGGCTCCAAACAGCGATAACGTACTCGTCGTTTGAAAATTTATTACTTACCATAACATCTGCATCAAAAACCCTAAGGATTATCTGTGTCTACAGACCGCCCCCTTCAAGAAAAAACAAGTCTACCGCTAAAGATTTCATAAATGACTTTAATAATCTCTCTGAAGATCTTGATTGCAATGATAACATCCTAATTGCTGGAGATTTTAACGTACATTTCGATTCTCCTAATAATAAACTTACAAAACGTCTCTGTGAGCTATTGGATATTAACGACCTGGTACAGACCATTACACAGCCGACACATCGATCAGGACACACCTTGGACTGGGTTGCTTGTCGTAATCATGACCTTGTTCATAATGCTGATGTCGTTGACAAGCTAATGTCGGATCATTTTGTTACATCCTTTAATGTCAATTTCTCAAACACTTCATGTAACAGCAGGAAAATACAATATAGGAACTTCAAATCCATCAATATTGAAGACTTTAATATCGATCTTCCGAGCAGCTCTCTATTCACACAAAGTTCTGATGATGTTGACTGCATGGTAGCTTTACTTGATAAAATATTACTTGACCTTCTTGACAAACATGCACCCATCCAAACCAAAACAATTAACCATTTTAAGACAACACCATGGTATGATGCTTCTGTAAACGATGCTAAGCGAATACGCCGGCCAGCGGAAAGGAAGTGGCGTAAATCAGGATTAGTGGTACACAAACAAATTTACATAGAGTGTCGAAAACGTTTTGTGAAATGTGTTAAAAACGCCAAATGACAGTATTTCAATAAGGAAATATCATCATGCTCAAGAAATCCAAAATTATTGTTCTCAACGCTAAACTATTTACTAGGAAAAGAAAAGAGTGTCATCCATCCAGAGGGAGATGACAGTATTGTTGCTCAAAATTTCAGTGATTATTTCATTGATAAAATTGATAAGATTCGTCATGGCCTTGGCCCTATTAACACACAGGGGTGTGATGACAGTAGGTATGGAGTTCCACCAATTCAATTTGATTCCTTTAATCCAGTTTCATCTGATGAGATAAGGAAGATAATCTACCAATCAAAACCAACATCTTGCTCTTTGGATGCCATACCGACACACTTCCTGAAAAAAATTCTAGATGGAATTTTGCCCATTATTACTAGCATCATAAACACGAGTTTGCAGTCTGGAATAGTACCGGAATGTTTTATAAACTGCAGTAGTCAAACCACTTATAAAAAAAGTCGACACTTGATCCACAATTACTGAAAAATTATCGACCAGTATCAAATCTGACCTTTTTGTCCAAAGTTCTGGAGAAGGTTGTTAAGCAGCAACATCTTAGTCATTTAGAAAAATTTCAACTCCTTGAGGAGTTCCAGTCTGCTTATTGCTCCGGGCACAGCACTGAAACAGCTGTGCTATGTGTTCTGGATGCGATAAAATCCTCTGTTGATTAAGGAAAGATCGGATTGTTGGTCCTTTTGGATTTATCAGCAGCTTTCGATACTATTGATCATGGAAACCTGCTGAATCGACTGTCATCAGATTATGGACTAACTGGATCCATTCTAAAATGTTTTTTTTTCCTATCTTACTGGTCGATTTCAGTATGTTGAAGTTAACAACTCCTCATCAAGTCATCAACAACTCTTATGTGGGGTTCCACAAGGATCCGTTTTGGGCCCGATAATCTTCACGATCATGATCTGCTGTATCATTTTTATGCTGATGATTCTCAGCTCGATAGCTTCATTCCACTTCCGCTCGATCAAAATGTCGTCATCAAGAATCTGGAGGACTGTCTCGATAATGTCAAAAAATGGATGTCATCCAATATGCTTAAACTCAATGAGGAAAAAACTGAGTTTCTTCTCGTAGGTCCTGCTAACAGACTTAAGAAATGTGACATTCAATCAATCAACGTTGGAAACACTGAAATTCCGGTGTCTAGAACTGTAAGGAATCTTGGAATTCTTGTTGATTCTCGTCTCAGTTTTGAAAACCATGTGAACAACATCTGTAAAATATGTCATTTCCATCTCCGAAGGATAGGGTCCATTCGTCATCTACTAACAGAAGATGCTGCTGCAACCTTAGCTCAATCCTTCATCCTGTCCAGAATTGACTATTGCAATTCGGTACTAACTGGTATCACGAACGAACAGATTTCAAAACTTCAAAGATTACAAAACTGTGCTGCTTACATTGTCTCAAAAACTAAATCAAGATCACACATCAGTCCAGTCCTGAACAAACTACATTGGCTTCGTGTTCGAGAAAGGATCAACTTTAAAATCTTATCGTTAACCTATCAATCAATAAACAAATCCGCGCCAGGTTACCTTCAAAATCTAGTATCGCTGCATCAACCTAAACGATCATTACAATCAGAAGGGAAACTATTATTGGATGTACCTGCCTATAATTTGAAATCTTTTGGATCAAGAACTTTTCGATACAGCGCATCAATTCTTTCGAATACACTTCCAGAAAATATCCGACAATGTGAATCTGTGTCGGTTTTTAAATCCAAAGTGAAAACTTGGTTGTTTAGTCACTATCATTAACATCCCAAAGAGAGAACACTTTCTAGCGCCTAGTGCATTCCCTAGTGGATTGAATAGTTGCGCGATATATATATCATTATAATTATTATTATTATTATAACCATGTAATTCAAGTTTTATCAAAATCGAATTAAAATTGTGACCTCTACAGGGTCCACAACCTTGATATACCATTTTTTAACAGTATTTGCATACGAACGGCGGCCATTTTGTATAACAATTTTGGTCCAATTTTTCCGAAATTCGATGTTGGCCTTCCCTAGGGTGAAACAGTGATATAATCAAACGGTTTTTCAAATCGGATAATAATTGTGACCTCCAGAAGGACCACAAGCTAAAATAGGCAATTTTTCGGGCAATCAGGGGCCATAATTCAGAAAATTACGTTCCGATAGGAGCAAATATCGAAGGGACCCAAGATCTTTGGTTTATAAACATGCATGTCAAAATTGTGACCTCTATAGGGTCCACAAGCTAAAAACGTGATTTTTCATACAATCAGGGGCCATAATCCATGACGTTTCAAACCGATACATGCCAATATCGAAAGCAGCCGAGAACTTTCGGGGATAAAGCTATATTTTAATTTCGTCATGGGGATAAAGCTATATTTAAATTGTGACCTGTAGAGGGTCCACAAACAATTGTGGACGGACAGGGGCGACAACATAATACGTCCACATGAAAATGTGGGCGTACAAAAATGGTTTGCGGATTCACACCTTGCCATATTAAACAACATAGGCATATAGTTCCCAGTCAGTCGTTTGTGTAAGTTCTCATATGAGGTCCCACTAATTTGGTGGTAGGTTGGACATTATCATATTCGATTGTCAACGATATTTACATATAATAAAATTTAACCAAATCTATTTATTCGTCACTAATAATTTAATTAATTTTATATAGTCGGCGGTAACAAGGAACCATTAAGCATTTGGTCGGCGGTAATATTATGGTCTAAAGTCATTACAATGCGGTCGGCAGTAAAACGTATTTGGTGGGCGGTAATTACAAAACGGTCATGGTAAAAAGCATTTGGTCGGCAGTAAAAAGCATTTGGTTGGCGGTAAAAAGTACCACTGGTTGGGAGGGGATGTTATATTTTTTTACTCAATTAGTTATATATTTTGGTACTTACCTTCATAATGATTTTCTTCTACATGAGACTGAGAATTACTGAATTTATTTTGGTTATCTTTACTTGAAGTTAAGATGTTCTTACTAGTCTCTTGTTTAGACGATTCAGGGAATTTAGGTGGATCGGAAGACTTGTGAGCACAAGGTTTTTTACCAATTGGTGGTGGAATATGAGGCTTTATGCACTTAATATCTTAAAAATGTAATAGAAAATAAATATAAAAGAAATTATACACCGTAACATGCATGGTATATAGAATCGAACTGACAGTATTTAAACTTTCAAAATAATGGATTCCAGTGAACAGCAGCTCTTTTTTTCAGCAAGTTCAATCACCACTATTGTGTGTAAAAGACAACTCAAAGGGTGTCTCTACCAACAGTGCAATGTCTGTTGTTATTAGGGTGTATATAACAACCAGTCTGGTGTGATTTGTACAAAACTCGGTAAAATTCGAATTATGGCAAGATATCTACTAGAAAGAGGTTAAATTCTGCAGATACGGTGTGTTAATTAACAGGGGTGAAAAATTGACTATGGGTATTTTAATTATCGCTAGGAGTGAAAATCTGTGCGACAGTGTGTTTTCTGTACTGGGTGTTTATTAACGGACGGGTTAAAAACGACTGACAAGGTGTGTTTTCTATGTTTGGTGAGTTTTCTCGAAGCTGTGTTATAACTGCAACAAAGGTGATTTATCTTGGGCCAACAGGCTTTATCTGACGCATAGGTGTTAAATCTCAACTTGGATAGGAAATCTTTTTTTACTGTGCGATTTCTCGTTCGACCGATCAACGTTCCTTCAGTGCGTCTTTTATATTTATTAAAGAAGGGTCCAGGTCTATACAGCGTTCCATAGTCATGCGTGAGTTGCATTAAATAGGGACCGTAATCAGCCGTACGCAAGAAGGCGAACACATAAAATATAAAACAAGCCAACAGTGAGGCTCGTGTCCCCCGCCTAAATCCCCAAATAAATAGATGACACATTAATTAATCGCAAATTAATTTTTTTCACAAGTATCAAGCAATCAAACTATACGCCAGTATGCTTGTTAAACATATGTGTTTATTAGTTATGTCCATTATATGTTTCCATACTAATGTCCATTATATGTTTCCATACTAATGTCCATTATATGTTTCCATACTATTGTTGAACTGTAACCTGACCTTCACCTTTCGTTCTGCCTCGTTGTGATTGTACCTCATGTAATGTCAGCCATGTTCGAAATATAAACATCTACAATTTGATCTGCACAATTGAGTCGTCTGATTATTCCTGATCTTACTGACGTGGTGGCTAAAGCTGGGATTTTTAATCGAACCTACAGTCAACGGAAACAACAAACAGTTTCAGAGTCAACTCAGTTACACGTAAGACTTGTAATTTTCCAAATCAGACACGCCAAAAGCGAGCGTGGTAGACTCAACTAAAAAAAAAACATAAGAAGCACGGTCATTTTGTCACTTTAAAAAATATGACGAACAACAGGGCACCGAAACAATGGTCCCTTACTGAACATGAGTCATTGACGTCATACGAAGCATGGCAGTCTAATATACTATACATTTTGACTCTTGATCAAAACTTTACTAGTTTCCTTGCCCCCAATGCCACCTGGTCAAAGAAATCATCTACCAACCCTAATAGAGGATTTGTCAACGATGTTGAGGCCGTTCCCGCTGCCAACCGTCGAACTGCTCAACAAAAAAGTCAAATGCTCGACCTTATGCTCAGACAAATTGCAAATTATGCTCCAGTAATTTCGAGAAACACCATAGTTCGATCCTCAACCTCTGTTTCGAGTATATGGCATGCCTTGAGATTACACTATGGCTTTCAAACAACTGGAGGACACTTTCTAGAATTTGCCGACATCAAGCTTAAACCAGAAGAGCGCCCTGAAACTCTCTTGTAGAGGCTTATGTCTTTTATAGAAGACAATCTTGTCAAGCTAAATGGAGGTCTGACCCACCATACTGAACAAATTGTGTCAGACGAAGAAGTATCCCCTACATTGGAAAACCTCATCATCTTATTTTGGCTTCGTCTGCTTCACGAGGGCCTTCCTAAACTTGTCCGCCAAAGATATGGTACTGAGCTCCGTCACCGCACACTGGCTTCAATCAAACCAGAAATCTCCCAAGCCTTACCTTCTCTCATGGACGAACTTTCCTCAACAGACGAAATGAGAATAATGCGTTCTTCTTCCAACCGCAAACCCGGAAACTTCAAACCTACACCCAGTCGTCGTTTCAATACCAGACAGAAGGGTTTTCACCAGATATGTCCTATTTGCCGACAAGCAGGTCGATCTGATTATCGACATTATCTAAGCAAGTGCGAATACTTACCTGACGCAGACCGCCAATTTTTATCAAAAGCCAGAATTGTCCTAGGCATCGAAGATGACGATGACTTAGAAACTGTAGAAGAAACGCCAGAACAATTAGACCTTAAAGCCCGTCAAGTCTCAAGGCGAGTTACTCCTCGCCAGTCACCTTATTTTTCTACATTTTATCAGCACCACACCCTACGCCTCACACTTGATACCGGTGCTGAAACAAACATGATACGTGCATCTGTGGCGTCTTCTATCAATGCCAAAGTATCTCCTAGCACACAGAATGCTCTTCAAGCTGATGGTCTCACCCCTCTAACAGTTGTTGGCGAAACTCACCTATCATTATCCAGAGATGGTATAACCCTTCAGCTAGATGCCCTAGTGGTCGAAGAATTGGATGTTGATGTCCTTGCTGGAACCCCTTTTATGACTCTTAATGATGTATCCGTACGTCCTTCCAAGAATCAAATCACCATCGGTGCCTCACATAATATCACTTATGGCATTGGTCAATTTACACCAAGCTCCACTGCTCACGTGGGCCTCCTTCGTGCTCCAAACACTACCACGACTATCTGGCCTGTTGAGCACATAGAAGTTTCAATTCCTACCCAAATACAGTCAACCCACGTTGCAGTTGAGCCACGCCCTGATCTACTATCAATAGACCCCACCTTAATGTGGCCTATTACATCAATCCTGGAACCTGTCGACAGCAAGATCCGTCTCATCAACCCTTATGACCAACCAATCACTTTGAAACGCCATCAACACTTTGGTCATGTCACACCTACCATTAGCCCTCCCCCATCAACACCCCTACCAACAACCACCCCTCCAGCCATCACAAAATCAACGACCCCTTATTCTACATCGATTATGGTTGACCCAGAAAACATCCTAAATACTCACCTCAAACACGACTTTAACCAAACCCACAGCCTGTTTGATCACGTGTTTAATCCTACCATCTCTCATTACAACGGTCATTTTGGAAAACTCGAAGCAACTGTAAATATGGGCCCGGTACTCCCCCCTCAAAGAAAAGGTAGAATGCCCAAATATGCTCGCAATAAGATGTCTGAACTTCAAGCCAAGTTTGATGAACTAGAGGCCCTCGGTGTAATCAAAAAGCCCGAAGAACTTGGAGTCGTTGTTGAGTATCTCAATCCATCATTTTTAATCAAGAAACCTGACGGTGATTTCCGACTAGTAACCGCCTTCGGCGAAGTCGGACAGTACAGCAAACCGCAACCCTCCCTGATGCCAGCTGTCGAAAGTACCCTCCATACCATTGCCCAGTGGAACTATATCATTAAAACAGACCTTACCAAGGCGTTCTATCAGATTCCCTTATCGCATTCCTCGCTAAAGTATTGTGGTGTGGCCACCCCTTTCAAGGGTGTACGAGTTTATTGTCGCTCTGCCATGGGCATGCCTGGATCAGAAACTGCCTTGGAAGAACTAATGTCCCGTGTGTTGGGTGACCTCCTAGCAGAGGGTGTTGTTGCCAAATTAGCGGACGATCTGTACAGTGGTGGTTCAACCCCAACTGAACTAATTGCTACATGGAAGCGGTTATTACAGCTCATAGACAAAAGTAACCTGAAACTTTCACCTAAGAAGACAGTTATTTGCCCCCAGTCTACAACCATACTAGGATGGATTTGGTCTAATGGAACCATCCGTGCAACTCCCCACAAAATTTCTACCCTCAGCACATGTGAACTTCCCCCAAACGTAAAGGCTATGCGCTCATTTATTGGTGCGTACAAGATTCTTACCAGAGTTATCAAGGATTGTGCCAGCTACCTTACGCCACTGGAAGACTACATCGCTGGTAAAGATTCAAAAGACAAGATAGCTTGGAATGACAACTTGTCAGTTGCTTTTAGAACAGCCCAACAAGGCCTCATACCAGTAACCACATCACCCTCCCACGTTATAATGACAAGCTGTGGATTATCACGGACGGCTCAGCAAAATTATCTGGCCTCGGAGCTACCCTGTATGTCTCTCGGAACGGCTCCTTACTCCTGGCAGGGTTTTTCAGTGCCAAGTTGAAACACCATCAAACAACCTGGATACCTTGTGAAATCGAGGCTTTGTCCATTTCTGCTTCAATTAAACACTACGCCCCTTATATTCTCCAGTCCAAACACCGCACATCCGTTCTAACTGACAGTAAACCATGTGTCCAAGCTTATGCCAAGCTTTGTAGAGGAGAATTTTCAGCCAGCTCCAGAGTAACCACCTTCTTATCGATCGTAAGCCGCTACCAGATTACTGTCAATCATCTTGCAGGGTCAGTAAACATGCCTTCAGACTTTTCCAGTCGTAATGCCCCAAATTGTGTCCATCCTAATTGTCAACTGTGTAACTTCCTACAGTCCTGTGAAACCAGCGTAGTTTATTCGATATCAGCAGATGACGTCTTACATGGATCTACGAGAATGCCCTATACTACCCCATCAACCTGGCTACAATTCCAACAGGAATGTCCTGATCTACGACGAGTCCATTCTCACCTTACCCAGGGAACCCGCCCATCTAAAAAGTTAACTAACATTCCTGACGTCAAAAGATACCTACGTGTGGCAACAATTAGCTCATCTGGTCTTCTAATAGTTAAACATCAAGACCCCCTATCACCAATCCAGAACTGTACAATAATCCCTCGACCAGTCCTCCATGGTTTCCTAGTATCTCTCCACATTAGATTCAACCACCCATCGAAGCATCAGCTAAAACTGCTATTTAATCGCCACTTTTATGCTTTAGACCTCGACAGAGCCATTAACGAAACAGTCAATGGATGTCACCAGTGTGTGTCCCTAACGAAAATCCCTAAAACACGCCAAGAGCAGTCTACCTCAGATACCCCTCCTCAACGGCTCGGAATAACATTTGCAGCAGACGTAATGAAACGGAATAAACAACTTATCCTCGTCTTACGCGAAACAGTATCCTCATTCACTACCACTTGTGAAGTACCTGATGAACGCAAGAACACTCTATGTACAGCCCTTCTTCAGTTATGTCTCCCCATGGTTCCTCTTAATGCCCCCGTTACCATCCGGGTTGATCCTGCTCCTGCCTTCACTGGACTTCAGAATGATGAAACCCTCCAACAGCACAACATATCCCTCGACATCGACCGACCAAAGAATGTCAACAAAAACCCTGTGGCTGAACGCGCCATTCTAGAACTCATTGAAGAACTTCTCCGACTGAAACTGGAGGGGGGTGTTATTACTCCTCTTGAACTTACAGTTGCAACTGCCTATCTTAACATCTCGAGAAATGTGGACCCAACGCGATCAGTATACCAATCTTCAAATTGAAACATCAGACGACAAATTAATATCTGACCAGTTTGAGCAGCGGATTATCAATCACCCGTACAGTGAAAAATCTAAAAATCCGGGTAGGCCTCATCTGCCTGCTTGTCCTGTTGAAACGGGTGACCTTGTCTACTTAACCAGTGATGGCAACAAGTACAACGCACGTGATCGTTACTTTGTACTCTCCGTTGATGGTCAATGGTGTACTCTTAGAAAGTTTGCCGGATCCCAGTTCCGTTCCAAGGAATACCAAGTAAAGGTTACAGAATGTTACAAGGTCCCTCCATCATCCCCTCCCCCCTGTTCCAGTCTTCTCGACACAGACAGTGATACCGACGATTCCTTGACTGCTACGCCTATGCAGTCACCTACTGGTAGACCACCTCTATTACAGGCTCCTGTGGATACACAACAGCCGGAACCCCTAATGTTCAACCTTCCTTTGCCTGCACCACCTCCGTTGGAAATACCCCCGGAATTGATTCTCCCAGACCCTTCAACCCACCCGGATACGCCTGGTTCCAGTCCTCTCTCGCACAAGCCTGGCCCTGTCAACACTCAAGATGTACCCAACACTCGGAATGGTTCAAATAGACGTCCAGTGAGAACTCACCGTCCACCAACTTATCTGAGAGAATACGAAACTACTACGAAATACTGATGTGATCATTATTTATTATACATGAACAGTTACAGTTTTATAAACTTTTATTTACCACAAAAGAAAAAAGTGGTCGCGCCAGTATGCTTGTTAAACATACGTGTTTATTAGTTATGTTCATTATATGTTTCCATACTAATGTCCATTATATGTTTCCATACTATTGTTGAACTGTAACCTGACCTTCACCTTTCGTTCTGCCTCGTTGTGATTGTACCTCATGTAATGGCAGCCATGTTCGAAATATAAACATCTACAATTTGATCTGCACAATTGAGTCGTCTGATTATTCCTGATCTTACTGACGATACACTAAGTTTCATCACTTTCTATCAGATAGAATCAAGATAATCTTTGTCCCAAAAAAGCATTGACCAAAGAAATTGAATGAATGCCTACACCAAGTTTGAACATTCTACATCAATAAGGACAGCTATTGTGGTCCAAAGTCTTGACCAATCAAATTGTTTATCGCTCTGCTTACCATCAGCAGAACATGCTCATTATCGAACTTAGTCAAGGTATTAATGTAATGAAACTATACACTGACCTAATAAAGACCTACACCCAGTTTGAAATTTCTGGCTCAAACAGAAGGAGAGTTATTGTGTTCCAAAGTTTCGGCAAATCAAATTGCTTAAAGCTCTGCAAACCCTGAGCAGAAAATGCCCATTATCAAAGTCAAGGTATCGATGTAATAAAACTATATACCAAGTTCATCACTTCACTTGATTAGAACTAAAGTTATCGTGTCCCAAAGCCTCAACCAATCAAATTGCTAATCTCTACTTACCCTAAGCAGAAATGCTCATCTTCAAACTCAATCAGGACACTCCAGCTCAATTAGAAGGAGAGTTATTGTGTTCCAAAGTGTCGGCCAATCGAATTGCTTAAAGCTATGCTTACCCTGAGCAGAAAATGCTCATTATTGCACTTAGTCAAGATATCAAAGTAATAAAACTATACGCCAAGTTTCATCATTCTCATTTAAAATTCAGGAAGTTACGATCGGATATGCGCAAATATTGAAAGGAACCAAGATCTTTGGTTATAACCATGCATTTCAAGTTTCATCAAAATCGAATTAAAATTGTGACCTCTACAGGGTCCACAACCTTATTCGCCTACAAACGGCGGCCATTTTGTATGGCAATTTCGGTTTGATTTCCCTGAAATTTGAACTCAACCTTAGGGTGTAACGGTGATATAATCAATCAAACGTTTTTAAATCGGATAATAATTGTGACCTCTGAACCACGAGCTAAACAAAGGCGATTTTGCGTATAATCAGGGGCCATAATTCAGGAAGTTACAATCCGATATGCGCAAATATCGAAAGGAACCAAGATCTTTGGGTTATATCCATGCATTTCAAGTTTCATCAAAATCAAATTAAAATTGTGACCTCTACCATGACCACAACCTTGATATACCATTTTTTAACAGTATTCGCATACAAGCGGCAGCCATTTTGTATGGCAATTTTGGTCCGATTTTCCCGAAATTAAAATTCAACCTTCCTTAGAGTGTAACGGTGATATAATCGAACGTTTTTTTAAATCAGATAATAATTGTCACCTCCAGACGGTTTAGTCTGATTTAGTCTGATTTGTAACGCTTTTCAAATTATGATATTTGATTCCAATCAACAAAAAGAATTAACCTATCAATCAAACAGATACCACAAATAAATTATCAACAATCAGTTTGAGCCTCCTTTTTCAGGACCGATCCATGTGGCCCTGAAGCACCTGATAGGGATGTATGTGGTGCTATCCTATCACTCATACACTCCTTCGTCCAGAAATATATAGTTTGTCTCTAGATATAGTTTAGTTTGGTGAAATAGATGCCCCCAACAGTCACTAATTAGTTAAAGGGCCATATTGTCTGGCATGTTTGATTTTACTGTCATCTAATCATCTCACAATCATCTATCATACGATAAATGAGTTCAGTGTATTCCTTGTCCCCACAAACATACGGTTAGACATCCAAATTATCATCCTAGAATAAATACTATAGAAGCTATATGGGATTATTTGATGTGGCAACCATCTTGGACGCCATCTTGAATTTCTCAAATGCTTAAGAGTGACCAAGGTTCACCCGGCAGATTCTGAACGAGGAGACACCCTAGGCTACTAAAATCAATCACAAAAAAAACTTTGTATATGTTTTCCAGGTTCACTCGAAAAATTGGGTTTGGCTACCGCACTTAAAGTGGTGCTGTATTTGTGACCCTTTTGATGAATGTTATATAGTTTATTTTGTTCGTATAACAGTGTGGGTCGTACCAATCGATGAATATGTGATGTAGTGGATTCAGCTTCCCCGAAAACGTATATATCTACACCAAACTTGATCCTTTTATAAAATTTAAATTTTCCCACTCAAACTGACAGCCATCTTGGTTATGGAAATGGATTCAGCAACCCCGAAAACATATATTTTGATACCAAACTCGACCATATTATGATAATTGGGGAAAATTAGACTTTTACCTCCAAAACTGGTGGCCATTTTGGATTTTGGTCAATTTGACTCATTTGGGCACGGATTTCGGACTGGGACTTTTTTTTGGTGGTAATATACTTCTTGACGAGCCATAAACCGTGGTCGACATTTCTATTGCAGCAACTGCCCGATATGGTGCAAAATTGAGCTAAAATGCTTGGCCTAACTTGTACGGTTGCAGAGAATTAAAGGATTTTCTAAAAGTCACTCTGCAAGGTGTTTGGTCTATAAAAGTGTGAATTATTATTCAATTTACATAAAATATTCTCCATTTCTGATTTCAAAAACTAATTTTATTTTCATTATCCCTGGAAGTAATGTAATTTTGTCAGGATCACTTACATGTAACAAATGTATAAAATGAATTGATTCCTGGATTTGGTTGATTCTGCGTTCACTTTGTTTCAAAGTGATCGAGGGCCATAACTCTGTCAGTAATTATCAGAAACGCTGAAATTCAAAAGGCTTCTTTGTCTCATGACTTTAAACACTGTGAATAAATTTAAAGTCAATCCGATATTAACTTTAGCCTCTAGGGCATCGACAAAATTTTTGAAGTGTTCAAGGGCCATAACTATCGGAAATCGCTGAAAATCAATAGGTGTCTTGTCTCATGACCTTAAACACTGTGTATAAATTTAAAGCCATGTGGGCGTATAAAAATTTTGATCCTTGATTGAACTAAAGGCAAACAATGATTTTGATATCCTCTCTAAAACAAGGCATTGATACTGATGATACCCACCAGTTGGCTGTGTACGTGTCGGTCCAATTAACTGTGACTGGCATAATCATAATCAACGAATTATCATGCCGTATCATGCCATAGATCCATTCAAAGTGCCATTGTTTAAATAGGCCCCGTGACAAATGAAGACGACCTAAGCAATTAGCGCATTAACCAGTAATTTTGAAAACCCTGTAATGCTTGATATCCCATACTATTCTCTATAAGAAGTATAGAAATACAAATGGTGCCAGTCCTTTGCCGATATATATTCATTATTAGCTGTATATAATAATGATAACCATTTCTATACACAAAGAAAAACTTTGAAATTCACAGTTAATATGGATTTTCCGATGACGCTGGGAATCTTATAACCATGTACGGTTCCATGCACTACAATCGTAGTAAATAACTGTCAATGCAATTGTTAAATACTTTTATTATAAAGAAGATAAATTGAGTTAGACATTATAACCTAATTATATCCCTCGAATAATTTATATTCAGATTTCATATCAACAATAATAATACGAGACTACTTGATTACAAAAATACTGCGTAGCAATAATTATTGGGTAAATAATAATTACAAACAACTGATGAGTAAAAATTGATGATTTTATACAATTAATATGTGTGTGTTTGATTCTACACACAAGCCCAACTTGAGTGATGTCTTTGATCTGGCCAGCGTATAAAAAATAATTACCTAATCAACATTCTTAATCCCACTAACAATCACTGCCAACAAAAATTATTTGTACTATTAATTCTAACGTATATTGAGATATTTTTTTCGTATTTCATTTTACGGTCTATTTTAGATAATGGAGTCAAATCTGCATGCAGAAATAAAGGCGCCGTACGATGATAACGGATTGTCTCTCAAAATCGCTTTTCAGTCATGTTTGACTTTTATGATACATTTTGCATGACAACATCTTTTTATTCCCTTACTCTTTACTCAGGGAATTAGAACCACAATACTCTTTTGACGAAAATGTATCTTGAATCGATGATAGAGGGTATTAAATTCGCTATTGTGAGAAACGAGAGACCAAACATTATGAAACAAATTCTAAATTGGATCTTAAATTAGAATGAATTGTTTTATTTAATAAGGGGGATTAAGGAATCAGTCAGGCGTTAATGAAAACACACGCCTGCTGTATATAGGTAATTAAGGAATAAACATTACGAATATGCATTCGGTCACTGTGACGGGCAGTCAACAAGAGTTGTCGCATATTTTACTTTTTTCGGTAATGAAACATTTATAATACACTAAAATCTGATTAAAAGTAACAACTCATCATGTAATTATCAGAAAATCATTCAAATTTGTTTGGCTTTGATAAAGTTCTCCTCCATGCTGTTCAAGTTATCTAATTGAAACTCAATATACTTGTTCGTTTCATGACCTTCAACACTGTATAAATTTAAAGTCAATCGGATATTAACTTTAGCCTGTAGAGCGTCCACAAAAATTTGAAACTGATCAAGGGCCATAACTCAGTCAGTAATTATCGGAAATGCTGAAAATCAATAGGCTTCTTCGTCTCATGACTTTAAACACTATGAATAAATTTAAAGTCAATCGGTTATTAACTTTAGCCTCTAGAGCGTCCACAATATTTTTTTGAAGTGATCAAGGGACATAACTCTGTCAGTAATTATCGTAAATTGCTGTAAATCAATAGGCTTCTTCGTTTCATGACCTTAAACACTGTGAATAAATTTAAAGTCAATCAGTTATTAACTTTAGCCTCTAGAGCCTTCACAAGATTTTTTTAAGTGATCAAGGGCCGTAACTCTGACAGTAATTATCGGAAATTGCTTAAAATCAATAGGCCTCTTCATTTTATGAGCTTAAACACTTTGTATAAATTTAAAGTCAATCAGTTATTAACTTTAGCCTCTAGAGCGTCCACAAGATTTTTTGAAGTGATCAAGGGCCATAACTCTGAAAGTTATTATAGGAAATCGCTGAAAATCAATAGGGTTTTTCGTCATTTGACCTTAAACACTGTGTATAAATTTAAAGTCAATTGGATAATAACTTTGGCCTCTAGAGCGTCCACAAGCAATTGCAGATGCCGGACGGACGGGGGCGACGGCAATATACGACCACATTTCAATGTGGGTGTATAAAAAATGATTACGAATCAGGGGAAAAAAACTTTCTTTCCATGCAGCTATGTGGCGTGGCACCTTCATTGATGTATCAAAACTAAATAATTACCACTTTCTTTTTTATGAGTGTTCTTAACATTGCCCGACATTTGTTTTTTGTTGTCATGGCTATCCACTGTCATGGCAACTGGAGCCTTGTCTGGTAATTTAGGGTATACGGTTGCTGGAGGTCCTTTGGAGGTCTTTGCTTTTAACTACAAAAGAAAACAACACAATGTACAATTTTATGGATACACAATTACTGAGTTTGATAGTAAGCGACGTTTCGATACTCTTGTCTTTATCAAACAAATATGCACCAAAGATAATAATAATAATCAAATCCAGATATCTCTTACAGGGATTAAAAGGTGGTGAAATCTATTATATATAAAGAACAGTGTATTACCACTCTTAATGGAAAACCAAAGAGTTATAGATAAACAGTAATATAAAGAGAAGTGCGTATATATATATATCCAAAATTATTAGCACAACCGCAAAGCTACACTATATATATATATATATATATATATTAAAGTAGATAAAGTACAAGTACTTCTTTGTTTACAGTAGATAAATGCATATAAAAATATAAAAATACGTCCAGGTAAAAAATTCCCCACTTTACTTCATTCCGACATACATTAAGTCATATAAGCTAGCTATCTGCCCTCTATAGGCGTCTTCAGATATTAATAATGCATATAAAATATTCAAATACGATACATATATATATACATTCTTAGAACAATAGATTTCCATGACAATGGATTATAAATAATATTAAGTAACATACAACAAAGGTTTTAAAGTATATAGTACATAATGTGACATTAATCTACATAGTCTTCCTGGTATAGTCAATATAAGAATAATTAGATCAATCAATGTTCATAGACCAATTAAGTAATCTGGCTATAATAATTTACATATTCTTCCAGGCGTAATTAGACAATAGAACCATACAGAAGTGAAGAGATTAATTAGATGTCAATAGATCAATTATGTAATTTGGTTGTAAATTAGTTTATAACCACTTTATTCTCTAATAAACCGATTATAGAGAAATAAAGTAATATAGGGTTTAAAATACCCTTAAATGGTATTAGAAGTAAAAAGTGTAAAATTATAGTTTAAGATTCTATTTAAAATTTAGAATATTAATACGGTAGGAAGGGGACAAATAAAATTATGCATTTAACTCCGGTTTGAACCGGTCACTAAAGTGTGATTCCATATTCCTTCTCTTAATAGTATTGTCAATATTGACTTTATAAAAAGGAAAAATACTGAATTTAATATTTAAATTCTTAGCACACGTATTTAAATGTTTAGAGACTTTCAAGACAGGATTAGTTTGTAAACTCTGTTGCCTATGAACTCGGATGCGTGCACGTAATTCAGTTGAACATTCCCCTATGTACTTTTTCGAACACATATTGCAGATAAGAACATAAATTACATTTTTAGTATTACAATTCATATTATGATTAATTTTAAATGTATAATTAGTATTAGAAAACTTGAATTTACTATCAATATATAAGTGAGCAGGAGTGATCACTGATACAGGTGTAAAGAAAATAATAATAATTAACAAGCCAACAGTGAGGCTGATGTCCCCCGCCGAAATCCCCCCAAAAATAGATGACACATATTAATTAATTGCACATTTATTTTTTTCAAAAGTATTGAGCAATCAAACTATACACTAAGTATCATCACTCTCTATCAGATAGAATCAGACAATGTTCACCCTACACCTAGTTCGAACATTCTACCTTAATTAGAAGGAGAATTATTGTGTTCCAAAGTCTAGACCTATCAAATTGCTTATCGCAGAAAATGATCATTATTAAACTTTTTGATGAAATGAAACTATATACCAAGTTTCATCACTCTCACTTAATTACAACTAAAGTTTTTGCATCCCAAAGCATCAACCAATTAAATTGCTTATCTCTGCTTCCCCTAAATAGAAAATGCTCGTCTTCGAACTCCATCAAGGTATTGACCTAATAAACATCTACATCAAGTTTGAATATCCTAGCTCAATTAGAAGGAAAGTTATTATGTTCCAAAGTCTCGGCTAATCAAATTGCTTATCGCTCTGCTTACCCTGAGCAGAAAATGCGCATTAATGAACTTAGTCAAGGTATTGATGAAATGAAACTATATACCAAGTTTCATCACTCTAACTTAATTACAACTCAAGTTATCGCGTCCCAAAGCATAAACCAATCAAATTGCTTATCTCTGCTTACCCTGAGCGGAAAATTTTCATCTTCGAACTCGATCAAGGTAATGACCTAATAAACACCTACACCAAGTTTGAATATTCTAGCTCAATTAGATAAAGAGTTATTGTGTCCAAAAAAAGTGTGACAGACGGACAGATGGACAGAAGGACAGAAGGACAGACGGACGGATGGACGAACCCATTTTAATAGTCCCATGCTTTCTTCGAAAGGCGGGGGACAAAAATTAAACACTAAGTATATAAAATATATTAATTCACTGAACAGAAAATCATGAAAGACATATTAAAACGTGTTATTAGACTGAAATAAATTAGGGAAGGCCGTAAATATATTGATTAAATAAATTGTAAATAGAGCATTGTGAAACATATCTCCCGCTGTAAAAAAATGGATTAAGTACCTAAAAGTAGCATTACCACATCAAAATTTAATTTAACAGATAATGTGTTTTTCTTCTTTTTACTGCATGCAGGCTGCTTCAAAGGTTAAAAAAATTTTGAAATTTTAAATATCGGTCTATTAATAAGTTTTCTATTATTAAATCTTGATTAACGCCCTTTTTGTTAAGAAATTCTATTGACGTCATTGATAACATTACGACGTATTTACGTCACACCATTCAGTTAGCAGACGACTGCCTCCCGAGGCGGTCCACATTTTTTTGCTTCTTTGTGTTGGGTTGTTTGTGCGTTTTCTTGTACGAGTAAATATATTCAATTTTGAGTGAAATCTGTGTTGCTTCAGACCCGGGACTGTACAGCGCAGTGGACGCTTACGGCTAGCCCCCGGATCCATTCACTCATTTTTGAACTGTGTTTTTTTGTTTGTTTTGTTTGCTGTTTCGGAGTATGATGTCTTGTCGTTGTATTTGTCCTTTTTGTAAATCATACGTGGCGCAGTCCCCCTGCACTAACTATTATCTGTAGGCAAAACACGCCCTCGAAATAAGGCATTTTGAAGCTAAAGCATGTCTTTTAAAGATCCTACAATAATTCTGTCAATATAAAGAGCAACGAGTTGAAATTTTGCAGTCACGATGGAAAATGGATGGCGAGTTTAGTTATGTCGTCAAATTGGAATCCAAGATGGCCGACTTGCCAGATTCCGTCACTGTCTGTTGTTATTTATTTGGTGCTCAACATACCGGTAATGGGTTGTAATATATCAAACTAAAGGTATTGAAGAGTACATGACAGTTTCAAAATGCTCAATCACCACCTGAGAAAATATAACATTTTAAATAAGGAAATTGGTTTTTAAAATTATGTTCATTTTGTTCAAAATTTCAAAGCTATTTGTAGCAATAGGTCTGTAGCGTACAAAATATCACAGAATCCTAACTGTACTGGACCAATATTGAAAAGGGATACTGCATTTCTTAAATATTTATGCTGAACATTTATGTAATAATAATATGCACAATTCAGAGACAGAGTCGTGTTTCATTAGGAATTAATATTGATAATGAGACCCCTATTAGCTTCTGAAAGTTCTGCCTATAGCTGCGACTTGCCTGAGAGGGATCCTTTAATTAAATTATTTGTGCTTAAAAACAATAACAGAATAATTGTCAAAAATCTGTACTACCAGTACTATGTAAAAATTAGTGATTGTTTCCCATCATATTTATATAGCCTAACTGCCCTAACTACATGTAAACTGGGTTGTGTTTTTTTTTTATTTTAATAAGATCATATTATTATTTTAAAAATGAGTTATGCCTACATTTTTATTTTTAATCAAAATGATTATTTGTGAATAGATCCATGTGCAGTCTACCTGATTGTTGAGAAAATATTTTGTAAATAAGATTAATTATAGTTTTAAATAATTTTATTAATATCTATATTTTGTCAGACATACGAGTTTGTCTTCGGTTTCAAGACCACGTTCAGTCAAATAACCGTTATTTCCACCTTCCACCCCTAGAACTGAAATGTCACGCGAACTTGTCCAATCAGACGGAACTAAATCAATCACGTGATGTAAATCCAACGCTTCATTTTAGTATGAATGGAATCGCCCACAGATTTTTTCATGGAACGAGAAATCCGATCGTCAATGAACTTCTGCGGCTTATTATTCTATGAAAATAATTTTTATTTCCGTCGAGACTAACATCATTATAATCTACAATATTTCATTGACGTACTCACTATTTAAAAATTCAAGCCGCAGCATAGGATCTCGGAAAAAAATGGCATCAATCTTTTAAAACGTTCACCTCTCAAAAAGTAAACACGCGATTTTGATGAAGTGCTAAAGGGTAAAACCTTATATTAGAGTGTAAACATGGAAGAAAGAAACCGCAACTATACTATTTCTATGTATTAAAGTGAATAAATGTTAACCATAATTTTAATGTAAAACTGGAAAAAAACAGGATATGTAAAGTATATAGCTAGACTGTGAAACTGGATAAGCACTGGATTGTGTTAATTCTGAAAGCTAGATAATTATGAGAGCAGAAAGCTATTAATATACTTAAATCTGGAATAGGGAAACCATAATTATATTCCTCCAGTAAATTGAAATCAATAAATGGGAAATATATCTTCAGGCTGTAAACTGGATAAGTGCTGAAAGTCAAGATATGTGCAATGTGAAATTAGACTGTGAAAACCGGATAAGTGCTGAAATAGAAATAAAATGTTAGAATCAATGTATAAGTTGGTCATAAGCCCTTGGTATAAATAGTCTAACATCACAGTTTAGCTTGGGCCTGATGCGTTTTATGTTGATAGCCTCAAGAAGTTTCTGGTTTTCTTCTGGTAATGATGAACTGCAAGGGTTCTGGTTTGGTCCTGAAAGATTGTATGATTTCTGTTGTTAATAATATGCTCTGATACGGCTGAGGGATTGGTGGAAGCTAGTGACTTGTGTTCTTTTATTCTTACATCCAGTGGGTGCTTCGTTTCTCCCAGGTACTTTTCATTGAAGGAACAAGCTATCTCGAAAATACATCCTTTGGGCTGTGGGGGGTTGGTTTGTGTTGATCTACCATTGGCTTGCAGTATATTCTGTACGGTTCTGCCGCTAGAGAAGGTCACGTCTATACCCACTTCTTGTTTCATCAACCTTCTGATTTGGTAGGAGATTTTGCCGTGGAACGGGATGGTTATTCTGATGCCAGAGTGGTTGGTATTTGGTGTTTCGGCATGGTGGTGGTGATGATGTCTTTGACGAGTTGGTTGGGGTAACTGTTATTGTTATTCTTCGGGTAAACTTCCTTCATCACATATCTTGGTGGCACGTCTGGTTAGTGTGGTGACAATTGATTTTCTTTATATGATGTGAATGATTTGAATTAAAGTGAATGTATTGATCAGTGTGAGTTGATTTCCTATAAACAGAAATTGTGTATCCATAAAATTGTACCTTGTGTTATTATGTTCAATTACTAAATGCCAATCAAAGACGAAATGAAAAACAATATAAATTTATTTTTAGCACAGTTGAAGGCGGTCAAGAGTCCAAGACCTAGGGCCATGCCTAGAAATAACTGGTCGGATGTCGGACATGGTTAATGTCTGGTCGAATTCCGCGACTTGTCAGGTGCAACTTTCAACCGGAAAAATTAATAGTCAGATTTTTGCCATTTTTGAGAAAAAAAAGGAATAGTAGACTGCTCCCTTCATGAATTTCTAACTTTACTTGCTTCTATAGCGAGATAATGTTGGCGAGTGAGGGTAGCTCTATAATTTTAAATCTAACTACTCTAACACTGAAGGGATACAGGGCAGTGATGGGATTTCAAAAATTTTCGTGTCAGACCTATTTTCCCAAAAATAAAGAGGCATAAATCTTATCGTAATTTAAGCAGACGTTTTCAAAACACTATTACAAATCATGTACGTGTCAACAAAATATATTCAAATTCATATGTAAAAAAAAGGTGCACCTCGTTATATTTCATGTTTAAAGACCACGCAAGACGAAAAATATTAATTGAAGGTGCTGATAGACAATGATTACTATATCAATTTTACGGCAAGTTCAAACCAATATGATCAAAATTAATTCAGTTATTGAGGTTTAAGTATCCGAAAGCCAAAAACGTTTTTTAAATTTTCAATTACAACCTCAATCCGGTTGATTGGCTGGTGACGTCACAAGCACTACACATTATCTATACCTAACACACCAGTTGGCAAGTGTGTATTCGTTTCGGCCCAAAAAATATGTGACTGACATAATAATAATCACTGAATTATTGTCTTGCGTTGTTATAGACTAGTCATTTGTTATTGGAATAATTTAGAGTAAAATTAAAATGCCGTATCATGCCGTAGATCCATTCAAAGTGCCATTGTTTAAATAGGCCTCGTGAAAATGAAGACGACCCAAGCAATTAGCGTATTTACCGGTATTTTGATAACCCTGTAATGCTTGATATCCCAAACTATGCTCTATAAGTACAGAAATACAAATGGTGCCAGTCATTTGTAGATATATTCATTATTAGCTACGTATAATAATGATAACCATTTCTATACACATAGAACAACCTTGATTGTAACTCTATTTGAAATTGACAGCGTAGTAAATAACTGTCAATGCAATTGTAAAATACTTTTATTATAACCTAATCGTATCACAAAAGTTTATCTCAGGAATAATTTATAATCAAAATTCATATCAAGTCAATTAAATGTTGTTTAATAAACTGCCAATGCGATTGTAAAATAATTTTATTATAAAGAAGATAAACAATGTTAGACATTGTAACCTAATCGTATCACACAAGTTTATCCCTCATATTATTTATATTCAGATTTCATATCAAGTCAATTAAATGTGGCTTAAACGGCAATCAAAAATAATAATGCGAGACTACTTGGGTAAATAATAATTATAAACGACTGATGAGTAAATTTTAATTATTTATATACAATTAATGTGTGTGTGTGTACGATTCTACCTAAATGTCTTTGATCTGGCAGGCGTAAAAAAGAAAATTACCTAATCAACATTCTTAATCCCACTAACAATCACTGCTAACACCTAGATGTAAATTAATTTATTGACCTTAAGTCGGTATAACTTTGGTCGGACTGATTAATTAATGACCCTTCTCAATCTGTTTACATGATTACCAACAAAATTTGTTTGTACTATCCATTCTAACGTATATTGAGATATTTTTTCGTATTTCATTTTACGGTCCATTTCAGAGTTATGAAGTCAAATCCGCATGCAGAAAGAAAGGCGCTGTACGATGATAACGGATCGCCATTTACAAGAGAGGGGTATTACATAGGCTAAGCCTGTTTCCCATTCAGACAACCTGAATAAAAAATTGTTAAAAAAAATAATTTACAAATCGCTTTTCAGTCATGTTTAACTTTTACGACACATTTGCATGACCAAGTCTTTTTACTCTTCTACTCTGAGAACCACAATCCACTTTTGACGAAAATGTATCTCAAATCGTTTAGACTGCACACGATGGTAGAGGGTATTAAAATCGCTATCGTTAGAAACGAGAGCGAGCAAACATTATGAAAAAACTTCAAAATTGGATCTTAAATTAAAATGAATTACAATAGAAATTATTCGTATTCAATTTTTTTATTTAATTAGGGGGATTAAGGAATCAATCAAGCGTTAATGAATACACCACCGGCTGTACATGTATATAGGTAATTAAGGAATAAACATTCCAAATATGCATTAAGTAAACTGTGACGTCACTGGCGTCTGAGGGGATTAAGAGTGTTTTCGATAATTGGCCAAGTTGTTTTTACAGGAGGTCTATATTTGCGACTTGAGTGAAGATAGTTGATTTAATTTTTGTCAGATTGATGTTAACTTTCTGTAATGTGCATATAATAACCACTTTCTATCACTACGCCAAGTTTCGGTTTGTTGTCTTATGTGCTCTTTAAAACCTGTACGGTATTCAAATTTATTCCTACAAAATTATATGACATGAAACCCCCCCAAAATACGGTCATACATCGGTACATATACGGAAAGTAAAAAATTGACAAGCTGTAGTTTACTAGTTAACGTCGCTCTAATACAACGAGCGAGTGACACCTAAATAATTGCACTCGACTGTAACACGTGCCATCGTCTTAAAAAATTACGTCATTCCAATCTAAATATACGTCAACATTTCTTAGCGTGTTTATTTATTTATTTAAAAACATAAACCCCATTCAAAATATGTTAATAAATCCGACAATTTGCCATCAAAATAGAATCTTTTCTCCGACGTCAGACATATTAGATTCAGCACGTTTACATCTCTTAATTCCACGTGTCTCGCGAGATTTCTATTTTCATTTTGCCTGATATGTTAACAATATTCGTGTGTCGCTTGAGATCACGGGGAAAGTGCCACTGTGGATGAGAATTTCTATATGGAGTCTTAAAAGACGTAAAAGATATCATAGACAAAATGACTGTATAATGTATTTATAATAAAAGAGTTTTTTGTGAGAAATCAGTGATTTTTTAAGTGAATTCCATTGATGATATGTGAATTCTGGTGATTGTAAAATTCAATTCTGGTGAATTCCAGTGATTAGTCTACCCATTTTGATGGCATATTGTCAGATTTATAAAAATATTTTAAATGGGGTTTATGTTTTTAAATAAATAAATAAACACGCTAAGAAATGTTGACATATATTTCGATTGGAATGACGTAAGTAGTTAACTGTTTTAGACTATAGCATGTGCTATTGTCGAGTGCAACTATTTAGCAGTTGGTGTTACTCGATCGTTCTACTAGAGCGACATTAACTAGTAAACAACGGCTTACGGACAACTAAATTTCGGGATGTCATTTTTATACGCCCACATTTTCATGTTGATGTATTATGTCGTCGCCCCTGTCCGTCTTTAAACCCCATTTCTTTCTCTCTCTCAGGTTGCTTCCCACTGCTAAAGACCCCAACGACGGGTAAACTACTTCCTGTTGAACATCCTCTTTGAGTACAGTATGTCTTGACCATTTTGTGGACTCTCTACAGGTCACAATTCTAACCCGATTTTGACGAAACTTGATACACTGTATATAGGTTTATTCCCAAAAGATCTTGGCTGCTTTTGATATTGGCATGTATTGGATTGAAACTTCATGGATTATGGCCCCTGATTGTACGAAAATCACGTTTTTAGCTTGTGGACCCTATAGGTCACAATTTTGAACCAATTTTTATGAAACTTGACATGCATGTTTAAAACCCAAAGATTTTGGTTGCTTTCGATATTTGCGCCTATCTGATTCGGAACGTAATTTCTTTAAATTATGGCCCCTGACTGTCTGAAAAATCACCTTATTTAGGTGGAGGTCACAATTATTATCTGATTTGAAAAACAGTTTGATTATATCACTGTTACACCCTAAAGAAGGTAGAGTTCGAATTTCGGGAAAACCAGACCAAAATTGCCATGCAAAATGGCCGCTGTTTGTACGCGAATACTGTTAAAAAATGGTGTATCAATGTTGTGGACCCTGTAGAGGTCACAATTTTAATTCGATTTAAATGAAACTTGAAATTCCTTTAGATATTTGTGCATATCGGATCGTAACTTTCTGACTTATGGCCCCTGATTGTACGCAAAATCGCCTTTTTTTTTAGCTTGTGATCATTTTGGAGGTCACAATTGTTTTCCGATTGAAAAAAACATTTGATTATATCACCGTTACACCTTAAGGTAGGTTTGAGTTCGAATTTCGAGAAAATCAAACCAAAATTGACAGACAAAATGGCCGCCTTTTGAACGGGAATATGGTTAAAAAATGGTATATCATGGTTGTGGACCCTGTATAGGTCACAATTATGATTCGATTTTGATGAAATTTGAAGTTTATGGTTATAACCCAAAGATATTGGTTCCTTTTATTACTTACACATATTTGATCATAACTTCCTGAATTATGGCCCCTTGTTGTCCCAAAAAATCCCCTATGGTCCCTCTGGAGATCATGATTATTATCCGATTTAAAAAAAACGTTTGACTCTATCACCGTTTCACCCTACAGAAGATTGAATTTGAATTTCTAGAAAATCGGGCCCTAATTGCCAGACAAAAATTGCCGCCGTTTGTATGCGAAAAGTGTAAAAATATGGTTGATCAAAGTTGTGGACCCTGTAGAGGTCACAATTTTAATTTGATTTTGATGAAACTTGAAATAAATGTTTATTACCTAAAGATCTTGATTCCTTACAATATTTGAGCATGTCAAATTGTAACTTGATGAATTATGGCCTTTGATTGTAGGAAAAATCACTTTCGGTATTGCTTGTTCTCTATCCATCTCTCGTAAATGTGGGCGTATCCTGCCTGGCAGTGCCAGCTTACTATCTTTTTACTTTCCGTAAAAAAATGGAAACGGAGTATCAGACGAATGTCGGACTTTACTGAAAAATGTACCGATGTAAGACCCCAAAATTCCCATAATTTTTGGGGAGTTTGATGTCATGTAATTTTGTAGGAATATTATTGACATAAATTTGAATACCATACGGGTTTTAAACCTTTTTTTACATATGAATTTGAATATATTTTGTTGACACATGATTCTTAATTGTGTTTTGAAAACGTCTGCTTAAATTATGATAAAAGTTATGCCCCTTTATTTTCGGGAAAATATGTCCGACAAGAAAAAAATTGAAATCCCTTCACTGGAATGAATGCTGTTAGTAATCATGTACATTGATTCTGATCAACGCTGTTATATTCGTACTTATACTCATTCGTTCCAATATAATTCTATCATTTGTATATACTATTAAATCGGTTGTTGTGTAGATTTGTTTGAGTGAAGTACTGGGTGGATCATGAATCTGAGAGGTTGTAACAGGCATACGGAAAAAGTGACTGAACTCAAAAATACTAACCACATCTTCGGGAGTAAGAAGTTCCACAAAATTATCTGGAAACACTCCAACCTTTCCATTGACTTCTCCCCTCCACCAACCATCATCTTCTAGGTTTCTACTTAAAATATTAACGATTTCCCCCTCCTTAAGATTTAGTTCATCAGGTTGATCAGCTGCATAGGAATAACGAACAACAGCTTTTTCTCCTATAAAATATGTAAGTTCTGATCAATTATGTTTGCAGGTAATGAAACATTTACCCTAGCAGCAGCTAATAAGTTGTCCTTTAAAAAGCTAACAAGATTTCGTAAGAAAAGGCAAAAAGTCTAGAAGTTATTATTGAAAATTGATAGGATTCTTTCTTTTAACGGTCAGTCCCAAAATCATAAAGAAGCGATTGCCATGCAAGATACTCCCACATTTTGCATCCTCTCTTTGTTCAAATGCTTCACATTGCATTAGGAAAAAAAAGTGGTATAAGCTCCCGCAGCAGCTGTTTCAAATACTGCTTTTCCGAAAGAAAAACCTTGAATTTGTGCAAATTTGATGACTCCGAGGAGAATCTCGCAGAATGTTTAATAATAATAGGGTTCATCCCTTCATAACCCCTGAGAGTCATCCAAAATTTCGAAGAAATCCATTAAAAACTATAGTCTCAGCAAAAGGGTGATAACTCAGGAAAGAAAAGTTGCAAAACACTGACTCACTGCAGGCGCGGATCCAGAGGGAGGTCAAGGGGGTCCGGACCCCCGCCCCCTCCCGCCTGCTCAGACTTGAAAATTTGAAACTTAAATCTAAAAGCCTGAACCTGACTCACAAATTGCGAGTTTGTATAAATTGAATTGAGCAGCCTAATCCTTTACCCTTCTTAAATAAAGTTATTATTAGTCATGACTTTCATTCCATTGTGGGCAAAAAACCCAAAATAATCACAAAAAGTTCTGGCAATTTGCCAAAAACGTCGACAGCATAAATTGCCGTTTGAATGAATTAACCCCAAAGAAAATCGCCTATTGACGGTAATTTTTTAATACCGTACTGTATGAAGATATAAGTTTTATTATCGCTGTTGGCTGTTCGCCTGTTGACGTTGAATATTGTTGTTTGCTTTTTAATTTTGGCGGCAGCGTTGATAAGGAAAAAAAAAACCTGGTCAATCATTTTATCCAATTTTTAAAAAAATAAATAAATATGCTAGCGGAATTTATCCAATTTTTAAAAAAAAAAAAATTGCTACATAACATATTCACCGCTTATGTATTATTATTATATCTGAAGAGAATGAATGAAATGGGGTTTAACATCCTACGCTTAAGCACCTAACTATCTGAAGAGAATGTCTTATTAGGTGAACTTGGAACATGCCCTTACCGCGAAACAGTGAAAGGTAGGCCTACACTACAGCGATGGTGTGCAAGTAAAATACTTTCGACAGGTCGTTATTCGTAAGACCTATTTTTTACTGCATTTAAAACTATTGCTGCATGAGATGTAACACCATGTGTGTTTCAAATCATGTAATTAGAGATTAACAATAAACTTGTTGACCAGAATAATGATTGGGACATATTATTCAGTTACAACAAGAGTGTTATTGAGCCTTTAAAGGAGAGAAATCGCTAATATTTGGGACCTAGAAATTGATAGGAGTGGGGCACAACTCGTATAATAATGTAATACAAATGTACATGTATATAAAATCATTTCTGTCTTAAATCTCATTTCAAACCAGTTATGTTCAGCGAAATACGCCTGATGTCTCAATTGAAAGTTAATCGATAAACTAAAGCGCTTGAATTTCGTTGTTTTATAGTAATTTGGAAAAGAGAAACTATTGAGTATTTTCACAAACAAATTATGATATTTGTCACTCAAAAGACTAATCTAAGCTGCAATATTTTTGTCGTAGTTTAAAAGTATATTAATATTGAAATTAAATTGATACCGGTACGCCAAAAAGCCAATGTTCCGAAGCCTAGATTTGAAATGTCATTCTCATAGACACTTTCAATGATACTTTGAAAAGGCAGAAGAGTCTATCTATCTTACTTATTTAAATAATTTTTTTCCCCAAGATAAAATAGCTTTGGCTATTTTTAAATGTATGTTGTTTTATTAACGTAACTTCATTAAGAAATAATAATAAATTTATGATATTAAAATTTAATTTCAAAAAGGTCTATCACATTTTTGAATAAACACATTCTAAATTATTGATTTATCTTTTTACAAATCATCATAACTCCAAAAACATGAGTAAATACTACATATGGCAGGTCTAGTATTATAGGCCTTTAGGCCTTCTAATACCAAGAAATTGGCTATATTAAACAAAAAGATATTTTCTTTATAGATAAGAGTGCTCTTCTTTCCATGACATTCGATATAAATGTTCTTTTAGTGTGTAGTTTACTGGAGTTTTGGGTGTTTTTTTTCTCGAAGTTCTAATATGGGGCGCCATCCAAATGCTTAAATTACATTACAATAAAATAAACGGATGGACAGTAGCTGTGTATAACATGCTATGATAAGAAATTGAATGAAAATTGTTTTTGTGGATGATTGTATGTTAAAATTATGTGTCAATTATATATGTACGCGCAATAGATCAAACAATGTAGCTCTAATCAATGTTTGTTAATGTAGTGATTTTAAGTTAGGAGAGGGTGACAGCTATCCTAAGTTACAATCGATTTTAGTTAAAATTGTCCTTAAAATAGTTTTGTGAAATGCCACTATTTTAAGTTAGGATACAAATGTAACTTACATTGTAACATGCTCAGAGTGAACCTCGCATTTTGATTGGTCAATTAGACACCATCTATTGGACAATAACACCCCTCTGTTTTAGTATTTTCTTTTAAAATCGTAAATAGCATGTTACAATGTCGATAAACACTTCATGTTTTGCATTTAGAGGGGTGTTATTGTCCAATAGACATGTCCTGAGATTTTACATTAGAACCCGCGACGCTACGCGTCTTGGGTCCTAATGATCTCAGGACATGTCTATTGGACAATAACACCCCTCTAAATGCAAAACATGAAGTGTTTATCTCCTAAATATTATTTTAGTGGATTTTAGCTACAATGCTTAAAATCGTTTTGTGAAACGCTTCTATCCTAAGTTAGGATGAAATTTTAGTTTACAATGATTTTAAGGAGATTTAAGTCTTTGTGAAAAAGGGCCCAGTAATATGCACAGAAAATCTCCCATTTCGATTTAGAAATTAATTATGGTTCGAGGAAACAATGCATCAAAGCCTCAAAGGGACCGTAAATTTAAGTCTCTCGGGTAATGACACTAATAATCAGTGGACCATATATTCAACCAATCGGTTTAGTACAGGGTTTAATTGGCCCTTATATTCAAGTAGACGGACCAAATGAATTAAAATATTTTTATTACTGCAAATTTCTCAATTGTTCGACATAATTTAAAAATTTTGTTTTTAAATTTAACAATTTTTTTTTTTAAATTTAACACTTTTTTTTTTTTTAAATTTAACAATTTTTTTTTTTTAATTTAACAATTTTTTTAAAAAAATTTAACATTTTTTATTAAAATTTTTATAACAAATTTAACTTTTTTTTTTTATAAAAATTTAACATAAAATTATTTTTTAATAAAAATTTAACATAAAATTATTTTTTAATAAAAATTTAACATAAAATTATTTTTTAATAAAAATTTAACATAAAATTATTTTTTAATAAAAATTTAACGTTTTTATTTATAAAAATTAACTCTTTTTTATTTATAAAAATTAACTCTTTTTTATTTATAAAAATTAACTCTTTTTTATTTATAAAAATTAACTCTTTTTTATTTATAAAAATTAACTCTTTTTTATTTATAAAAATTAACTCTTTTTTATTTATAAAAATTAACTCTTTTATATTTATAAAAATTAACTCTTTTTTATTTATAAAAATTAACTCTTTTTTATTTATAAAAATTAACTCTTTTTTATTTATAAAAATTAACTCTTTTTTATTTATAAAAATTAACTCTTTTTTATTTATAAAAATTTAACTCTTTTTTATTTATGAAAATTTAACTCTTTTTTATTTATGAAAATTTAACTCTTTTTTATTTATAAAAATTTAACTCTTTTTTATTTATAAAAATTTAACTCTTTTTTATTTATAAAAATTTAACTCTTTTTTATTTATAAAAATTTAACACTTTTTTATTTATAAAAATTTAACACTTTTTTATTTATAACAATTTAACACTTTTTTATTTATAAAAATTTAACACTTTTTTATATATAAAAATTTAACATTTTTTTTACTAAACATTTTTTTTTACTAAACATTTTTTTTTAATAACCATTTTTTTAAATAAAGATAGTAAGCTGGCACTGCCAGGCAAGATACGCCCACATTTTCAGAGATGGATAGAGGACAATCAATTGCCTACAATCAAAGGCCATAATTCATTAAGTTACAATTTGATATGCACAAATATCGTAAAGAATCAAGATCTTTAGGTTATAAACATGCATTTCAAGTTTCATTAAAATCGAATTACAATTGTGACCTCTACAGGGCCCACAACTTTAATATGCCATATTTTTACACTGTTCGCATACAAACGGCGGCCATTTTGTCTGGCAATTATGGTCGATATTCTAGAAATTCGAACTCAACCTTCCGTAGGGTGTAATGGTGATAGAGTCAAACGTTTTTTTAAATTTGATATTAATCAGGGGCCATAATTTAGTTATGATCCGATATGCGCAAATATCGAAAGGAACCAAGATCTGTGGGTTATAACCATGCATTTCAAGTTTCATCAAAATCAAATTAAAATTGTGACCTTTACAGGGTCCACAACCTTGATATACCATTTTATAACAGTATTTGCGTACAAATGACGGCCATTTTGTATGGCAATTTTGGTCCGATTTTCCCGAAATTCAAACTCAACTTTCCTTAGGAAGTAACGGTGACATAATCAAACTTTTTTTTAAATCGGATAATAATTGTGACCTCCACAGGGACCACAAGCTAAACAAAGGTGATTTTGCGTATCAACAGGGGCCATAATTCAGGAAGTTACGATCCGATGCGCAAATATCGAAAGGAACCAAGACCTTTGGGTTATAACCATGCATTTCAAGTTTAATTAAAATCGAATAAAAATTGTGACCTCTACAGGGTCCACAACCTTGATATACCATTAACGGCGGCCATTTTGTATGGCAATTTTGGTCTGATTTTACCGAAATTCGAACTCAACCTTTCTTAGGGTGTAACGGTTTTTCAAATCAGATAATAATTGTTACCTCAAGAGGGACCACATGCTAAAATAGGTGATTTTTCGGACAATCAGGGGCCATAATTCAGGAGATTACGTTCTGATAGGCGCAAATATTGAAAGGAACCAAGATCTTTGGGTTATAAACATGCACGTCAAGTTTCATCAAAATCGGCTCAAAATTGTGACCTCTATAGGGTCCACAAGCTAAAAACGTGATTTTTCGTACAATCAGGGGCCAAAATCCATAAAGTTTCGATCCGATACATGCCAATATCGAAAGCAGTCGAGATCTTTTGGTGATAAAGCTATATTTTAAGTTTTGTCAAAATCGGACAAGAATTGTGACCTGTAGAGGGTCAACAAACAATTTTGGACGGACAGACGGACGTCCGGACGGACAGGGGTGACGACATAATACATCCACATGAAAATGTGGGCGTATAAAAATCTAACATTTTTTTACATAAAAATCTAACATTTTTTTACATAAAAATCTAACATTTTTTTACATAAAAATCTAACATTTTTTTACATAAAAATCTAACATTTTTTTACATAAAAATCTAACATTTTTTTACATAAAAATCTAACATTTTTTTACATAAAAATCTAACATTTTTTTACATAAAAATCTAACATTTTTTTACATAAAAATCTAACATTTTTTGACATAAAAATCTAACATTTTTTGACATAAAAATCTAACATTTTTTGACATAAAAATCTAACATTTTTTGACATAAAAATCTAACATTTTTTGACATAAAAATCTAACATTTTTTTACATAAAAATCTAACATTTTTTTACATAGAAATCTAACATTTTTTTACATAAAAATCTAACATTTTTTTACTAAAAAAATCTAACATTTTTTTTACTAAAAACATCTAACATTTTTTTTACTAAAAACATCTAACATTTTTTTTACTAAAAACATCTAACATTTTTTTTACTAAAAACATCTAACATTTTTTTTACTAAAAACATCTAACATTTTTTTTACTAAAAACATCTAACATTTTTTTTACTAAAAACATCTAACATTTTTTTTACTAAAAAAATCTAAAAAAAATTTTAGCGTAAAAAATCTAACATTTTTTAGCGTAAAAAATCTAACATTTTTTTGAATAAAAATTTAACATTTTTTTGAATAAAAATCTAACATTATTTTAAATAAAAATGTAACATTATTTTAAATAAAAATTTAACATTTTTTTAAATAAAAATTAACATTTTTTAAAATAAAAATTTAACATTTTTTTAAATAAAAATTTAACATTTTTTAAAATAAAAATTTAACATTTTTTTAAATAAAAATTTAACATTTTTTTAAATAAAAATTTAACATTTTTTTAAATAAAAATTTAACATTTTTTTAAATAAAAATTTAACATTTTTTTAAATAAAAATTTAACATTTTTTTAAATAAAAATTTAACATTTTTTTAAATAAAAATTTAACATTTTTTTAAATAAAAATTTAACATTTTTTTAAATAAAAATTTAACATTTTTTTAAATAAAAATTTAACATTTTTTTAAATAAAAATTTAACATTTTTTTAAATAAAAATTTGACATTTTTTTAAATAAAAATTTGACATTTTTTTAAATAAAAATTTGACATTTTTTTAAATAAAAATTTAACATTTTTTTAAATAAAAATTTAACATTTTTTTAAATAAAAATTTAACATTTTTTTAAATAAAAATTTAACATTTTTTTAAATAAAAATTTAACATTTTTTTAAATAAAAATTTAACATTTTTTTAAATAAAAATTTAACATTTTTTTAACATTTTTTTAACTAAAAATTTAACATTTTTTTAAATAAAAATTTTAACATTTTTTTAATTAAAAATTTTAACATTTTTTTAATTAAAAATTTTAACATTTTTTTAAATAAAAATTTTAACATTTTTTTAAATAAAAATTTTACATTTTTTTAAATAAAATTTTTACATTTTTTAAAATAAAAATTTAACATTTTTTTAAATAAAAATTTAACATTTTTTTAAATAAAAATTTAACATTTTTTTAAATAAAAATTTAACATTTTTTTAAATAAAAATTTAACATTTTTTTAAATAAAAATTTAACATTTTTTTAAATAAAAATTTAACATTTTTTTAAATAAAAATTTAACATTTTTTTAAATAAAAATTTAACATTTTTTTAAATAAAAATTTAACATTATTTTTAAAAAGATAGTAAGCTGGCACTGCCAGGCAGGATACGCCCACATTTTCGAGACATGGATAGAGAACAAGCAATACTGAAAGTGATTTTTCCTACAATTAAAGGCCATAGTTCATTAAGTTACAATTTGATATGTGCAAATATCGAAAAGAATCAAGATCTTTAGGTTATAAACATGCATTTCAAGTTTCATCAAAATCGAATTAAAAATATTTTGACACTATTGGCGGCCATTTTGTCTGGCAATTATGGTCTGATTTTCTCGAAATTCATACTCAACCTTCTGTAGGATGTAAGGTGATAGAGTCAAACGTTTTTTTAAATCAGATAATAATTGTGACACCCAGAGGGACCATAGGGAATTTTTGGACAATCAGGGGCCATAATTCAGGAAGTTATGATCCGATATGAGCAAATAACGAAAGGAACCAAGGTCTTTGGGTTATAACCATACATTTCAAGTTTCATCAAAATTGAATTAAAATTGTGACCTATACAGGGTCCACAACCATGATATACCATTTATTAACAGTATTCACATACAAAGGGCGGCCATTTTGTATGGCAATTTTGATCCAATTTTCCCGAATTTGAACTCAACCTTCCTTAGGGTGTAACGGTGATATAATCAAACGATTTTTTTAAATCGGATAATAGTTGTGACCTCCAGAGGGTCCACAAGCTAAACAAAGGCGATTTTGCGTATAATCAGGGGCCATAATTCAGGAAGTTACAATCCGATATGCGCAAGTATCGAAAGGAACTAAGATCTTTGGATGATAACCATGCATTTCAAGTATTATCAAAATCGAATTAAAATTGTGACCTCTACAGGGTCCACAACCTTGATATACTATTTTTTAACAGTGAAAGAGTCAAATGTTTTTTTAAATCAGATAATAAATTCGACCTCCAGAGGGACCATAGGGAATTTTTCGGACAATTAGGGGCCATAATTCAAAATCAGTTCAAAATTGTGACCTCTATAGGGTCCACAAGCTAAAAACTTGATTTTCTCGTACAATCAGGGGCCATAATCCATGGAGTTTTGATCTGATACATGCCAATATTTAAAGCAGCCGAGATCTTTTGGGGATGAATGTATATTTCAAGTTTCGTCAAAATCAGGTAAGAATTGTGACCTTTAGAGAGTTCACAAGTAGTTGAGATCTTTTGGGGATGAACGTATATTTCAAGATTCGTCAAAATCGGGTAAGAATTGTAACCTTTAGAGAGTCCACAAACAATTGTAGACGGACGGACAGGGGCGACGACATAATACGTCCACATGAAAATTGACTTTAATGTTAATTCTCTTCGCTTAGACAAGCTCTAACTTTTTTCCAAATTTTTGTTGGGTAGAAAGCTTTCTACCACAGATGGAGCAACATGTGGCAGTCAGTTATTTCGATTATTTAAGTAGCCAAAAGGAAATATTTAATTAATAAATAATTTTCATAAGCCTTACTAATATTTCATTTTTAAGTCCAATATATAATTTTTTGTGTACCCGATGTGGTATAGATTGGTGAATTCACAATACCCTACCGTGAATAAAAAACATGCATTGTCAAAAATGACCGGTAGCGAAAATTTTGAAGTGGAAGCCCTGCTTCTTAGACTAAGCAGAAAACTCTCACCATCGAGCTTAGTCAAAGTAATGATGTAATGAATCTATATTAAGAATTTCATCATTCTCACTTCATCATAGCAAAAGTTATCATGCTCCTAAGAATCGACCAATCAGATTGATTATTTCTGTTTACACTAAACAGAAATTGATCATCTTCGTACTCCATCAAGGCATTGACCCAATAAACACCTACACTAAGTTTTAACATTCTACTTCAATTAGTGGTGTTATTGTGTTCCAAAGTTACAGCCAATCAAATTGCTTATCACTCTGCTTACCCTGAGCAGAAAATGTTCATTATCAAACTTATTCAAGGTATTTATGTAATGAAACTATACACCCAAGTTTCATCATGCTAATTTAAATTTGATTAGAACTAAAGTTATCGTGTCCCAAAGCACCTACCAATGAAACTGCTTATCTCTGCTTACCCAGAAAATACTCAACACCTACACCAAGTTTGAACATTTTAGCTGAATAAGAAAGAGTTATTGTGTCCCAAAAAGTGTGACAGACAGACAGACGAATGGGCGGACGGATCTAGTTTAATAGTCCCCTGCTTTTTTGGAAAGGCGGGGGACAAAAATATGAGGTTTAATAAACTTTCTCTGCATCAACCGAGTAATGAAGGGCCGCATAAGCTAAGTTTTGTGCCATGAGCAGGATTTTGGCCTATTCTTGACTGAATTGCAGCTATTATGTGATGGGCAGTTCTTGATTGACTTTCATACTTACCTGTGGTAGGTTTTTCCCTTTTGGCAACATCATTAGTATTATATGTGGGTGGTGCTGCTGGTAGCCGAATACTCTCCTGCAAAATACATTATCTAGTCAAACAAATCTCCACTATGCAAAGCTGTCACAAAGAGATCTAATTTATATGAATATTGTGCACTGTCAATTAAAATTGTTATTAATCATTACAGATTCATTACGTAAGATTTAGATACACCGAAACTTCATTCAGATTGGAACTGGAAGACAATATCAGAGCGTTCACAAGATTTTACAAAGTGAAACAAGAGCCATAACTCAAAGCTGTTATAAAAAGATGCATTATGTAAGAGCTAAATCTGCCGGCATTAACTATTTTAAACTATGACCCTTTCTATGCCAACCAATCCCAAAATTCAGAACTTTTAGTTACATTTATATAAGTGTCACATATGTCAGATAATGAGCATATAACAAAAACTCAATACGATGACATATATAAATTAGATTACATGAATTACCGCTTTGCATAACCTAAATTTGCACAACTAGCGGTTGCTAACAATATACTCCCACATTTTGCAAGCTATTGATGGAGAACAGGGGAATCCAAAGGGCTCATATACTTCACATCAAATTTGAACCAGCGGTTGCCATGCAAGAAACCAGGCCGCATCCAGGGGGGAGGGGCCTGGGGGGCCGTGCCCCCCTCATCCCCAGCGAGACTGGTGTATCGCTTTTTAATTGATGATATAAACATGATTTTCGCATTGTCTAAGCCAAGGCAATGCGGCAAGGCTCTGGGGATTACACCAAACCACTAAAGTATGCGGCACTCTAATGATTACCATTTGTTACAATGTATGGGCCCCCCCTCGAAAAAATCTTGGATCCGGCTGGGCCTGGAAACATAACATTTGTATCGTTTAAAACAGGGGTTTTAGTACCAGAAAGTATCACAGCAACATGCATCAGCATAGTGAGTAGAACCTATGTGTTAGTATATCCATCAAGCAAGTAGAAAAACTTAATTGTGGTTACTATTCATGGAAACTTGTGAGAAACCTGAGTTAAGCTGACCATATCACTAGTCAGGCACGTGCAGAAGAAATTGAGAATAGCGTGATTAATTAAGAAAGCATCATTATTGAAGATTCCGCTCACTATCTGAGTGAAGCCGGCAGTTATATTTGATGTGCATCAGTGCTTGAGTATTGTTACTTTTGGTTAAATAATCACTACATTCTGAATAAATTGTTTATTAATTACTAATGTTCTCGGATCGGGAAATGTTTTGAAACATTAATGGATGGCAGTGAGCAACTGGAGTATTTGTCAGCGATTTCAAACCACAGTAGATGCCAGAATATGGCGCAATGTGAAGTGTTATTAAATTTACAATTTATATTTATTCTCGTTACATGCGGATGGGCACATGTTTTTGGGACGCGCAGCACTTTGATAACTCTATGGATTAAATTTGGTATCACAACTAATGGTTCAAAAAAGATCATTAACACCAATCTGTTTTCACTAATTTTATTGAAACAGATATGATAGCAGATAACAGAAATAATGAATTTCATTTACATATATACAAGCTGAAATTAAGGGCACTGAAGAATATCTATTTACATTTGAGAAATAATATCTATGTGAATATCTATTTACTTTACATTTGAGAAATAATAACTTTTAAACAATCTATATATATATAATGATGAAAATAGTAATACCCAGTGTTGGGATTTTGCCCGTATATTCCGAACTTGTCCGAATCTTTTTTTCAATCTTTTTTCCAAACGCCCCAAGTTGTCCGACCGGGAATATGCCCAATCGGACATCAAGACATGGTAAATAATATTCAAAATTTCAAAATCAAAATAGTCTACTGAGTGTTTAACTACCACTCAACCCGATTATCGTCGATAATACTCTGGAATTATTAGGTAATTAAGTAAATAACGTATTTATTGGTTATACCGTTTATACACACCTACCTCGATTAACTACTTAATCTGCCTTGATTGATTGACTTAATCATTTGTCGGACAATACATCAATCTAATCTTAAACAAACATCATTAATTTCTTCTTTCCTGACTATTCATCAACCCAATAACTGTGATTATAATTTTAATCCACCATGTGATTTCTTCCTTTCTGAGCATTTTAATCGCATTGATGTAAGCCGACAGCATCTATGAACTAATCATAGATGTCACATATCGTAAGAGTATATTATGACACCCCAAATCAACGGACAGACATTTTGTCTACAATATCCTTTACGTCTTTTAAGACTCCATATAGAAATTCTCTTTATGATGAGAGTGGCACTTTCCCACGATCTCATGAGCCGCACACATATTGCTTAACATGTTAGGCAGTGCCTACTATATGAAGCTATGTGATGTGAGTCACGTACACCATACATTAGTCTCTAACATCCAGAAAAATATTCTAAGAATGTATGTTGACGACTAGGAGGTTCTGGGTGACCGATACTAGCCATACGTCAGCTATGCCTTTTGTCATCACCACAAGTATTATTTCGAACACTTTTCTTTCATTTGCTGCCGTATAAACCAAGACATCACAAACTATTCTTTTTTCGAAAGTTCTGCATTTATTTGCTGCCGTATAAACAAAGACATGTAATTCTAAAGGAATATTACGGTTGTGAATTTGATGCCGAAGCTTTCATTCAATGTATTACGAAAATGGTTAATTTTGTTGGACCCTTTCTGACATCAATTTGAATGCCACACGGGAATTAAGTGTGAAAAATACCGAGGTTTACCAATTATTATTACGTACAGAATTTGAATATTTTGTTGACATGTAATTTTTAATTGTGGTATGAATTGAATACCGTACAGGAATTAAATATGAAAAATAGCGAGGTTCACCTAATATTATTAGGTACGTGATTTGAGTATTTTGACGAAATCTGACATCACAAACTATTCTTATTTCAGAAGTTCTGCATTCATTTGATGCTGTATAAACAAAGACACATATTTCTATAGGAATATTACGGTTGTGAATTGGATGCCGAATTGGGATCGGCAAGCTTTCATTCAAAATATTACGAAAATGTTTTTTTTTGTAGGACATTTGAATGCCGCTCGGGAATTAAGTGTGAAATATAGCGACATGTGATTTTTAATTGTGGTATGAATTAATTGAATACCATACCGGAATTAAAAATGCAGCAGTCAACAAAAGTTGTCGCATATTTTACTTTTTTCAGTAATGAAACATTTACAATACACTTAAATCTTATTAAAAGTAACAACTCATTATGTAATTATTAGAAAATCTTTTGAATTTGTTTGGTTTTGATAAATTTCTCCTCCATGCTGTTTAAGTTATCAAAATTCATTGAAACTCAATATACTTGTTCCTCTCATGACCTTCAACACTGTGTATAAATTAACTTTAGCCTCTAGAGCGTCCACAAAATTCTGAAAGTGATCAAGGGCCATAACTCTGTCAGTAATTATCTGAAACGCTGAAAATCAATAGTCTTCTTTGTCTCATGACTTTAAACACTGTGAATAAATTAAAAGTCAATCGGTTATTAACTTTAGCCTCTAGAGCGTCCACAAGATTTTTTGAAGTGATCAAGGGCCATAACTCGTGACAGTAATTATCAGAAATTGCTGAAAATCAATAGGCTTCTTCATCTCATGACCTTAAACACTGTATATAAATTCAAAGTCAATCGGATATTAACTTTGGCGATATACGACCACATTTCAATGTGGGCGTATAGAAAAACGAGGTTCACCTAATTTAATTATGTACGTGATTTGAATATTTTGACGACATGTGACTCTTAATTGTGGGATGAATTTGTCTGCTTAAATAACGATAAGAGTTATGCCCCTTTATTTAAAGACATACACCCCATTCAAAATATGATCATAAATCCCACAATATGCCATCAAATTAGAATCTTTTCTCTGACATAAACTGGTGATTTGGCGACGAACAGTATTTGGTCAGCTCTATTTATCTCAACAACCAGCATCTGAAATACTGCCAGACTGCATTACGAGCAGTTTATATAATAAAATATTGTGGCAAAAATATTCATTCAATTTGATTTATTCACTCCTGTTGGTTTGTCACTTTCCTCTCTGGTTTAAAGTAGTGATTGGCGATAGGCGGTATCTGGTAAGCTTGTTTTATCTCGACGATCAGTGCCTAAAATACTGCCAGATATTACATTTTGGGCAGTCTACTTTTCAAATTTTCGGGGGCTCTGTGAGGTTCGCAATTCTGTTCATTTGACATTTTTCTCTCTGGGGTCGGATAAACAAGTGATCAGACGACAGGACGGTATCTGATCAGCTCTATATATCTCTACAATCGGTGCCTAAAAACTCTTAGACAGCATTTCTGACAGTCTATTTTTCAAAAATTTCTTGGGGAGATCCCAATACTCCCCACAAGGACTCCCTACTTTGGCACTCATGAGTGGATTTTGTTGAGGTTCGTAAGTCCGTTCTTTTGACACTTTATCTCATCGATCAGTGTCTGAAATACTGCCAGGTTGCATTTACGCCAGCCTGTTTTTCAAAAATTTCTGGGGAAGACCCCTAGTTGAAGCTCCTGCCTCTGCCCCATTGGTGTTTTTCGGGTAATCCAATATTTTACCGGCACAATGTATCTTTATTTATAGCCACGGAATGCCATTTACATTTGTCAGAAAATTTTGAAAATTTTCAATGTATACCAATTAATATACAAAAATGGTTCTAAAAGCACATATGTGACCCTCCACCACAAAACCAGTCACATGTCGCAATTTTTAAAAACTGGGATTTAATGCTTATCTTAAAGGGGATTGAAACAGCTTTCTGTTGATATATAATATATGCAAATCACCCAAAAAAATGGCTGAGTTATGGCCATCTGAAGTTTTCATTGCTGCAGTGCTTCCAAATACAGAATAATGAGAAATTTGCATTTTAAAACAGCCAAAATAAATCCCATAGCAGCACATATAGCTATTGCATAAATCAAAATGAAAGTTTGTGCATATAATAATGTGTGATGTACCAACATTTGTACAAAATTGTCTCAACATATTCCTTTAGTAACCTATTTTTTTTGTTTTTGTGAAATATACTATAAATCCATATTTCTTCGAATTGGCTGTGTTATGGCCAGGGCTACAAAGGCCTGGTTCCACATTTTAATTATGAATTTTGCCACAAAAGATCATTTTGCACATCTTAATTTGTTTTGTTTTTTATGAGATAATATTTCTTTGGTCAGCGGAAAAAACTATTTTTGCCGTTACCATGGTAACCATTTTACAAATAATTGGTTTTATTTCACATTTAAAGGGGAGAACCAAGCCAAACCCTCTTATTAAAGTAGAAATATTATCACATGACTCAATTTCACATAATATTTTACAGTGATATTGAATTTAACAATAATTTACACATGAATGAACAATTCATTGTTTAACTTTCTAAAATACTATGGAATCCTGTGTTTTACGAGAACCAAGCCCCACGTTAACAAAAGTTTGACACTTTAAATAATATGAATTTATTAGTTTTACATATCAAGACAGATTAGATTAAATTTGTGTTTGATATCTAAATCTATAAAGTACTGATTATTTCTGGTTACCATGGCAACATTTTTCTAAAAAAAATCATATTCCGAAGTGAAAAAGTAACGAAACCCTCTTTATTTGATTGAAGTCCTGAATAATAATAACACATATGAACTCCACCTGATTATAGTTTTTATTTTCCACAACAATAATCATTATATTTTATTTTTCTTGAACAAATTTCCTATACACTTATTTGATCATTGTATCAGCGCTAGAGTTCAAGGCATGTTTACTTTTGTTTACCATTAACAATGTGAAAATTGTCAATCGGTGTCAACTAATTTAGATATCTTCTGTGTCAGAGTCACAGTGTTGTCTCATTGGGCTTTGCTCCTGTGGTGCTCACTGCACTTGATTAATTTTAATGTTTTCTGAAGTACTATTCGGATTATCTCCCTTGTCATTGCCCCGGAGCCATTCACTTGATTTGGAATTTGTATATGACTGCCAATGTCTGCCTTATTGGTTTTGTTTGCATGTAGTGTGTTTCTCCTGTGCTTACTATTCATATGAACTGCATTATCACGGTTTTAAAATTTAAAAAAAAATCTCTGTTGGAAATATCAGATTATCCGCTTCATTTCAAACATAACTAGACTGTCGGTGTCTCGGCAAATTTCCAAGAAATCTTTCTGGTCCATGTCAAGGAAATATTCTCCAAAAAAGCAACGCCTGATCTAAAATATAAATAAATAAGCACGTATTAATCTATTGATTTTAAAAAAAGTAAGTAAAAAAATATTAAAAGACCTAATATGAAGGCCTAATTTCTTTTAGGTTCTACGTAGCTAATCTAAAAACGCTGTGGATATTCCGATGTCGATGTCAGTGCAATATTTGTCAGACACCTGATCGGTACATACGTCCACGTCGCTCGACATTGAATGCATATCATATTATTATTCGCCTAACACTGAGTGTGCATATCAAATTGTTATTCGTTCGACATTGCAGCCTCATAATCATATTAAATTATTAATATTATTTGCACCAGTGGCAGCTAGGTTACAGTTAATCATGCTGTTTTACAATAACTTTAAAAACTAATTTCAGTAAGTTCAACTCTCTAGTTGCAAGGCCTATACAGGTGTCTGGTCTGGAGTATGTCTGCTATATATTATGCCTTATCAATATCACACCAGGTGTAGGCCTACTGCTGTGCAACTGAACAGACTGACTAATGACTTAAAAGTACTACTGATCGAATAGGCTTAAGTAGGCTACTCACTGTAGCCTACTACTCCTACTGTGTAAAATTACATATGATATACATCAAAAAGAGAAATAAGAAAAGTCACGGTCGGAAAAATGCCATAATTTAACTGATTACTCACCCGAATTTTGAAACTTTTCCTATAACTTTTGTCATTCCCCGGTGATAAAATCTAATAATATAGATAGGCCTAAATAATTCTCAAAACATGAAAACTTCATCTTCATAATATTGTTCGACATCCCGGAGCAAATCAAAGTCGCATTTGGTGGGTCTAATTCGCCCTACGACTCATAAGAATCACTATTTCCATTACTACTTCAATGATCAGAACGAATATCGTATTTCAATCGATCTCGGGAGATATTCAGAGATTAAATAGGCTACATGTTAACATTTCTTCAACATCTCTTCCTTAGCTAGACGTCTTTAGGAAATCGTGGATTGGAGTTACTTAGGCATGCGCAAGGCCCGGTCCACCAATCAAATAAGGGGATTGTTTACGCAACAAGCGAATTGTTTATTTTCCACAGGTTAATTAAGATTGCATTGATTGGTGCAAAAAGTCTCTGACCTCAAATATGATACCATATTTAGAAAGAGGATTCTCCATCCTACATTTCCATAGTAAACATGGTGGACGAAACTCGGCAAGCGAGGAAAATACGAACGCACAAAGTAAGTTCGTTTTATGTAACTAGCAGTAGAAGTACGCCATTTACGACTTTTTTTCTTCAGAGCCTCCACAAAATACCCTGTTTTATTCATTTTTTAATTATATTTTCACAAAGACCATCGATTTTTTGAAAAATAGATGCTTTTTTGAAGTGATTAGTGATAAAAAAAAAAATTCGGTAGTTTTTACCCACTTAGTGTATTTTGCGGTTTTCTAGAAATTGAGTTTTCCGACTTCCGACCGATTTTGTCGCGGAGGATCACATATTAATGTAATATGAACATTTCAATCTAATTAAAATACAGATCTATATCTTGTTTCGTTTTTTTATACTTTCGATGGCCTCGCTACATGTAGATCTAACAACTTATAGTGGGATATCCCATTCTATGACGTAGAAAACAACATTTGACCCTTTAAGGTCAGTCATTCGATAAAGCAATGAGAATCGTTGTTGCAAGTGGCTATGTTTTATCTACATTTACTTTGTTTTGATTTCTGTACGAGTTCATGTCTACCTACAGTTCAATGCAAGAAAGGTCAAACCCCCAATTCGACAGCCAATTTGACTGAACACGAGTTAAATAACAAACCTTTCAGATCCTCGAGTGTAGTAAAGACAATTAAAACGTAATTTTGAACTATATAAAACGAAACGAAATTGGATCTGTGTTTTAATCAGATTGTGAACGTTTGAAAGTATTCAATTTTTAAAAAAAAAGATTGTAATTTCTAATCAATTATTTTCAGTGAATTACGCAAATGTATACTAATTAATATACAATAATGGTTCTTAAAGCACATATTAATGTAATATGAATATATGTAAAGTATTCAATATTTGACAAAAAAGATTGTAATTTCTAATTAATTATTTTGGGTGAATTACGCAAACAGTTAAAATTTAACAGCAGTCTGGTTAGTGCATTCTTCATGTGTCTTAAATTATTATTTTGTCGTTTGTGAATCAGCCTTTACTAATAACTTCCACATTATGTTGTGGGATATGTTTTCATACGCCCACATTTTCATGGGGACGTTTTATGTCATCGCCCCTGTCTGTCCGTATGTCCACAATTGTTTGTGGACTCTCTACTCGTCACAATGCTTACCCAATTTTGACGAAACTTGAAATATAGGTTTATCCCCAATAGATCTCAGCTGCTTTCGATATTGGCATGTATCGGATCTAAACTTCATGAATTATGGCCCCTGATTGTATGAAAAATCATGTTTTTAGCTTGTGGATCCTATAGAGGTCACAATTTTGATCCGATTTTGATGAAACTTAACATGCATGTTTATAACCCAAAGATCTTGGTTCCTTTCGATATTTCGGAACGTAATTTACTGAATTATGGCCCCTGATTGTCCTAAAAATTACCTATTTTAGCTTGTGGTCCCTCTAGAGGTCACAATCATTATATGATTTGAAAAACCTAAAGAAGGTTGAGTTCGAATTTCGGTAAAATCGGACCAAAATTACCATACAAAATGGCCGCCATTTGTTCGCGAATACTGTTAAAAAATGGTATTTCAAAGGTGTGGACCCTGTAGAGGTCACAATTTTAATTTGATTTAGATGAAACTTGACATGCATGTTTATATCCCAAAGATCTGGGTTCCTTTAGATATTACGCAAAATCGCCTTTATTTAGCTTGTGGTCCCTCTGGAGGTCGAAATTATTATCCGATTTAAAAAATCATTTGATTGTATCACTGTTACACCCTAAGGAAGGTTGAGTTCAAAGTTAGGAAAAATCGGACCAAAATTGCCATACAAATTGGACGCCATTTGAATGCAAATACTGTTAAAAAATGGTATATCAAGGCATTCTCCTGGCTATCCAGCATTCGACTCTGCCGTCTGCTCGCGTTCTATAACTCTTTGACCTGGAGGTCATCGATCACGTGATTTACTACTTGGTCAAAAATGGTGCCTGTCAGCGAAATGTTCTTGGCGTTATAACACTTTATAATTTTACGTTTTTTTAATGAATTCGAAATATTTATCCCGCAAAGTGATTTTTGTATCATATTTCAAACATATCGAGAATTATTTGATTTTGATTAACTAGACATTTCTAAATTAACTGTTGGGCCTATCGATCACGTAGTACTGATAAACAAACCCACGTGTATTATATTCTAAAATTAGCATGGCGACATGCGCAGTTCGGATTCCGACGATTTTACCCGTAGTCTTATGAAAAGAGTTACCTGTAATATCTGTATATACATTGTTACTTTGCAATTGTGACCCCATTTCTATTTCAATATGGTAATAGTATTAAATATATTATCATTTATTTGTTTTAAATCGTATTGTTTATCATTGTCCATCTTCACCAAGAATCTTGGTGGCGTAGTCAATTGAGCCGACAGCAGAGATTAGTGTGAACTGCAAGGGAAGACAACTCTGTTTGGGAGATTGATATCAAGGTTGTGGATCCTGTAGAGTTCACAATTTGAATTCGATTTTGATGAAACTTCAAATGCATGGTTATAACCCAAATTTCTTGGTTCCTTTCGATATTTGCGCATATCGCATCGTCATTTCCTAAATTATGACCCCTGATTATACGCAAAATTGCCTTTGTTTAGCTAGTGGTCCCTCTGGAGGTCACGATTATTATTCGATTTAAAAAATCGTTTGATTATATCACCGTTTAACCCTAAGGAAGGTTGAGTTCAAATTTTGGGAAAATCAGACCTAAATTGCCATACAAAATCGCCGCTGTTTGTACACGAATACTGTTAAAAAATGGTATTTTTTCCAAATCGCCATTTTCGAGTTTCAATTGATTCCTTGCCAGCTTCCCACGATTTTGACCTTGAATTTGGTGTTCTGCATGGATCGGTATTGGAACCGATCATGTTTACTTTATATGTCCACTTGAAGACATTTCAGTAAACGTGGTGTAAATACTATGCATTACGCTGATGATTCACAGCTCTATATTGTTTCAGAGAAATTACAAGATGATATTGGTTCTCTCAAAGATTGTACTGATGAGGTTCGCGACTGGATAAAGTTGCATCTGCTGATCCTAAACGAGGACAAGACCGAGCTGGTTCATTTTACCTCAGTCCTGAAACCAGATGCAGTGATATCACTCCTACACAGTCTGTTAGGAATTTGGATGTCATGTTTGACGATGACGGTCTAATGACGTCGCAAGTAAATGTAATTTTTAAGTCTGCTTACTTCGCTTTATTTCGAATCAGTAAGATTAGGAATCTTCTCGACCATGCTACCACTGAAAAACTAATTCACGCCATTGTTTCATCGAAATTAGACTACTGTAATAGTTTGCTTGTTGGTCTTTCTCAGAATCAATTGTCTAAATTACAGTCTGTCCAGAACGCTGCAGCGAAGATGATCTCTAGATCACGAAAGTACGATCAAGTTTCACCAATTCTGTACGATTTACATTGGTTAAAAGTTGAATTCCGTATCAATTTCAAAATTATGTTATTTGTTTTTAAAATTCTAAGTGGTCATGCTCCGCATTATCTCAGTTTACTGATTGAGCGGTATGTTTCAAGAAATTGCAGTTTGCGATCTGGTGACTCGAACAATGTAACACTTGTTAGAACGGATAAACAAAAGAAGACGAAGGAAAATCCACGAACTACTATCAAGAGATACGGATGGAGGGCTTTCTCTGTGGTTGCCCCGTTCTTGAGGAAGGAGCTTGCACGCAATGTGCGCCAATCACCAAATCTAGTGACTTTCAAATCTGGACTAAAAACATTTTATTTTAAAAAACAATTTAATTTATAGTCTAGTTAGTCGTTTGTTTTAATTGTTTTTAAATGTATAAACTGTCTTATTTATATTTGTACAGCGCTCTGAAAAGAAGTGTAGATCGCTTTAATCAATAAATATTATTATATTATATTATTATTATTATGTTGGTAAATTTGAACTCAACCCTTCCTGAGGGTATAACGGTGATATAATCAATGTTTTTTAAATCGGATAATAATTATGACCTCCAGAAGCACCATAGGCGATTTTTTGGACAATCAGGGGCCCTAATTCAGGAAGTTACATCACCATGGGCGCAAATATCGAAAGGAACCAACATCTTTGTGTTATAATCAGGTGCCATAACCCATGAATTTTCGATCTGATTCATGGCAATATCGAACGCAGCCTAGATCTTTTGGGGATAAACCTTTCGTCAAAATCGGATAAGAATTGTGACCTGTACAGAGTCCACAAGTGGGCAAAAAAAAATTCATAAAATTAACAGCCAAACGTACTTCACGCGAATGCGTTACCTTGCGGTACCACAGTTAATTTTATTATACATTCATTCAAAAAAAAAAAAAAATTCATAAAATTAAATGAAGACACCACAGCACCCATCCACATTATGGCTATTATGAGAGAGAATATTCCAAATTTATCATCTTCGTACGTGTGCACGAGAGGCGCGGAAACACACTGAAGGTTGACATAGCTCTTTAAATTCATCTTTTCTTTTCTTACATAATAGCAAAACGATTTATCACACAAAACAATTTTTCCAACCCAATCAACTTTACACAATTTTAGTTCCCTGTCAGTTGTAATTAATTTTGTAACTCTTCTGCAAATTAAATCACCATTTAGCTCTACGTTCACTAGTGATGCCGGCTTTCTTACAATCTTTTCCTTGTAAAGATTGTCATCAACTAAGCAATGGCCGCGTTCTATTAAATACTTTTTTATCTCCCTGACTGATGGTATCTTTTCTTTCCTATTGTTCTCTTTTCTCCATTCTTGTTTACTAAACCACAACATTTTAAAATAGATGTCAACCACTGGATCTGGAATATTGAAAGTTAAAGTATGTTCAATACTAATAAATTTGAGGAATTTTGCAATATTTAGATCTGGACAGTATGGACGTTCTGACAATATTTAAAAAATAGATAATGCAAAATTTCATTCAAATTACTTAATTTCGATCCCAGATATCAATGGATATAGTTTTGACAAGAAGTATTCATTGTTCATAACCACATACACTGTACTTGTCATTCGAGTCTCAGCCTTGCTTCTCAATTTTCAAATTAAAAAATCAAATGGCCCAACCGTTTTAATCTACTTTAAATCGCGGCAAAGACAAAAAAGACCTGCAATAGACAAATTAGCTCTGACATAATGTCTGTTTAATTAATCACAACATCACACATTAACGACAGAGTTTGTGGCACAACAGACAAATAAAGCTTACACCTCTTTTTAAATTCGTCCACATCGACATTTCTAACTGCAAATAGAGCTACCAGATAATTCCCAAAGACGCCTTTGTATATATTATTAGGCCGCTTTCACTATAAGGCTATTGTTATTACTAAGAATATTATTATATATTTTTTATTGGGGGAAGCTAGATCTCAGCAACTATAAGAGATACAGGTTTAAAATTTAATTTTCTGTCGGAAAAGTGGTGTGCAGCTACTCCTTAAAGTTATTTTGAAATTTGTGCGTACACCGGAAGTGACGTTTAAAGCCAGGGCTAATCCCGATATTTGTTTCGGGAAAAAAATGCATAATTTGTGTTAAAATCCCTTAAAATATTCGAGTCAAGGGCCGAGCAACTACTTCAGTTTTTATAATACGTTTTCAAACGACTTAAATCTGTCAGTCTTCATCTGGAATTTGAGACCGGTGCCCCAAAGTGTTTTTTTTCCTGGTATCTGGATTAAACCAAACATTTTTTATAAAAATAATGTGTAGTTGAAATTTGCCTTTCTCTATCAAGTACAGCACATGGGTTATTCACTGCATAACCCTCTCAAGTACCCGTAATCAGTTATAAGGTCACCCAACGAAACAATTGACCAGAAATCTTGAAAGGGTTACGTGTCAGGATATGCAGTTTTGGCGTTCACGTCCAAACGACTCAATATTTTGAGTTGAAATTTTGAGACAAGGTAAATACACCATTCCCCTATATTTTGGCGTTTTATTTTCATACATTCTCAGACTTTAATTTTTAAGCCCCTGTTTAATTTGGGATTGTCCCTATAAAACGAAAAATAAAAATCAGCCATAACTCTGTTAATTCTCAACCAATTTTTTTGATAATTACATTTTTGGATAGCTGGAGACATTTTTGAGCATAAAGCAGTTCAAAAACTTCAATATTAGAAATTTTGTCGCTCTCATTTATTCGGTAAAAATTGGAAAATTTTGGTTATTTTTTAGAATTTTGAAATTTGACTTACATTTTTGGATAGCTGGCATAAATCTGATTCCAAAAATATAAGTTTCGTTCTGAAATGTTAACTTTGATTTTTCACTTTTTTTCGCATTTTGGTCAAATCGTAGAGTTCTAATTTTTTTAAAACGGCTCCAACGTTTTTTCTAAAACTTCAAGACTATGAAGTCTAAGGTCTACTCCAGTCCTTAAACTATAAATGAAAATCCTCTAATCACTGGAAGTAGTCAACAAAGGTAGCCAAAGTTTGACAAAATTGTGAAAAATGGGTGCCTGTGCAAAAAATGCGATGTATTTATTGGTTGTATACCGAGTAGTTAAAGGTATTATGTTGTTTGATAGCCACGGGAATTATCTACAGGATGGTACTATAGCGACAAGTTTCTATCAAAAATTGGAAAAGTTATATGACTTTGAAAAGTAGGGTTATTTACGATTTCCATCAACTTTAAAAGTATGTTTCTCGGAAACGCCGCCTACGATTTCTATTAAACTTTCTCAGTCGAAAGTCTAATGGGTGGTGTATTGTGTGAAACCATTGTACAATTTCTCTAAATGTCATGAGTAGTCGAAAATCAAGATTGAAAATCCAAAACGTCGTATCTTTATGATTTGAAGCATTTTTAGAGTTTTTTTTGTCGAAAAGTTAACATCATATTTTTTTTAAATTTCTGCTACAGAGAGTCTTATGGGTTGTGTTATGTATGAAACCATTGTACAACAGTTCCAAATACCAGAAGTAGGAGAACAAAGGGACCGAAAACTGAAAACAGCATCTTTCATTGTTAAGCGATTCCTGTACATGCAGAGCCTTATGTGTACATGTACATAAGACTGGATAAAATCTGTACGTATAACCAACGTATAGAGAGAGCTATTTTTCAATGTGGCAATATTTGAAGTAAAGGTGTTTTACTGTGAACCAATATCTGTTACTGGTGCTTCTATGGTGAAAATAATTCATTTTAGTAAATAAAAGTTACTCCTGAAATTAGTATCCTATGTTTTATGTCTACATGAAGTCATCCCTTTTAACCAGTTAAAATAAAGCTCCCGGCTAAGGCTTTTTATAAGGAAGTCCCCTGTACATGTCTGTATGAATAATGCAAATTTCATGCTGATAAGTTTCTTTGGGGTTTTCGGTTGTTATGTGAGACTAAAAAGGTTTGTTTTTCTTTTGTACCATTAAAAAAAACTGTTGTTTTTATTTAATTCCATTTACAATTCGTGTAGATCTCCGAAACTATAACAGCTAGAGTTCTGTTTACTGTTTTTTTTTTCATGTTTAAAACACTTAGTACTTATTACTATTGCAAAAGTTGCGAAGAGAGGGGAAGTGGTGTAAATCTTTAACGTGCACGAAAATTAAAAACAGGCTCTAATTTTGTAAATTCCCAACAGATTTTTGAAAAAGTTATATATTTTTGTACAGCTTAGGATATTGCGGATACCATAACAACCGAATTGAGACAGGAAGTGGTGTAAATCTTTAACGTGCACGAAAATTGAAAACAGGCCCTGATTATGTCAATTCCCAACGGATTTTTGAAAAAGTTATATTTTTGTACAGCTGGGGATATCCCGGATGCGATAACGGCCGAATTCAAATACCCTGGCTCTCGATTTTTTCTTCAAAAATTTGAAAATTTTCTCAAATTGTCATTTCTTGGAATTTGGAGTTTTTAATTACATATTTTGATAGCCAACGTCTGTTTGATTCTACCGATCTAGGATTATCATGATTTGAATTGTTCAACTCTATTTTTTTATTCCCTACTATCGCAATGCGCATGCAAAGAACATGTTAATAGTGCGGTAGGGTCAGCTTTACGGGTAGAAATCATGGAATAAGCATTATTTTGTAGGTCTTGATGTTTGATTACAAAAAAACAATGTTGACATTTTTTCTGAGTACCGTATTTTACGGGGTATAAGTCGGTACTTTTTTCGTGGTGATCGGCAGTTTGTATTATACTCGGCTATGACATATATATGGATGACGATCAAAAAATAGCCTCGACGTATATATGGATGGCGATCGAAAAATTGCCTCAACGTATATGTGGATGAAGGTCGAAAAATTGCTTCAACTTTTTTAAATAGCATTTTATAGCCGTCAATATGTCAACATATAATCGCTAATATCCTAGTGAAAAATGATAATGTCATGTGTGTTACGCACGTTAAACTAAGTCACGCGAGTTATCGTATTAGATTGAGAGACAGTTAACTACACTCGGCAAACCTCGGCAGATTCCGGTACCCTACATCTGGCTGCCAAATGAGTTAACTAGTGAAAATCAAAACATGTATTAATATTTTGTTTTTCTACTTTCTCTGTGTTGACTGTGACAATGTTTAATAGTTTCAATTTTTCAATGATAAAGATTTTATTTGATGTGAACAAGAAATACAATTCCTTAAAATACAGCGAAGGACTGGAATCATTAATTTCCCTTACGACGAAGTGTAGTCCAAAAAAAACAGCCAACCAAAAGCCATTAGGGTCAATATGGCGGCGGATATGATGTTTTTAATTCATTTCTGTCTGTATAAAAGACAAAATACTGAGTTGGTTCTCTTTCTTTGAAATAATATAAAAAGAATAATAAACATAAAACTGTGATTGAAAGGGGGCGAAAGGTGTATATTGTTCTATCAACATAAATACGGCACACTCAACAAAGAACGCCACGTAATGGAGTGAAAATTTTTGTAGAACGATAGAGAAACCGGACTGGTAGTAAATCAATTGTCAATTGTTATCAAAATGATAACGAAATGCATTTAGAATGTGTCTATGTCTCCCTCAGACATCTCCACTAAAATTTGCTCTTAGTTTGAGCCATGACACCGGGTATTGAATCAAACAAAAAAGAAATAATACCGGTGATTCAGCGTTTATCTGATAGTTTTTAATTCTACTAGTAGGCTACTCAAGTTACTAGCTTATAGCGTGGAATCCGATGGTTTATTGGAGAAAATTAGCCTATTTAAATAAGGATAAAACAAAAGAACCCAACCACTGGATTATAGCGTTATTTATTTTTAGGAGCATATGCCCATATGGCATTATGTCATCAAAGAAAAAGTGGGTAGCTAGATCTGCTTCTCAAACATCTTGGATGTTTAACGGCGACCCACTTAAGTACCGGTACCAATTCCTGTCTCCAACATACATACACCCGTGGATATACAGTTTATCATTACTTGGGATTAAAACACATCAATCGAAGTCGGCAAAATTGTATAGGTTAAAAAAAATCAAATTAAAAGCATGTGTGTACTCTTCAAAATAAATCCCAACGTATATAAATAAGATGTTTAAATGTTTGTCAGTCATATTTCAAAATGCCTTCTGTAAAGACACGCAAATCCTACACAGCAGCTTTTAAGCTTGAAGTGGTCAACTACGCGGAACAGAATGGCGGAAACATGGCAGCGCATAGAATGTATGGAGTGAGTGAAAAGTGTGTAAGAGACTGGAGAAAAGCAAAGGAGGTGTTGAGAAAGACAAAAAAGACAAAGAAGGCTAACAGAGGCTGCAAAGCTAGATGGGGTGACATAGAAGACAAATTAGAAAAATATGTCTTGACACAACGTGCCATGTGTAGGGGTTTAAACACTGTGCAGTTACGCCTAAAAGCTCAACAGATTGCCACTGATCTTGGCGTTGAAAATTTCACCGGTAATCCTTCCTGGTGCTTCAGATTTATGAGAAGAAAGGGTCTAAGCATACGTCAAAGAACGACCATGGCACAGAAATTACCCGCTGATTTTGAAGAAAAACTGGCCAGTGCAGGCCGATTTTTTCATACCAAAACAAGCATGCTAGTCATGGACTCGATGCGTGCGCATATTACTGATGATACGAAGACGAAAGTTAAAATGACAAAAACAATTCTTGGAATTATTCCTGGAGGAATGACAAAACTGTTGCAGCCATTAGACATCAGGGTTAACCGGTGTTTTAAGGCTGTTGGTGAGCATAGTTTTACAAATACGGGACGGATGCGTCGCGCCACCCACAGCGAAGTTGCACAGTGGGTTAGTGACACTTGGGCCACCGTATCAAAATCTGTTATTATAATTGGATTTATAAAAACAGAGATAATAGATAGGGTGGCTGAAAATGAAAATCTCGATGAAAATGTGGATGAAAATAATGATGGCGATGCAGATGTGCCAGTTTTAACTGAAGAAATCGCTCAGATTTTTAATTCCGACACAGAAGACGAGGATTTTGACGGCTTCACCGAATCGGACATCTAGATTTTAACAATTCAACTCTGTCGGTTTATAAGTTTAACAACCAGTCCGTGTTCTAATAAAATTGGATTGAATTATTATATGATATACCCATGATGTTATACCCTAATCTGTTGTTTTTGTTTTGTACAGTTAAAGAGCACATAAGATCATAATTTCCTATTACATAATATAATAAACAATGATTACTAAATCCATATTACGGAAAGTTCAAATCAATCTGATTAAAATTAACTGAGCTATTTACATTTTAGTATGGGACAACCAAAAACGGTTTTCAAATTTTCATAAACGACCTTTATCCGGTTGATTGGCTAATGACGTCACAGGCGCTACACATAGTATACACATTATCTATCCAATATATCACTGCCTGTATAATATATCACTGTATACACAACACCACCAGTTAAAAGTGTGTATTGTCGGTAATCAATAGCTCGTAATTATCACTATGAGGGACCGGGTATCGTCCAGATATTACGAAAAAGCAAAGATACTACCTTTACCATCCAGAATCTAATACATTTGTCCAGTCAATAGATTGCCGTCTAGAGTGTGTTAAATGCCGCCAGCATTCATTAAAAAACGCCAAGTTTGTGTTACCGTGTAGATTAAGTTTTACCGATATCAGATATTGACAGCAACATATACCGGCCGGGTGCCAGTCAAGTCGTCTACAAGCGAAGTCGTCCACAGCGAAGTCGTCCACAAGGCATTGGTGGTGTCGTCCAAAACAATTAATACTTGAATAGAGTCGTACACAACAACTGATTGGTTAAGTCGTCCACAACTAATACTTGAATCGTACACAATTTAAAATTTAAATGGAATAAATAAGTTTTACTCGTTGATTTTTGGTGATTACCGGTAACAAACGAGATTAGTTCCTCGCTGTATAATCGTATTGTTATTTAATTGCCGATATGATTTAAGATATTAGATCAGTTCACCGATGTTTTTTGTAATAGAATATGTTTAGACAATATTTAATTGACTTGATATGAAATCCGAATATAAATTTTTCGATGGATAAATGTTTGTGATAAGATTAGTTTATGATGACAGACATGGTTTATTTTACAAGTAGGCTACATATTGCCATCTAAATCACTCGCCAAAATACATCACGGACTGAACGCCTAATAATTAAATAATCAACTATAAATAGCGCCGAGGTCACTTTTAGATAAGACAAATTAGATTGATATTATTTCGGCACTAAAATTAAAATAATATAGCGACAAGTGAATACATACTTTATTTACCCAGTAACTCGTTAAATAGCGCGGGAGCCCTTTTAGATAAGACAAATTAGATTGATATTATTTCGGCATCATAAATAATTTAAAAACTAATCGTTGATTTAATTTCCGTACACGAAATGGAACTAAAAGGTTCCAAATTTAAGAATTCCGTATAAGAATCAATTTAGAATACCAAAATGCGAATCGTAACACATTGTGGTCTACACTGTGTAGTAATATATTATAAAATAAATCATAAATCAATGAAATATGTTGTAAGGTGGACACTGCATGCTTTGCTTTAATACTGACCTAGTATTTGTGGCTACGTGCAATTTTATTCTTTGATCTGTTAATATCATTGTTCCGACCTGTCAATCACCGTAAAGAGATTGACCAATCAGAGAGCCCGATGATGGTGGATATAAAAATATTACACATTAAAATGTCTCGAATTGCATGATGATCTACGTAGATATTTGTCTTTATTAGTCGTTAAACGCGTGGTACTATTTTACCTCGGAGAACGTCTTTTTGAAGTAATAAATTTGGGTCACGGTTCCTACGCAATCACAAATATACTCCATTTATTATGAACTTCGTGTAATGCCGAATCATTAATGAATGAAGTAGAGATTATAGTAATATTAATAAACTATGTTCTATATTATAAGTTTATAAGTTATTATTTGTTGATACGAATTATGTCTTATTTTTAAAGTAGCCTAGCATAACAATGCAAATCACTAAATTATTTCTCTCAATTCTTATCGGAATCACGTGACATGAAAGGGAAATCCTCGCTTTCATCTTTCATTTCAGTCATACGTAACCCGTGTGATATTTCCCCGCCTTTCCTACATGCTGTTAGCCAATAGCTACTGTAAATTTTTCCGCGTTTAGATGGTCCTACCCAATGAAAAATTAATTATCGTTGTTGGTGCACGAGGTAATGGGATATGAATAACAGAAAGAATAAAACGATGACCAAGTGGTAATTTGACGTAAAATCTTTTAAACACTGTTCATTTCTCCACAACGTCCGGGAAAATAAATGTCCTGTCTAAAAATAAACTCCTTCAAATCTAAATGGTAGTGTTCATTTTTAAAATCGCCCCGAGAAACTGAACGGTCGTGAAGTGGACGACCGATAACAAAACGATGTTTTTTAATCTACACGGTAGCACACAAACTGGGCGGTTTTTGATAAATCTTGGCGGCATTTAACATATTCTAGACGGCAATCTATTAACTGGATACGTGTATTAGATTCTGGGTGGTAAGGTAAGTTTATTTCCTTTTTTCGTAAAATCTTGACGATAACCGGTCCCATGTAAGCTACATTTTTGGTTTACGGTGTGCTTATTCTGATTAAAAAGACGTGGGGAATATGGCTACAGCAACCGGCTTTATAAAACAAATTCTAAATTACGAAACAAATTTATTCTTTTTTCTTTGAATGGCATTTAGTAAAACAAATTATTCCGTAGTCAAGGATTAAGGAATCGGTCAAGCGTTAATGAATACACACACCGACTGTATATGGGTAATTAAGGAATAAACATTCCGAATATGCATTTGTACACTGTGACGTCACTAGGGACTGAGGGGATTAAGAGTGTTTTCGATAATTGGCCAAGTCGTTTTTACGGGAGGTCTTTATTTGCGACTTTGAATGAAGATAGCTGATTTAATTTTAATCAGATTGATGTTAACTTTCCGTAATGTGCATATAATAACCACTGTCCATCACTACGCCGAGTTTCAATTTGTCGTCTTATGTGCACTTTAAATATGTTTTTTTTTTTTACATATACAGAATATAAAATATTTATGCAACTTAAAATCGTCAATGGGGCCAATCTCCCAAACAGAGTTCTCTTCCCTTGCAGTCCAATAGCGAGACTTGCTTGGAGAATGCAATGGGGCATTAGAAGTGATCTGTAGTATTCTACTTTGCCTTTCTATTGCAACAACGCCATTGTTGCTATTTTTAGCACAATGCAGGTCCACAGTAAATACCGGTAGTTGTTCTGGCGATTTGCCGCCATTTTTGAGCATATGACTTTTGAATTGTTGATATTGTGGAATACATACAACATATTGGAATATGCATTACATTAGCAGATGAGTCTTTATTAATTATAGCCTACGTACTACACATTGCCATTTTAGTATAAAAGACCCTATTAACAACGGCAATGTTATGAACGGATTAATATATTATGGCATACATGTGATTGGCCACAAGTAAAATGTCAGGAGATTTTTGTAAAAATGTCAGGAGATTTTTGTAAAAATGTCAGGAGATTTTTGTAAAAATGTCAGGAGGTTATTGTAAAAATGTCAGGAGATTAATGTCAAAAGAGGGAGACTTTATCGCGTGTTAAAATTACCCACCCACCATGAATAAAAGACAAATTAATTTACATTGTTTATATATTTGTATATCATTTGTTTGTTATAGTTACACAAACATAATAAAACACATGAAAACACACAATAAAGCACTTGTCATACTCATGTCTTTATATTTTCAAATATTATTTGTTACCCCTTTTAAACTTAACGTCATACACTGGCTATTTAATTTTTTGTAATAATTTTTAAATATTTTGGAAGCAGATATCCTTTTTTTTTTGTTTGATATAATTTGTGTGTATGTGTTCATTTTATCAATTTCATAAACGTAAGTTGAAAAACGTAAATTTCCCGTCTTTTGACGTTACACTGAAAATTTTTATTATTAATAAAAAAAAAATGTTCATGCTTTGTTGGCATTTCGAAATATCCGACATTTTTTGTAAGTTGAACACTTCAATTCACGAAATCTTTTTTCGGGCGATTTGTCAATATTTTACTCCCGATCGATCGAAAGTTTGTTTTATTGTCGTTTCGATGCTATTAAAATCAACAAAATCGGAGCATGTTAAGTGTGCCCGCCGAGCACTTGAAAATGGTATACAGTGGATAATTTTCTAGAAAATTATTAACGTAGTTTGGCATGTGATCGTGATTACAGCATTTCAACACGAGAAGCAAAAAAAAATTACAAGTTCCTCACACCCATATTTGCGGTTAATTACGTTGAAATGCAACTCAATGTTCATTTATGATCATGAAGTAAGCATTATGTTACATGAATAAAGGACTTGTCTGGGAAGACATAATTCCATTATTTTTACGCCTCTAGACTCTAGAGAGCCCACGATATTTACATCACGTGACTCATATTTGCACGCTTTTGATGATAGGAATTTGGACATTCTAAGTCGAAGGGAAGTTGCCTCCTAGTCCACGCACATCTGGACGCTTAACACCAAGTATTTTTCAACAATTAAAAATTGCGTAACTTGGACACGTGGTTCTATGTTCTGAATTAATAAATTCTCTGGTATTCATGCCTAATTTAAAGTATTTAATGTGCACACGAATGGAAATGAAATCGGAAAATAGGCTACTTTTATCTCGTTAATAAAATAGTATTGTTCCAAATACGAAAACATCGGATGTGTACGTATCAGGTGGTGTTACTAATTATAGTAACAACATTCGACACGAGAGATAGGTCGGTTGTCTCGTTAACAAAGAAAAGTCTTGTTTTATTTCGATGCTAGGGCCTATTTGATTACAATTTTGACTCCCAAAAAATAAAATTACAAGAATTGAAAAAAGCGGGAGTATCTGTCTCCCGATCTGGAGCTAGAGAGATCAGGGGTAAAACCGGGAGTCAAAATTGCGGGAGGTATCACATGTATGTTATGGAGATGTGAGGTCGGAATTCATTCGTTGTATATCCGGTTCGACTTGTATGTGTGTGTGTGTTGTATTTTATGTCCGCTTCCACCGAGGTGGTATCGCAGACAAGGTTCGTCCTATATACCGCTTCGTCTTTTATACGGCCGAAGGTCGAAAAAGTCCTGAAATTTCTCAATTCGACTTATACTCCACATCGACTTATAATCCGTATACGGTAGGTCTTCTTAGTATGGGGGGGGGGTAATTATTTGAGGGTGCCATTTTGCGATAATATTCCTACTTATTTTTTTATTTTCACCTTATTTATAATGTTATCGACAAATCAACTGTGATTTGACAATGTATTAATATTGGCAGGGTTCATGAATATACTTTAGATTGTTTTCAATCATTTCATGATGATTTATCCAAGATGGCAACCATTTTTGTCAGGAAAATCGATCAATGTGTTAATTTCGATCAAATAGTAGTGTTTGGTGTCAATATATATGTTTTTGGGCTCACAGATAGTCTATTCCTGGCATTTACAACCTTGTTAAAGGGACAATAACACTCTTGCTGGCTTGACAGGTCCAGAAAAAAAAAATTAGCCTTATTCTAACTACAGGATGTTTAAGTGTCCTATTTTACTTGTCCAGAGGGTTCGAAAATATGTTTAAATCCAAGTTGCATTTGAAAGTGCTTACGTAAGGCTTTTCAAACCATGTTACGGCTTGTAGTTGAATTTTTCCAATTTTTAAAATTAGTTGTGTTAAGATGAAATTTTTTAATTGAAATATTGTAAAATAGTACAAATTGTTGACCAGAATAAAGATTGGAACATATTATTCAGTTACAACAAGAGTGGTATTGATCACATGTTCATATATTTAGCATATTTCCAAGATGGCGGTCATTTTTGGCGGCAAAAAACGACGATGTATTAATATTGATTAAGTAGTCGTCGTTGGTGTCAATACATATGTTTTCTAGGGCACAGAATCAATGTCGGTCAGTAACAACTGTGTAAAATGATTATAAGTTCACATATGTTGAAAATTTACAATACGACGGCCATTTTGGTCGGTAAAATGGAATGATGAGCGGATACGGTAACATGCATAGTGGTTACTTTTGATCTCTGGGTGCTTAATACCTGGCCTATGTATGACTATATTCATAAAGTCAGTACAAATGCTTAATTGTGATTACTATTCATGGAAACTGGTGAGAAATATACGTGTTGTCAGTAGTCGCTTAATCCCGTGAGTACTTACATCGTACGTCAGTATTCCTGTGAATGGTCACTAATTAACATAAAGTGAGTATTTAAGGTAACTGGTTAGTATTCCTTACTTGTGTCAGAATGTAAAGATAACGTGACTAATTAAACAAACGTGAGTTAAGCCAACCATATCACTAGTCGGGCGCGTGTGGGAGAAATTGAGAAAAGCGTGACTATTTAGAAAACGTCACTATTGAAGATCTCGTCACTATCTGAGTGAAGCCGCCAGTTATCTTTGATGTGCGTCAGTAACTGGACCCGACGCCGGTAGAGCGTGAACTCGTTAACTATATACATTTCTAGTGAGTATTGCTAGTATACGTGATTAATTAGTATCAGTTAAATTGTAACTTGGAGGACAGCAACTGGAGTATTTGTCGTCGATTTCAACTACCTATGGCAGAACGTATATGTCCGTGATATAACACACCAAAGAAGACTTGCTGTGTTCTATTTTTGGGCTCAAATAATCCGACCAGATCAGAAAGCATGCAGTCGCACCTTACAGTAGTAATATAACCGTATATACGACTCATGGGATGCCATGATATAACTGTCATCAAAGTGAAGCGTGAATGCACCAATCGGAGACTTGCTGTGTTCTATTTTTAGGCTCAAATAACCAGACCATATCAGAAAATATGCACAGTTAGATAAATTGATTTAAGGTTTATTATGTAACGAATAATAATAATTGATTTAAGATTTTTTATATGTAACAAATAATAAATTACGTGTTGCATTTTGCATTTCTAAATTAATTCAATCGTTTTAAGCCCTTGAAGGGGAAATCCCGATAAGATTAAGAACAGAGTCTCAAAAATTAAAGTCTGAGTATTTGTGAAATTTATGGACCAAAATATAAAAGCATGGCGTATTTACATTGTCTAAAAAATTTCAGCTGCAAATATTGAGTAGTTTGGACGTGAACGGCAACACTGCTTATCCGGACACGTAACCCTTTTAAGGTTTCGGGTCATTTTTTTCATTGGGTGACCTGATAATCGAAATTTCACCTACATATTATTTTTATAGAAAAAAGTCTGGTTTTATCCAGATACTGTATAATACAAAGGTCTCCATTTCCAGATGCAGACTGTCAGGTTTAAGTTATTTAAAAGCGTATCACAAATATCGGGTAAGTTTATCGGCCTTTTAAATGATTTTAACACAAAATTAAGCAGTTTTTCTCCCCAAAAAGTTATCGGGATTTGGCCCTTTAACAGTCACCAATCAATTGTAGTCAATAGTCACAACTCACTGAGCAGAATGGGTTCGATAATCAACACCAGATTAAAAACCAGCGGCTGCCAGGCAGGATACGCCCACATTTTCGAGAGATGGATAGAGAACAAGCAAAACCGAAAGTGATTTTTCCTAAAATCAAAGGCCATAGTTCATTAAGTTACAATTTGATATGCGCAAATATCGAAAGGAACCAAGATCTTTGGGTTATATCCATGCATTTCAAGTTTCATCAAAATCAAATTAAAATTGTGACCTCTACAGGGTCCACAGCCTTGATATACCATTTTAAACAGTATTCGCGTATGATCGGCGGCCATTTTGTATGGCAATTTTGGTCCGATTTTTCTGTAATTCAAACTCAACCTTCTTTAGGGTGTAACGGTGATATAATCAAACGATTTTTTAAATCAGATAATAATTGTGACCTCAAGAGGGACCACAAGCTAAACAAAGGCGATTTTGCGTATAATCAGGGGCCATAATTCAGGAAGTTACGATCCGATATGCGCAAATATTGAAAGGAACCAAGATCTTTGGGTTATAACTATGCATTTCAAGTTTCATCAAAATCAAATTAAAATTGTGTCCACAACCTTGATATACCATTTTTTAACAGTATTAGCGTACGAACGACAGCCATTTTGTATGGCAATTTTGGTCCGATTTTTCCGAAATTTGAACTCGACCTTCCTTAGTGTGTAACGGTGATATAATCAAACGGTTTTTCAAATCAGATAATAATTGTGACCTCCAGAGGTACCACGAGCTAAAATAGGTGATTTTTCGGACAATCAGGGGCCATAATTCAGGAAATTACGTTTGAAAAGGCGCAAATATCGAAAGGAACCAAGATCTTTGGGTTATAAACATGCATGTCAAGTTTCATCAAAATCGGTTCAAAATTGTGACCTCTATAGGGTCCACAAGCTAAAAACGTGATTTTTCGTACAATCAGGGGCCATAATCCATGAAGTTTTGATCCGATACATGCCAATATCAAAAGCAGCCGACATCTTTAGGGGATAAACCTATATTTCAAGTTTCGTCAAAATCCGACAAGAATTGTGACCTGTAGAGAGTCCACAAACAATTGTGGACGGACAGAGGCGACGACATAATACGTCCACATGAAAATGTGGGCGTATAAAAAGGCAGGTTATGATAATTCAATTGGCATTCATTTAATTAGTTGATCGGCGATTGTGACATGGAGATAGGGGCGCCTACTCAACTTCGTGGGTTTCCTCCGGGCACTCCGGTTTCCTCCTACTGCTAAAGACCCCTACGCGCAAGCGAATTATTGAAATAAAAATTGAAAACCATACGTTAGTCCCAAAATGACCTAGCGTCGATTGAGGGTTGTTCATTGTTAAACACGCAATTATTTGGTATGGATAAGTAATAAAAACATGAGACGAGAGTTGAGTTAGAGAGTATTAGACAAAGCGTTTAATTTCATTTTGATAACGATTATTAACATATGAAGTACGAATAAAATCGGGAATATAAATCGGTAAAGCACCTTACCGTGGTCGTAATATTATTATCCATTCAAAATAGCAAATATATCGTCAATCGCCCGAATCGGTAAATCAGGTTCCATGTCGCTGATCGTTTATTTTCGTTGAAGTACAGGTAGAGCTATACATTGTTATAGATCAGTTACTGCGTTGGGCCTTTTCATGAATAAAATTAAAAAAGAAATACTATCAATTAAGGTTCAACAATGAGAATATGCATGTGACATCAAAAGAAATAGCCCCACGTGACATTAAAAGTATTAGCCCCACGCTAAGCATGATTTTTCTGTTCGACACTTTATTCTATACTCCTTGATGTGCTTTCTAGACTAATTAATATTGTAACTATTGAAGAGGCCCAATTCTTAAGATGTGGTTAGATGTTTACTCTGTGTGTTGATGCATAAAACAATCAAAATTAATATTTGTGTCTGAAATAATTATTGAAAACGGAACGGTTTCATTAATTATGATATTTATTGTCGATGGGATATATACGGTAAGCAGTTTGTATTTGAAAGTCTTACAAATATTCACCTTTTTTTTCGTAGCCTACTTCATATGTAAATAATCGTAATCAAAATGAACCGATCGGATAAACGACTCACGGGAAAAGTTATTATTTGTGTCTTTATATTTGTACAATGTCCCCTCCTACTCTATAAAACTAGCAACTACACATTTATAATATTTATAAGATGCATATATATAATATTATCACCCAATAATACATTCTACAGTAGATATCGCTTGTGTGATAAATGTTATAATCTACTAACATAAACAAAATTAACAACCGTAATTCAACTCTCTAATACACATTTTGGTTGAAATAAATAATCCATGTGGCTTGTTAATTAGTTTATTACTTTATGACCCCAATCAAGTATCAACACACTGCATTTGTTACACTTCAAAACATTCTGATCAACCAACCATCACAAAAAGATGTCAATATTTGCCCCCAGTTTGACTGTGTATAATATTGTATTTAAAAACGATAAGAAATATAGACGTTGTTATTGATGAACTATTTAAATGTTCACATCATATCCCAAGCATGTATATCATATAGTTCTATCGAAAAATAATTGACTTTATCCCATGATATAAAAAAAATTGGCGATGGTTAATATTGCGTCAAAAATAATTGCGTCAGGGCCCCTTTTAGATAAATTGAATTCGCATAAAAACAACAAAGAGTGGCTACGTGAGATTATATTCTTTGATCTTTGATACACGGGACAATTCTGTTATTCAAACATACATGTATCTGTCCGACTCTCTTCATCTAAATTCAGTTATTCTTCAAATAAAATGAGTGCCTTGGATTTTTGTGTGGATTTGATAGCGGTTATAATTTACTAATATTCTCTGACATCGGAGACAATGTGTCGCGTTCATTTCTTACCACTGAGCATTTAAATTCATATTTATATGGAGGTATTTATAGACCGATCTATCTCACCATCTTTGGTGTCTACGGCGGTAATCGGAATATTGACATCCATACCATTTAATATTGTAAAGAAAACGGGTCCATATTCGAAAAAGTATTGACTCTGACAAATTCACTGACCATAGCTGAGGAGCATCTCGTTGATAGCCTCGCTTTTATGAACTTTTGGCAGGCCGTAAAAATTGCTTTCTCCACATACGAAGTGTGTCATATAATCGTGGCCGTTATGTGATTTAGTGTTACACATTACGATTGCTTTAACTCGGTTTTTCTCAAAACTACGTATTTTTTCTGACATTGGCGGTCCCAAAACGGATATAGCTTAGTCATTTTAACAGTTTAATACCAGTCATCTTTTAAAATAAAGCAACCGAACTACGGTTGCCTTGACACCAAATGTTTTCCAATATGAACCCCAAATAAGCTTGTGCACGCTTGTACATGTATAAATAGAATTCCTTCTTTCATTGCTTTGCACGGGCTATTTGTGATACGGTTAGAGGTGAAGTCTGAAATGGTCGCGTTGCGTTTGAATTGTATGTTATTTATTTTTGTTTATCAGGAATCGGGTTATATGGCACAAATTTACAATAATAATGTAATTATAGATATTCACACGATTCTTCAGTGCTCAGAATTTCAGCTTGTATATATTATGTATGTGTATGAAGTTCAATACTATCTGCTATCATATTATCCGTTTCAATAAATTTAGCGCAAACAGATTGGCGTTGATCCTTTTTTAATCATTAGTTGTGATTCCAAAATAATCCATACAGATACCAAAGTGCCGCCTGTGCCAAAATATGTGTCAATCTGCATGTAAAATTTAACGAGAATAAATATAAATTGTAAATTAAATAACAATGCACATTGCGCCGTATTCTGCATGGGAAACTCGTTATAAGAACGGGCACAAATAGTGTCACGAATCAAACCTTGCCAATGTGCATTTAAATTTTTATTTAAATATGAAGGTATTTTTAGATTGATATATCTAACCATCTTCAGTGTCTTTTGCGGCGGTAATCTAAATTACTGAAAAATAGTCCCTTCAATCACTACCATCCATAATTGTTTAAATAGTTAGTGCAGGGGGACTGCGCCACATATGATTTACAAAAAGGACAAATACAACGACAAGACATCATACTCCGAAACAGCAAACGAAACAAACAATAAAACAACAATTCAAAAAAGAGTGAATGGATCCGGGGGCTAGCCGTAAGCGTCCACTGCGCTGTACAGTCCCGGGTCTGAAGCAACACAGACTTCACTCAAGATTGAACATATTTACTCGTACAAGAAAACGCACAAACAACCCAACACAATGAAGCAAAGAAAATGTAGACCGCCTCGGGAGGCAGTCGTCTGCTAACTGAATGGTGTGACGTAAATACGTCGTAATGTTATCAATGACGTCAATAGAATTTCTTAACAAAAAGGGCGATAATCAAGATTTAATAATGCTAAAAGCTATAAGTTTAAAACAACCAATCAGAATTTTTAAGTTGTATAATTGCACAAAACATAATACTAAATACCCCATACAAGCAATGCAAAACAGGAATGTATAATACTAAATACCCCATACAAGCAATGCAAAACAGGAATGTAGAAGAGAATGTTAATAAATAATAACCAAGTCTCGGATTGGTGCATTCACGCTTCACTTTGATGACAGTTATATCATGGCATCCCATGAGTCGTATATACGGTTATATCACTACTGTAAGGTGCGACTGCATGCTTTCTGATCTGGTCGGATTATTTGAGCCCAAAAATAGAACACAGCAAGTCTTCTTTGGTGTGTTATATCACGGACATATACGTTCTGCCATAGGTAGTCGAAATCGACGACAAATACTCCAGTTGCTGTCCTCCAAGTTACAATTTAACTGATACTAATTAATCACGTATAGTAGCAATACTCACTAGAAATGTATATAGTTAACAAGTTCACGCTCTACTGGCGGCTTCACTCAGATAGTGACGAGATCTTCAATAGTGACGTTTTCTAAATAGTCACGCTTTTCTCAATTTCTCCCACACGCGCCCGACTAGTGATATGGTCGGCTTAACTCACGTTTGTTTAATTAGTCATGTTATCTTTACATTCTGACACAAGTAAGGAATACTAACCAGTTACCTTAAATACTCACTTTATGTTAATTAGTGACCATTTACAGGAATACTGACGTACGATGTAAGTACTCACGGGATTAAGCGACTACTGACAACACGTATATTTCTCACTAGTTTTCATGAATAGTAATCACAATTAAGCATTTGTGCTGACTCTATGAATATAGTCATACATAGGCCAGGTATTAAGCACCCAGAGATCAAAAGTAACCACTATGCATCCAGCAGTGCATGGTAACATGCATAGTGGTTACTATTGATCTCTGGGTGCCTAAAACCTGGCCTATTTATCACTATATCCATCAAGTCATTACAAATACTTAATTGTGATTACTATTCATGGAAACTCGTGAGAAATATATGTGTTGTTAGAAGTCACTTAATCCCGTGAGTACTTGCACCGTACATCAGTTCCTGTAAATGGTCACTAATTAAACAAACGTGAGTTAAGCCGACCATATCACTAGTCGGGCATGTGCGGGAGAAATTGAGAAAAACGTGACTAATTAAGAAATCGCCACTAATGAAGATCTCGTCACTATCTGAGTGAAGCCGCCAGTTATCTTCGATGTGCGTCAGTAACTGGACCAGACGCCAGTAGAGCGTGAAATAGTTAACTATATACATTTCTAGTGAGTATTGCTACTATACGTGATTAAATAGTATCAGTTAAATTGTTACTTGGAGGACAGCAAGTGAACATTTTACGTACTGGAATTTTAAAAAATAAATTATAACTCTGGATGACATTATATCAAATGCAAATAGTGCACATTAAAATTCATATAAATAGCAATCTCTATAGGCAGGTAGAATATACATTGAACTATGTTAAATGAAAGAAGATGCTATCGTATTCGGGTCATAAGCAGTCTATAAAATTCGTCAAGAAAAGTTGTAGGCCAACAGGACCCGCTCGTAGACGCCATCCATGAAAGTTGTAGGCCCTATCATTAACTTGTGGGCCCAATGAATATTAACAAATTTTAAAATACACCTACACTACCACACCCCAAATGCCTTAAATTTCTAAATTCTGTAGGTGTCTTCTACAGCCATTTAGGATAGGTTTAAAAGTTAAAATTTTTATTCAATATTGATTGACTGTGCACATTACAATTTTGACTTATACTTTGTGTATAGGAAGAATAAAATCATTCCACCCCTATTTTACCCCAGACTTGATATTTATTTTTTCTGTAGTAAATAAATATTCACTTGTAATAATCTTAGTGCTAATTATAGGTCTACTTTATAGTACTGACAGTGTATCTCGAAATTCCATTCACATTGAAATCTGAAGATAACAGATTAAAATTGCCCTTTTTCAGTGCTTCACAGTCACACTCTCCAAAAATTAAGAGAAAATATTGTGCATTTAAATAAGATAAGTTGCCAGGCAACGAAACATACGCCCACAGCAGCTAAATCGACCGAGCAGTCAACAAGAGTTGTCACATATTTTACTTTTTTCGGTAATGAAACATTTATAATACACTAAAATCTGATTAAAAGTAACAACTCATTATGTAATTATCAGAAAATCATTCGAATTTGTTTGGCATTGATAAAGTTTTCCTCCATGCTGTTCAAGTTATCAAAATTCATTGAAACTCAATATACTTGTTCGTCAATCGGATATTTATACTTGTTCGTCAATCGGATATTAACTTTAGCTTTTAGTGCTCAAGGGCCATAATTCTGACAGTAATTATATGAAATCGTTGAAAATAAATAGGCTTCTTTGTCTCATGACCTTAAACACTGTGTATAAATTTAAAGTCAATCGGATATTAACTTTGGCCTCTAGAGCATCCACAAGAATTTTTGAAGTGATCAAGGGCCATAACTCTGACAGTAATTATCAGAAATTGCTAAAAATCAATAGGATTCTTCGTTTCATGACCTTAACCCTATAAGATCCTCCCCCCTTAAAATCGATTGCCGGCGATCGATAAATTCATCACGTCATATTTGAAAAAGTATTCATAGTAAACGCATATAATTTATATCATTCGAAAGCCACGAAAGTTCCCTTTGAAATGAGACTTAGAATAGGAAACTATTCAGTATAGAAGTCGTGTTATACGAGTCTAAATTCTAGCAAAGAAGGATAACTCTGCGAGCGTAAACAAATGACGTTGTGTTATTTATATTTAGTAGAAGTCCTATTATTTCGTGTACCTATAGCCGTAAAAAAAATGGTTTATTATGTCTAAAAAAGAGAAAGTACTAAATCGAAAATTTAGAATAGAAGTGATGTTAAGCTTTAGATTAATTAGACATGTCTTATCTTGAATATGTGACTGATGCCGATTAAGTTCAAACAGAAAATGAGCTGACCTAGATTCGTCCAACGAAGAATTTGTCGACAAGAGATTCGATGCATGAGTGAGTTTTGTTTACTAATTTACTTTTTACACGCAAACAAATGTAATATTGATGATGCTAATTATATAATTGTTGATTGTATGCCCAGTTCTAGCATGAAATAACCATTTACCAGCGAATTATCGGTAATTAGCCCAAATATGTAGTCCTAATATATAATGGGTAGCAACAATCATTTGATTTGTTATACTTATCATAATGCGTGGAACTGTGAAAAAAAAGACCATGACCTTTAAAATGAAAGTAAACTATCAGTGCTGTTTGGCAGAAAACACATCATTTTTAAACTGACCTGATGTCACACGTTGGGATAGCCCATATTTATGAAACAATAAACTCTTTGTTATTATTCTTCCTATGACATCTTGTACCTGCCTGTTTTCAAAGACTTGGGTCTCCATTACGGTAGTGAAATCTTTATTAATGAAACAGACTTGACAAAGGCTTAATATCACATGGATATTTATTCTTGGATCATGACAGTACAAGTAAGATGGACTGACCTAGTTTCGTAGCACACATGTTTGGATTTCACAATTGAAGGAATATAATAATAATAATATGCCGGATTATGCACGTGTATTCAATATCGGATAGAGACAAATAAGAACGTAAGTAAGGCATACTATTGAAGCACACACTTATCTATTCCACAAATTTGATCAAAATGGTTAAATAATATTCAGCCAAACTCGGGGAGTGTGCTAATATTTGCAAGCATGACCTTACGATCCTACAACAATAATTTCTTGCCGCACTGTTAAATATCTGGATGAAATGTATTCCTGATATAAATAGGGGCAATATAAATATTTTCAATGGAGAATTTGATATAATCATGAACAAAATAACCATGACACATATTTTTCCCGACAAAAACATTCGACTCACAGAGCAGACCCACCATCTCCAAAATAAAACAGATTGACGTAAATCTTAAAACACGGGTCATTAGACAATAAAAATGACCATTTTAAGAAGTACCAGTGGCTGCCCAGCAGGATACGCCCACATACAAGAGTTGTATATATATATATATAAAGAACAAGCTAATAAGAAAGTTATTTTCCCTACAATCAAGCGCCATAATTCATGAAGTTAGAAATCGATATGTGAAAATATTGAATGGAACCAAGATCTTTAGGTTATAAACATGCATTTTAAGTTTCATTAAAATCGATTTTAATGAATAACCATGACACATATTTTTCCCGACAAAAACATTCGACTCACAGGGCAGACCCACCATCTCCAAAATAAAACAGATTGACGTAAATCTTAAAACACGGGTCATAAGACAATAAAAATGACCATTTTAAGAAGTACCAGCGGCTGCCCAGCAGGATACGCCCACATACAAGAGTTGTATATATATATATAAAGAACAAGCTAATAAGAAAGTTATTTTCCCTACAATCAAGCGCCATAATTCATGAAGTTAGAAATCGATATGTGAAAATATTGAATGGAACCAAGATCTTTAGGTTATAAACATGCATTTTAAGTTTCATTAAAATTGATTTTAAAATTGTGACCTCTACCGTGTTCATAAGCTTAAAACGCGAATTTTCAGGGGCCATTGGCCAATGTATGCCAATATCAAAAGGAACCGAGATATTATGGTGATCATTGAAATCTGATAAAACTTGTGACCTGTAGTGTGTTAACACACCATTGTGGACGGACGGAGGGACGGACAGGGGCGACGACAATATACGTCCACATGAAAATGTTGGCATATAAAAGTTAATTGCATTGTTAATGTTACATGTGGACAAATATTCTGGCAAATTTGTAACATTAGCACTAAAATTTAAAAAGACATTTCTATTTATAGTGTTAATGTAAGTAGTTACTGAGACTTTTTATATTGTTCAGACTTGGTTTTATTTTATATATTATACCAGCAATTTGTACAACTGAAGTCGACCATGATTTTCGGTTTCATTATATTCTGCAGCAATGACCAATTTTGTAAGACTGTTGTTTTAACTAGGTTTTTATTTTGAACAATTTTGTTCAGGTAACATTGGATTTTAGTAATTTATTTATCTAAGATATTTTTAAAGAGGTAGTAAAGTTAAAAATATAAATCGCCCTCCGTTATTGGTAGATATAATGTATCTCTGCTTATTTTATCAGGTTTCTTGTTCCATATAAACATAAAAAAATTATTGTTTAGATTTTTAAGGTAAACGTGGGGTGGGTAGGGAATTGTGAAAAGTAGATGTATTAATTTTGGTATGCCAGTGTTTTGATAAACACTACTTTCCCAATTAATGTTATTTTTAATCATTTTATCTATGTCTACTGATTGTAATTGCACCCGAGAGATGACCATTTATTATAACTCTTGATTCTGAATTTTTATGTAGGGTTGATATCAGTGACGGGATTTCAAAAAAATTCTGGTCAGACATTTTTTCACAAAAAAAAAGGGGGCATATCTCTTATTGTAATTTAAGCAGATGTTTTCAAAACACAATTAAGAATCACATGTCAACAAAATATATTCAAATTCATATGTAAAAGAAAATAGGTGAACCTCATTTATTTCATGTTTATAACCTGTACGGTATTCAAATTTTATGTCAATAATAGTCCTGCAAAATTACATGACATCGTTATAGAATGGCATTTTTCCGGTCATACGTTTTTCAGCAAAGACCGACATTTGTCTTGATAATCCGTTTCGATTTATAAACGGAAGATAAAAAAATGACATACGGAAATGTATTTGGCCGTAAACCTAGCGAGTGAATCCAACTGCTAAATAATTTCATTCAATCGTAGCACGAGCTATCGTCTATCTAAAACAATTAACTATTTCTGTCAATCCAATCTAAATATTCGTCTACATTTCTTAGTGTGTTTATCTATTTATTTAAAGACATAAACCCCATTCAAAACATGATCATAAATCCGACAATAAGCCTTCAAAATATAATCTTTTCTAAGAGATCAGGCGTATTACATTCAGCATGTATACATCTCTTAATGTATACGTCTCGCTAGTCTATCATCCAGAAAAATATTCTTCGGATATGTTGAAGACTAGGAGGTACTTGGTGACTGAGACTAGTGTCTAGCCAGATTTCTACGTTCATTTTAATTACTGAACTATAAGCGTGTGTGTGAAATATCTTTATTTAACTTTGGCTGCCACCGAAAAATATATCACAGACAAGTTATCTGATACAATGTATACTATCAGAGGGGATGCTCGATTGACAGTTCAGAACGTACCGAATTGACAGAATTGCAATCGAGTGACGCAGGATTTAGTCCTGTCACAGTTCTGTCAGTCCCAACCGCTGAGGAGGTGTGAGTAGAATTGTGACGTATTTTAAGTAACACATGGTTGAGATATTTTTTATGCAGTCGGCACATGCGTTGTACTCCCAAATTCCTCTTTTCACTCGATTGACACTATTTTCGGAATTGAGAGAATTCAATTCCAGAACGTTCAATCGAGTATGCCCAGAATGTGACATATATGACTAATTTCTACATGTTATTGTGAGACGCAACAAAGGAGGTAAAAACGTGAGAAAATGCAGAAACCACGTGGTTAACAATGACTTCTGTTTATGATTGTTCAACAATGGCAATCACGTGACATATTCTTCCGCCATATTGTTAAAAATAAAGCCATCTAATCGGTCATCAGAATTTATTTGTTGGTAATATTATTAATTAATAAAGTATGATCTATAATATGAGTTATTATATGTTGATACATGTCTAATAATCAAATGGCATGATAATTCAATGTAGATTATATGTCATAGTAAGTCGGTACAATCAAAAGTTTTATCAGGTGGTATTGTCACACATGGAATGTCTGTCGGCACATGTGCAGAAATGGTATTCTAAAAATAATTCTTACTCTGTGCTAATGGATAATAAATACTATAGGCACAGTAAGGCATGCATCTATGTCATGTGTGCACATTTTTTTATACCCACCTTTATATTCGTACTTTGTATGTAAATAATCATAATCAAATGAGCTGATCAGAAAAATGGCTTGCGGGAAACTAAAAGTTGTATCTAATAATTAAACATCCTAGATAAATTAATTGTATGTTGATTTATTTATACGTATCTCGGGAAATTCAACATCTCGTCTAATAAATGAACGCCCTAGTTAATTGAATGGGAAGTCCATTTTTAAACGCGTCTCGGGAAATTAAAAGTTTGTTAATATAAAATAATCATAATATTATTCCAGCTTTACAATCATATACCAGTAAAACAGAAAATATATAAAACAACTAAAAGACTACAAAAAGATGCAATATAATAAAATAATATATATCTAATTAAAAGCCTTTTTAAATAAGTAAGTTTTAAGATCACATTTAAAAGATTGTACTGAAGGGCTAGAACGAATATCAGTATCAGAACCAGATGGTTTTAAATCATTCCACAGGTTTGGGGCTAGAAATGAAAACGATCTTTCACCATATGTAACCATTCTAGCAGATCTTGGTTTGAGACGATAAATGTCATTTGAACTACGGAGACTGCGAGCATTTGTTTGTTTTTCAATTAGATGACATAAATAAGATGGGGCTAAGCCATGAAAACATTTATAAGCAGTTAAAAGGATCTTAAATTGAATACGATATGGAATGGGAAGCCAGTGAAGTTGTTAAGTATGGGAGTAATATAATCATGTCTCTTCGTAAGGGTAATAAGTCGTGCAGCGGTGTTTTGAACTTTTTGCAATTTGTATATTAATTTATTGGGTAAGCCGTATAAAAGTGAGTTAAAAGTATCAAGTCTTGAAGTAATAAAAGCATGAACAAGCTTTTTGGTTGTATCCGGGGTAAGAAATTTACGAATTTTGCCAAAATTACGGATATGAAAGTAGCAGGATTTACAAATATTGTTCACGTGATTAGACATGGTCATTTTACTATCAAAATAAGCTCCAATTTTGCGAACAGAGTTACTAGGAGTAATTTCATTTCCATCAATCTTAATCGAATTGGAATCAGTTATGGTGTTGAGGTTATGATTAGATCCAAGCAAAATAAATTCAGTTTTTCACTATACTTATTAGTTAGACACTTATAGAGGGGTAAAGTGATTATGTAAGCAGGTGTTAAGATATGTATGATAAACTGAGACAACCAGATCCCCAAATAAGGTGTTTGTATTAAAGTTTAATTGTTTGTTGTTTCATTATTAATATATGTCATGCTGGTATATGAGTTTGAATAATTCATGTATCAAATAAACACTTTGAAACATATTCTAATCGTTGGGCAGTTTGTCGGGATATAAAATGTCTGTTATGAATTGGAAAGTCGCATGGCAAATTTATTTTCCTTTCAGATATTAATCATTGTGTATACATATTCATAATTTTCTTCAAAACTTGAATGTATTAATAATACATTATTTAAATCTGAAGTCTCGTGGGATATGATTTACAAATTAATTATTAATATAAAGATAGTAAGCTGGCACTGCCAGGCAGGATTTGCCCACATTTTCGAGAGATGGATAGAGAACAAGCAAAACCGAAAGTGATTTTTCCTACAATCAAAGGCTATAATTCAATAAATTACAATTTGATATGCGCAAAAATCAAGATCTTTAGGTTATAAACATGCATTTCAAGTTTCATCAATGAATTAAAATTGTGACCTATACTGGGTCCACAACCTTGATATACCATATTTTAACACTATTAGCGTACAAACGGCGGCCATTTTCTCTGGCAATTACGGTCCTCCTATTTCCCTGAAATTCAAACTCAACCTTCCGTATGGTGTAACGGTGATCGAGTCAAGCTTTTTTTTTATAAATTAGATAATAATCGTGACCGCAAGAGGGACCATAGGCAATTTTTCGGCCAATCAGGGGCCATAATTCAGGAAGTTATGATCGGATATTTGCAAATAACGAAAGGAACCAAGATCTTTGGGTTATAACCATGCATTTCAAGTTTCATCAAAATTGTGACCTATACTGGGTCCACAACCTTGATATACCATTTTATGACATTATTTGCGTACACACGGCGGCCATTTTGTATGGCAATTTTGTTCCGAATTTTTCTGAAATTCAAACTCAACCTTCCTTAGGGTGTAACGGTGATATAAGCAAACGATTTTTTAAATGGGATAATAATTGTGACTTCCAGAGGGACCACAAGCTAAACAATGACGATTTTGCGTATAATCAGGGGCCATAATTCAGGAAGTTACAATCCGATATGCAGAAATATCGAAAGGAACCAAGATCTTTGGGTTATAACCATGCATTTCAAGTTTCATCAAAATCGAATTAAAGATGTGACCTCTACAGGGTCCACAACCTTGATATACCATTTTTTGACAGTATTCGTGTACGAATGGCGGCCATTTTGTATGGCAATTTTGGTCAAATTTTTCCGAAATCGAACTCAACCTTCCTTAAGGCATAACGGTGATATAATCAAACGATTTTTAAAATCACATAATAATTGTGACCTCCAGAGGGACCACAAGCTAAACCAAGGCGATTTTGCGTATAATCAGGGGCCATAATTCAGAAAGTTACGATCCGATATGCGCAAATATCGAAAGGAACCAAGACCTTTTGGTTATAACCATGCATTTCAAGTTTCATAAAATCGAATAAAATTGTGACCTCTACAGGGTCCACAACCTTGATATACCATTTTTTAACAGTATTCACATAAAGTCGGCCATTTTGTATGGCAATTTTGGTCAAATTTTTCCGAAATTTGAACTCAACCTACCTTAGGGTGTAACGGTGATATAATCAAACGATTTTTTTAATCGGATAATTATTGTAACCTCCAGACGGACCACAAGCTAAACCAAGGCGATTTTGCGTATAATCAGGGTCCATAATTCAGGAAGATACAATCCGATATGCGCAAATATCGAAGGAACCAAGATCTTTGGTTCATAACCATGCATTTCAAGTTTCATCAAAATCGAATTAAAATTGTGATCTTTACAGGGTCCACAACCTTGATATACCATTTTTTAACAGTATTCGTGTACGAACGACAGCCATTTTGTATTGTAATTTTGGTCCGATTTTTCCGAAATATCTGGTTATATGTGGACGTATAAAAATTAATTGCATTGCTAATGTTACATGTGGACAGACATTCTGGCAAATTTGTAACATTAGCACTAAAATTGAATAACATTTCTATTTATAGTGTTACGTTAATATAAGTAATTACTTTTTAATATGAAAAATAAAGCATAATATTAAGAATTCAAGATTAATATATAATCATATTTTAAAAACCTAAAATTTAAAGATTTATTTGGCATGTTATAATGCCAACGTTAAAAAAGGACAGACATGGACATTTTATAAATAACTGTATTACTTGAATTATTGTTTTTATCTAAAAATTCAAAAGATATTAATAAATATCATAGTATTTCTACCCTGGGGCAAGTTTAAGATCAGACAAAAAGTATTTAAAAATCATGTGCTAATGTTACGTAAGGACAGACGGCTTATTTAGTCTGTCTGACAATTGACACGTTAGCACTTTTTTTACGGGAGCCGTCAAGGTCATTTTGATCGAGTGAATAATGCAAGAATTCCGTCCGTCTTGTTTATGCATCGGAATACAGAGTGCCGACCCTTTCTTTTCTAAACGCCGTAAAAATGATACATGTTGAGTAAATTACGCTGTGAAGCCGAATTAGTTGTGCTAACGTATCAAGAGTGGAAGCAATAACATTTACGGACAGACAACTGTAAAAATGGCATAACCAGTAGACTACCTATGTTAAATTATCCGTATCCTGTGTGGAAGGTCGAGACTACAAACACGTGTTCGTTTGAAGTGATTATTCAAATTCTATCACGTTATATAGTCAAAAAGAAATATTAAAATAATGGTAACGTTACGCTAAAACTGGACAGACATAAATGGATGAAACGTTAGCAAAATATAAGCATGGAAATAAGATTTTCCAAACCATTTTCCTGCCATATTTTAAATGGCAAATAGTAAAACATAAACAGCCATTCGACAAACTGACATATTTTTTTTTACACGTGACCTAAAAATACAAAGTTTACAAAACAAATGTAAGACCACTTCAATAATGTAGTGGATGGACAGACCAGTCAAATTTTAACTGGGTTTGATCAATTCAATTTTTAAGATCTTTTATTTTTATCATCAGTATATTTTTAAGTCTGTTTTAAAGAAGACACACTTAATATTATAATTTTACAGAAACAAATTAAAAATTTGGAAACAAATGTTATTTCAAAGTATTCCAAAATCTTGATAAAAATGATGGGAAAAATGTCTGTCTTAAATGATGTAATCCCCATTGGTAATTCAGAAATAAATTTCTCCAAAAATGTTAGAAATCTTGGAGTGATATTTGACCCTTGTCTGACAATGGAGACTCGGGTTGATATGGTATGCCGTACATGCTACTATCATCTACACTGTATACGCAACATCAGAGACTACCTCACAGCTGACGCCTGTAAACTCCTTGTGAGATCGTTGATTCTATCAAGGATTGATTATTGTAATAGTGTACTGTATGGAATCCCACAAGCACTTCTAGCCAAGTTCCAGAAAGTTCTCAATACAGCAGCACGAATAATAACAAGGACCCTTAAGTTTGATCACATCCAGAATGTGCTAGCTTCATTACACTGGTTACCTGCTGAGGCGCGAGTCAAATACAAAATATTAACATTAGTGTATAAATGTTGCAATAATGCAGCTCCTCAATACTTATCTGAACTCTTATATGACTATAACCCTATTAGATCACTTCGCTCTCAAAATAAACAGTCACTAGTTGTTCCAAGATATAATTTAAAGTCATATGGGTATAGGTCTTTCAGTTCAGCAGGTCCTAGATTGTGGAACAAACTTCCACAACAGATCAAGAATCAACAAACTTTTAAAATCAATTTAAATCCGCACTAAAGACTTTCCTGTTTCGACAGTTTTACCACTAGAGCCATTACTAAAAGCGTTTTGAGCATGTGTCAGCATGGAGAAGACGCTATATAAAACCTCATTATTATTATTATTATTATTAAAATATTTGTAATTTATTTGAAAAAAAAAATGCATCAAGAAACTTGGTATTAAGTATTCTATATGTTCAATATGTGTGGATTTTGAAAATAAGAAAAATATTAGAATTTTTTTTCCCTTTTCTAATAAAGCCATTACATTTGTTAGATACCCACTGGTACACTTTAAAAAAAACATGCCTTATGTGTTCCAAAGTATTAATCTTTATTTTTGTCCCTACTCTTCAAATGAATACAATATTAAATATGCTGTCAATGTTAGCAAATGTTCATATTATTTTACAATGGAGTGAGGGGAGAGAGAAAGAGAGAGAGAGAGAAATGGGGTTTAACATCCCCTTCACACAAACTAGGTCATTTCAGGACTAACATATGATTTTTAAAATTTAATTTTAATAATTCGCTTGCACGTAGGGGTCTTTAACAGTTGGAGGTAGCCGGAAGACCCGGAGAAAACCAATGTGTAAGATCCCTTGGCAGTTGGAATTCTATATAAGAGTAGGCCACAGTCCACTGTATGGCATATGCTTGTCTTTGATATAAGAGAAGGCTGTAGTGTCGTAGTGCCGCAGTCCTGGCAAAATTGCACACTGTATGGCATATGTCCATCTTCATTAGCCCAGTCGGGGCAGGAAGTTTAACCCCCATTTCATTGATTTTTTTTAAAGAAGTCGGCTTTAGTTTACCTGACCTTGGGATTGTTTCTATTTTTTTCTCTTATATTGGCTTCAAGAAAACGTCAGCTTTCCAGATAAACCATCTTGTTGAGCGTTTTACAATAAAATAAATACCTGCAAAATAATAAAACAAAACAAATATGATACAGATATCACTTTCGTCCAATTGGTTTGCTCTCTTGTGTAATTTGAATACTCAAAGATAGTAAGCTGGCACTCCCAGACAGGAAACACCCACATTTTCGAGAGATGGATAGAGAACAAGCAATACCGAAAGTGATTTTTCCTACAATCAAAGGCCATAATTTATTAAGTTACAATTTGATATGTGCAAAGAATCAAGATCTTAAGGTTATAAACATGCATTTCAAGTTTTATCAAAATCGAATTAAAATTGTAACCTCTACAGGGTCCACAACATTGATATACCATATTTTTACACTATACATGTACAAACGGCGTCCATTTTGTCTGGCAATTATGATCTGATTTTCTAGAAATTCCAACTCAACCTTCCGTAGGATTTAACAGTGATAGTCAAACGTTTTTTTTTAATCAGATAATAATCTTGACCTCCAGAGGGACCATAGGGGATTTTTTGGACAATAAGGGGCCATAATTCAGGAAGTAATGATCCTATATGTGTAAATATCGAAACAAACTAAGATCTTTGGGTTATTAACATTCATGTCAAGTTTCATCAAAATCGGTTCAAAATTGTGACCTCTATAGGGTCGACAAGCTAAAAACGTGATTTTTCGTACAACCAGGGGCCATAATCCATGAAATTTCAATCGGATACATGCCAATATCGAAAGCAGCCGAGATCTTTTGTGAAAAAGATATATTTCAAGTTTCGTCAAAATCGGGTAAGAATTGTGACCTGTAGAGAGTTCACAGGCGGACAGGGGGCGACGGCATAATACATCCACATGAAAATGTGGAATAATTAATAAAATACAATATCAAAAAACCATCGATTTATCCGATGTTTCGTCAGCAAAATACTAACTTTGTCAAGGATGAAAGAATAAAATACAAAATGGCTAGAAGTCAGCATAGAGTAAGAATAACCAGAGTAGCGACTCACATTACTCCCTATAGAAACACTCCGATGCGCAATGCATCTTGGGATCTACTGTAAATAACACACACTGACAGTTCGCTCAACGTTACGATATCTATAATGATGAAATATAGCTGGGCGATATCCCTGAAAACAGATATCGCGATATTTTATAATAAAATGCCCATACTTTCAGTTTATCACTTAATGAGCTGGTTCAAATACAGATATATATCCTTGAAAACTTGGTGTTTATTACAATTTTAATTTTCAAATTATTAAATATAATATTTTATTTAAATCAGGAGTCGGTAAAAACAAAACAAAAAGTTTGTGTTCTTTTGGCGTGCATTTTTAAAATTTAATTATATATTATAGCTAGCGGCGTTACGATTGAATGCTATTCATTTTCCCTGGCAAACTCGTTTTTTCTCATTCAAGCGAATGCCTTCTTGAAAATGCATCATACAATACAATTATACTAAATTAAATTATAAAACATAAGTACTTTGTCAAAAAGTGTCAATTGATTTAGTCAAATATTTTTTCCTGGATCACGACCGCCATTACTTGAACGTCCGACGCTAAATGACAATCAGTCAACCGGAACTCCCAATATAAATGGCATTATTTATATTTCTGCTCTATTAAAATTTATTTCAATCTGAAAATCAATGATTCCTTTGGAAAATAAAAGTATCGGTATAAACAATTCGGCAAGATGGGTAGAAATTGAACAGAAACAGGGATAATTCTAACGGGTGGAAAGGTCACGTGATGTAAACAGAACTCTTTATCGGCATTTGCAAACCTTGTGGAATGAGAACTCGGGAGTTTATAACAGTATTTATTCATCATTAAGCAATAAAATATCGTAAATAACATAAAAAGGAACACATTTTGTTCACTATTTATGTTAAATATCATCCAGAAAAATCAAAACCTTGATATATCGCGGTATGTTCGGTTTTTCGATATTTTTCTGACGACGGTATTTTTGACGATTTTTTTTTCTGTGACGGTTTTATATCGAAATACCGAAATATCTCTCAGCTCTATGATTAAATAAATCTCTTGAATTTCGTAGTTCTTAAAACAGGATTCATATTTTTAAAACATGCATAAACGGAGCGTGGCGTGGAAGGCCTACGGTCTGTAGTGCACTTGAAGTATTAGAAGTAAAAGACGGCAATTGTGGCGGTTTGCGAATGGGATCTATAATAAGGCTGTAAATTATTGTCAATTTTTTTTAAAAAACTGATTAACTTTAAAACTAATCCACCAAATACCTGTTGTTTCTATTCTTAGATTTGAAATGTAATTTCCATACACCTTAAATTTGAAGTATTAGAAGTTAAATACGGCAATTGCGGCGGTTTATAAATTGGTCTATAATAAGGCCGTAAATTATTGTCAATTTTCAAAAAAAAATGATTAACTTTAAAACTATTCCACAAAATACTTGTTGTTTCGATTCCTAGATTTGAAATGTAATTTCCATACACATTAAAGTTGTCCACTCCATTTGAAATTTAATTGAAATGTTAAAGTGCCACCCACTTTGTTGGTAAGGCCTAATTCTCCCAAAGAAAAATGCCTTTGTCTTCTAGAGCTTATTACTGTGTGCTTCTCTTATTTATGTTATGTTAATATAGTAAGCTTTTATTAAAATATAAAATAATAATTTAAAAATATTAAAATTGAATTTCAAATAGGCCTATAATAACGTTTCCCAAGAAATAAATTTGATCTGTTGGTTGTTTTCCAAGATAAAATACCTTTGGCTCCAACGTTGACTCACTGTGTGCTTTTATGATTTTTGTTCTATTAATTAATGTAGGCTTTTATTTAAAACAAAATAGAAAAAGATAGGTTGCCAGGCAACGAAACATACGCCCACAGCAGCTAAATCGTCCGGGCAGTCAACAAGAGTTGTCGCATATTTTTCTTTTTTCGGTTATGAAACATTTATAATACACTAAAATCTGATTAAAAATAACAACTCATTATGTGATTATCAGAAAATCATTCGAATTTGTTAGGGTTTGATAAAGTTCTCCTTCATGCTGTTTAAGTTATCTAAATTCATTGAAACTCAATATACTTGTTCGTCTCATGACCTTCAACACTGTGTATAAATTTAAAGTCAATCGGATATTAACTTTAGCCTCTAGAGCGTCCACAAAATTTTGAAAGTGATCAAGGGCCATAACTCAGTCAGTAATTATCGGAAACGCTGAAAATCAATAGGTTTCTTCGTCTAATGACTTTTAACACTGTGAATAAATTTAAAGTCAATCAGTTATAAACTTGAGCCTCTAGAGGTTACACAAGATTTTTTGAAGTGATCAAGGGCCATAGATCTGACAGTAATTATCGGAAATTGCTTAAAATCAATAGGCTTATTCGTTTCATGACCTTAAACACTGTGTATAAATTTAAAGTCAATCGGTTATTAACTTTAGCCTCTAGAGCATCCACAAGATTTTTTGAAGTGATCAAGGACCATAACTTTGACAGTAGTTATCGGAAATTAACCCTTTCAGACTACAATACGTAATATTACGTCATAAAATAACCAACCATTGCGACTACTGTATGTATTATTACGTACACTGGAGAAATTGAAAGTTTCGGGAAAATTTTACCTTGACCTTTTGACATTTCTGATAGGGGACATAACTCTGGTTCGTTTATAATTATCCAGACATTTTTTCGATCTTTTTTTAAATGGCTAAAAGAATTGTTGATGAAATTTTAGCAGATCCGTCATTTTTGGAAAGCGATGACGATGTCGAGAGTGACTTAGAGCGGGATGGCGATGAATACGTCTGTTTTGACAGTGATGCAAGCAACAATGACTCGAGGAAAATGTAGACGGCGATATCGCTAATGCTAATGTAAACAAATCTTTTCCCGATGTTTTTACGGCAAATTCTGGATCCCTTGTTGGAAACCGTATGATTTATAAAATCTGTTGCTATGGGAACCATAAAACTTTAGTCGTTCTCCCTCAATACCTGAACTTATTTTTTTTTTATTCATACAATAGGAGTAAGTATGTGCACTACGTATGTCTATGAATGAATATCTGACAAATGTCTATTAGAATGGTTTTTGATGTTTTTCATGAAATTTGTCAAATTACCAAAGCTATATTTTTGTAAAATTGGTTATATTTTTTTACTCATAACTTCTCACATTTACATTTATTATTGCTACTCTGATGTTGACAAATTATTCTGTGATAAATTTTAACATATAGTTTGAGTTTACATAGAGATTAAAGCTTTTTTAAAAATTGTAATGTTTCACTTCACATTTTCCCCTTTTTCCCTGTTGTTGTCATGGTAACTGTTGGAATACGACTGAAGTGTTCATGTCCAAATTTGAGTATTTAGTACATTGACCATTCTTAACCCCAAAAAACATAGTTTTCACATGCCATGCTCACTGGATATTTTACATTACCATGAAATGAAAACCAGCAGTAATTTAACCAAATTTTGCAAATTAATTTGATTCCATGGGTACTTTCGTATTCTGAAAAGGGTAGTCTGAAAGGGTTAACCCATTAGGCCAAACTGAATTAAGTCTATGAATCCACAGACTTTCTGCTGTGTTCAATTTTTTCTGATCTTTATCAGGAATTTTTGGAACAATGGTACACACAAAATCATGACCAGGGTCCGTATTCAAAGGTTTTCTAAAAGTTAAGTAAAAATACTTAATTTTTCCACTTAACCAAGTGTCTGACCTTAAATCGGTATTCAAAGGCTCTATTTTCATTTGCTTGGCTATGTGAAAACTTAACTCCACACTTAAATTATAAGCATCAACTTTACTCTATTAAATTCTTAGTTTATATTACTATGAAAATGTTTGTCGAAACATTATACACGTATTGTAACGTTTGAAAATAGTATGATTGTAATTTGGATAAATTATGGTATTGTGCATGGCTGTTTTCATCTCAAAAACATTACAATAAACAGTGGCAGTATAATGATAGATATTGTAAACTTTAATTTTTTAACACTGTATCACGAATAGAAAAAAAACATATTATTAGCAATACACAATGGCCTTTGCCTTCTAATTTAGACTGGACAAATCATACAGTGTTTTTTTTTATAAATCTACCATTTGCGAAATTCATAGATATTTTGTAAGTACCTACATTTTAGATTTTCAAAGGCCTGGCACGGACGGTACGTACGAAAGATGCATGTTGCATTATATTTTAACTGAATAAATACTATCGATTATGTATATGGGAATGAGATGTAAAAAAATAAATCATGCCTTGCTTCTAGCGGTAGTATAAATAATTTTAAAAAATGTATAAAGATCTTTGAATTTAACTTTATTATATGACAATTGTGGAAACATGATGAAGCATGTATACAAACATGATAGATGATCGGAAAAAAGATAAACTATCTCGGTGGTAATAACCTTTTGGTCTATTATGGCACCACAACATCAAAGCTGCCGACGAAAAAAGGTAATATGAGGCCAGCTACGCTCGGCGACATTGTCTTTGTTTCAATATGAATCCCCTAACATTTAAAATCGCCACTACGGGACTGCTACTACAGCGTTAAAAGAAGTAATTATAATCTCACTTAACTTTAAGGTACCTCCCGTAGGTCACTTAAAGTTAAGTGGATATTTCTCACTTAAACTGGCCTTTGAATACCACTTAAAGACTTACACCTAAAAGTTAAGACAGCTTAACTTTAAGGGAAAATTTGATACTTAACAGTGCCTTTGTATACCACTTGCCCTTAACTTACAGGAAGTTACGTATATTTAAGTGAAAGCTAGTAGTTAAGTGACTATCTTAGACTTAAGATATCCTTTGAATACGGACCCAGGTATATTAAAGTGGGAAGCTACATGGGGGGAATGGCCCAGTTTTTAAGCTTTATTTTATAGCTCTGATTGAGAGAAACGAACATTTTTTGTTTGTACCATTTCGGAACACTTTTAGGGGTTAAACTTTAGTTGTTGTTGTAAATAAGCAAAGCAAGACTGAAACTAATGTTCGAATTTCGTTTTTTCTGCAATTTAGACCTTATGGTTGAAACATATTATATTATAAGTTATATATAAGAGAAAAGAAAAATCCATAGATCATTTCATATTTTTGACATGTCCTGGAAATGGGCATTTTGTGGGAATCACTTTTCAACTTTTTTATGGCCATAAAAGAAAAAAAAAACTGGGCCGAAATGACCACTAATACATCTAAGTAGGGTGAAATGACTTAAAGCAAACCCAGCACCCCTTGTGCACTTTGGCTCATCAAAAAAACTAGGCCAAACATGGCTGTTTCAAGTAGTAAGATGTCAACAAACTTCGATTTTTCAAAGGAGTAAGGCTATAATACTTGACCTAAACTCAGTTCTCACAAGACAGAAAGCAATGGGGTCATGATTCCAGTTATTTCGCGAAAGTTTTAGTCATTTTAATTAAAATTTGAAGAAATGACAAGCAATTTTCGAGTCAAAATATTACCTGAAACAGACAGTAGATGTTTAAGTGTCCTACCTGTTGTGTAAGTTATCCATTACATCCTAATTTACTTGTCCAGAGGATTCGAAAATATGTTTAAATCCAAGTTGCATTTGAAAAGGTTTACGTAAAGCTTTTAAAACCATGAAGTTGAATTTTTCCAATTTTTAAAATTCGGTGTGTTAAGATTAAATTTCTATCGCCAATTAATTGGAATATTGTAAAAAAATTACAATTTGTTGACCAGAATAATGATTGGGGCATATTTATCAGTTACAACAAGAGTGGTCTTGGGGTTTAAAGTGGGAAGCTACATAAGGGAAATGGCCCGCTTTTTTTTTTAAGCATCATATTACTTCTATGCTTATTAAGTCCAATGCTAAAAGGAGTAATCATTTGGCCGACGTATTGCATACTACAGGTTATACATGTTAAACAATATACAACATAAGAACTGGCACAGTTGACAAGAGTCTCTAATCTTGAATGATTTTATGTCTTTACTGGTTATTTCTTATTACACAGTCTCACATGATTTGCATAATTTACGTAAAGAAGGTTGACATGTTAACTGTGTGAAATAATGATAGACAGTAAGCGTGCAGGTGAAGTGATAGACTCGATAGGGTATGTGGTGATCAGTTGTTTGGAGACCGCCTGCCGGCATGGAGGTCAGACATTTGTATTCATTGTATATATCATCTATACGGTTTTAATGGTTTAATAAATTCTTATAAACTAATGAGTTTTCATGGTAGCAGAGCAAAACAATATGGCACAGAATTCGAATTACAAAAATCCTCCAGTACTGGGCCCAGAGACAATTTATGACACATGGAAGAACGAAATAAAACATGGCGCCAGATTACAGATTTAGAAAAGAAGAGACAAGGCTGTGCGATTACTTTGGGGCTTAGTGGAAAGGCCAAGGAGAAAGCATTGGAGATCGATGTAGATGAGTTAAATTCAGATAATGGATTGGACAAATTAATTGATGGACAAATTAATTGAAAAATTAGATGAACTTTTCAAAAAGAATAGTATCGACGAAGCGTATGCCACTTACTCGAATTTTGTGAGTTTACGGCGAAAAGATGGTGAGTCAATATCAGACTTTATCTATGAATATGAAAAACGATATAACAAATGTAAAAGACACGAAATGGTTTTACCAGATACTGTGCTTTCATTTTAATTATTAGACTCGTGTGAATTTTCTCCGAATGAAAGGAGATTGGTGTTAACAGCCACAACAGATCAAAAATACGAAAACCTGAAGACAGCATTGACGAGAATATTTGGAGACCAAGGTCAAGGTCAGACCAAGGTCAAGGTCAAACAACAATGAAAGCCGATGGAATCCTTTTCAAACCAAAAAAGGAAGCTGTCTACACGAGAAACAGGCCGACATTTCAACGGTACGACAAAAGAAATTCTAGAAATAGTTTTGGTAACAAAAGTTATAATAATGCCAGTGGAAATTCATCATACGTAAATCCAGTTGACAGAAATGGTAAAAGAAGTAGGTGTATGATTTGTCAGAAGAACATGTTACTTTATTTGCTAAAGTCAAAGAATCTGCAAACCAAATACTTATGGTTGAATTCTATTGTAGTGCAGTGATAGACACAGCATGCAACAGAACAGTAAGTGGTAGAAAGTGGTTAGACAACTTCCTTAAAAAGTTGAGTGAAGAAGAAAAACGTAAGGGTTCATAGAGAACCAAGTAGGAGGGGTTTAGATTTGGCGATGGATTGCAAGTCAATTCCTTTGAGAAAGTTAAAATTCCTGCTAAAATTGGACATGTAAATTGTGAAATTGAGACTTAAGTGGTTAATACGGACATCCCTTTATTAGAGAGCAGGAACAATCTAAGATTTAGTGAATGATAAAGCAGAACTGTTTGGCCAGCCTATTGACTTAGAATTTACTTCTAGCGGCCACTACTGTGTCAATATATTAGATTCCAGTAATATACATGTGCATGAAAATGAGGTCTTGATGATTGATGAAACCCAGTCTCAAGAGGATATAAAAAAAACACATGTACAATTTGGCCATGCGACAGTTGACCGTTTAAACACCCTCCTTAGAGTTAAAGATGCATTACGTAAAACTAAAATTGTGACTAACAAAGATACAGAATCAATTCTACAAGTAGCAGATTTTGTTCGTCACAACAATGAATTTGAATTTTCTTGTATATTTTATAGACAGATATCTGGGACTGCCATGAAAACTCTGTTTGCCGTGACATATGCTAATATTTATATGTCATACTGGATGAAAACCAACTATGAATCATTACCTAATAAACCAGATATTTCGTACATATTTCATCAATGATATTTGGGCTTTATCTTCTCTCCCACTAGAAGAATGTAATCATTTTGTTTCAAGATTAAATTTACTGTATATATAAATAGCAACTCAGTTAATTTCCTAGATGTAAAAGTTGTCAAAGAAAAAGGAAAGTTAGAGACAAATCTATATATTTAAAGAAAACAGATTGCCATAATTATCTTTCTCCATCAAGTTGTCATCCCAAACACACCTTTAACACTATTTCTTACAGTGGTGCTCTACGTATAAAACGGATTTGTAGTAAAGATAGCTTGACCAAATCAAATCTAAAAAATTTGGGATCCTATCTTAACAATCCAGATATCCCAAGAAAATTATTCTAAAAAATTATTCCATGGACAACTACCATTGACCCTCGACAACCTCACCTTCACCAAATGATTAAAGACCGAAGTATTTTAGACATAAGTTCACGGATGACACAAATTATGAATAGCAGCAAAATGATAATAGCAGAGATAAGGAACCACACTGTTGGCAATATCTTGAAAGAAAATAAGTTAAGAACTTCTGACACTCTAGCAATAACCATATTAAGGACAAAATTTCATACGGATGTCAACCTTGTTTACGAAAATTATGCAAATCATGTGAGACTATGTGTAATAATCAAGAAATAAACAGTAAAGACATGAAATCATTCAAGATAAGAGACTCTTGTCAACTGTGCCAGTTCTTACGTTGTATATTGTTTAACATGTAAAACCTGTAGTATGCAATACGTCGGCCAAACGATTACTCCTTTTAGCATTCGACTTAATAAGCATAGAAGTAATATAAAGCTTAAAAACTGGGCCATTCCCCCCATGTAGCTTCCCACTTTAATATACCTGGTCATGATTTTGTGTGTACCATTGTTCAAAAAATTCCTGATAAAGATCAGAAAAAATTTAACACAGCAGAAAGTCTGTGGATTCATAGACTTAATTCAGTTTGGCCTAATAGGTTAAATGATTTAAATCCTGGGGGTTTCAAAATCATTCATAATCACGCATAATTCTTCCTTACTCGTAACATTTTACCTAACTTTTAGTTGCTAACCTTTCATGTTATGTGTATCTATGACGTCATCATTCCCATGATGTCATATCTTCCTATGATGTCATAACTGACTTCTAGCCATTTTGAATTTTATTCTTTCATCCTTGACAAAGTTCGTATTTTGCTGACGATACGTTGCATAAAACGATGGTTTTTGATATTGTATTTTATTAATTATTTCATATCAACCTATCTGAATATCAAATGCATCATTTTGACTTAGTCAAAAGTGATCCCATCAAATCGTCTGTATTTGGTTTGTGTTTCCTGTTTCTATCGATTGAAAGTTTCACATGAAAATGTGGGCGTATAAAAATTCACTTTACCTTGCGAAAGCACCGCTGACATGCTATTGCAACATTTTGCTGTGTCTGGAACGTCGAGTATAAACATGTCTATTTTGCCTTTTAATTGAAAACACTTTCCTGTAGAGGCATTGTATGTTTTTAATCCCTGTTTCAGTGCCTGGAACTTGTTAACTGCAATTTCTGTTATCAACGACATATCAATATGTCTATCTTTGGACCTATAAAGAATGCGTGATGGCATCAATAGACATTAAAGTTTATAAGGCTTATGATTACTTCTGACGCCGTTTCGTCAAGGATTATCAATTGACATATAATTATTGTATTAGTTTACATAACTTACGGATTTGGTAAAAAAAAAAATATCATAACTTACGGATTTGGTAAAAAAAAAAAAAATCATTTTTTACCTGAGATCATGCCAATTAGTAATTTTGGAATAAATTTATTGAGTATTGGTGGTAAATTTAAAACTTCACAGGACTGAGCCCAAATGGTGTAGGCGCCTTTTTTCATAGCATTGTGGTAAGAATTAAATCCATCGCTACAATATAAAAGAGTTATATCCGTTGGCGTTGTCTGGGAATATCTGTCTTTCCACATGGATGTGTAGTGCAGTTTACTTGATGGGTCATTCTGCATAATGTTGGCAACATGTGGAATATCATATAACTATTTCAGGATAACAGTTGTATTTCTTGGGTGCGTTCTCCACATTCTTTGACAACACAGCCTGGCAAACGATACATACCCTGTTTCTTTTTTCTTTTTTTTGATGATTATCTGGACAAAATATATATGTCTCATGCTTTACCAATAAATCATCAACTTATTTCTTAATTTCATTTATATTCTTGGGTATGTCAGCTGACCATGGTCCAAATGCCTATCTAATGAAATCTATAACGATATTTGTGCCCTTTTTAGAATCTCCACACCTTGCATTGATGTCTAAAAGAGTCACACACTGAAGTTATCAATGTCAATTTTTTCAGTGCGTGCAACAATCTGATAAAAACACAGATCTTATTTTGTTTCATTTTCATAATTCAAAATTTCGTTTACACTTGGATCTGGAAGAGTTGTTATCTAATTCATGTTCTGCTTGAAATGAAAGGTAAGCCAATCAAATCGTCTGTCGAATCAAGTGTTTGACCTTTTATAGCAGTAGAGTAAACAATAAAGAGGGGGACCACCCGGGACTACATCTTATTGTTAATGCCATCCAGTGCGGAAGTTCTTAAAGTATGAATCCATTTGAATGCATTGGCTTTCCTTATGGCATCGTTTTTACCATTATCTGGGTCAGTCTTAAAAAGCTCTATAATTTTAATCAAGACATTTCTACTCGTATGTCCATCTAAATTGAAGTGTAGTGAGACTGGCTTAGGCCTCTTGTGTCTAATATCTGCATAATGTTCCTTTATTCGTTTTGAAAAGGCACGCTTACTTTCACCGCAATATTGCTTGAAACATAAACTGTGAAAGTACGAATCCATTTGAATTCATTGGCTTTCCTTATGGCATCGTTTTAACCATTTTCTGGGTCAGTCTTAAAAAGCTCTATAATTTTAATCAAGACATTTCTACTCGTATGTCCATCTAAACTGAAGTGTAGTGAGACTGGCTTTGGCCTCTTGTGTTTAATATCTGCATAATGTTCCTTTATTCGTTTTGAAAAGGCACGCTTACTTTCACCGCAATATTGCTTGAAACATAAACTGCCGTCAGTAAGTCGACTATGTTTCTACTTAGACAGTTATAGCCCGTGTGGCAAGGGTATCTCTTATCAGTTTTACCACTAATAATGTAGTTTTTTTGGTCTAATTTCCGGCAGATATCACAATCCTTCTTGATGCATTTTTCAAAATATTTTGTACTGTGGTTTCGCTAGTTTGCGGGTCCCTTGGAGGATAGATAAGTCTTGCTTTCATCAGCGTATCCTTCAAATTGGGATTTCTCCTGAATGCCGTGATTGGTTTGATGTTTGAGATTGAGCGGCACATGTCCGATCCGGTCAATAAATACCATTTCTCTTTTATGAGCAAGCTAACTTTCACAGCAGTTGGATTATAATCCGTGATAAAAACAAGCGACTTTCGTTTTCTCATATTGGTAGCCGTAGTCTGGCTTAACAGATCTTTTCTGGCTAGAGATTTAGCCCTGTTCTTGTTCTCCGACACTATTTTGCGCGGGTAGCCCCTTTTGAGATAATAATTTAGAAGATTTTGGCTATGTCTTTCATTGTCTATATCTCAGCTGCATATACGTTTGATTCCTAAAAATTGACTATAAGGTACTTTCGTCTTTATATGGGCAGGGTGGCATGAAGTGTATAGAAGATAGGAGTGTGAGTCGGTGGGTTTATTGTATAAGTCAAAATGTAACTTTTTGGGAATTTGGTTGAAATTTACCCAAGTATCTAGAAACGATACTCTTTCTCTAGAGTATTCTGCAGTAAACTTAATCGTGTCATGCAAGGAATTCATTTTTTTTATGAATTTTTCTAGTCTGGCTTCGCCGTGAGGCCAGATCATAAAGATGTCGTCTATGTATCTCACATATAAATCCTGTCTATCACTCGTTTGTTTCAGTAATGATTCTTCTAATTCTCCTAGAAAAATTATGGCAAATGAACATGCTACGTGGGAGCCCATAGCTGTGCCAGAGATTTGATGATAGATTTCATCAAGTACGAGGTCTAAGAGTTTAAGCAAGTAGGTGGGTGAAATACTCCACTCCGGTTTATGCTTTCTGATTGCCCCGGCAACGTGTAGTATACCCTGTCTATTTGGTATTTTAGTGTATAGAGACGTAACATCCATAGTTGCAAGCAAAGTATTCGAGTTCCTAGGTACGAAGTTTTCTACCTTTCGGATAAAGTCAGTTGTGTCTTTAACATAACTCGGATAATTGGGCACAAACTCTTTTATGTGCTCATCAACAAAGGCGCTAATGTGTTCTGTGGGTGTACCGTTCCCGCTGATTATGGGTCTACCTGGTACCTTACCTGGAAGTAAGCATTTGTGAATTTTTGGGAGTAAATAAAAAACGACCCGGTTGGGCGTCCGTGGGGATGAGCCCTGTGAGGACTTTTTCGGTGATTTCTTTTCTACCGTATATTTTTGAAAGGAGTAGCATAATTTCTCTACATTGTTTGGACGTTGAATCTGATAACTGTCTCTGAGCTTTCTTGATAAAATCCGGAGTTTTCTGTATTACTACTGCCGCGCCTTTGTCGGCTTTTTTAATAATAATTTCGGGATTATTCTTAAGGCGATGTAGGGCTTCCCTATCATCATTCGAGAGGTTAGATCACTTGAAGGGAGTTACCTTCAGATTTCTAAATTCAGATTTGACTGCTCTGATGTAACTCTCTTAAGTCGGGTCAACCCCGAATTTGGGGGTCCAATTGCTCTTATGTCTGAATTTCATTTCAAGTTCCCGATTCTTGTTTTTCGGATCGGGCTCAGTTTCGGTGCCAAAGAAGTGGGCTAACCGGAGTTGTCTAAAGAAGGCCTTAAGGTCTTGATAAATTAGACCAATATTCGTGTCCCTGGGTGTGAGGCTAAATGTGAGGCCTTTAGACAGTAGATTTATTTCCGTTTCATTTAGCGGTGTATCAGACAGATTTACAACAAAACTTTTATGATAATGTTGATCATTTATTTTATTAGTGGCGTTATTATTTATATTACACATTTCGTATAAATCATGAACTAAATCTAATTTACAATCATTATTATTATTTTTAGCAATAGCATCCCTTATGGTTCTCAAAATCCGATCAATATCGGTGCCGCCGGCCCCGCGATTTGTAGGTGCTCTGCCGTTCCTTTGCCGCTTAAAACTAGTTTTAGAATTTGGACTAATTCTGTTGTTTCTTGGCTTGTAATTACCCCGGACATTCGGGGCGGGAACTCTAGAACGTGATTCCCTGTTGTAGTTGTTGGCGGAGTAAGGATGATCTGCCTTATATTCCTTCTCAAGTTCCTGGAAGCGTTGATCCAGTTTCTTATGCCAAGCGCTCCGTTCTCTGCTGTTTACAGTATTAATTCCGGCGATTGAGTTTTCGAATTCCGCCGGACTTAAACTTGGTGTGTTGTGGCCCATACGTTTTTTCTAAAACCTCAAATGAGGCTTTTAGTTGGTGAATTTGTAAGAATGTCATTACTGCTGACATAGCTGTTTCTGCCCTACTTTGGGCGAATACGCTGTTGAGAAAGCCAGAGTTAATTCTCTGCCTAAATTGTCTCGGTATAAGTTGTTTATCTAAACAGGCCTGGTGGTAGTTGATTTGAACGCCAAGGCGGCTGATTTTGCTGCTTAAGGTGTGGAGTATTTTGTACTCCGGTATGACCGCTGAGGGCAGAACTAGCGCTTTCTGATTGACAGACTGAGCTCCGGTTATATTCACGGAGCTGAAGTCTACTTTGAGTCTTTTCGGTACGGGGTGAACTTCCCCTATGGTGGTGTTAGACTCTGCATCCAGGATATTGTTGGAATTCACTGGTGTAATAAAATTCATAGCTTGGAAAAAGGTTGCTCCGCAGTTGCGATGAAGTTAGAAAATCTGTAAATTGGCGAACAGCCTTCCCAGATTTCTCTTTCAGTTACTAGTTTCGTTCTTGTTTGAAAAAATCAGACTGGTGATAGGAGTGCGAAATCGTCCTCTATATATACTGTCGGTGGGCACAGGAGCTCATGTGACGTCACAGATGGACCGGAGTTGAAAATTTGCACCAGAGTCGATTATTCCGAAAAATGTACTAATGTATTTGGCACAAGGAAAAGGGCACAGACTAGTGATGGACAGATTCTATAATTCTGTGACACTGTTTCACCACCTGCATACAATTCAAAAGACTAATGCAGTGGGTACAGTGATGATTAACCGCAAGCATTTTCCAAACGATCTCAAGAAAAAGAAAATGAAACAACGTGGGGACAGTGACTTTCAGTGCCGGGGTAATCTAACGGCTGTGGTGTGGATGGATATAAAACCCATACATTTTCTGTCTACTTTCCACAATCCTCTAGATATTGACAAAGCATCGAGGAGAAATAAAGACGGCACAGAACAGGATATATCTATGCCATGCTTGATAAAAGACTATAATAAGTACATGGGAGGCTGTGATCTCAACGATCAAATGACCCGCTTACATAAGTCTCGTCGACATTATAGATGGCCTCGTCGGCTGTTTATAAAATTCCTTATGTGGGCATTTTTCAACTCGTATGTACTGTTCCTGCAAGTCACAAACAGACCAAGGAAGCTAAGCTTTAGGCAGTACATTGAAGAACTTTGCACCTCGCTTATAGGAACTTTTCATTCTTCCCATGTACGGAAAGCACACCATGTTGTAGGGCTGTACGATATTCTCGATATAGTCATTTATCGCGATATGGTATTTTCAGACCCAACTACGATATCATGTGGCCAAATATCGTCGATATAGTGGCTTATCGAATATCACCAAAAACTTCAAATATCGGAAAAAAAATCATAAAAATAGATAACAAATACACTATACAGCAGTGGAAATTAGCCGACGGCCATAAACTATAATAAAACTAATGTTTTGAGAATCGTTAAATGTTGAAATCACTTGCGCAGTGTCTGCAGCCGTTTTGTACAGCACATCGTGTATGCGCTACTTTTACTTTGTTTTTAGTCTACAATAAAATTAATTGTCAGCTGTTACAACATGTAAAGCTTCGGCCCACTAACCACCTGAAATTCCCTACTACCACGGCTAATTACCAGGCTATAAATAGGTTGTCATATTTTTTAGAAAACTCTACGAAACTCAATTTCTGAAAGCAAGAATAAAACGATCTATAAATAGATTACTGTCACTGTTAGGCCAGGAATAGCACAGCCAATCGAATGTTTGAATGGAAGATAGTCAGGATCATTTAGTATTTGTTAAACTGTTTGAACTTACAATACAAGACTTGAAGACCGCATCTACTTACTTCCGTTGCACATGATGATATTTGAGAATTTTCTTACATAAGGTCGCCAGCAGACGCTTTTTAATCATCTGCCGTTATATTTAAATTAGTATGAATAAAACAATTCTTACTCACACTGTTGTCAGCTTTAAAATGCATTTATATTTAATTTATTTTATAGCAAAGTGACATTATTATTTTACATCGCGATATTTAACTATATCGTTGAAAAAAATACCAATATCGTTCCTTTTTGCAGTATCGTACAGCCCTACCATGTTGATGTCCAACAACGACTCCAGAACGTCGGGCTTCATCACCCAATATTCCCAGCTGACACAACAACAGGTCACAATTGTGTTGTCTGTAACCAGAAACATGACCGCTACAAAAAGGCAAACCCTGGTGTGGCATACAAAGACATCCCAGTGCACCGGTCTAAAGGCTGCATTCAATGTTGATTATGCAAAGCCTACCTGTGCACCAAACAAGGGTCTACATGCTGGCAAGATTACCACATGAAGCAAGAGTTTTGGCGTTAAAGTAACTTTATGGAAGTAATTTGTCATTACTTACCTGTAATTACCTTGAAATGCAAATTACATGCATTATGAAAGTGATTAGATAATATTGTGTTGTAAAAAGTGTTTATTTTTCATTATGAAGGGATAATTGGTGGGGTGAGAGTAATTGTGTTGCTTCGAGCGCTTACCTGTACTTACCTTAAAATGTAACTTACATGCAAATTATACAGACAATTATGTAAAGTGTGTCATTGGATAATAAAACATAACTTCAATCAAAAAGGTATGTGTTGGTCCATACATAGCTCTTTGCATCCAAACCCGAACACACCTGTAATTACCTGGCAATAATTACTGCAGTTTGATAAAAACATCACAGGTGCATACTTTATCATATCCCCAAACTCCAGTACAAATTTCATTCAATTTTGGGCCGTAGTCACACATTTATGAGCTAATATCTGGAAGTAACTTAAAAAAATGTTTTGGTGCCAGGAGGCCAGGGGGAGGGAACTGTTAGTAGTGTTAGCACCAGGAAGTCAGGGTTCAAAGGGTTAAATATACCAACAAATTTTACCTTTCATAAATAAAGAATGATCACGAAGCCAGGTGATTAAATATATACATCCAGTCTCCTGCATACACATTATCCTGATCAAATGGGACAAATCCCTAGGTGTGTATGTCACGTTTATTCTATACTACATAATTAGTCAGTACAAAAGAATGCTATGTATGTGGGTTTTTTTCAAATTATGGGTGACGAAATTTGCCAGACATTTTGGTTACCTTGATTGGTTACTCTAGTTATGTAAATTTTAAAAATCATAACATTCAAAGTCATTTTGGAAATCAGGCAACTGTACCTGAGGGTCCTAGACACTCCGCACCATAGACTACAGCGATCAATCACCCTAGAAGAGATATATGCAGACTTATATCAAAAATAAGGGTGTAAGAGCAGCTACAAGACTTTAAACACCAAGTCATCGTCTGTGAGTGAGGAGTAGAATGTACTACCAACCTTTTCCTGGTAGACTGCGAGGTATACAAGGAGGAGAGAAGGGAACTAGTAAAAATGATGTAGAGACAATCAACATATCGTTAATCGCTAAGAACCTACTTTTCCCAAAACCAGATCTGAAATTGAAAATCTTCGAGCAAATCCCTGATCTAATGAACACAGTTGGACTAGGTAGAATAGTGAAGTAAGAGGGGGCCAAGGTTTGACGGGCTCGGCATCTAAACACTAGACTACACAGGAGATATATATCAAACTGGCAGGATAGTGGAGTAGGGGAGTCACGATTAGACGGACTCGGCATCTAAACACTATTCAGCCAAAAATGAGAGGGATAGTGGGGTAAGGGGAGGCCACGATAAGACGGGCCTGGCACCTAAACACAAATCCCACAAGTATGACATCTACCAAATAAGCAGGATAGTGTCCAGTAAGGACGAGTCATGGTCAGAACGGGCTCGGCATCTAAACACTATTCTGCATAGAAAAGATACCAAACCAATAAAGTGGGATAGTGGAGTAAGGGGAGACCATGATAAGATGGGTCTGGCACCTTAACACTTATCCAAACTAAACCCAATCCATGGCCTAAGGCCGAAAATAGAAAGATTGCAATATCATATTCTAAAAACAGGAATCAGCTTCGGCTCTCCTATGCCTTGTCTGCGATATCACTTATGTAAAAGCAGACGATAAACACCAAGGAGATCGATAGATAGACATTCGAACAGATGTTAATCTAGCCACAAAGATGCGTCTCTGAGATTATTATAGAGCCCAACCAGACTACAGCTACAGAGGAGAACAGAATCCTGCCTACGAACCCCTTTTTCCGAAGCTTAAACTGGAATTTTCATGAATTGACGTGTTCAACTTACAAAAGATAGTAAGCTGGCACTGCCAGGCAGGATACACCCACAGTGATTTTTCCTACAATCAAAGGCCATAATTCATTAAGTTACAATTTGATATGTGCAAATATCGAAAAGTATCAAGATCTTTGGGTTATACCCTTGCATTTCAAGTTTAATCAAAATCGAATTAAAATTGCGACCTATACAGGGTCCACAACCATGATATACCATTTTTTAACGGTATTTGCGTACAAACAGCGGCCATTTTGTCTGCCAATTTTTAGTCCAATTTTCCTGAAATTCGAACTCAAACCTTCCTTAAGGTGTAACAGTGATATAATTCAACATTTTTTAAAAATAATTGTTACCTAAAGAGGGACCACAAGCTAAAAAAAGGCAATTTTGCGTACAATCAGGGACCATAATTCGGAAGGTTATAATCCGATATGCGCAAATATCGACAGGAACCAAGATCTTTGAGTTTCAAGTTTCATCAAAATTGGATCAAAATTGTGACCTCTACAGGGTAAACAACCTTGATATACCATACTTTTACACTAATGGTGTACAAGCTGCAGACTTTTTGTTAGGCAAATTTTGTCCGATGTTCACGAAATTGGAACTCTACGGCTTTTTAAATCAGATAACAATTCTGACCTCCAGAGGGACCACAAGCTAAAAATGGCAATTTTTTTGTATAATCTGGGCCCATAATTCAGTAAGTTACCATCCAATATGCGCAAATATCCAAAGGAACCAAGATCGTTGGGTTATAAACATGCATTTCAAGTTTCATCAAAATCGGTTCAAACTGTGACCTTAACAGTGTTCACAAGCTTAAAACGTGATTACTGAAATAAACTAATTATTCATTTATTATTTATTGTATTCACGGTTCTTAAAATTAGATAATAATTTTGACATCTACAAGCCAAAAAACAGGGCCCACAATGTCGAAAATCACAGTCTGGTATACGCAAATATGGAATGGAACCAAGCAGTGTTGGGATTTAGAAATTTTAGCTGTCAGACTTTTTTCACGAAAATAAAGGGACACAACTCTTATCGTTATTTAAGCAGGCATTTTCAAACCACAATTAAGAACCACGTGTCAACAAAATATTCAAATTCATACGTAATAAAAAAAAAAGTGCACCTCAGGTTTTTTTATGTTTAATTCCCGTAAGGCAATCAAATTTATGTCAATGACTCTGTTTATAATTTCATGACATCGTAATACCATAGAATGAAAGCGTTTTTTTCGGGTCATAGGTTGAAACATTTTTCAGCAAAGTACGGCATTCGTCTTCTACTCCGTTTCCATATTCCAAACTTTATTTGGCCATAAACCTTGCTCTACAACGAGCGAGAGGCACCAACTCTAGCACGCGCTCTAAAACAAGTAACGGGCCCCGCAATTAACTACACTTACGTTATTCCAGTTTAAATATTCGTCAACATTAGACGCGTATATTTGGGCCACGTATATGTCATAATTTCACGCCTCTCGCGAGATTTCTAATACCGGTTAAGCATTCGGCAAACCTCGGTAGATTCTGGTACCCTACACAAAGCCAGTTAAGTTATCGTACTACCGTGTAAAACTGTTTTTCTTTCGAGTTTAATCAGATTTTCCTTCAAACAAGGAAACGTTACTCTGAATATTCTAAACACGCTTCGAACGACGCAATTTTGATAACTTCTTTCTAAAACCGACAAGTTCGTAGGTACATATCACTTACCGTCATACAGCCGAAGCTAGATGTAGAGTAACGGAACCTGCCAAGGTTTGCCGAGTGCGATAACCGCGGCCGATCAGAAACAAAGTTAGCAATGTTCTCTATTGTTCGGATATGTATGTGTGTGAAATAGCTTTATTTAACGGATCGCTTCCACCAAAGTGATATCACAGACGACTTACAATGACTGTCTTTTGATTTGCGCGTTATATACCCTTACAATATGTGACATCTATGACTAGTTTATACATATTGTCGGATCACATCAATGAGATTTTAATGTCCGACGATGTAGAATCCACGTGGTTTACGCGAAGATTAAAATTATAATCACAGTTATTGGATTGGTGAATAGTTCGATAAAGAGGAAACAATGTTTAAGATTAGATTGATGAATTGTTCGACAAAGGATTAAGTCAGTCAATCAAGACAGATTAAGCAGTTAATCAAGGTAAGTTTATAGACGGTATAACACGATAAATACGTTGATCACTTAATTACCTAATCAATCCAGCCTATGGTCAACGATAATCAGGTTGAGTGGTAGTTATACTCTCAGTACTAGTCAGTACACTATATTAATTTTGAATTTTGAATATTATTCACCATGTCTTGATGTCCGATTGGGCATATTCACGGCCAGACAATATAGTGCGTTTTGAAAAAAAAATCGGACACGTCCGGAATATACGGCCAAGATCCCAACACTGGAACCAAGTCACCAAGAGCTTTGGCATATAAACATACATTTTAAGTTTCACCAAAATCGGATCAAAATTGTGACTTCTAGAGATCTACAATTTGGGTATTACATACTTTTACACTATTAGTGTATGAGAAGCAGCATTGTATAGAAATTGGCTATTTTGGTCCGATTTTTAGGAAATTTGAATTGAACCTTCCTTACGGTCTAACAGTGGTATATGTGAACGTTTTTTTAAAATCAGATAAAAATTAGGACCTCTAGACCTGTCTGGGAGCAGGGCTCTATAAAAGTTGAATGTGCCTGCGTGCAACACTTGAAATGTGCCTGCAGGATCATACTCAAAAGGAGAGTTTTCAATTGCCAGGTATGCATACATGTAGTATAAATGGGGGGGGGCTTAGGAAAGGTTCTTGGGTTTGACTCTGCAGAAAAAGAAATTATAAGTAATATTTAGTACCTTTTTTTTAAGGTTTCTAAACTGTAACAATGTATTATGCGCTGTAACTTATTCTTTATCTTACATCGAACCGGTCAGCTTGCCAAACTTAACCGTAACCGGTCAACTGAGTAACCGTTTACATCCTTACTGGAAAGACATAATTCCATTATTTTTACGCCTCGAGACTCTAGAGAGCCCACGATATTTACATCACGTGACTCATATTTGCGCGCTTTTGATGATAGGAATTTGGACATTCTAAGTCGAAGGGAAGTTGCCTCCTAGTCCACGCACATCTGGACGCTTAACACCAAGTATTTTTCAACAATTAAAAATTGCGTAACTTGGACACGTGGTTCTATGTTCTGAATTAATAAATTCTCTGGTATTCATGCCTAATTTAAAGTATTTAATGTACACACGAATGGAAATGAAATCGGAAAATAGGCTACTTTATCTCGTTATTAAAATAGTGTTGTTCTAAATACGAAAACATCGGAAATGTATCAGGTCGTGTTACTAATTATAGTAACAACATTCAACACGAGAGATAGATCGGTTGGTTGTTAACAAAGAAAAGTCTTCTTTTATTTCGATATAGGGCCTATTTGATTACTATTTTGACTCACAAAAAATAAAATTACAAGAATTGAAAAAAGCGGGAGTATCTGTCTCTCGATCGGGAGCTCGGGAGATCAGGGGTGAAACCGGGAGACTCCCGCAAATTGCGGGAGGTATCACATGTATGTATAAACCTATATTTAAAGTTTATCTAAATCAAATAAAAATTGTAACCTGTAAACTGTCCACAAAGAAAATGTGAACGAACACACTGACAGACAGGGGTGACAACAATTTATATCCACATGAAAAATGTCGAGTGTGCACAAGCAAATGTGAGCTGACATCCGACAGACATGGGCAACAGCATAATTTCTCTACATGTAAATGTAGGTGTATATAATGTGTGTAACTGCTTACCTTTACTTCCAGAGGTTTATCAGGAGGTAATGGAACAGCTCTTTTACTACCTACAGGTCGCAGGGTTATGGGTCCAGCTTGAAATATATTTCCTAAACCAATTTTGGGAACTTTCGTGGTTTTCACCTTTGACTTAGTTTCTCCTTCTGAATTATCACCTGATAAAGATAAGGTGGAGTTTTAAAGGAGCTAAACCCCTTTGAAATTATGTTGAGAGAATACTCTTTGAAAGGTAGCCAAATAAATTAGTAATTTGGTAAATATAACATCTCTCTTACGACTATTATTCTAGACATATTTAATTGACGGGTATACTATCTCCCTGATCTACTACATTGTTAACACTGTTCATCACGGGCAATTTGCATACCGATAGTTCATTGGCCAATTACGCTATTTTACCATGATTTTGTCTAATAGTATGGATGTAGCTATGGTGGGTGTGGCACGCCAGGCAGGGTAAGCTTACTCTTCCTGACACCTTTTACCAATGTTTGTTGTGTATTTTGTACACGGTGAATGCCATATGCTGATTACACTATTTTGCCTATACTGTTTTATTGGACTTCTAATTTTGTCTAATGGTTTGGATAGTTCAAACTTGGTTTTATTTGGTACTATTTCAGTAAATAACTCTACCAGTTTCCTTGATGGTAGGGGTTGTTAAGGGGGACAAGCCATGAACTCACCTAAAATTTCAGCCGAATCCGTCAATCACTTTTTATTTTACCGTAGTTAAGCCCCTGCAGGGAGAAAAGTTTATCCAATTTTGATGCCATTTTGTTTGTTGACTATTTAGATTAAAAAAACAAGACACTAAGATGTGTTCAGACACACTGCGCATCCTGCCTTACGCTGCCGTACATGATAATAATAATTTTTGATAAAAAGAACAGTTTTTCTGTCACCCAAATTTTCAGAATGAATCAAACAATAAATAGAACGAGTTTCCACAAATGTTATCACATGGAGTCTTAAGCATTATAGAATGTGGCACGCCAGGCAGGGTAAGCTTACTCTTCCGGACACCTTTTACCAATGTTTGTTGTGTATTTTGTACACAGTGAATGCCATATGCTGATTACACTATTTTGCCTATACTGTTTTATTGGACTTCTAATTTTGTCTAATGGTTTGGATAGTTCAAACTTGGTTTTATTTGGTACTATTTCAGTAAATACCTCTACCAGTTTCCTTGATGGTAGGGGATGTTAAGGGGGACAAGCCATGAACTCACCTAAAATTTCAGCCGAATCCGTCAATCACTTTTTATTTTACCGTAGTTAAGCTCCTGCAGGGAGAAAAGTTTATCCAATTTTGATGCCATTTTGTTTGTTGACTATTTAGATTCAAAAAACAAGACACTAAGATGTGTTCAGATACACTGTGCATCCTGCCTTACGCTGCCGTACATGATAATAATAATTTTTGATAAAAAGAACAGTTTTTTTGTCACCCAAATTTTCAGAATGAATCAAACAATAAATAGAACGAGTTTCTACAAATGTTATCACATGGAGTCTTAAGCATTATAGAATGTGACAAAGTGCTCAATAAGTTGTATCATTCTGACCCCTTTTATCAGTTTCAAAAAAATTATATTTGCTTTCGAAAAATGGTACCTAACCGTCAAAATTGTAGTTTTTGGTAAAATTACGCCACTTCCGATGCCCAAACAAGGGCCATAACTCTGTCAGTAATTATCGGAAACGCTGAAAATCAATAGACTTCCTTGTCTCAAGACCTTAAACACTGTATAAATTTTAAGTCAATTGGATATTAACTTTAGCCTCTAGAGCATCCACAAGCAATTGTTGGTGCCGGACGGACCGACGGGGGTGACAGCAATATACGACCACATTTCAATGTGGGCGTATAAAAACAAGAGTAGCTGCACAAGATGGTACAAATATAAAAAACATGTGCCATTTAACCCTCTCATTACCGGGGCGGCCGCATAAACCAGCTTTATATTCACTTTTATAGAGATATTTTGATTTTAAAATCAGCGATCTTCGAAGAATATTTTCTAGTCATGGCTGCCTATATTACCAATGAGGATTTTAGTGAGAGGTTCATTAATTCTGATTAAGAGTTTGATGGCTTTACTGCGGAAGACATCGAAAACCTGGACTACGCGGAAACACGGATCCGGGGTTGACATTTGTTCCGAAAGTGATGATGGTGATTCCGACGAAGAATTTTATGATACGACCAAAGATTTGATTTGGAAAGAGGATAATTTTGACCCAGGAGGGCAATCGGTGCAACAAGTGACACAGAAAAGAAAAATAGAAAAAGAACATTGTGCGTAGACAGTTTGCTAGGACACAAACTTGTAAAAATGCCAGGTGGGAAACGTGTCTTGCGTTCTGCTGAGGGAAGAATGAAAGTGAAAGGGGGTGGTGTAGAGTCATCAGTTGGATGAGAACAGTGTGCTATCAACCTGTGCAAGTCAATGTGTTTTGCCAAATACCATAACTGATGTTTATTTAAATAACAAAATATTTTTAAAATAACAAAAAAAACAATAACATTGTATATATTAGATTAATTTGACTTGTAAGTAGAACTTCATTCATTTTTTTCTGTGTTGTAAATAAAACTTTCACTTCAACTATCCGTTCGTTAATGGGAATAGCAGCAAAAGACAACAAAATTTTTATGTACATAAAGGTAAGACATTTTTCTTTAAAATAAAACAAACTTGTAATAGTCAATATTCAATTGTTTTCGAGTGACAGTTGTTTATGTGAGGCTATGCTAAAATTTACCAAAAAAGGCGGCCATCTTGAAATTGTCGGGTATTCCAAGACCAGCTACAGTCTGGTGCCTGTAGTAGTGAGCAACATATGCAAAGGGGGGGTGAGTAGAAGTAGCATCACGTTCTGATTGTGAATTAAATAATATTTAAAATCAATTTAAATAGAAGTAGCATCACGTTCTGATTAAGAATTAAATAATAATTAAAATCAATTTATACTGGTTGAGGATTTTATGAGGGAATCGTTCTATTATATTGTTTTCTTCTTTATAAAACAGTTATTTGTTAAAATGAAAATATTATTAACAAACCTGTCTCCATTTCTCCAACAGGTGTTTCTTCGCTACTTTCTTCTGATACAGTAACAAATTCTACAAAATTTGATGGGAATACACCGGTCTTTTCACCTAGACGCCCTTCATACCACCCATCTTCAACCTGTATACAACATCAAATTCATATACTGACGTAGCATGTTCTTTAACTTTAGCCTCTAGAGCATCCACAAGCAATTGTGTTTTTAATGTTTAAAAGATGAAAAATAAATATTGTCAATAATAATAATAATAATAATTTATTTTTATATAGCGTTCTACACAATTTGTTTCAGAAACACTTTACAAGAGCTAAAAGTAAATAATAGACATAATCACAAAATGAAATAAAATATAGTGTAAAAGATATCTATAAAATGAGTTAAAAGTTAAAACATAATATAACCAGCGGCTGCCAGGCAGGATACGCCCACATTTTCGAGAGATGGATAGAGAACAAGCAAAACCGAAAGTTATTTTTCCTACAATCAAAGGCCATAATTCATTAAGTTACAATTTGATATGCGCAAATATCGAAAAGAATCAAGATCTTTAGGTTATAAACATGCATTTCAAGTTTCATCAAAATCGAATTAAAATTGTGACCTATACTGGGTCCACAACCTTGACATACCATATTTTAACACTATTAGCGTACAAACGGTGGCCATTTTGTCTGGCAATTATGGTCCGATTCCCCTGAAATTCAAACTCAACCTTCCATATGGTGTAACGGTGATAGAGTCAAACGTTTTTTTAAATCAGATAAAAATCGTGACCTCCAGAGGGACCATAGGCGATTTTTCGGACAATAATGAAAGGAACCAAGATCTTCGGGTTATAACCATGCATTTCAAGTTTCATCAAAATTGAATCAAAATTGTGACCTATACTGGGTCCACAACCTTGATATACCATTTTATAACAGTAATCGTGTACACGCGGCGGCCATTTTGTATGGCAATTTTGTTCCGAATTTTTCCAAATTCGAAGTCAACCTTCCTTAGGGTCTAATGGTGATATAATCAAACGATTTTTTAAATCGGATAATAATTGTGACCTCCAGAGGGACCAGAAACTAAACAAAGACGATTTTGCGTATAATCAGGGGCCCATAACTCAGGAAGTTACAATCCGATATGCCCAAATATCGAAAGGAACCAAGATCTTTGGGTTATAACCATGCATTTCAAGTTTCATCAAAATCGAATTAAAATTGTGACCTCTACAGGGTCCACAACCTTGATATACTATATTTTAACAGTATTCGCGTACGAATGGCGGCCATTTTGTATGGCAATTTTGGTCCAATTTTACCGAAATTCGAACTCAACCTTTCTTAGGGTGTAACGGTGATATAATCAAACGATTTTTTAAATCGGATAATTATTGTAACCTCCAGAGGGACCACAAGCTAAACAAAGACGATTTTGCGTATAATTAGGGGCCATAACTCAGGAAGTTACAATCCGATATGCCCAAATATCGAAAGGAACCAAGATCTTTGGGTTATAACCATGCATTTCAAGTTTCATCAAAATCAAATTAAAATTGTGATCTCTACAGGGTCCACAACCTGGATATACCATTTTTTAACAGTATTCGCGTACGAACGGCGGCCATTTTGTATGGTAATTTTGGTCCGATTTTCCCGAAATTTGAAATCAACCTTCCTTAGGGTGAAACGGTGATATTATCGAACGGTTTTTCAAATCGGATAATAATTGTGACCTTCAGAGGTACCACAAGCTAAAATAGGTGATTTTTCGGACAATCAAGGGCCATAATTCAGGAAATTACGTTCTGATAGGCGCAAATATCGAAAGGAACCAAGATCTTTGGGATATAAACATGCATGTCAAGTTTCATCAAAATCGGTTCAAAATTGTGACCTCTATAGGGTCCACAAGCTAAAAACATGCTTTTTCGTACAATCAGGGGCCATAATCCATGAAGTTTTGATTCGATACGTGCCAATATCGAAAGCAGCCGAGATCTTTTGGGGATAAACCTATATTTCAAGTTTCGTCAAAATCGGACAAGAATTGTGACCTGTAGAGAGTCAACAAACAATTGTGGACGGACGGACGGACGGACGGACGGACAGACGGACAGGGGCGACGACATAATACGTCCACATGAAAATGTGGGCGTATAAAAATGATCAGAGATAAAATGAGATATAAGTTAAAACGTTAAATTAAAATGATCAGAGATAAACTGAGATAAACTGAGATATAAGTTAAAAACATTAATCATAAAATTATCATAAGATACAAAGTAAATATTCTAGGGTAAAAGTTTCCTGCTGAATAAATAGGTTTAAAGACCACGTTTAAGAGTACTTAGTTCCCTTTGCTGACGAAGGTGTTGTGGAAGGTTAATCCATAGGTATGGCGCTATGGTTCAAAAGGCTCGCCAGCCGTAATTTTTATTGGTATGTTTAGTGTCTGTTTTTATGAGTACGTAGAGTTCAGAATTATCAGATCTTAAGCCCGACCTTCCAGGAGTATACAACTGAAACCAGTTCACGCAAATATACAGATGCCTGATTGGATAAACACTTATGAACTAATAATAGGATTTTGAATTCCATACGCTCCCGAATTTTAAGCCAGTGAAGATCATGAATGATGGGTGTGATACTCTCTCTGCAGTTTACTTGTGCTACTAAACGAGCTGCTGAATTTTGAATAGATCGTAACTTGCCCAGTTGATAGTTGGGGATGCCAAAAAGTAACCTGTTGCAGTAGTCCAATTTACTAGTTACAAATGCATGAATAAGTTTCTCAGTTTCTGGGCGATTTAGAAGTGACCTAATTTTAGCAATTTTGTATAGAGAGTAAAATGCGGATTGGCACAGTTGATTCACTTGTGATTTCATGTGACCGTTGTCGTCAAATATAATGCCTAGGTTTCGTACTGAGAACGATGGGCTTATTTCCACCTCACCCATTTTCATAGTTTCCAGTTTTTCAGCTTCGTTCTTGAAGGAGGATTTAAAATGGACGACTTCCGTTTTGTTATCGTTTAAGATCAGAAGGTTTGATTTCATCCATTGCCTGATCTCCTGTAGACAAGACTGCATAATGCAAGAAACATCTGATGGTTTATTACAGATCATATATAACTGGGAATCGTCAGCATATAGCATACATTCTAGACCATGACTTATAAATATTTCTTCTAATGGGGTAGTGTAAAGAGTAAATAAGACAGGTCCCAACACTGACCCTTGTGGTACGCCAAAAATTAATTCCAATGATTTAGAAGTGTTTGATCCGCATACAACAGTTTGACTTTGGCCTGTGAGGTAAGACCTAAACCAGTTCAAGGTAGTGCCAGTTACCCCAAAACGACACTCTAGGCGTTTTAACAGTATCGTGTGATCTAACCAATCAAATGCGACTGAGAGATCAAGCATCACTAGCAGAACATCCTTTTTGGAATTGAGGGCAGTCATTATATCATTATGTACTTTAACTAAAGCAGTCTCTGTACTGTGATGTGGTCTATATGCAGACTGGTATTTACCAAGCACATTATTTACTGAGAGATAGGCACTTAACTGATTGACAACGATTCGTTCCAGTGTCTTGGACAGGAATCCAAGATTTGAAACAGGCCTGTAGTTTTTCAACTCATTTTGATCCAATCCTGTTTTCTTTAGTAACGGTTTTACTATTGCACACTTGAATGCCTGTGGCACAATTCCAGACTGTAGAGATGAATTAAACAGACTTACAAGAGATGGTGCCAATTCATTCAGGCAGTCTTTTAGTAGTTGCGTTGGTAATGGATCGAGGGAGCATGACTTGGTAGGTGAGCTTCGAATAATTTGTATTATATCCTTGGTACCTACAGGTTGAAATTGGCTAAAAGTCTGGTCACAACCACTGGTTGATATACAAAATACAGGCTTATGCATCACATACCTGATCTTGTGGAATATTAGTGGGTATTACAGTTATACCGATGCTTTTGCCAGTAGATAATTGGTCGATAATTCTAAATAACCCTTTGGTATCTGCTTCCTGTATTCTTTCTTTGTGGTAGTTTTGCTTAGTTTTATCGACCTCGCGAAAATAACTAAATCTCTTGGATACAAATATTTTGTGATGTACTTCAAGTCCTGATGTATACCACTTTCTCTCACACTGACACACCTCCTGTCTTAGGTGCACTAATTCTTTACAATACCAGGGAGCTTGAGGTTTGTCGATGATTGTTTTCGTTACCGTTGGTGCAAGCTCGTCTAATATGGTGTTGATTATCAACATATACTCATTATATTTCGACTCTGTGCTATCATGTAAGTCACCCTGGAACAGTTTGGTTATATGTTCTTTAAATTCAGCAATATTTATTGACTTAAGTTTTCGAAACGTTACAATTCTAGCATTGTTTGGTGGGCGAAATATGTTTAATCCAAACTGTAGAAGACAGTGATCAGAAGGCAGATCATTCTTGATACAAACCTCACGGATTATTTCATCGGGAGATCGAGTGATTATTAAATCCAGAATATGCCCTTTGTCATGCGTGGAAGACTTCACATGCTGTTTGACACCCCACATATCCAGTGTTTCCAGAAATTGTTTAACATACACTAGGGACCGGTAATCTACAAGTTTTTACGAAAAAAGGTAATAAACTACCATTATCATCTAGAATCTAATACACGTCAAGAATGTGTTAAATACCGTCAAGATTCTTCAAAAAACGTCTAGTTTGTGCTACCGTGTAGATTTAGAAAAACGTTCTAGTTTTGACATCGATCGTCTACTTTTGGAAGGTGTTTAGTTTTATACAAGACCTAATTTCTCGTACGTTGTCGAGAATTGAACAGTGTTTAATAACACAAGACATTTAGATTTTACTACAAATTACTACTTTACCGATAGCCGTATATGTGGTCACGATTTATGTGGTTACAATTAATAGAAAAAAAGATTTAAAAAATATTCACTGATACAAGTTCGTCATCGTTTTATTCTTTCTGTCATTCATATAATATCCATGATGGCTGTACGCGCATGTAACAACGATAATTGTTTGGATAACAGCACGTATAAGCAACCGTATTTGCATATTGCATAAATATACTATTTATAGTATTATTAAATTAGCTGGAATTATTTTTAATTTGATCGCCTCAAGGACCAACCTAGTGCCAAATTTTGGATATTATATGAATGACAGAAAGAATAAAACGATGACGAATTTGTAAAAGAAGCTTACTGTACGAGAACGACGTATTCACAAAAAAAACCCACACACAATGGGCTAAGGGTTTCAGTCTACGAATAATGCCACCGTCGCTTGGGACTGTCGTTATAATTTAGGTTATATTATTTGAACGACTGCCTGCTATTGTCTATATCAATCACAAATTCGACATGTCACATGACTCGGTTCTGTCTGAAACCATATCGCTCACAGACGTGTACATGTAATTACACCACCGTCACATGGATACAGCACGTCAGCAGTCATACATGTAAATGTCAGTTGTAAGATTCTTTGAATAGCCGCAACCTATTGTTTAATTAATCCCCTAATCCAGACACATGGCCGGGTTTCATCCGAAACAACACCTTCCACGTTACTATGAATACGTACACAATCCCTATAAACCTCAGAATGCCTCGTTCGGCATTTTTGTTCAAACGAGGTAAAAAAAATGCCTTGTTGTCTGCAGTTCCAAAACAAGGTATTTTAAATTGCCCTTTTTTGGAACGAGGTATCTTGTTCAGAATGAGACTTGGTAAAAAAGCCTCGTTTCCTAACCATTTTTTTTTTAAGATAGTAGCGCTATTTGCCATCAGCGAATTTGTAAAAATTAAAATTTATGTTATTTAATACGAAAATAAACAAGTCCAAACTATGATATTATAATCAGGGAAATAGGAAAGGCAAGAATACAAGCCATAGTTGAAGATGTAAAACTATTGAAGACACATAGCTACCTTGCCTTGATTAATTTATTGCCCAATCAGGTTTAGGTGTTAAGTAAAAACTATGGTGTTGTGGAAGCTAAATTGGGGTTGTAAATTAATCATGGTAGCTGTGTGTTTTACACCTCCACCTCACTATCGCAGACAACAAATTAGTGTTTATCTGATCTAAATACAACAAATAATCCATTCTTATTATTAAAAAAGTATTAAATTTCATCACATATTTCCAATACGCCAGTTTCTTTTTTATATTTATTGTAAAAAAATAACTTGACCATAGCATTGACAGCTTCTGTTGATACCCCATAACATTGCGCAAAATATTATTGGAGCAAAGTCATATAAACGCACAATTGTCAATTAAATGGGAAATTTAATTAAAACCAGGCCCGAGGTTAGCGGCTCGCCCCCCCCCCCATGGCTGTCCCTGTCCGTATTTTTCTTTCGCGTCAGAAAAAAATTGCTGGTTAGCTATGCTCGCATTTTCACCGGGAGAGAGGTTTAGTACGACATATCCTCTCAAATTCGGCCGGGAGATAGTTAATGTCGGCTGGAAACTCTTAATTTTCCGACACATTCGCCACCTGCATGTCATAGAGGCCTAAATTTCCTCTCACAGCTTCTAATTTTTGTGCTCTCCCCTCCTCCTGCTTACGTCAGTCGGCGATGACCTTCGTTCATTAATTCTTTGTTGTCAGAAATTTATCTTCCTCGCCTCCCTATGTCGGCTAAATTTTGATTACTGGCTTCGGGCCTGATTAAAACGTTTAATTATGAAGACAGATGGGTATAATTATGCGAAAATAATTTATGGTATGGTGTGTATTCTTGTCTTGTCTATTTCTCTGATTATAATATCATAGTTTGAACTGGTTTTATTTTAGTATTAAATAACATAAATTTTAATTTTTACAAATTCGCTGACAGGAAATACCGCTAATAACTATCTTGAAATTTTTTTTACCACGCCTGGTTCTGAACAAAATACCTTGTTCCAAAAAAGGGCAATTTAAAATACCTCGTTTTGGAACTGCAGACAACGAGGCATTTTTTTTTTAACTCGGTTCGGCAAAAATGACGAACGAGGCATTCTGAGGTTTATAATTATATAGTTTTAATATTTATCATTGTGCACTTAACATGGATTAACCTTGGCGGAATACTGGAACTACAACTTTGGCTTCAAATCAGTGTGGACTGTCGCCTAATGTAAGACAATTTTTCACAAATATAATTATTTCAGACTTGCATACTATTATAATTTTATGCTGCACTACGCAAAACATGGTATTATTTCGGTCCTTGGGACTGTCGACTTAAAATAATTCAAGGTAACAATACTATAAAAAGTATGCTTATGCAATATGCAAATACGGTTATTTATAATGTGTGTCGTTAGCCAATAGCTGTTGTAAATTTTCCCGTGTGTAGACCGTCTTTTACCAATGAACATTTATCGTTGTTTGATGCGCGTACAGCCATCATGGATATTATATGAATGACAGAAAGAATAAAACGATAACGAAGTTGTATCAGTGAATATGCAAGTACGGTTATTAATAATGTGTGCCGTTAGCCAATAACTGCTGTAAAATTTCCCGCGTGTAGACCGTCTTTAACCAATGAACAATTATCGTTGTTTGATGCGCGTACAGCTATCGTGGATATTATATGAATGACAGAAAAAATAAAACAATGACGCAGTTGTATCAGTGAATATTTTTAAAATCTTTTTTTCTATAAATTGTAACAACATATACCGCTCGCGGTAAAGTAGTAATTTGGAGTAAAATCTAAATGTCTTGTGTTATTAAACACTCTGTTCATTTCTCGACAACGTACGAGAAAATAAGGTCTTGTATAAAAACTAAACACCTTCCAAAAGTAGACGATCGATGTCAAAACTAGAACGTTTTTCTAAATCTACACGGTAGCCCAAACTAGACGGTATTTGAAGAATCTTGACGGTATTTAACACATTCTTGACGTGTATTAGATTCTAGATGATAATGGTAGTTTATTACCTTTTTTCGTAAAAACTTGTAGATTACCGGTCCCTAGTGATACCTATCATCACAGTTATCTACATGTAGATTAAAATCACCACAGAGTACTAAATAGCCTGGTAGGGTGTTTAAAGTTTCGAGTAAAACTGAAAATTCATCTAAAAAATCCTTTTTCGTTGAAGTGTTTTTCTTTGATTCTGGTGGTCTGTAAATTGTTAATGTTCTTAGTACACAACTACCACACCTAAACTCTACTTCAAGACACTGAAGTGATTGAAATTTGTGTTCGCGTTTATTGTTAATGGATAGGTTACATCTTGCCAGTATCCCTACACCCCCTCCTCGTTCAGCTAATTGATTTATTCCAATTATTGTCTACCAGTACACTTTAGTGAACATAAAAATGCATTTGTGCAAATCTAAAACATATAAATCGGTCTAACGCTGTACTGTGGCTCTATCTGCAACGTAAGAATGGGTTACAAAATGGCGCCCAAGACGTCAGTTGGCCAGACTCTCTCTTTATAAGGCTCTGCTTCAAACCATAGTCAGGCTGCAGTTATTTTTATATTTTATATTTTGAGGGTTTAATTTGTTTATATATTATTGTCCGTACCACTGAACTATAAATGCATGTATCTTAAAATTGATAGCACGCATTACATGTATAGTTATTTACTGATATCCAGACAAACCTCAATTTGATTATCTGATATATTCTAATCTCCATTGATAACAGTTTAACTAATCTGTTTCATTGGAAAGCATAATTAATGAAAATCTGTAAGTTTCGTCACTGCTATATTTACTATACCTGGACTTATTGATTTAAAAATGTATTGTTTCTTACCAATATATTGTTTCTATCCAAGTAAAAAGTCATTCCCACACTATATATATCACAAATGATGGTACTCACATATCAAATAACACTAATGCAAATAGGGACATGCGCCAACTTCCACCCCAGTGATATTGCCCATTCTGATTCAATCAAAATCTGTGTAACAAGTTTGTCTATGCATACAAAATACTGACATTTGACTTATTATCTATGACATGCAGGGATGTAGCCAGGATTTGCTGAGGGCCGAGTGGTGGAAAAACCTCTTCCGAGCGGAGCGAGGTAGAAAAAAATTGTGAGGGGGGCGTGGTCTTTTATGAAATTGTAACTCTTCTTGGTGTATTTTCAGAGCATCTGCTGCCTTTTGTATTTGCTTCAGTGCATATCAAATTTGCATTATATTCAAATTTATATAGACCTTTTCTTAAAATAGGTTGAAAAGGTGATTTTGAGATTATGATTATACATATGATTTTATTAGTTTTTCAAGTAGATCTCAGCATTCTTCTCACAAAACTTTTTACAGATTGAAAATCGGATGAAAATTAATTTTTTTATTGAGGCTCAAAGTGGCGATTTTTAACTTTTCGCGGAAGAAAGGTTTTTCAACACATTGAACAGGTCATTTTTGGTGTTTTTTGCAATACCATATTTAATTTCATATCAAAACTATCAAAAATGTAGATGTAAATTCATGAAATACAACTTTAAGGCTAACTATGTATAACTTTTCAAATTCGTGTAACAATTTTTCTCGTTTCCCCAGCAACTCCAAAATACCTAGGTTTTCTCAAAAATTCCATTTTGCCAACGTGATTTTGGTCAATTTTTTCATCAAAAATGGTCTTGTCCATGTTATATCTGAAATAATTAACCTGGTTGTTATGCATTTTAAAATCAGTAGCTATCAAGTAAGTTAAACAGAAAAGAAATTAGCAAAAATATCCATATGCACATTAAATACTTTAAATTAGGCATCATAACAAAGAATTTAGTAATTTAGAACATTGAAGTACGTGTCCATGTTACGCAATTTATTAATTGTCAAAAAATATTTGGTTTTAAACATCCAGACCAGACGTGCGATCTACTCTAGCTGAACATGGGAGTTCCGACTAGAGCTACTTTTAACGTTGAACTTCGACCCAATGTTTTCGGTACGGGTCCTCTTATTGGACAATACTTGTAAACATAATTATCATTGGTTTATTTTTTCGCGGGAATTTAGCAATTGCACTTTGACCTGTCGCTGAATAATAATAGAAAGACCATATATGGGAGCAGTCACGTGGCACAACAGTGGTTCCGATAGTAGTTGAGACGAGAATGAATTCTTACTTTGATTGCTCTAATTTATATAATAATAGTCATGATAAACCCTGAATAACTTTTTTTTGCAGGCAAGTCCTTTATTTATATAAAACACATCACATTCCCTTGTTCACAACGTAACAACTCGGTCTAGAGATTTTTCTCAACATAACCATGCTTTTTCTTTGACATAGTTCGCTATTGCAGACGACGTCATGGCGTCCGATTGCGTTATTTTTCTATTCGGAAAAAATCACATAGTATACCATTTTCAAGTGCTAAATTTATGAGCTTAATATGCTCCGATTTTGTTGATTTTAATAGCATTGAAACGACAATAAAACAAAGTTTCGATCGTACTTGGATGCGATCGCCTCAGAAAAAGATTTTGTGAATTGAATTTTCAACTTCAAAAAAAATGTCTGATATTTCGAAATGCTAACATCGTATCCAACACCGATCGAAATGTCGTTCATTTGTCTTTCTAATGATATTAGAATGAAATAATAATATTAATAATAAGCTCTAAATAAAAGCACTTAAAGTGGGGTACCCCCATTTAAAAACGTGATAAAAAAATTCAGCGTAACGTCAAAACACAGGAAATTGACGTTTTTAAACTTACGTTTATGAAATTGATAAAATGAACACATACTTAAAGATAGTAAGCTGGCACTGCCAGGCAGGATACGCCCACATTTTCGAGAGATGGATAGAGAACAAGCAAAACCAAAAGTGATTTTTCCTACAATCAAAGGCTATAATTCATTAAATAACAATTTGATATGCGCAAATATCGAAAAGAATCAAGATCTTTAGGTTATAAACATGCATTTCAAGTTTCATCAAAATCGAATTAAAATTGTGACCTATACTGGGTCCACAACCTTGATATACCATATTTTAACACTATTAGCGTACAAACGACGGCCATTTTGTCTGGAAATTATGGTCCAATTTTCCTGAAATTCAAACTCAACCTTCTGTATGGTGTAACGGTGATAGAGTCAAGTGTTTTTTTAAATCGGATAATAATTTTGACCTCCAGAGGGACCATAGGCGATTTTTCGGACAATCAGGGGCCATAATTCTTGAAGTTATGATCTGATATGTGCAAATAACGAAAGGAACCAAGATCTTTGGGTTATAACCATGCATTTCAAGTTTCATCAAAAATGAATCAAAATTGTGACCTTTACTGGGTCCACAACATTGATATACCATCTATAACAGTATTCGCGTACACGTGGCGGCAATTTTGTATGGCAATTTTGTTCCGAATTTTTCCGAAATTCTAACTCAACCTTCCGTAGGGTGTAACGGAGATATAATCAAACGATTTTTTAAATCGGATAATAATTGTGACCTCCAGAGGGACCACAAGCTAAACAAAGACGATTTTGCGTATAATCAGGGGCCATAATTCAGGAAGTTACGATCTGATATGCACAAATAATGAAAGGAACCAAGATCTTTAGGTTATAACCATGCATTTCAAGTTTCATCAAAATCAGGTTCAAAATTGCGACCTCTACAGGGTCGACAACCTTGATATACATTTTTTTAACAGTATTCGCATATGAATGGCGGCCATTTGGTATGGCAATTTTGGTCCAATTTTTCCGAAATTCGAACTCAACCTTCCTTAGGATGTAACGGTGATAAAATCAAACGATTTTTTTAATCAGATAATAATTGTGACCCCCAGAGGGACCACAAGCCAAACGAGGGCGATTTTGCGTAAAATCAGGGGCCATAATTCAGAAAGTTACATTCCGATATGCGCAAATATCGAAAGGAACCAAGATCTTTGGGTTATAACCAAGCATTTCAAGTTTTATCAAAATCGAATTAAAATTGTGACCTCTACCGGGTCCACAACCTTGATATACCATTTTTTTAACAGTATTCGTGTACAAATGGCGGCCATTTTGTATGGCAATTTTGGTCTAATTTTTCCGAAATTCGAACTCAACTTTATTTAGGTTGTAACGTTGATACTATGAAACGATTTTTTAAATCGGATAGTTATTGTAACCTCCAGAGGGACCACAAACTAAACCATGGCGATTTTGCGTATTATGCAGGGGCCATAATTCAGGAAGTTACGATCCGATATGTGCAAATATCGAAAGGAACTAAGATCTTTGGGTTATAACCATGCATTTCAAGTTTCATAAAATTCTAAATAAAATTGGGATCTCTACAGGGTCCACACCTTGATATACCAATTTTTAACAGTATTCGCGTACGAACGGCGGCCATTTTGTATTGTAATTTTGGTCCGATTTTTCCGAAATTTGAACTCAACCTTCCTTAGGGTGTAACGGTGATATAATCGAACGTTTTTTTAAATCGGACAATATTTGTGACCTCCAGAGGTACCACGAGCTAAAATAGGTGATTTTTCGGCCAATCAGGGGCCATAATTCAAGAAATTACGTTCCGATAGGCGCAATCGAAAGGAACCAAGATCTTTGGGTTATAAACATGCATGTCAAGTTTCATCAAAATCGGTTCAAAATTGTGACCTCTATAGGGTCCACAAGCTAAAAATGTGATTTTTCGTACAATCAGGGGCCTTAATCCATGAAGTTTTGATCATGCCAATATCGAAAGCAGCCAAGATCTTTTGGGGATAAACCTATATTTCAAGTTTCGTCAAAATCTGACAAGAATTGTGACCTGTAGAGAGTCCACAAACAATTGTGGACGGACGGACGGACGGACAGACGGACAGGGGCGACGACATAATACGTCCACATGAAAATGTGGGCGTATAAAAATTATATCAAACAAAAGCACAGGATATCTGCTTCCAAAATATTTTAAAATTATTACAAAAGATTAAATAGCCAGTGTATGACGTTAAGTTTAAAAGGGGTTACAAATCGGAAAAAAACGACTTTCTTCAAACGTGAGCAATGGAGCTGTGACACCTACTTAAAACCATTTTTTTTGAGTACAACAAATTATGACAACAGGTAGATATTGATAATTAAAACACATTGTTTTATTATATTATTACGGTGGAATGAGAATCAGGTCAGACAGAAACTGTGAAAGCTCTTATTGTCCTCCTTGTTCTACTCCTGGGCCGTAACGAATCCACGTTTAACACAGTTAAGAAAAAAAATAGTTTAGATTTAGTTTAGATTCGGTAGAATTTTTAACGACAGAATAAACAGTAGAAGGCGTACATTAAAAATTGATCGTGAAACCTAAAGTACGACATCATTTGCGACATCCAAACCTTTAACATTGGAGTGACGTAAATTGGTCTGGGTGACCCTATTTAAGGGTTTTACCGATATCAGATATTGACAGTGAAATATATCTCCGATACAGATAAATTACTCATAGTGGTGGATATAAAACTATTACACATTAAAATGTCCTGAATGGCATGATGATCTATGCAGATATTTGTCTTTATTAATCAGGAAACGCATGGTACTATTTTACTGTTGGAATCAAACACGAACCCTGTGTTTTTGAAGTAATAATTGGGCCACGCTTCCTACACAATCAAAAATACACACCAAATATTATGATCTTAACTATTTGGTGTATCATTAATGGTTGAGATTATCATATTTTAAGTGTTGATTACGATATAATTCCTTACAGTAATCGGCACAGCATCTGTATGTCTATAGGTGTATTAATTAGTTCATGTGATAATGAAATGATAAATCAAATCTATAGCTTCCTGACAGCAGTAGCTATCATGTGACATTCTAATGGGAACCTATTTCGTGTTGATAATATTAATGATTAACTAGAACTGCGAAGCAGTAATGGCGGGTTTCACCGGTGCCACGTTACCCTTGAACACATGATACTTTCCGGTACCACTTCCAGTGTCACGTCACTCTCAACAGATTCCGGTAACCTACATCAAATCTCGGCTCTTTGACAGTAAGTGATATGTACCTTCGCCCATACATTTGTTATGCGTCTACTGATTTACTTTAAACAGGAAAACGTGTCGCTTTTACAAAAAGTCCCAAATTGTGTCTTTTGTAGAGTGACAATACTTACAGTACTTCCGGTGATAATGAGAATGTTCAATTAGTTTTATGAAACCAGAAATGTCATAAGACATAACATGGTGAAAATTTTATGTAGATCGAATAATAATTGCCACTTTTATAGACCCAAAACCTTGAAAAGCGACTAAAAGAAAATCGCCTGTTTCTCTGCAACCTTACAAGTTAGAAACCATTTTCTGGTATCTGTATGACCGTATGGGTTCAATCTATTTGCTGATTGAAACAAAATATCATAATTTTAAAAACCATTCAAATCATACTCATTTGAATAAAATAACTGTTTTGAAGGCTAAAAATACAGTTTTTGCCAAAATGACGTTACTTCCGTTGATAATGAAAATCTCCAATTACTTGTATGAAATTGAAAATGGTATTAGGTATCGCACAGTGAAACTCTTATGAAAATCAAATAATAATTGACACTTTTATGGACCAAAAACATTGAAAAGTTACCTGTTGAAAATCGTCCATTTCTCCGCAACTGAACAAGTAACAATTACAAACCATTTTGTGATATATATATGATCGTATTGGTTTATTCTATTAGTCGATTGGAATAAAATATCAAAATTTTAAACAAATACAAATTATGAAAATAATAAAATTTATGTGATTCAACCAATCAGAATCTTTATAATCAGTTGTCTCAGTCAAGTGACGCTATTAATTAGGTCACGAGATTTACATACTTGAGACTAGACTGGTGGCCAGTCTTCTCCACACACCAAAAATTGGCCAGTCCTCTCCAACAAAAACCCGAAAAAGGCCGTAATCTCTAGAGACTGGGTAAATAGAGCTTCATTCTCATCTAGTAGGTCAACCTGCATTATATAGGTCGTGTGACGTCGTGCACGTGATCACGACATATCTAACAACAACGTGACGTCAACCCTCAGACGGTCTAAGCATGACTGCTTTGCACTCCAGTCGAGACACATGATTCATGTCACGTGACTCGGGGCTTGCTTGATAACTGTCAATCATTCCAAATAAGGAACAACGTAAAATAGGACAGGAACGCCCATTTTATTGTGAAGCTCGCAAATTGTCCAGTCTCTGGTGCTGGTTACAGGTTTACTCCAAAAAATTTTTTTATACAAATGGAAACGAAAGTGTTGGTTTACTAAAAATTAATACTTTTATATAAACCGAAATGTAAAGTATATAGAAGAGACTGGGCCAGTCTAACTTGAGACAACAGGATCTCTGGCATTCTAGCTTTTGTTGTACACATGCTTGTTTGGGGAAAGAATTGTGCTTTGTGTTAGTGTTTCTGCAGTGCTTAATCTCAACTTTTGTGCTTTGTCGCTTACTTCAGAGGTAACTTTATTATAACGTACTCGGTGCAAACTTTTTGTTTACATAATTATATTAGTTCCGTGTCGGTTACGTTAAACTTTCTTCTGTCCGTCGCCTTTCACGGCACTGGCACGATTCCTTTGTTCTGTTCACAATGGGAATCCTGGCGTATTCAACACCAGGCTAATTCAACACCAGAAAAATCGGCGTATTCAAGACCAGTACATGTATATATTATAATATATTGTTATTTTGTATTTTAAACTTCAAATCAATTCCGATGTCCTTGAGTACGTCAAGAACCAATGGATATCAAACCGAATGTTTAGTGCGAAGAGATGGTCCGTGTTTATGCGCCCCGTTCGCCGAATAAAGACGTCGAGGGTTGGCATAACCGAACCAACTCTCGACTGAACACTCGGGGACCGGTTTCCACTTTATTTATTACTTGTTTTATATTATGTAAATATTGACTTCGAATGTGAAATATTTATTATGACTATTTAAGATATATAATAAATATCTTGTTAATCCTGCTTTTGTCTTATAATATACTGGTCTTGAATACGCCAATTTTACTGGTGTTGAATTAGCCTGGTGTTGAATACGCCTGATACCCACAATGGCGAGTCTATTTATAGCAACATAGATCGCAGCATCGATTATTCATTGTAATCACGTGTAATCCAAAGGTAAATTGGATATAATGTCGATTGCACAACTTTGTTTACGCGATTAATTCTGTGTTGCTCCGTGTCGGTTTTTAAAAAACTTTCGCTGGCCTATAATTTGCCGATTAATTTTGTTCGCTGCCAAAATGGCCGCTCGGTGAGATGGCAGTGGGTGCTTCGTACAACCCGGGGCCTGTTTCACGAAATTTTAACTAAGATAAAATCCGATTTTAGTAATTCGATTGGATAGTATTAGATTGATTTTAGCGCTTAGCCAATCAGATTTAAGTATGTACTAAAATTTGGATTTTATCTTAAGTTAAAATTTCGTGAAACAGGCCCCTGACCTTTGCGTCATTAGATTTAGATACGGACACATTTCCTGTGGTTCCGATCAAGGTAACTCTGTTTGGTTTGTCGTATATAAAACGTTTAATCCCGCAATTAAGCGATGTGCATCCTAATTTACATTTACCTCTCAATTTGTGTTCTATTTCGTGTTTTGGATTTGGTGGGTTGTGCGTTTTGAACGACAGATTCCAGCGATTGTGCAAGGGCTTTGACCGTTTTTTAAGCACGGATATCGTGTATCTTCATTTAGGCTCTAACGATTTGTGTGATACGTCAGTGTCGCCAGATGTTTTAGCACAGGCTATTGTGGACTTTGCTTCTGACATTTTAGATAGGTTTAGTCCCCAAAGTGTGATAATCTCGCAATTGATAAAACGTCACGTCGTTGTTGATGAACAATATAATGATCGTGTTTTTCAAACTAATTATTGTTTGTCATTGCTGTGTCAAATTTTTTCGAAAATAACCTTTTGGAAACATAGGGCTGGCTTATGTCAGCCAATTGTATATATTTACGATTCGCAAGGCATTCATTTGTCGGATTCCGTGGGATGTATCCTGTTTATGAAGAGCATCAGGGACGCTTTGCTAAGACACATGAGATGGTGTCAATTGCTGTTATAACCACAACTTAATTAGTATAACTACCTAAACGTATGGAAATTGTGCGTTTCTTTAGAACTTTGGCTTTCCCTGAACCATACAATCAAGCTTTGCCTTGTCAGTGCAAAATGCCTGCTTTTCATGTAGAACTTTATACTTTCCCTCTGGGAACTTTATGCTTTCCCTTGTGGAACTTTATGCTTTCCCTCTGGGAACTTTATGCTTTCCCTCTGGGAACTTTTTGCTTTCCCATGTGGAACTTTATGCTTTTGCTTGCCTTGGTGCAACTTTTGCTTTTTCTTGTGGAAGTTTTTTTTATCCTTTTTGGAACTTTCTTGTATTCCCTGTTGGAACTTTTAACTTTCCCCTTTTATGTTTCCCTTTTGGAACTTTTGCTTTCCGTGTGTGTTTGTTATGTGTGTAAAGTTCTCCTGCATGATAGTTTTGTTATTTCAGAGTCATGCCTAAACGTAGATGCCCCTCCAGTGATTCAGAACAAGAATGTGCAGATGCCTCTCCACCAATGACATCAGCGGAAGACCGTCTGACAGACATCTTGTTTAAAAATTAGTTAAGAAGGGAATGGTTATGAAACAGACAACCAAAAGTGGCCCTTCAGCGTCACTAAAAGACCAGACATTAAAAGGACCAACACCACTTTCATCGACAGAAATGCGACTTGAAGAGGGGGCGTTAGAAGATACAGCAATACCAGCAGCTGTTAATGCTTCAGCTGCCACAACGGCTTCATTGTCTTGTTGGTCACCAGAAGTCACCCCAGCTGCTCCAGGCCCTTCAGTCTTTTCTGTACGGGCCGATAAGGTTAAGGCTGATATTTGGTTGGACAAGTATATTGAATTTTCGTTGCTGTTGCCTGGATTACAGTCCAATACATTGTCCTTAAATATTTCGGAAGGGGATGATAGCTCCACCTTTCAAATATCATCATCCCCAAAAACAAAATCAATCAATTTCGAGCAATGGCGCAGAGCCTTTTTAATTTTTATGGATATTTACTGTCAAAAATTTCCCCAATGTATATCTAGCTTGTTGACATAATTATTTGCAATCTATTATAGATCTATATTCATCCTTTGGCGTGAGAGTCTATCAGTTCTATGACCACCAATTCTGTACGCTCCGCTCTGCATACCACCTGCCCTGGAATCAAATGCATTCCGAATTGTGGCTGAAGGCATCCACCGTGTATGCCGCAAAAACCCATGGTACTGTGGAAGCAAAAGGTTCTACCACTTCACGGGGTCTACCCAACTCAGCCAATTCGGTGTGCTTTAACTATAATTCAGCTAGGGGGTGTAGCCGTCTCCATTGTAAATATCCGCATGTTTGTAGATTGTGTTCGTATAAACATCCTATGATGTCGTGTTTTTCTAAACGTCCGACCATGTCAAATACGGGGATAAACCCTGCTAGGCCTCCGACGCTGCGTCCTCAACTCCCGACTGCGCTTCATTCGTTTACGCAACCATCATACCCTGTGCCTCCATCCAATACCGCACCAATTCCCCCAAACCAGCCTAGAGCTACACCTTACATTAATCCGTCGAATTCACGCTATTCCTTTCGGAAAGGTGGTGCCTCTGCCAGCAAAAGTGCCCACCCCAATTAACCCAATTAGACTCTTATCTGCCCTAGACGGATATAACCCCGAGGAATGTACCTTTTTGGTAGATGGTTTCACTAATGGATTTCGTATCCCATATACAGGTACACGAGACTTTTCCGTAGCAAGAAACCATTCTTCTTGCTCCCTGAATTTCGATATATTATTTCAAAAAATAAATCAGGAATTGATGCATAATCGAATAATCGGTCCATTTCTGGTCCCTCCTTTCCCCAAATTAATATGTTCTCCATTAGGTGTAATTCCGAAACAAGAGAAGGGTGCGTTCCGTTTAATCCATGATTTGTCCTTTCCGTTGAATAATTCAATAAATTCTAGTATCTCAGAGGAACATACCATGGTATCGTATGATAATATTGATGATGTTGTTGCCATAGTGAAACGTATGGGTCGGGGAGCCTTAATGGCCAAATCAGATATCCAGGATGCATACAGATTATTACCTATTTATCCTGGTGATTATGAGCTCCTTGGCTTTACAGTTTCGCTTGATCACCAATTATTATACTTTGCTGACATGTGTCTACCTATGGGCTTGAGTATGAGTTGCCAAACTTTTGAACGTTTCAGTACATCTCTCCAATGGATTATGTAAACTAAATATAATGCGGTCATGAGTCACATGATAGACAATTTTTTCTTTGCTGGTCCAGCAAATTCTTCAAAATGTTTGGATTCTCTCAATAACTTCCTTTCGTTAGCAGACCATTTAAGTATTCCCATCAAGGCCTCGAAAACCGTTTTACCTGCAACTACTTTGACCATTTATGGTATCGAGGTAGATTCTGAGTTAATGTTAATTCGTTTGCCAAATGACAAGTTAGTAAAGATTCGTGCGGCGATTACGGCCTTAAAGTCATGTCGTAAAGTAACGCTCCGACAGTTGCAGTCACTGTTAGGTCTGCTTAATTTTGCTACCTTAGTTATAGTACCAGGTCGCACCTTTCTGCGTCGCCTTTACGATTTAACAAGAAATGTTGCAAAACCACATTATAAAATTCGGATCACAAATGCAGCACGCCTTGACCTTTTAGTTTGGTCCACATTTTTGGATAAATTTAATGGTCGTTGCTTGTTCTTGAACGATAGCTGGCTTGCTTTAGATACGCTGAAACTGTTTACAGATGCAGCTTCTTCAACCGGGTTTGCGGCAGTCTTCGGTTCAAAATCGTTCGCTTACTCTTGGCCCGATACTATGAAACATTCATCTATTAATGTGATGGAGTTATTCCCTATCGTCCTGGCCATTGAGACTTGGGGTCCGTTATTACGCAATCATAAACTATTAATACTTTCAGATAATCAGTGTGTTACCTTTGTTATAAACAAGGCATCATCAAAATGTGCAAACATCATGAAGTTAATCAGACGTCTGGTTACAGCCACTATAACATTTAACATTCTCATCAGGGCTAAGCATATCGAAGGAAAAACAAATCTAGTGGCTGACTGTTTGTCTCTTTTTCAATTTCAGACAGCCAAGAATTGGGCTCCATGGTTGGATCTGAAGCCTCAAGCCGTTTGCCACACGAAGTTAACACTCTGACCTCTGCAGCTCGCTGTTTGCTTGCTCATACATTGGCTCCTAGCTCTCGCGCATCTTATGCCAGAGCTTGGAATAAGTTTCTTAATTTCTGTTCAATGACCAATATCAATCCTAACTTTCCCGTTGCGCATGTTGTTATCGTAAATTTTTTGGCGTCCTTATTTGAAAAGGGTTTGGCGATAAGTACCATTTCGTCGCACATCTCGGTCATTTCCTTTGTCCATAAATCGGTAGGTTTTCCTGACCCCTGCAATAATTTTTTGGTTCACTGTCTCGTGAGGGGAGCTAAACGTTTGAAAACTTCAATTCACGCGTCTCGGCTTCCGATTACTTTGCCTATTTTGTTGAAACTTCTCAATGCCATACCAATTGTATTTAGCTGTCGATCGCAACACATTTTGTTACAGGCTTTGTTTTCACTAACGTTTGCAGAGTTTTTCCGCATTGGCGAATTAGTCGTTAAGACACAATCAAACTTATCTCAGGTAGTACAAATATCTCACATTTAATTTAGTTTCAACCAAAATAGATCAATGTCTTTAGAACTCTCGCTACACCATTTCAAACATCAGCCGTCCATACAACCAGTATTATTGCATATTAAATGTTCATGTAGTTCATCGGTTCAATCGTGTGCCCCTTGTCTATTGCTTAAATATGTACGTTTTTTCCCCCACTCTACTGGTCCACTGTTCCAATGGCATAATGGAACCGCTGTATCTTATCAGTTTGTCAACTCTTCATTAACCTGCTTAGTAGCATTCATTGGTTTAGACACCACCCGTGTTAAATTGCATTCCTTTCGTATTTGGGCTGCAACCACAGCCTTTTTGAACGGACAATCAGAGGCTCAAATCAGACTGTTTGGGCGGTGGCATAGTAATGCGGTGCGTTCTTATATTCGCCTTCCCGTCCTCCAACTCTAGATATATCAGAAACCTTTACATTATTAGGAGTCATTTGTTGTCAGTGTAGGCTGCTGCAGTGTCTCCTTGTTTGTTATCTTGCTCATCCTTAGATAACAAAGTCATATGTGTCCCATTCATTGTATTATTGTTATTGGTTAACCCTATAATGTGCTCTTGTATACCATTATGAACTCATATTTGTTTGATCTCATTGTATTAAAGTGTTTAAGTGCCAAATTTTTTGTATATCATTATGCATCCATAATTAAATTTTTCACCCATTGTTTGTTTTATCTTACTTTTACCTTGTATATTTTTTTGCATGCTTAGCTACGCTAACAGTCAACGTTGACTAGAGAAGCCTTGTGTGTTGTGAATCAGCCCAGTGTTGGCTTATCTAGCTTTATCTTGTTTATCCTTTTGCATGCATAAGTAAAGTGTAAGATCTCTTTATATTGAACTTTAGCTTAAGTTACACTAGTCATAGCATCTCTATTAAATAGTAAGTGTATATTATATAGTAGTTAGGTTAGTATATGTATATCACACTGTTCTGTTGAGCTTTCAAAGTTTATGACTAATTTTGTAAATACATAGTGGGGCATACATGATCATGGCCGAAATTCAAAATACATGTTATTGTGGTCAATGTCCTCAGTTGGGCTAGACATCCTACGCTGGAGTCCAGCGGTGGATGCTTTTGGCATAAATGGGGGCTCTAATTTAGCCCCAACAGGAGTCATAGGTAGGGGTGGCTTGCATGTTAATTATTACTTATGTATAATGCTCAGTTGATTAATATCTTATTTTTGTTGTTACAGTCATTTATATGTTTATATATAATAAATGACATTTTACACTACACCCAGATGTGTTTGTTGATTCTTTGATTGAGGCACACAAATACAAATTATGAAAATAATAAAATTTGTGTGATTCAACCAATCAGAATCTTTATAATCAGTTGTCTCAGTCAAGTGACGCTATTAATTAGGTCACGAGATTTACATACTTGAGACAACAGGATCTCTGGCATTCTAGCTTTTGTTGTACACATGCTTGTTTGGGGAAAGAATTGTGCTTTGTGTTAGTGTTTCTGCAGTGCTTATCTCCGCCTCCCCACGCTCCTCCTTATGCTGACTTGTTTATATGCCTTAGGCATAAATGGGGGCTCTAATTTAGCCCAACAGGAGTCATAGGTAGGGGTGGCTTGCATGTTAATTATTACTTATGTATAATGCTCAGTTGATTAATATCTTATTTTTTATTGTTACAGTCATTTATATGTTTATATATAAAAAATGACATTTTACACTACACCCAGATGTGTTTGTTGATTCTTTGATTGAGGCACACAAATAACAAATACGAATCATTTATTTGAATAAATTATTTGTTTCTAAGACTATAAATACAGATTTTGACTAAATTACGTTATTTCCGGTGACATTGAAAATATTAAATTGGTCTGACCTAGTTAAAATTGACATTATGCATGAAATGGTGTCACTTTTATGAAAATCCAATAATAATGGACTCTTTTATGGGCAAACTAGAGTAAAAAGTGACTCTTGCAAAATTGCCCATTTCTCGGCAACTGCTCATATTACAAACTAATTTTCACATACATTCTCTTTGTATGAATAATTGCTACAAGTTTATGAAAGTTGCGAAGAATTATTTTAAAATATGAAAAGCCTGAATGGGTTGTGATAGCTCATTTTTTCAACTTTTTTCGCCTTTAAATCGAAATGACCCGAAAACAAAATCGAAATAAAAAAAACTGAGCCCAATGTTTTGTGCACCTAAAAAGGGCACACCATTTCAGTCATACCAAATTTGAAAAAATAATTTTTGCTTTCAAAAAGTGGTACCGAACTGTCAAAATTGTAGTTTTTGCTAAATTTACGTCACTTCCGTTGCCGAAAGACCACTTTACCGGTACAGAAACACAAAATTTTATTTGGCGCCAAATATCTCCGAAGATTCGTCGAAAATGAAAAATCTAAATTATCGTAGCTATGTCCCCTGTATAAGGCTATATTAAAATGTATCAAATGTTAAAATCCGATGATTATTGTTAATAATACGGCAATATTTAAAAAAAAGACAAGTAGTTTCTGAGATATGCTCCAGTGGAAAAATAATAATAACTAGACCTGCATGGCAGTGCTGAATCAGCTTTCAGGCAACAGACCCGAAGGATGCATTCGAAATTCGGTTCAATGGGCTATCGGATGATACTTTAGGTCTTTTGATCTCGTATCTAACGGAGAAATCACGCTTTTGGCAGAAATCTTCAATTTTTAGCATTTTCCTCAAAATATCGGATATTTTTTCGACTTCTTCCGCTTTTTCGATCATTGTCGGGAAAGCTTTAACAAGTTGTTTTGATACTTGTCTTCCTATCCCAGAATTGCCAGAAACATCTATTGAGTAGTTTCGAAAACAAGATAAATAAAAGATTTTTCAACTTTTTTCAAAGATTGAGGCCACTTTTTGGACCCCTTATATTATTTCAAATCTTTTCCTTTTGGATTGAAGCCACAGACTATCGATAGGACTGGAGTCGTTTCCAAAAACGAAAAATACTAGATTTTCGGCGTACCATAATTTATTTTCTAACCATCGAAATTGTATCATTGAGACGCCATATGATAGTCCATTAATGGGGCTACCCAAAGACACTTTACTTCTTTTGGGCCGGTAATATCTGTCGGAGAAATCCAGCTTTTTGAAAGATCAACAATTTTTTAACCTTTTTTTTTTCATTTTTTGAATACTTCCGGTATGGAGACTATGGTAAGAATAGTTTTAATAAACAGTTCGGGCAATCAAATAGCGACAGGGCTCTGTAATGATATATTACATTATCTGATCCGATAAAATGCCCCTGAAAAGCCTATGTTTAAAAGTGCCAAAAATGCAAAAATGCCAAAATATCGAAATTAAATTTCAATAACTGAATACATATTATACATTATTGGAATCGGCATTACATCAGATATCTAAAGATAACAATTTTTTTTGAAAATCAGTAAAAAAAAAAAATAATAGAGGATTTTCCAAAATTTCACGATTTTTCGACTTTTTTGATTTTCAGTTCGTTATTTGACCTATTACAGATATTTCAAAGTCTAAACGGACTGTTTCATACACAAGACTACCTAAAGGTCTCTTGATAGAGAAAGTTGAAGAAAAATCGCTGGAGCAGTTTTCCGAGATACAGGTGTTCAAAAACACTCCAAATCAGAAAATACTTGATTTTCAGCGTGTCATATTTTACTTCCTGTTCATGGTATATGTACGAATTGGGTATCATACGATACTGCAATTCTCAGGCAACCCAACGCCACCTTAAGGCCAGACCAATTTATTCTCTTGTTTTACGGATCCACCGACCTGAATTTCTAGAAATCCCCCCCCAAAAAAACAGAGTTGGGTCCGATGAAAAAAAAATCAACCTTCAATACCTGATCAAAAAAAATAATCTTCTGGACTTCTGAAACTGACGAAATTTAGTAACAGTAAAAGTAATGAAAATAGGTAGTGCACGCAATATTGTCAATACGAATAGCGCTAGCTTGTAGCACCATTATTATGCAAAAAATTGGGATTAGGGTGACGTTCGGGAATTTAGCGCGATTTCAAGATTCTTGCCGAAAATATATTATTTATTGAATCTGTTTGCTTATTACCCGAAAAGTCGACGATAGTCAGGACTGAACAGCTAAGATTGAGGTTATTATTTGACTCCATTATTAATTCCAGTCACTTTGAGTTGCAAGGAATATATCTTTTGTCTTATTCATACAGAAAACATCCGTTTTCAGACACAATTTTCACCCAGTATATACAGAGCCGTCGTTTCTCATCACAACGCAAAGTCATAATTATACATGTTTCCGGGCCAAGACTTGAGAACGCCGACTCACTTGATGAGAAGTCATGGCCCCGAACATGTATAATCAACACATGTGATAATGTAACGAAGTCAATGATTGGATTAGCGACAACACGTGGTAGCTTATAAAAAAAGAAATGAAAGTTGCGTCGTACATATGTATGTATTACGAACGTGAGGATGGTGAGCCGTTATTTATTTTATTGGTGTTAATTAATCCGTGATTGTCATAGAAGGGTGCTAATTCTATTGGTCAGATAATTAATCAGTGTTGGAAATGTGAGCTTACATGAAATGTTGATAATTCTATCTTATGCTTTTTTTTCTTCTCCCCTGCCCTTTACACAATTTTGGTCTTTTTTTTTCCTTTTTTTCTCTCCTGCCTTCACAGATTTTTCCAGAAAAAATCCGTAAAACAAGAAAATAAATTGGTCTGGCCTTAGTGACTCAAATCTATTTGACAATAATGTTTGAAAAAATTGTAAGTACAACACCCTATCCGACGAAAAAAGAGAAGGTCTCATTACACTTCAAGAACTGGAAAAATGTCTTTTCAAAATGAAACTAAATAAATCACCTGGGTTAGATGGCTATACAGTGGAGTTCTTTAGATCATTTTTCAGTGAAATGGGACATTTTTTAGTAAAATCAATAAACCATGGGTATATGTCTGGTGACCTGAGCTTAACTCAGAAACAAGGTGTTATAACCTGCATTCCTAAACCTGACAAGTCACGATTATTACTAAAAAACTGGAGACCAATTTCTCTTTTAAATATTACCTACAAACTAGCCTCGGCATGTATTGCTGAACGGATTAAAGGGGTCTTGCCATCAATAATTTCAATAGACCAGACAGGATTCATACCAGGGCTATACATAGGCGAAAACACTAGACTACTATATGACATTCTTTTCGAAACTGAAAAATTGAATATCCCTGGCTTAATTCTGCTTATAGATTTCGAAATTTATGCAACAAACCCTTGACACTTTTAACTTTGGCAGATCCATCAAAAACTGGGTAAAAGTATTTTATTCGAACATTGAATCATGTATCTCACAGAATGGACATTTATCCACCTTTTTTCAACTAGGACGGGGGTGTCGTCAAGGCGACCCTCTTTCACCATATCTGTTTCTTTTATGCGCAGAGATTTTAGCTATTTTGATCAAAGGAAATGAACATATCAAAGGTATCAAAATTAATAGACAAGAAAAGCTACTTTCACAATTTGCAGACGATACTGCACTTCTTTTAGATGATGGTAGTGAACAATCTCTCCGTGAAAGCCTGAACATGTTAGATCTGTTTCATTCTGCATCAGGTTTGAAAGCAAACATCGAGAAAACCAGAGCTATATGGATTGGTTCTAAGAAGAACTGTAAAAATAACCTTTGTAAAGATAAAAAACTAATTTGGGAATACAACATTTTTAGAGTGTTAGGCATCATTTTTAGCACTACAATAGGTGAAATTGTTATCATTAATTACACTGAAAGTATAAAAAAATCAATAAAATTATTAAACATGTGGTCATGGCGACCGTTGACTTTGTTGGGTAGAATTTGTGTTATAAAATCATTAGTTTTACCAAAATTCATTCATTTATTACAATCATTACCCAATCCAAGATCAATATTATTTCAAGAAATAGATTCATTTGGAGTAAGAAACCAGATAAAATCAAAAGGGATATTTTGAAACAGGACTATAATTTAGGGGGCCTACGAGTGCCAGATATTAGGACATTTAATCTTATCGTGATTTCATAAACTTCTATTTGCGAGTGGACCGAACTTTCTATCAACGATCAAGATGGAGAATCCATTTTGGAGAGATGTATTTGATGCATATAGCTTTTACTGCAATAAAATTATCTTATTGGATGCTCATGAAAATGTGTCTCTTCCAATCTGGTTTTTAAACAAGCTTGACATTTTTAACAAGGAATGGTTTGATAGAGGAATTGTCTTTAATTCAGATTTATTTGATTCTACCGGAAAATATTATGAATTTAAAACTTTAAACATAGGTTGCCAGGCAACGAAACATACGCCCACAGCAGCTAAATCGTCCGGGCAGTCAACAAGAGTTGTCGCATATTTTACTTTTTTCGGTAATGAAACATTTATAATACACTAAAATCTGATTAAAAGTAACTACTCATTATGTAATTATCAGAAAATCATTGGAATTTGTTTGGCTTTGATAAAGTTCTCCTACATGCTGTTCAAGTTATCTAAATTCATTGAAACTCAATATACTTGTTCGTCTCATGACCTTCAACAATTTATATAAATTTAAAGTCAATCGGTTATTAACTTTAGCCTCTAGAGCGTCCACAAAATTTTGTAAGTGATCAAGGGCCATAACTCAGTCAGTAATTATCTGAAATTGCTGAAAATCAATAGGCTTCTTCGTCTCATGACCTTAAACACTGTGTATAAATTTAAAGTCAATCGGTTATTAACTTTAGCCTCTAGAGCGTCCACAAGATTTTTATAAGCGATAAAGGGCCATAACTCTGACAGTAATTATCAGAAATTGCAGAAAATCAATAGGCTTCTTCATTTACTGACCTTTAACACTGTGTATAAATTTAAAGTCAATCGGTTATTAACTTTAGCCTCTAGAGCGTCCACAAGATTTTTATAAGCGATAAAGGGCCATAACTCTGACAGTAATTATCGGAAATCGATGAATATCAAAAGGCTCCTTCGCCTCATGACCTTAAACACTGTGTATAAATTTAAAGTCAATCGGTTATTAACTTTAGCCTCTAGAGCGTCCACAAGATTTTTTGAAGTGATCAAGGGCCATAACTCTGACAGTTATTATCGGAAATTGCTGAAAATCAATAGGCTTCTTCATTTTATGACCTTAAACACTGTGTATAAATTTAAAGTCAATCGGTTATTAACTTTAGCCTCTAGAGCGTCCACAAGATTTTTTGAAGTGATCAAGGGCCATAACTCTGACAGTTATTATCGGAAATTGCTGAAAATCAATAGGCTTCTTCGTCTCATGACCTTAAACACTATGTATAAATCTCAAGTCAATCGGATATTAACTTTAGCCTCTAGAGCGTCCACAAGATTTTTTGAAGTGTTCAAGGGCCATAACTCTGACAGTTATTATCGGAAATCGCTGAAAATCAATAGGCTTCTTCATCTCATGGCCTTTAACACTATGTATAAATCTAAAGTCAATCGGATATTAATTTTGGCCTCTAGAGCGTCCACAAGATTTTTTTAAGGGATCAAGGGCCATAACTCTGACAGTTATTATCGGAAATCGCTGAAAATCAATAGGCTTCTTCGTCTCATGGCCTTTAACACTATGTATAAATCTAAAGTCATTCGGATATTAATTTTGGCCTCTAGAGCGTCTACAAGATTTTTTGAAGTGATCAAGGGCCATAACTCTGACAGTTATTATCGGAAATCGCTGAAAATCAATAGGCTTCTTCGTCTCATGACCTTAAACACTGTGTATAAATTTAAAGTCAATCGAATATTAACTTTAGCCTCTAGAGCGTCCACAAGATTTTTTGAAGTGATCAAGGGCCATAACTCTGACAGTTATTATCGGGAATTGCTGAAAATCAATAGGCTTCTTCGTCTCATGACCTTAAACACTATGTATAAATCTAAAGTCAATCGGATATTAACTTTAGCCTCTAGAGCGTCCACAAGATTTTTTTAAGTGTTCAAGGGCCATAACTCTGACAGTTATTATCGGAAATCGCTGAAAATCAATAGGCTTCTTCGTCTCATGGCCTTTAACACTATGTATAAATCTAAAGTCAATCGGATATTAATTTTGGCCTCTAGAGCGTCCACAAGATTTTTTTAAGTGATCAAGGGCCATAACTCTGACAGTTATTATCGGAAATCGCTGAAAATCAATAGGCTTCTTCGTCTCATGACCTTAAACACTGTGTATAAATTTAAAGTCAATCGAATTTTAACTTTGGCCTCTAGAGCGTCCACAAGCAATTGTGGACGCCGGACCGACGGACGGACGGACGGACGGACGGGGGCGACGGCAATATACGACCACATTTCAATGTGGGCGTATAAAAAGGGTATATGGTTTCAAATCTGGGACCTTCTTAGATTTAGAAAGAATAAAATATAACTGTAAATTAATCACTAAAAAGTCAAAATGTACTTTTAACAAAAGCGCACCGAAGCTCTCAATATTCTACCCACCTTTATTTAGGCAGCCAGGATACTAAATGTCAGATCCTACTTACATTTTTTTTTTGATTGCAATTTGGTAAAACCATTATGAAAATTTGTAGAACACTTGGAAATACATCTATTTTATTCACAACAATATGTCTCTTTGTTAAATATTATATTTATAACTGTAAGAATCAGAAGTATAAGCCATCAGTTAGTGCCATGATTTCACATATTAAAAACCAATTATCTACTGAAAAATGCATAGCAACCAAAAACGCTGAATTAGAGGAATTTGAAAAAATATGGGGATCTTTTTATAAATTACTCACATACTAGTGTTAAATTAGATTCAATTAAAGTGAATACATATTGTGGTATTGTCAAAATATTTTTTCTTTAGGTTATTCCAGCTAATTATAGCACCCCTACAGGTGATAACCAGGATAAAATTATCTGATGATACATGTATGATAAAAGAGATATATATATAAACTAAAACTAAATATATGTCTTTATTCAAATAATTATATCCATGTTCTCCTATTTCGAACTTTCGCTGGAGACCATGTATATAAAATCAAAATTGATCTTATAACTCAACCCTTCGAGACATCTTCCAATATCACAATACTTTTGTCCTAAACATGTCATGATAAGGGAAGACGTCCTAGTACAGGGATTTGCTTTTCTATAATCTAATCCAAATTGGCTCTATAATTGGAGTATATTGTATATATTGAGTATTAACTGATATAATCGTATTCATTTTTTGTTTTGTTTATTTATCATTGTATTATAATATATTACTGATATAAATGTACATGTATATAAAGGTGACAATAAAATATTGAAAAAACAAAAAAATAAAAAAATATTTTTTTTGTTTTTTCAAATATTCATTCATCAAAAAAAACAAAACAATGACGTGAATATGTCATTAGGTTCAGAATTTCTTCAAACTACAATAAAAATCTAGGGTCGCTTGAAATCATTAAAAACACGAACGACAGGCTACTAGTACTTTTACTAAATTTCGGACGGAACAAATTTTACAAGATTTCCCACAATTGACCCTTTTTTGCATTTTTGGGGAACCTGTGCATATAAATCCCTTGCCCATCTCTTGTGTGGCATTTCACATCCACACAACAGACCAATTATGTCATTTAAAACACGTCAATTTATAGGCTAATATGCAGGCGATTCTAGTCAGATGGGTTACGCAATGGCGTCTACGTGTCACGTGACCACCATTAACCAATCATAATCGGGACACGGGTTTGCCAGACTCTCTATATATAAGGCTCTGGTTTGAAGTATAAAACATGTAGTATTCGTAAGAAATAAAATATGTATAAGAATGCACATATATGTATCTACAGCTTGTATAAATCCATGTATAAACCCACACTTAAAAAAGACTGATCTGCGTAAAATACACTGTCGGAATTAGATTAAAGACGGAAATGATTCAATGTAAATCAGTTTATCTACATTCATATTACATTATATATGCGTTGTGACCCATTTGTGTCAATTTCTAGGTCCCAAATATTATTGATTTAGCTCCTTTATTAATAGTCCTCCGTTTTTCTTCTAAAGGCGGGGGACAAAAAATGATATTTTTATACAATCCATATTTCAAGTTTGTCAAAAAAATCAGATAAAAATTGACACCTGTAGAGTGTCAACAAACAGAGCTTACCACGAGACGCGAGTAATTACTCATGCGCACGCTCGGCTCATGTAAAGCCAAATTTACACAAGTGATTAAGTACTCGCGAAAATATAAAAAATAATTTAATCAGCAGAAATATTGGAATATTGTTATATATAAAAGACGTAAACTATTGAGTAGACGTGTACTGACAAGCAGTTTTCAAGCAGACTCCCTTTGTCGAGCTTTGATAATCAAGACTGGAGCTGATATAGAATGTTGTTGTCATTTCTATAGTAACTCTTCTGATCCGCGATATTTTCTGCCAATTCCAAGCAGGTTTGTTGCTTTCCCCGCATACCCTCAGCATGCCCAACGATGTCAAAGGGAACTATATATGATACTGTTTAAATGCTAACTTCATCTAACACACAGTACCAGAGGCTATTAGTCAATAATACTGCCAAGGAAATAGGAGAGTATGCATTGCCAATAGGCACATAAAATGGAAATAGTTACTCACGCAAATCATTCTGCGTGAGTAATTACATGTACTTGCCTCACTCGCGCAAGTCTATATTTGCGTGAGTAGTCATCTGCTTGCCACCAATCTGCTTGTGGCAAGCCCTGACAAGCAAAATGTGAGCTAATGGACGGATGTCCGGACACACTGATGAACATTTAAAATTTCAGGAGTTTTTCAGGAGTTATTTACTAGTTTCCAGAAGTCCTTGTATAGAATTCTACATCATAATGTATTCTTTTTATGCTTGAAGAAAATTTACGGCAACAAGCTTGTGAACTTTTGAAGAAAAATTCAATGACTACGTTCAGTTTTATATCTTAAAACACAAATGTTTATTTTCCAGGAGTTTAAAGAAGTAATCTTGTTTTTCCAGGATTTTCCAGTAATGGAAATCACATTTTCATTTTTCCATTATTTTCAAAGAGCTTCAAGTAGTGTGCGAACCTTGCAATAAACTTACACATGAAAATGTAGTCATGTAAAATTGAAGTCCTGATGCATGTGAGGTTTCGTTTACTTTAAACGTTGAGTTTAGTGCATATTCTAATGAAATACCAGTAACAAGAAAGACTCAATCATAAATCCTTTTACCCTCCGATTAAATCTACATATAATTCTTCTCAACCATTGCACACTTTCGGTGATAGACTGGGATTGCGAGATTTTTCTACAGTGTGCTGACTTCAAGATTGTTAGAAGTATAGTACATATAGCAGCCCTTGTTTTTTTCGGCTTTTGAATATCTTAACAAATTTGGAACATAAATCGTTTTCATGATCATGAGCCTATCTATCTGTTTTTCTTTTCTATAAACAATATGATGTCAGACATGTACAGAAGAATCTGGTAAATTTGACCGTCACTGAATCTTGCTGCTGAACAAAAATTCCTTACGGGAGTGGCCTCTTAATAAAATCTCGGTAAATTTGACTGTCGTTAAATCTTGCTGCTGAACGAAAATTCTTTACGGGAGTGGCTTCTTAATAAAATCTCGGTAAATTTGACAGTCGCTGAATCTTGCTGCTGATCGAAAATTCTTTACGGGATTGGCCTCTTAAAAAAATCTTTGTGTGCTGACATGAATTAAATATTACGCTTTGGAAATGATCATCAATACTGCATCGGTAAATTTTACCGTCGCTGAATCATGCTGCTGAATGAAAATTCTTTACTCAAATCTCGGACATAACTTCTGTAAACTTGTACCAAAATACTACTGTCTACCATTGTGATGCAATCGATAATATTTATCCATTTTTGTGAAGAAAATCGATGAATTAATTTTATTTGATCAAAAACGCACATGCACAATAACCCATCACTGATTTGAACACCGATTTGCAGGGGGGTGTAACTCTGTATGTAATATCATTGGAGATGCTAAAATGTCTGTTTAACAACAAAGTGGCGATGGAAAAAAGATACTAGTTGATCGTGACAAAACTCGGTACTTTCATTTTATTCAATCAGTATCGAATAATGTGTTGTTATGTGTAAAAACAATGATTAGGTTAGTTGTTTAATAAAACAAAAGATTAATTAATAGATAATCCTGGGTTGATTGTTATTTTTACATTTCTTTTTACCTGATTAGTGGGGGACCAGTTAATTAACTACTACTACTTGAGTCCTACTCACGGGATTAGCGGGGGTGTTACAAAGAACTAAAAGATACTTAGATAGTATGACTATCTCATTCAACAATGGCTGTTGAATGAGTGATGTTTTGTTGAATTTATTAGTAAAATAGTGACCGATGGCCGCGCTAAAGGAGTGACCGTTGAATAAAGAGATGAAACAATAGAAGTTTTACGGGGGAATTTATCGTGACCGCTTACAAGGAGATGTCACTGAATAGGAGTGGCTGCTCATACAGATTCTACTATAATTCAAATCTAGCTGAAAAAGTAAGTGATGCAAAAGGATTAGAAAAAGCTGGGCTTACCTCTTTAATAAAGTCTACCATATCGCCAAGTTGTAATTCAAGTTCATCTTCATTTTCTGGTTTATATTCATATACTACCTTACATTTCTTCTTCTCAACTATAATAAAATAAATAAAGATATCATGGTTGCAGATCATTTAAATTTAAACATATTGAATTTGATTTCAGCGGTAAACCTTTTCCTGTTTCGATTTTAGATGTGTTATCCTTGCAAGTTCAAACGACTGATCTCAGGACATGTATTTATCAAACTTTTAGCACCAAATCCAGAGTGCCCGATCATAAATAATATGTCCAAATATATGATAATTATACCACAATATCATATATACAAGCCTTAACTTAGTTTCTCCCACACTGAGAAGTAGTTATTGTGAGTTTTGTACGTTTTTGGTGTATAAAAGTAGTGATCTGAGTAAATTTATACGGATATCAGTAAAATTCTATAAGCGTGTAACTGCATCGAAGTAGGAATTTTAACAAGGACTAGCAGGCTTAATCTGGCGCTTAGGTGTTAAATCCAATTAACCATGCGATTTCCTGTTAGAACATGTTTTACACAGATCGGTCTTTTCTAAGGGTAGGTCTTTATATAGTGCTGTAGTTATATATATGTCTTCTTTAATCTATGCATATTTCATTTGTTGATGAATACTACGTGTTTTATACATCGTACCATAGTCGGGCTGCAGTTATTTATGTCTTGTCTTTTTGTGGGTTTTATTTGTTAACATTATTGTGGTACCACTGAACTGTAAATGCATGTGTCTTAAAATCTTAAACACTGTGTATAAATTTAAAGTCAATCGGTTATTTATTTTAGCCTCTAGAGCGTCCACAATTTTTTTTTAAGTAATCAAGGGCCATAACTCTGACAGTAATTATCGAAAATTGCTGAAAATCGATAGGCTTCTTCATTTTGTGACCTTAAACACTGTGTATAAATTTAAAGTCAATCGGATATTAACTTTGGCCTCTAGAGCGTCCACAAGATTTTTTAAAGTGATCAAGGGCCATAACTCTGACAGTAATTATCGGAAATTGCTGAAAATCAATATGCTTCTTCATTTTATGACTGTCAACACTGTGTATAAATTTAAAGTCAATCGGTTATTAACTTTAGCCTCCAGAGCGTCCAGAAGATTTTTTGAAGTTATCAAGGGCCATAACTCTAACAGTAATTATCGGAAATCGCTGAAAATCAATAGGCTTCCTCGTCTCATGACCTTAGATACTGTGTATAAATTTAAAGTCAATCGGATATTAACTTTGGCCTCTAGAGCGTCCACAAGCAATTGTGGACGCCGGACCGACGGACGGACAGGGGCGACGGCAATATACGACCACATTTCAATGTGAAATAATTAATAAAATACAATATCAAAAAACCATCGTTTTATCCAACGTTTCGTTAGCAAAAATACCAACTTTGTCAAGGAAGAAAGAATCAAATTCAAAATGGCTAGAAGTCAGTTATGACATCATAGTAAGATATGACATCATGGGAATGATGACGTCATAGATGCAATACACACATAGAAATATATAAATAGACTAGAATGGCCGTCACGTGACCCGCAACATGTAAATAGGGCTGCCATCTTTGTGCATTGTTTTTGTTGACGTCGCGTGCGATGAACTCAATGAATTCAGCTTCGTTTTACGTTACGCTTGAAAGAAAGAAGGGTCGTAAAACAACCCATTGCCATACATTCTCACAGGTTTTGTTTTACCAACTTGTAAAACTTAATATATGTCTTCATTCTCCAATTTAATGGAATGACTCTCGAAGCGAAGCCGTTAAATAGGCGTTGTATACCGCCACCGGTAGCCTACTCTACTGATTAGAATGCATGTCAAATGGACTTATTATTATTTTCATCTACAAATGAAAGACACTGGGTGGATGGGCGATGATTGTGGTATTTTATTTTTGAAATTATGGAATCTCGATGATCGACAAAGCACACAAATAATATGCTAGACCATCCAGCAAAAAATAGGCGTACAGGCACTACAGTTACAGCACAGGCCTGGGCCCAACAACAGGCACAGTTCTGTTTAAGCACCTATCTACGAATCAGTCATTACGAAAGAATGTTTTCAAACAAGGCCGTCATTTATTATACTGCATTTTAATGGTACCGGTAGTAGTACGGTGAGTTATTTACTTTTGTGTAATTAAAATATCTCTTCAGTCCTTTTTAGACAGACGCCCGTGGCCATAGTTTAATATTCTGTGACTGAGAAGAGGAGTAGGTCAACCTTTTTTCTCGGTTCTTTTTCAATGATGATGATGTAGATTTTCGCATAGCAGCTACGTTTACAACTTACAACATTCTAGCATGCAGCGCTTGGGCTATTACTAAAAGCAGATAAATAATGGAATAGACTACCTGTTATATTTATCCATTTTAAATGTGCCCTTCTCAGCTAAAAAGCAGTGATAATGTAAACAACATCATACTTTTACCAGTTTGGATTAAAGAGGCAACATAGGCCTACCCCCCCCCCCTTTTTGTGCTTTATTTTTTTTTTTAAACTGGTTAATTTATTTTTTAGTATGATGAATATGATGATGAAATAAATGAAGTAATGGGAAACAACTGATGATTAAGTATTCAACATCTATACAGAAGAAAAATTCTAGAATTTGAACTTGCAACCATAACCATGTGACTAACTATATTTTAATAAATTTGAAATCTTGTCTGAGATTTCTTTAATATGTAACCATAAAAACATATATGTCCAAATGAAATTCTGAGCATATTTAATATTAAAAGTCAAATAGTAATGCATACACAAATATTCAAATAGTTTTAAAGTCTATTCAAACTAATTTGCTTTGCTTATTCAACACTGTCATTCAAAAACAATAGAAATAAATCTCATTGTCATCTGTATGTTATAATAATAATTCATTGAAATCAATTGAAATAAGTCAACGGTGAGACTGGTGTCCCCCGCCGAAATTCGAAAGTAAATAGATGACACATAATAAATAAAAAATAAAACAATTAAAATATACTACTTCTTTATTCACTTAAAGATACATTATGGGAGATTAGATAACGGTTCTCACTATATACATGTAGATAAAAAAAGATAATGTAAGGTAATTTGCTGAAAATTTCAGTCAAATTAGTCCACTATGATCCAAGATATATTTACTTTTAAAATTGCTGCCTAGCCTCGACATCAAATTTAATATACTAAAGTCAGGGCGATTTTTTTTTAAAAGGAATTTTCCGCCGTGGTTTCCCATTGTCAGTGATGCAAGACTTAGGGCCTGACAAGGACAGCTGTCTAGTCGTTCGCATGGACAAAAACCGAGGTTCTGTGTACATATTGGTGTGCACGTACGTAAAAGATCCCTTGGCAGTTGGGATTCAATATGATTATAAGAGTAGGCCATAGCTCCGCTGCCCTCATATAACACTGTATGCCCGTATTCATTAGTCCAGGTTAGAAGCAGGACAGTAGGATGCTAAACCCCCACTTTATTTCATTTTATTAAAGGCCCAATAACACTCTTGTTGTAACTGAATATGTCCCAATCATTATTCTGGTCAACAAACTGTACTATTTTACAATATTCCAATTAATTGATGATACAAATTTCTTCTTAACACACCGAATTTAAAAAAATTGGAAAAATTCAACTACATGGTTTGAAAAGCTTTACATAAACCTTTTTAAATGTAACTTAGATTTAAATTTTTTTCGAACCCTGTGGACAAGTAAAATAGGATGTAATGGATAATTTACACAACAGGTAGGACACTTAAACATCTATTACTTAGAATAAGGCTATTTTTTTATTGGACCTGTCAAACCAGCGAGAGTGTTAGAGTCTTGATTTTCCATTCTATGATTTTAATTATCAATGAGCGTTAAGCAGTATATGATTCTAATCCAGTCAATATTGTAGGCTAGCGTTGACATCGCGAGTTCATTATGGTCTGGATAAGTTAATTAATGTTGAATTAATAATTTAGATAAGATTTCAGGCCTAAAAAAAAAAAATGTAATATAGTAATAGTAATAGGCAGATTTAGCTCTTGCATAATGCATGTGTAATTAAACAACAATTACAACATTGTTAAATAATCATTTATTTGCTTGATAATGATACATGTACTACATGCTATTGCTAATCGAAAATGTTGTATCTTGCAAGTTAATAAATTTAGAAGTATTATAATTATATACATATACAAGTGTTTGTGTTTTGAATTTTTATTATCCTGAACACCTGGTTAAAAATGGCTTAAAAATAGATATTCATGCATTTTTACTAACAATGCATGCCCTGGAGTTAAGGTTAAAACAGATAAATACAATCTATTATCCAAATTAAATTCTATTTTGATATAGAGGACAGAGGTCTTTGCAAGATCTTGTATGTTTTAGTTTTAGCAAAACCAATAACTCTTTCTAACGTGAACACGTGTTGAGGTTATTCCTCTGGTTCAAGCTGTTTTTTCCACTTCAGCATATGTGGCGTGTTTAGCTTTACATTGCTGGGTTTCATAATGGGAATGGCAACCAAGATAACTCTGGTAGAATAACTAGAATTGAACCACAAATTTAAATCTTTAAATTGATAACACATAAAATTGATTCAGGTAATAAAAATTGATGAAACTGATTGTAGGCCTATTGCTAATTTTAAACATGTTTGAAAGTTCTTCTTCGTCTTTGGCAATGCAGAGTTTTATCATCGATAATAATAAAAGCTGGTTCTAAAACATTAAACATTATCATGAAATGGTTGTAGTCCTCGAAACCAGTATAGTACTTTTAAGTGCATTTTGATTTTCTTTAATGTTAGCCATGGAGAATCCTGATGACGAGACTGTTAGCACTGCATTGACTGGTTTTGTCCACAGTCTCTGGTGTATACTGTACGTGTGGCAATGCCTGTCTCCACTTTACTTTCAGGCGCCATAATTGGTTCTACTTAATTTCCAACATCATTGATGTTGCAGGTAGCCTCCACCGTTTTCCTAAGTTTACTGGCTCTGGCTTGCTGATCGTCACATTTGGGGGTTGATGAACTCTGTCGAAAGTTGAAAATCGATAGGACTCCTGTCTCCAAAACATGCTTTCTCTGTCCTTAGAATATAAAAAAAATATTTTAATTCAAACAATAGTGTTTTTCTTATCCCATAGAAAAGTATGCACTATATATTTCAAATGAAATGTACAACTCTATACAAAGTAACAAACTCTGCTGTTTGGAGCAATATATGTAATATTCAATATAAAAAAATTAAGTACCGGTACCACCAAAGAATTAAATATCATAATCAATCCAATTCCAAACCAAACTCAAAGGGACGTAAAATTACTAAAAGTAAAGGCAAAATCAGATCAAAACAAACTGAAAATAACAATAAACTGCCAAGCAGTTGTCAAAGACAGTAGTACTGTAGCAGGTGTCGTAGGAAGGGTTGCCATTACTTAACCTTAAAGTCTTGGAACTCCTTGTTCCATCCTTTTTATCTTTTATGCCGAGTATTTATTTTTCTCGGACATGTTTACAACACAACCGGAATTGTGAAAAGAAATGCTATCCAGACTAAAATAACCAGAGAACGTATAGAACGGGAAAGACTAGTTAAGCAAGTCTCCAATTCGTCAATGTTCAAAGGGAGATAACTCCACCGCTAGAGGCGCTAGGTGCGGGTGGTTGAAAGTGCAAACGTAAACACATACCGTCAGCGATGGGTAAACACGATTTTTGTTGCGCTTTTGGGTGCACTCATATACGAGAAGTAAAAAGGATAAGTGTATTTTTTACGAATTTCCCGTCCATGAGTATTGGCGTTAGCTATGGGTGCAAGCTGTCAAAAGAAATATTGTGACAGACGACGGGAAAGTTCAGTCGTGGATCCCTAGACCTAGTGATAGCTCGAAGTTTTGTGTTACGTGTAGGCCTAGCTGTCATTTCCTGAATCCGCCAAATCCATCATCCACTCAAGACAAAAAGATAACAAACACGTACTTCCAACAGTGTTTGTATACAGAAAAAAAACAACAGTGTTTGTATACAGAAAAAAACCAACACTTAGGCCTTCAACCAAATCCACTTCAATGGATCAACCACCTGTAGTCTTGAAAAGGAAAAGAACGCCTGATGGTGATACGATCAACAAGGTAAACAAACAGTAAGCTAGGCCTTTGCCTTTGGCCTTTTTGGGCTAGCCTACTAGCTAGTAACTATTACTACTTTGTAATATTATTACTCGCCAGTAGCCTAGATAAGAATACGTACTCGTCGAGTCGAATGTCTCCCTACACCCAACTCATTAAATTATCTAAAAATGCCATGAGGTGTTGAGGGCGATGCCTATTTCATATTTATAATTTATTGTCATATTATAATTGATAGGCCTTTTTTAAAAGCTTTTTCCTAGCATATCCAGTACAGACAGTTGACTGTATTATTTAATTGTTATTATTTAGGCCCAGTAGTATAGTGTATTCATATAGTCAAAATACTAAAAAAAATAGCTAGGATTGCCAAAAAAAAAATCAATCAAGGCCTTGTTCTTGTTCAGTTGTTTGCAATTCACATCATTCCACTACCTTGGCTTTTGGCTCAAACTATCACCAGAGTTTAATAAGTATTATGCAATGGAGGTGTGTGTGCCTTGGGGGGGGGGGTCATCAGGTTCATAATTTAGAAGAGGCACTAGGCCTATAGGCCTACTACTAGTACTAGCCTGTCACTCTTCTTGCCCCAAAAAAACCCATTAAAATGATGGATTTAGTTTCGAATTATTGAAAATAACCTTAGTTAGACTCACCTATTTTTTGAAACTTAAACAAATGTCTTACTTGTATTGGTATTGATTAATATTTAGTAAATTTATTATTTCTCAGGAAAACAAGGAAAACAGTGTAGAAATTTTGGAAGCCGAGCATTCAGCACGAAAAAAGTGATGGAATGAAACAGTTATCTGTAAGTTAAATATGATATTTTATTCTTTTTTTTAAAAAAATGTACTGATATTGAATTACTACAGCACATTTTTGAATAAAATCAATACTGTCACACAATTTTACTATAAATAGTTCGACACATACATGTACAAACAGTCAAACAAGTCCTGAGGCTGTAGTGATAGGCCTACATGCTTCACACAAAATGAAACACAGCAAAAGTCTTAGTGAGAATAAATTTTCTCATATAAGTTACATATTTCAATCAAGTGACCTTTTGTTACATTTTTAAATGATGTGTTCTTTTCTTTTTATTTCAGTCAACACAGCATGATCATGATTATTTAAGTACAATGGGAACAGGTAGACTGGCCAATGCTATTGATAATTTGACAAGTCAACATCCCGAGTTTTCTACATTATTTATATAATTTAGAAGTTAATGACAATTTATTTCGATATTATACTGGTTTTCCTACTTATTCAGTGTTTGTAGCCTTATTTAATATGATAAAGGGAATAAAACTGAAGAATATATTTTTTTTAGTAATCGGTGCAAACTAAAGGTTCCTGTTTTAAAGATTTTAATAATGGGAGTCATTACTCCCATGATCAAGTAATGTTTTGCCTGATTTTACTCTTGTGTAAATATGATGTATTTTGCTGGATGTTATGGTACATTTTCGATAATAAAACCAGTTTTTATTTTAACTTTGTTTTTTTTTTGTTAATGATTCAATTGCATTAATTCAAGAATCAGTACAGTAAAGTCATCAAGTCATGATTATTTGTATTTTGTCTCTAGCTATCAAGATATTTTCTAATATCGATTTTTGGGGTACCGTAATAATTCTGTGTCTATATAGGCCTATCCGTAATAAAAGATGGTAGGCTACTAATTCAACATCATCCAAGTTATATATATCCTTAAGATCGGAGGGTCCAAATGTTTGCAAGGGTTTATGAATAAGTCTTTGAAAAAAAAAGAGAAATGAATTGTTTTTCAGTAAAATAAATTGTGGTGTCTGTTCGGAAGGGGGGGGGGGTATATATTATTTTAAAAAATAACTTAATTAGTTTTTAAAACTTACAGCCAGAGCAGTTTAAAAAAAAATGTATTGGAAAATAAATGAATAGAAACATCGTCTAGGGCTATTCATTTTTGTTTTTGCTTGTTTTGGGTTTTTTTAAACAATACTCTCCAAATATGTCCAACATTCATTTACGGAGTGGCGAAATATATTTAAAGGGTCAATCCCGATATTGTTTTTGAGAATAAAACTGCTTACTTTTGTGTTAAAATCCCTTAAAATGCCCTACCTTAGGGCCGAGCAACTAACACAATACATGTTATACGTTTTTAACAATTTTAACCCGCCAGTCTTTATCTGGTAATAGAGTTCAGTGTCCCAAACTGTATTATGCGGTGATTGGATAAAACCAGACTTTTTTTTATAAAAAATAACGTGTCGGTGAAATTTACTTTTTGTTATCAAGTACATCACATGTACCATTCATCGTGTAGACCTCTAAAGGAACGGGAACGATTATCGGGTCACCCAACGAAAGAATTGACACGAAATCTTAAAAGGGTTACGTGTCCGGATAAGCTGTTTTTACGCTCACGTCCAAACGACTCAATATTTTGAGCTGAAATTTTAAGTCAGAGTATATACACCATTCTTCTATATTTTGGCGTTTAAATTTCATACGTACTCGTACTTTTATTTTTGAGACTCTGTTTAATTCGGGACTGTCCCTTTAAGTTTTTTTGTTAAAAGAGCTTAATTATAAATATTAGATCTACGGAGGACAAGTTTGGTACATACATGCATCGCATTTTCCAATAGGCCTAGGTCTATATTTATTTATGAACGGTGAATTCCGGTGAAATTTACTTTTTGTTATCAAGTACATCACATGTACCATTCATCGTGTAGACCTCTAAAGGAACGGGAACGATTATCGGGTCACCCAACGAAAGAATTGACACGAAATCTTAAAAGGGTTACGTGTCCGGATAAGCTGTTTTTACGCTCACGTCCAAACGACTCAATATTTTGAGCTGAAATTTTAAGTCAGAGTATATACACCATTCTTCTATATTTTGGCGTTTAAATTTCATACGTACTCGTACTTTTATTTTTGAGACTCTGTTTAATTCGGGACTGTCCCTTTAAGTTTTTTTGTTAAAAGAGCTTAATTATAAATATTAGATCTACGGAGGACAAGTTTGGTACATACATGCATCGCATTTTCCAATAGGCCTAGGTCTATATTTATTTATGAACGGTGAATTCCGGTGAAATTTACTTTTTGTTATCAAGTACATCACATGTACCATTCATCGTGTAGACCTCTAAAGGAACGGGAACGATTATCGGGTCACCCAACGAAAGAATTGACACGAAATCTTAAAAGGGTTACGTGTCCGGATAAGCTGTTTTTACGCTCACGTCCAAACGACTCAATATTTTGAGCTGAAATTTTAAGTCAGAGTATATACACCATTCTTCTATATTTTGGCGTTTAAATTTCATACGTACTCGTACTTTTATTTTTGAGACTCTGTTTAATTCGGGACTGTCCCTTTAAGTTTTTTTGTTAAAAGAGCTTAATTATAAATATTAGATCTACGGAGGACAAGTTTGGTACATACATGCATCGCATTTTCCAATAGGCCTAGGTCTATATTTATTTATGAACGGTGAATTCCGAACATACGACGGCTGATATGGACATACAAAAAACAGCATTTTCATATTTCGAATTTTCACCCAGCTCATTTTTATTGTTCACCCAAAGAATGCAGACTCTTAAAGGGTGGGGGGGCATACTAGCCGAATCAAATGAAGGTTATTTATTTAGTAGACGGGTCATAATACTTCACTTGGTCGCAAAGAAATGGCATGACATGTTACTAAAAATAGCCCTATCGATTGAAGCATTTTATGATATGTTCCGACATAACAAAATTATGTATAATTATATTAAAAATGTGAAAAGGTACATTATTTAAAGTTACATCATCAATTGATAATAACTAATTTGAAGAGGGGAAAGTTCAGTTTGTATGTATTGACTTATTGTCACCAACGTCAAGTTGTCAAGCGAAGCCTCTAATATTGTTAACAACGTAAAGCCCCCCTCAACTAGCGCCACCAGTGGCGGAGTTACCTCCCTTCAACAATGACGAATAGGTGAAGTACGTATATTTTTGTGAATTTGAAATTGGTAGATCTACTACTAGTGCCAGTTGCACTATGGACTACACAAGTACTAATAATAATGCTACTAGCCTAAGTAGAAGTAGGCTACTAATTAGGCATAGTATTTAGTATCAGTACTATTACTATACTATAGACTAATGACTACTGTACTACTTATACTAGGCTAGTAGTAGGCCTACTGCCTAATATTATCTTTAGTAGGGCCTACTTTTAAAAATACACTGTAGGCTGTTTAACCTTCAAAGATAGGCCACGTTTAGTAAGCAGTAGGCTAGGCTTACTAAAAATAAACAAAAGTCAGTAGCCTACCTACTGACTCACGCTTAAACATTCTGGGTTCTTAAAATATTATCACTATTGATTTTCTTACCTGTTCATGGTTATTCCATTTAATTTTGAAGTTGTGTTTTGGCAATTTGTACAGTCAATGGCAAAACACTGTGTTCCTTTGGTGGATACCGAAAACGTAAAAGTTTTGCTTTCCATCGCATAAACAAACGACGCCATTTTGTTGCCCATGTTCAATGTACAAGCATGGCTGACATCTGCGCATGTCGCGGAAGCGGCTTTTGATTGGCCGTGGTCATTCTAGTCTATTTATATATTTCTATGAATACACATAACATGAAAGAAAGGTTAGCTTAACTAAAAGTTAGGTAAATTATGTATGATTATGAATAATTTTGAAACCCCCTGGATTTAAATCATTTAACCCATTAGGCCAAACTGAATAAGTCTATGAATCCACAGACTTTCTGATCTTTATCATGAACATTTTGTACTATGGTACACACGAAATCATGACCAGGTATATTAAAGTGGGAAGCTACATGGGGGGAATGGCCTGTTTTTTTAAGCTTTATATTGCTTCTATGCTTATTAAGTCGAATGTTAAAAGGAGTGATCGTTTGACCGACATATTGCATTCTACAGTTTTTACATGTTAAACAATATACAACATAAGAACTTGCACAGTTGACAGAATTTCTAATCTTAAATGATTTCATGTCTTTACTGGTTACTTCTTGATTATTACACATAGTCTCACATGATTTGCATAATTTTCGTAAACAAGGTTGACATCCGTATGAAATTTTGTACTTAATATGGTTATTGGTAGTGTCAGAAGTTCTCAACTTATTTTCTTTCAAGATATTGCCAATAGTGAGGTTCTTTCTCTCTGCTATTATTATTTTGCTGCTATTCATAATTTTTGTCATCCGTGAACTTGTGTCTAAAATACTTTGGTCTTTAATCATTTGGTGAAGGTGAGGTTGTCGAGGGTCAAAGGTAGTTGTCCATGGAATAATTTTCATATCAGTATCGGTCTTTGATTGGTAGGTCAATAATTCAGTTCTGGTCTTCTGATCTGCGCGTTTAAATGCCTTTAAAATAATTTTCTTGGGATATCCGGATTGTTTAAAATATGATCCAAAATTTTTTAGGTTTGATTTAGTCCAGCTATCTTTACTACAAATCCGTTTTATACGTAGAGCACCACTGTAAAGGATAGCGTTAAAGGTGTGTTTGGGATGACAACTTGATGGAGGAAGATAATGATGGCGATGGCAATCTGTTTTCTTTGAATATAGATTTGTCTCTAACTTTTGTTTTTCTTTGACCACTTTTACATCTAGGAAATTAACCTGAGTTGCTATTTATATTTACAGTAAATTTGATCTTCGGGTGTTGCTGGTTTAATCTTGAATATAGATTTGTCTCTAACTTTTGTTTTTCTTTGACCACTTTTACATCTAGGAAATTAACTGAGTTGCTATTTATATCTACAGTAAATTTGATCTTCGGGTGTTGCTGGTTTAATCTTGAAACAAAATTATTACATTCTTCTAGTGGGAGAGAAGATAAAGCCCAAATATCATTGATGAATCTGTATGAAATATCTGGTTTATTAGGTAATGATTCATAGTAGGTTTTCATCCAGTATGACATATAAATATTAGCATATGTCACGGCAAACGGAGTTCCCATGGCGGTCCCAGATATCTGTCTATAAAATATACCAGAAAATTCAAATTCATTGTTGTGAAGAACAAAATCTGCTACTTGTAGAATTGATTCTGAATCTTCATTAGTCACAATTTTAGTTTCACGTAATGCATGTTTAAGTGCTTCTAAACCTTCAGAAATAACAATATTCGGATATAGACTGATAACATCAAGAGTCATAAGCTTACTATTCTTAGAAATAGATTCTTTATTTATAGCTTCTATCTTTTGAAGGAATTGAGTGGTGTCTTTAACTAATTCAGGGCAGTAAAGCTGTGCCACAGGTTGTAATTTCCAGTCAAGCCAAGAAGTAGGTGCAGTAGCTTGGCTACATATAGGTCTTCCTGGTGGTATATCTGTAGGATTAGGAACTTTATGAACTTTTCCTAAAATGTAGAAATGGGCTGGTTTATCAACAGCTCTGTCTAAGATAGCTTTTCGTTCATTTTCAGGAATTTTAAGGCCAGTCACTAATTTTGTCAATTGTCCATGAATCTCGTTTGAATTGTCTCCACTGGCTTTCTCATACACAGAGGTATCTTCTAGATGTTCCATACATTCTTTAACATAGTCTTCTTTATTCCAGATGACAATACCACCTCCTTTATCAGCTTTACCAATAAAATATTATCTTAGTGACTGGCCTTAAAATTCCTGAAAATGACGGAAAGCTATCTTAGACAGACCTGTTGATAAACCAGCCCATTTCTTGGCTTGGCAGACGTTAAACACCAAAAAGAAGAAGAAGATGGCTGTTCTTGCTATAATAGTTTAAAATTTTGTTTGTGCTGTTTGACAAAACATGTCAACATAATAAAAGTCTTTAGCTCTCAGTAACTTGTTTGCAACAGATGAGTTTTTAAAAGTTTCTTGAATGTTGTAATGAGGTCAATGGGAAATGATTACAGGTAATGAGTTCCAACTTCTGCAGTAGCTACTTCAAACAAAGTTGTCATCCTGTAACTTGGTATGATCAGTTGTCTGCAATGCATTTTTGGATAGAATGTAAGACTGAACATGTCCACACAGATAATGAGGAGCGGTGCCATACTTTTAAACTACATGTACTGTATTGTGAGCGAAGTTATGAATGATCTTCAATACAAAACCCACACGCATCGTTACCAAGGATTTAAAAAATATGTTTAAAAGAAATCGGTTGATACTGATATTCTAGCCAACGAGCTGATATTTTCACAAATATCATCGGCACATTTAAAGTTATTAAAATTTTAACATTTCTCCCGCGATTATCTGTAAAATGATCATTATGACATGATGTTTTCTATAAAGTAGGCTTATGTCGACCTTGCAACTGAATGCAACTGGCTTTTCTGCAACTGGGAGCAACTGAATGCAACTGAAAAAAGTCTACCTGAGCGCCTCTTACAACTAGTTGCAGTCAGTTGGAGCCAGTTGCACATGTTCAGCTTTCTGCAACTGGCTGCAACTACATATAGCTGCAACTAGTTGCAGTCGACATGAGCATTCTTGCAACTGGAGTCAACATCACATGATTAGAGAAATATGTCATGTGACTTTATAAAATAGCAAATGGAAGCGAACGAAGACACTAACTTTTCAAATGTTGATAATGTCGACAATACTACAGTACGCCCGTCGAGCCTCTTTGATAAAACTCGATTATCGTGTCATTTTTTGTTGAAAATTTCCGCGATAACGCCAAGATATTGCCACGAACGATAACTCGGTGTGGCATTCGCTATCGTGTGCCACGATAGACGCGCGACACGATAGAACTCGGTGTAATTTGATACGTAAAATTAGCGGTATTTATCTGTGATACCTTTGATGCCAAACAGATAATACTGACATGATGTTGGCAAACTGCCACCATATTTACGTGAAAAGCCACCTTGTCTATACTAATCATGTTACGACAAAGGATAGGAAATCAATTTGATTGAATATCTTGGTATCACAATACTTCGGTCATTATATGACAATTCCGGTGTGATTAATCCGTTTCTAGCGTTTGCCGCTTGTGCTTGTACACATACGTAATTGAACCCAATCAGTGAAAAAAACATTTTAACCTTTGTTGAAAACCTGGTCTTGTATCCACTGTTCAAATTAATTACTCCGTTAAAATCACACCACCCATTCAGTATTCGGTTCATTCTTTGATGTTTTTTTAATTTCTATTATTTATATTTTCTAATATTGGCTTGTATTGGAAGCCAAACTAACCCCAAACGAGTATATAACAAATCACAAATAAACAACCTTACTGAATAATTTCAACATCCTGCAATAAAGTGTATACACCGGTTGTATGTAAAAAACCAAACTTGTGGCACATATGTCATTGCATCAGGGATCTGCCTATTATGCTCATCACAATATAAATCGCTTTAATGTCACAAATAACAATTTCAAATATTCCCAGGTTGACGTCTGCGATAAGTAATAATGATCAATTCCACTGTGTGGATTATAATAGTGTTGGTTTATAAACAAGGCGCCATCGAGGCTGATTGGCAGACAACTTGTCTACACATCAAAGAGCATTAAATCGTGCAGCGAGACTTGCTAACTATTTTTACATTTGTAATAAGAAGGTTCAAGGAATGATTGACAGCTTATGTTCTTTTGAAGTCCATCACATATTACTTGTGTTCTGTGCTAACACCTCTCAACAATGTAAATTGTTTGAGGTGATAAATGCAACGTTATTGGAAATTCCTTTTGTGATTTTTAAACAATTTATGGTTCAGAGTGTTGTGATATTTATCCATATGGAAATTTCTATTTTATGGATATTATGTCGATAAAAGTAAGATACTCCATAGCCCGGATCATATAGACACACTGATTTAAATAATTGAACACATCCACATTCCTAAAACATTTATCACAATTTCTCGTTACACATTGGTATTACATGTAGGCACGGGGCGGGGGTGTTCAGCTAAATACAAACAGCCCCATGAAATCATGACGAATGTCTTCGTAGTTAGTAATTTTCTTTATTTCGAGTTTCTGCTAAATAAAAAAATTTAAGTAATAAACACGGGTAATTTTACAAGACATCTCTTTTGAAAATTTCCTTTATATTTAAATTTAAAGCGCCCAAAATCGTTGACGTGCAAAGAACAAACCATTGTGACCCTTCTTGAATGTCAACTATTGTTATTTTTTTTTTTTAAAGATGTCAAACCATTTTTGGTAATTTTTACTTCTGACAATTTAGTCATACTGACAAGGCGACAACAGCAGGCTAACAATTTGTTGTAAAATGGGTGGGAGTCAGTTGGTTTCTTGTGATGTCACGTGCCAATTTATATAATGGAACCTTGATTGACAGTTTGCATTCACCAGACCCAATGGAGCCGAAATGAAAAGGTCAGCATGATATTATCGCCTTTATCGGAGTGATACATGTCCATGTACATGTCCATGTACATGTATTCAGCAAAGTTCCATATAATGGAACCTTTGTTGACAGTTTGCATTCACCAGACCCAATGGAGCCGAAATGAAAAGGTCAGCATGATATTATCGCCTTTATCGGAGTGATACATGTCCATGTACATGTATTCAGCAAAGTTCCATAACCTTGCTGACGGTGAATTCTGGGGAGGCGTGCTTTGTATTGGTTCATGATATCTTTTAATTCATTTGTGATTTAAACCCGAACATATATTAGTTGAGGTGTGATATACTAATACTGTATACACCTTGTGACTTATTTGGATAAAAGTACACTCGGCAAGACCATAATTGATTTGTGTGCATTTTATAATTTTTTCCGTAATATGAATGAATTTGTAATATAGTCGATTGACGCAAGTCTTAAAAATATCGAACATATTAATGACCCAATAACTTATTGGTATCTTTCGGGAATATTCTGTTTAGAAGAAGAAAGAATAGTACTTGGGTTTCAACGTGTTTAATTCTTTTCTGATTTCGAACTAGCGATCAAATATTCGTGATTAATGGAAAAATGCCAACATAGTAACTTATCTATAATAAAAGTGCTACATGTATTTCACCTAAGATAAACGACGAGATGAATGTTTTAATTAAAACACCGAGGCAGTGCTATCGTGTCAAGCGATATTCACTCGTGTTCACTCTGTAATTTTCAGAATTCCACGATAAAAAACACAGTAATAATGTGTTTTATCAAAGAGACTCGACGGTCGTACTGTATTTTACAAGCCAACAGTGAGGCTGATGTCCTCTGCCAAAATTATAAAATGACACATATTAATTAATTAAACATTTATTTTTTTCAAAAGCATCGAGCAATCAAACTATACACAAAGATTGATCACTCTCTTACAGATAGAATCAAGATTATCTTGTCTCAAAGCTTCGAACAATGAAATTGATTAGCTCTGCTTAGCTTTAGCTCAAAATATTAATCATTGAACTCAGTCAAGACATTCGCCTAATGATCATCTACATCAAGTTCAAAATTCTACCTCAATTAAAAGCAGAGTTATGTTTCAAAGTCTTGACCAATAAAATTGCTTATTGCTCCTTAGCCTAAGCAGAAAATTTGCACCATCAAACTTAGTCAAGGTAATGATATAATGAATCTATATTCTAAGTTACATTGCTATCACTTCATTACAACCAAGTTTATTGTGCCTCAAAGCATCAACCAATCAGATTGCTTATCTCTGCTTACTCTAATCAGACAATGTTTATCATCGAACTCCATCAAGTCATTCACCTAATGAATGCCTTCACCAAGTGTGAACATTCTACCTCAATTAGAAGGAGAGTTATTGTGTTCCAAAGTCGCGACCAATTAAATTGCTTATCCTCAGCAGAAAATGTTGATTATCAAACTTGGTCAATGTATCGGTGTAATAAAGCACTTTAGTGCATGTCCACGAGAAAACCATGCAAAATCAAGCAAAATCGGGAAGGTGACGGGTCGGCCGATTCCATTCATATTCACAGGGTTTGGTCATGCCCATGAGACTACTCGATGGCCAAAACCGCTGATCTCAGAAATTCATGGTTTCGACCTGTCAATCACAGTAAAGATATTGACCAATCAGAGAGCCCCATTATATTTGGCCTGCGTAGGTCAAAGGTGGCTTTTATTTTCGTCCCACAAACAGTACTGCTCGTTGTGGGAAGTTTATTTCTACATTTATGGTCAAAATGGTATTACGCTGCGCACGTGGACTTGTAACATGGACAAACGTCACCCCGACCGCCTTCATGGTGCCAAATTTATACTTTTTTAGAAACCAAAGAGACAATTACAGTGGTCAAAATTCACGACGACACCCATGGAACTTTAAAGTTTAAGGTATTTAGTGAAATTGCCGTAGAAAACCAACAATAACTACGGCATCTTTAGCCGTGGTATTTTATTTAAAGAATATCTTGACGCAAATTGCCATTGTCCACGGCATAGTCGAAAGTAACAATTCATTATTTTGTTTCTTTCCCTAGTTCTTGTGACTGCATTTTTCTATTGAGTTAGATCTCGAACCCAAAAAATAAAAATAGATCGAACGGTGTGGAATTTTTATTGGCTATTTTATAACAATGAATTTCATACCATGCATCTACCCGAATTCTCGTATGTTTGACACTAGTCTTTAACAACATGAAGTATTTATATCTAAATAAATAAAACACGTATCCCCAAGTCACCTGACCTATTTCCAACGGAAAATCGCATGCTGATGGTTAGCTAAAATAGAAATGCACACGTCTCGTTGTTCAGTGTATTTAATCATTCAAGAAGTTCCAAACAATTTCCAGAAATAAAGACTATATATCAATAGTTTACTGGAAAATATGTCCCAATCAAGTAATTAGGTGGGGAAAATACTTCATACGATATAATTTTTAGCGTAAATATGGACAGGGTGTGAGAATTGAATTTCAGGGGGCGTTACATGTTCGCTGCACGAGGAACATCATGCGCAGGTGTGAAGTTGTATTTTGATAATCAATTTACTGTATTACAGATATTTTAGAATCGGAATTCAACACCTCAACTTCAACGGTGAAGTACTCATTTAAAACGCAAGTCTGGTACTATGAAACTTTTTTGGTGGAATTCACGTGGATACGGATTACAGAATTGCACGAATAATTTTTAGTTTCATCAGGATTTTCTCTGAATTAAAAAAATTCTCTACACAGGACTGCTTGTTTTTGACACTAGTGAGAGTTCGTCATATTTAGGATTTATTTGTAGTATGAGGTTTGACATTACGGTGTACAGACTGCTGGATCCCCATATTGAACAGGTTGATGTGGTCAAACATGTGGGACATAGTAACAGTATCTAAGGGGCGGAGCTTATCTCCAAATCTCGGAACCATGAATTGACCGCAGCTGAGATACGGCAAACAGATGTTTTTGGGGGCTTGTTACTAATTTTTTCGTCAATTTTAGGCAATGTTAGCTGCTGTTTTTCAGGTTGTAAATGAGTACTTATGAAACAAATGGTGATTCGATATATTAGGCTAGGTAGTAATGTTTCAAAAAAATAAAGAAAGAAAAATCTAGCTTTCCACTGAGGGGTGCCATTTGGTTATTCCTGAAGGGTACAAATCGTACCCTATAAAGTACCCAACTTTATGCCACCGATATCTCCACTGCCCCGGGGTCCCATGAATTCTTTTTGTGGTTGTTATGGGTATCAGGTCTCGCGATTAAAAAAAAAACAAGCCAACAATGAGGCTGATGTCCCCCGCCGAAATCCCAAAATAAATAGATGACACATATTAATTAGTCGCACATTTATTTTTTTCAAAAGTATTGAGCAATCAAACTATACACTAAGTTTCATCACTCTCTACAAGATAGAATCAGACATTGTTCATCATCGAACTCCATCAAGGCATTCACCTAATGTACCCCTACATATAGTTTGAACATTCTACCTTAATTAGAAGGAGAATTTTTGTGTTTCAAAGTCTAGACCTATCAGTTGCTTATCGCCCTGCTTACCCTCAACAGAAAATGTTCATTATTGAACTTAGTCAAGGTATCGATGAAATAAAACTATATACCAAGTTTCATCACTCTCACTTAAAGGAGCTAAATCGCTAACATTTGGGACCTAGAAATTGACCCTAATGGGTCGCAACGCATATAATAATATAATCTGATTGTATATTAACTGTTTTACATTAAATTGTTTCCGTTTTGACTCTAATTTCAAATCAGTTATGTCCAGCGAAATACGGTATGAGTCTTAATCAAAGAGGAAATTATAGTGTCTGGTTATTCCAGTCTACTGCGCATGCCCACCAGATAAGATATGGCCTCAGAGTTTGACAGGAGTTGTTGAATATGTCTAGCCTCGTTCTGTCTGGTCACTTGTTACAAGTGACGCTGAAACGCACTATGGTACATGATTCGTGTACCAATGGTAAAATGTTTATTTTGTTTTAAATATTGGATATCTGAGGCCTACCGTTTACATGTGAGATCAGAACATCAATGTTGATTTAAATTGACCAATAATTCGTGTTTTCGATGTCGAAGATTTTTGAGGATTTTGAGTTACGGACTTAGATCCTTTAATTACAACTAAAGTTATTGCGTCCCAAAGCATCAACCAATCAAATTGCTTATCTCTGCTTACCCTAAGCAGAAAATGCCCATCTTCGAACTCCCATCAAGGTATTGACCTTATAAACACCTACATCAAGTTTGAATATCCTAGCTCAATTAGAAGGAGAGTTATTATGTTCCATAGTCTCGGCCAATCATATTGCTTATCGCTCTGCTTACCCTGAGCAGAAAATGCGCATTATTGAACTCAGTCAAAGTATAAATGAAATATAACTATATACCAAGTTTCATCACTCTAACTTAATTACAACTCAAGTTATCGCGTCCCAAAGCATCAACCAATCAAATTGCTTATCTCTGCTTACCCTAGGCGGTAAATGCTCATCTTCGAATTTTATCACGGTATTGACCTAATAAACACCTACACCAAGTTTCAATATCCTAGCTCAATTAGAATGAGAGTTGTTATGTTTCAAAGTCTCGGCCAATCAAATGGCTTATCGCTCTGCTTACCCTGAGCAGAAAATGCTCATTATCGAACTTAGTCAAGGTATTGATCAAATAAAACTATATACATGTACCAAGTTTCATCACTCTCACTTAATTACAACTTAAGTTATCGTGTCCCAAAGCATCAACCAATCAAATGGCTTATCTCTGCTTACCCTAAATGCTCATCTTCGAACTCCATCAAGGTAATGACCTAATAAACACCTACACCAAGTTTGAATATTCTAGCTCAATTAGAAAGAGAGTTATTGTGTCCCAAAAAGTGTGACAGACGGACGGACGAACGAACCCATTTTAATAGTCCCCTGCTTTCTTCGAAAGGCGGGGGACAATAAAAATTCATATATGTCTATAACTACACTCTCGAAAATAAGGGGTAATTTTGCCCAAAATCTGATAAATTCGCGATTTTATGAAGCTTTATTCCCAATATTATCAAACTGATATTCAAACAAATGTAGTATAATACAGACACCTTCACAGCTGCTATGTTTTTGCACCATAATGTTCGTATGACAACTCTTGCTGCAACTGGTTGTGAAAATTTGCTAAAACTCACATTATTTCATTCTTATGTGGCAAGGAATCTCGTCCAATCTTGTGGGTTTTCTCTGGGTCATCCGCTTTCTTCCCACTGCTAAAGACCCCTATGCGCAAGCGATATATTGAATTAAATTAAACAATGTTAGTCCCGAAACGACCTAGTTTGTGTTGAGTGGACGTTAAACCCCATGTCTCTTTCTATCTCTTATAGTGGGCGGATATGTGAAATGGGCGTGCACTTTCGGGGAAAAGCATGATAATTTGGCCATAGGGGTTTGTGGGTATGCTAATTTCAAAAATGGCGGGAACCAGGACGTTACGCAATCCGTTCCCGCCATAAATCTAGAAATTCAAAATTGACGCAATGAAACACGATGTCGTACATAAAATGTCTAAGTGCGTTGATTACACTGACCTTGACCTTTACAGGGTCCACAAATTTGATATACCATATTATTACACTATTCACGTACAAACGGCCGCCATTTTGTCTGGCAATTATGGTCTGATTATCTCGAAATCCGAACTCAACCTTCCATAGGATTGTAACAGTGATAGAGTCAAATGGTTTTTTTTAAATTGGATAATATAATTGTGATCTGCAGAGGGACTATAGGCGATTTTGTGGACCATCAGGGGCATTAATTCAGGAAGTTACGTTACGATGGGCGCACATATCGAAGGAAACCAAGATCCGAGGGTTATAAACATGCATGTTAAGTTTCATCAAAATCGGTTCGAAATTGTGACCTCTATAGGGTCCACAAGCCTAAAAGCGTGATTTTTCGTACACACAGGGGTCATAATCCATGAAGTTTCGATCAGATACAGTACACACATCGCGGAGGTTTGATGAAACTCGATTATCATGTCGTTTTTTGTTGAAAATTGCCACGATAACGGCACGATATTGCCACAATAAATAACTCGGTGTAGCAGACGCTATCGTGTCCCACGATAGTCGCGGGACGCGATAGGCCTCGGTGTAAATTTACATGCAAAATTACCGGTTATATTTGTCATAAAAAATGTCAAAACGATATACTGCCACGATGTTATGAATTTGAATATTTTCGTTAATATAATACGGAAGCGTTACGTAAAATTGTATAGCAAGAACACGCATGTTCACATATTCTGCACGATATATGCGGTTACATTTCCAACCAGTCATGTAAAGCTGCATGTCTAGTACATTTTGAAGGACACATTTGCATAAGACGATACATGTTTCAATATTCATGCTGTGTTCAAATTGTTGCATATTTCTGTAATATGAGTGCGTAGTTAAGAATTACTCTCGCATCACGACAAAGATAGACTTTTAAATTGCAAACTATAACGGTATTTAGGTTATCGGTCTTACAAATAAAAATAAGACAAATAGAACTTGCAACGGGAGTCGAAAGCGCTTTCAAATCAGACATAAGCTTGTACTAACCGTAAAAATTAAATGATCGCGACACAAGACAGGTGTCCGATGTCATAGAATATTAGTAAATTATAACCGTTATCAAATCCACATAAAAATCCAAGGCACTCATTTTATTTTAGAAAAGAATAACTGCATTCCACGTGAACCCCAAATCAATGGTACATAATGTCAACTTGTATGACGTGTTGTCTTTCTCGTGCAAGATTTGTTTGAATAACAGAAATGTCCCGTGTATAAAAGATCAAAGAATATAACCGCCCGTGGCCACTCTTTGATGTTATTACGCAAATTCGGTTTATCTAAAAGGGGCTCCGACGCTATTTAAAGCCCCAACGCCACTCTTGTTGTGACTGAATAATTTGTCCCAATCTTTAATCTGGTCAACAAATTGTACTATTTTACAATATTCCAATTAATAAATGGTACAAATTTCATCCTAACCCACCTAATTTTAAAAATTGGAAAAATTCAACTACATGCCGTAACATGGTTTAAAAAGCCTTACGTAAGCACTTTCAAATGCAACTTGGATTTAAACATATTTCCGAACCCTCTGGACAAGTAAGATAGGTTGTAATGGATAATTTACACAACAGGTAGGACACTTAAACATCTAGTAGTTAGAATAAGGCTAATTTTTTTTCTGGACCTGTTAGCCAGCAAGAGTGTTATTGTCCCTTAAGGAATTATTTTTGACCCAATATTAACCATCGCCAATTTTTTAAATCATAGGATAAAGTCAAACAATACGTGTCTACATTTATTACAAAAACATTGATGAACTCACAATTTTGTCTAAAATCATAACGCTAATCAACAAACAATGTAAATATAGGTAAATAAAACAATGTATAATTATCACAAAAACAAATATTAAATTTACAGTAACTGATGCGACTTCAAAGAAAAGACATCAAAGGAAATTGTCTTACGAAATAAGCATGCATTACTGATATTAATTAAGGCACATCAAACAGTGTAGAATAAATTGTCTAACAGAAAGTTCACGCTTTCTATGTTGTAAGGAATGGCGTTTGTTTTCTTTATTTTGACATTCTGCTAATTGGGAAATCATTTGAGTAATAAATACAGGTTATTGAATGGACTGAAGCTACATGTATAATCACAATACTGGCGTCACCCAGTCGACATGTATTCATTTCATTCCAAGCTCGCGTCGGAATTGGTTTGAAATTTAAAATACAAATTAACAAAGCCGGGATTTACAATGGTCTACACGACTATAGTTGACATATTCTGTTAAAATCACTCTTTGAACAGGTGATGATATTTTCTTTTAATCTGGCACAAACATCATCTCTAATATTGCACCTTGCCCCCTTAATGCATGCTTTTTTGATAGGCAAGTACTCTTTGATGTGTGTTTTCTTTGATGTGAGTAATTGTCTTGTCGCCTCAGTTACTATTAATAATCTAAATTCTGTCTGGAGAACATTCCATTCAGCAAGTTCTATAAACTTATTGACATTTAATTCTGATTTTGTGTGATTACACCAGGAGACAAATTCTTTTAATTCATTTGTGATTTAAACCAGAAAAACATATTAATTGAGGTGTGATTTATCGATATTAGATGTCAAGTGTGACTTATTTGTCATTATGTGAATTCATTTGTGATTTAAACCAGATATATCAGAATGTGAATTGCTATTTAGATGGATACAACTACGCCCCTGGTAAGACTTGTACGCATCAATTTTTCGATTGGTATTGTCAAGCTTGTCGAGACATGCATGTCAACGTGCAGCTCACAATTTCTAGGGCTTGTAAAAAAATTGTGTGTCGTGTAAATATTTATTTTGTTTTTGTCTTTTTCAAATAAATTCATCAGCATATGATTCAATTTCAATAAATATATAACTTTTATGAGAAAGGATGATTATGAATTGGCCTATTTCTAATAAATTACCCCACTTTAATCGTTGCCATTTCTTATATATTCCACAAAAAACTTTGCCTTGTACGCACTAATTTATCGCTAGACATGTACTTAACGACAATAAGCGATCAGAGTATCAGAGGCATGGATTAATATAAACACCGAGTCACACCGTGTTTCCAACACCGAGGCAGTACTATCATGTCACTCGATATTCACTCGGTGTTCACTCAGTAATTCACGGAATTCCACAATAAAAAACACGGTAATATCGTGTTTCGCCAAACCTCTGCGATGACCGTACTGTACATGCTAATATCAAAAGCAGCAGAGATCTTTTTTGGATAAACCTATATTTAAAGTTATCGTCAAAATTGAATAAGAATTGTGACCTGTAGATAGTCCACAACCTTTATACCATATTCTAACACTATTCGCGTACAAACTGTGTCCATTTTGTCCAGCAATTTTGGTCTGATTTTCACGCAATTCAAACTCAACCGTCCTTACGGTGTAACGGTGATATAATCAGAGTTTTTTTCAAATCGGACAATAATTGTGACCTCCACAGGGAACACAAGCTAAAAAAATCGATTTTTCCGACAATCAGGGGTCATAATTCAGGAAGTTACGTTCCAATAAGCGCAATTATCGAAAGGAACCAAGATCGTTGGGTTATAAACATGCATGTTAAGTGTTATCAAAATCGTTTCAAAATTGTGACCTCTATAGGCTCCACAAGCTAAAAGCTTGATTTTCGTACAATCAGGTGGCATAATCCATGACGTTTCGAACCGATACATGCCAATATCGAAAGCACCCGAGATCTTTTGGGGATAAAGTTTCGTCAAAATCGGATAAGAATTATAACCTGTAGAGAGTCCACAAACAATTGTGGACGGACAGACTGACAGATGGACGGACAATATGTCCAGTTTCGTCAAAATCGGATAAGAATTATAACCTGTAGAGCATCACCAAACAATTGTGGATGGACAGACAGGCAGACGGACAGACAGGCAGACAGACAGAAGGACGGACAGGGACGACGGCATGATACGTCCACGTGAAAAAATGGGCGTATAAAAACAATGTTCCTAATTTATCCGAATATATCAGAGATATTAAATGCTTTTCTGGCCCATTTTTAACGAGGGACTTGAAGAACGAGGCTAGACGGCGATGCATATTCTTATCTGGAGACATAGATCATGTAGACTGGAGTAACCAGACGCTTGAGATTTACTTTTCATTGAGACATCAGGCATATTTCGCAGAACATAACTGGTTTGAAATTAGATTAAAGACGGAAATGCTTGAATGTAAATCAGTGTATATACATTCATATTACATTATTTTGCATTGTGACCAACTTGTGACAATTTCTAGGCCCCACATATCAGCGATTTAGCTCCTTTAACTGATACCTGGGTTACAGTGTAGAGTACTGTAGAGTGTCACAACTTTGGTATTACATACCTTTAAAACTATTTGCATACAAAGACTTAAGAGCAGCCATTTTGTCTTGCAGTTTCTGTGAGATTTTTCACAAAATTTGTACTCAACCTTTATTGATGTGCAACGGTGATATATTAAAACGTTTAATATTAAATACAAATTGTGATTTCTAGCAGGGTCGATTATCAAGAGAAACCAAGATCTTTGTCATGTGAACATAAATATTAAGTTTCATCAAAATTGGATAAAAAAATTGTGGCTTCAAGAGGGTCTTGATATACCATATTTTTTACACTTCTTGTGAATGAGGGGTGGCCCTTTTGTTCAACAGTTTTGGTCTGGTTTTCACAAAATCAAACTCGGATAAAAATTGTGACCTCTTAGAGTCTCCACCATATAGCTAAAAACGTGATTTTTCGTGAAGTATTGGTCCGATACATGCCAATATCGAAAGGAACCTATATTTCACGTTTCGTGAAAAGAGGATAATTGTGACCTGTAGACTGTCCACAAACAAATTGTGGATGGTTGGACGCAGAGGTTGCAGTCACGCAAAAATCTGCGTATTTCACACATTTAAAAAAAAATAAACGCAAATATTGATGGACGCTGCTTAATTTACACACCTCTACTGCATGTAGTCTCAGTAGGTTTTTATATTTCCTCTTTTTTCATTCCTAAGTTCATGACAGTAAGCATTAGTCGTTTATACGTAGCTATATATCCTACTGGAAGCAATAACATGCATTTCATACAAGATTTGGGATTGGCTATAACACGATATACTGTTTACATTCAGCCAATCAAATGTTGGCTTTCATAGTGATAGTCAAAGATTGAAATGACAGTACCATCCGGTCATCATTAGATTAAATACAGTAGGTCTATCAATGAAAAATGAACGTTTAAAATAGGGTTATTCACAAAACTTTACATGCTTCTATTGGGTATTTTGAGATGAGGCGGGTAAAAACTCAAAATTGACCCACTGCGACCTCTGGATGGACGTTCTGACAGACAGGGGCAATGGCATAATAATGTGGCTTATGAAATTAGGTTTCCACTACATATATAGATAGAACTCAATGACCATTGAATACCGCTCAGGTTATTCAATGGTTCAAGGGTTGCCTAGTTGCGACGTCATTAGGGTTTGACGTCATTCTGGTAAAAAGTAGTCTATGTCCAAGCCATTGAATACAGCTAGGGTTATTCACTGACCATTGAATACAGCTATGGTTATTCAATGGCTGTATTCAATGGATGTATACAATGATATTTGCTTGTATTTGCATGTAGTCATAGAATAAATCATATTATATAAAATTTACAATATTAATCATGATTGCTAATCTTACCCTTCCTCTTTGGAGGTGGTCCAGCTAAACCCATTGGAGCAAAGTCTCGGAAATTACTAGCCAACTCTCTCACAGACTTTCTCTGTGGTGCTTCTCTCTTTGATAAACCACCTTTATCAAGAATTATCTGGCCTTTATCAGAACTTTTTAATATCTACACATGAAAAGAATTGGTTTCAAATGTCATACAAATAATGGCTAGTGGCAACTGATAATCAAATCTACATAAGACAGCCATGTCAAGTGTGGAATACACCCACATAGCAACTGTCTCAAATGCAGCTTATCCGAAAGGAAAAACTGGATGTTGACGTTTGATGACTTCGGAAAAGAAAGTCGCAAAAAAATCAGTAGGATTCATCCTCGAATGGCCCCAATGCTTCCCTCCAAATTTAAAAGATATCCATTAAAAATATATATCCTGTATCGCTTTCACTTGCAGGATATGCCCCCATTTTGCAAGAGATGGACAGGGAATGGGGCAAATCAATAATCCTTATACCTACTATACACTCATTGTCCCAATGCCTCACATCGAATTTGAAAAAAAAAAAATGATTCAAAATTTACCATTAAGATTTAGTCTATCATAAGCATGCATACTGACACTTGTTTTAAAAATATTGTCCTTATTCAAGGCTATTGCAAAGTTTTTGAGAACTAGCCTTAGCTTTTACACTATTTGTGAAAATGGGAGCAGACAATTTTTGACGGGAAGTTTCGGTCCGATTTTCAAGAAATTCAAATTCAAACGTAATTATGGTATAGTTGTGTAAATGTACTCTCATGAAGTATATTACTCCCAAACTGATGCTGATTTTATTTTTACGTGGGTAATCAATTGCAAGTACTCATGTAGTAGTGTTTCTCTGTGATAAGCACTGAATAACCCATCTGAGATCTTAACGGAAAAAAGTCGGCTCAAATATAAATATAAACAAATATCTAATATAACAATTTCTCGAGTGTTAACAGTTAATCCGACAAGCATATAATGAGACCATTTTTCGTGAATTCTGATAACACCATCTGAAAATAGGCGACAATAAATATATTCAGAAAGTGATTGTCATAACAGATGCAGTAGGCTTATTGTGTACTTATGATCAGATTTAAGTATGAACAAGGATTATATATACATGTATTGTCTACCTAAATCCGGTTTCACAAAAACTTAAAATCGTCTTAAACTTAAGACTCATTAATTTCATCATAATTTTAAAGATAGGTTGCCAGGCAACGAAACATACGCCAACGGCAGCTAAATCGTCCGGGCAGTCAACAATTGTAGTCACATATTTTACTTTTTTCGGTAATGAAACATTTATAATACACTAAAATCTGATTAAAAGTAACAACCCATTATGTAATTATCAGAAAATCATTCAAATTTGTTTGGCTTTGATCAAGTTCTCCTCCATGCTGTTCAAGTTATCAAAATTCATTGAAACTCAATATACTTGTTCGTCTCATGACCTTCAACACTGTGTATAAATTTAAAGTCAATCGGATATTAACTTTAGCCTCTACTCTAGAGCGTCCACAAAATTTTGAAAGTGATCAAGGGCCATAACTCTGTCAGTAATTATCGGAAATGCTGAAAATCAATAGGCTACTTCGTCTCATGACTTTAAACACTGTGAATAAATTTACCTGTTGTGTAAATTATCCATTACATCCTATCCTATTTTACTTGTCTCGAGGGTTTGAAAATATGTGTAAATCCAAGTTTCATTTTTTTTTTATAAACAATATTTTTTTCAGGATGTCTGAATGGGATCGGGGAACAGGCTTAGCCTATGTAAAACCCCTCTCCCTAAATAGTGTTTATGTAAAGCTTTTCAAATCATGTTGTTACCATGCATGTAGTTGAATTTTTCCAATTTTTAAAATTCGGTGTGTTAAGATCAAATTTGTATCATCAATTAATTGAAAAATTGTAAAATAGTACAATTTGTTGACCAGAATAATTATTGGGGCATATTATTCAGTTACAACAAGAGTGGTATTGGGGCTTTGAATTAAAACAAAGTTACAAGATAGTAAGCTGGCACTGCCAGGCAGGATACGCCGAAAGCGATTTTTCCTACAATCAAAGGCTATAATTCATTAAATTACAATTTGATATGCACAAATATCGAAAAGAATCAAGATCTTCAGGTTATACACATGCATTTCAAGTTTCATCAAAATCGAATTAAAATTGTGACCTATACTGGGTCCACAACCTTGATATACCATATTTGAACACTATTAGCGTAAAACGGTGGCCATTTTGTCTGGCAATTATGGTCCGATTTCCCTGTAATTCAGACTCAACCTTCCTTAGGATGTAACGGTGATATAATCAAACGATTTTTTAAATCGGATAATAATTGTGACCTCCAGAGGGACCACAAGCTAAACAAAGACGATTTTGCGTATAATCAGGGGCCATAATTCAGGAAGTTACGATACGATATGCCCAAATATTGAAAGGAACCAAGATCTTTGGGTTTTAACCATGCATTTCAAGTTTCATCAAAATCGAATTAAAATTGTGACCTCTACAGGGTCCACAACCCTGAAATACCATTTTTTAACAGTCTTCGCGTATGTATGGCGGCCATTTTGTATGGCAATTTTGGTCCAATTCTACCGAAATTTGAACCCAACCTTTCTTAGGGTGTAACGGTGATATAATCAAACGTTTTTTTAAATCGGATAAGTATTGTAACCTCCAGAGGGACCACAAGCTAAAGCAAGGCGATTTTGCGTATAATTAGGGGCCATAATTCAGGAAGTTACGATCTGATATGCGCAAATATTGAAAGGAACCAAGATCTTTGGGTTTTAACCATGCATTTCAAGTTTCATCAAAATCGAATTAAAATTGTGATCTCTACAGGGTCCACAACCTTGATATACCATTTTTTAGCAGTATTCGCATACGAACGGCGGCCATTTTGTATGGTAATTGTAAACCGATTTTTCCGAAATTTTAACTCAACCTTCCTTGGGGTGTAACGGTGATATAATCGAACGGTTTTTCAAATCAGATAATAATTGTGACCTCCAGAGGTACCACAAGCTAAAATAGGTGATTTTTCGGACAATCAGGGGCCATAATTCAGGAAATTACGTTCCGATAGGCGCAAATATCGAAAGGAACTAAGATCTTTGGGTTATAAACATGCATGTCAAGTTTCATCAAAATCGGTTGAAAATTGTGACCTCTATAGGGTCCACAAGCTAAAAACGTGATTTTTCGTACAATCAGGGGCCATAATCCATGAAGTTTTGATCCGATACATGCCAATATCGAAAGCAGCCGAGATCTTCTTGGGATAAACCTATATTTCAAGTTTCGTCAAAATCGGACAAGAATTGTGACCTGTGGAGAGTCCACAAACAATTGTGGACGGACGGACGTCCAGACGGACGGACGGACGGACAGGGGCGACGACATAATACGTCCACATGAAAATGTGGGCGTATAAAAATGTGTGCTAACACAAACAAGATTTTGCGTGAGGAATATTTTTTGCTCGCCTTGCTCGCCCAAAAATATATTTGCGTGAGCAGTCATCTGCTCACCATAGATTTATTTGTGGCCAGCCCTGATTAACGTTAGCCTCTAGAGCGTCCACAAGATTTTTTGGGGTGATCAAGGGACATAACTTTGACAGCAATTATCAGAAATCGCTGAAAAACAATAGGCTTCTTCGTCCCATGACCTTAAACACTGTGTATAAATTTAAAGTCAATTAGATATTAACTTTAGCCTCTAGAGCGTTCACAAGATTTTTCAAAGTGATCAAGGACCATACCTCTAGCAGTAATAATCGGAAATTGCTGAAAATCAATAGGCTTCTTCGCCTCATGACTTTAAACACTGTGTATAAATTATAAATGTAAAGTCAATCGGATATGAACTTTAGCCTCTAGAGTGGTCACAAGAAATTGTGGACGGACCGATGGACGGACAGACGGACGGGGGCGACGACAATATATGACCACATTTCCATGTGGGCGTATAAAAATAGCCATAGATTCTTTAATTCTTTACCTATTTTCGTACAAATAACATTTTTGGAAACCCTGAATCTTTTCTCGGAGGACTAATTAAAAAATCTTGGTGTGTATTTGGACTCCAACAACAGTATGTCCAGTCATGTCAACCAACTAACCATGATATGCTACCTCCATCTCAGTAACATCAGTAGCATACGTCTTATGTTAACGACAGAATCCACAGCAACTCTTGTGCGATCATTAAGTTAATCAAAATTAGATTACAGTGGACTCTGTCACATCCGACATCGTACGGGATTGTTATGATATGTCGGATCACACAGCGTGTCAGAATAGCGAGTTTTTTCCAAAACGGGAAATACTGTAACTTCGAAAACCGGAAGTATTTTTATATTGTAGCTTCGAATCACCAGAATGCTATTCCCTTTAAAAATTATAAACCTTTTCTGTACTTTTTCAAAATTTTATTACATTAATTTCTATTGCTTTTAACATAACAGGCATTTTGAATAGGTCTAGTCTGTCGTTAATTTATCTTCTTCGCCGTCGTCAGTTTTTGCTATCACTTGTGCATTGAGAATGGCCGAACTCGATTCAACGTTCTCAATCCAAAAAATAGTGACAGTAAGGATACAACGCGTGATAGACTAGATATATAAATATCTCATCGAACCAAGCAGCCGAAACCTGTACGTCGTGTTTAATTACGTCGAAATTCTATTCACACTATCTCCGTTGTCGGACTGACAGAACTGAATTCCGCTTCACTCGGTCCGTAGGGTGACAAAACTTCTATGTTTTTAATGTTCAATCGGCATCCACAACAAATGTTTCTAACATGTGCTAGGTAGAAATATTTTATGAGTGTGAATTCTGGAGAAAATTCGTGGATATTCTTGAGGATTTGTCACAACTGTACAAGAGATTAAAATTATCAAATTAATCAACACATGCCAGTGCTAGTGAGTTATAATCTCATAGATAATTGATTGGTGATCGTCGAACTGAATTCTGCGTCACTCTGGTCGAGTGACCAAACTTGTAGGTCATTTAGGTTTAATCGGCATGCGCAACAAATGTTTCTAACATGTGCTAGAATATTTTTATTTTACGAGTGTAATTCTATAATGTCATGGCTAATAATGTCATTGTCTGCACTGCGTTGATATGCATGAGCACTGAATAGCTGAACGTATATTATTTTAATACATTTCTTTGAGTTTGAGCTGAAGAGATGTTGAAATACGCGTTTGGGCTCAGTAAGACATCCCCGCGTTCTGACTTAGCCCTACGGCTACCGTTTTAACTGCTAATTAAAAATTAAATACTGGCAATAAATTACAATTCACAAGTACAACAATTCCCGTACATAATATTTTAACATGTAGCGATAATCGTATTGACGAAAATCAACACGAGAACCCACACAAGACGGTACAAATAATATAAAAACCATGTGTCTTTAAAAAGTTACAACGTATGTCTAGGGAGGCGAACAGAAGAGCCTCAAAGCTGGTTTATTCGTCATCTCGGACACAGTTACGTCACATTCTGATTGTGAATTAAACAACAATATTACCACTGGATTTAAAATTAATTTATACATTCGGAATTTTATCGCTCGTAAAAAGGCATCGCCAACTTCCCCGTCTTGTGCGGCATGCATTTAGTCCATGTATTATAAGGTCCGTGATATGTCTGTTATTGGTGTAGGCTACGTGGCTGTTGACAGCTATTTCGCACCAAAAGCAACCATTTTACACATTCGTAGTAAGCCCTGCCTAATATGGAAGGTGAAGAATTCCATGCCATATCGAGTTCGTGGCCGACCTTGACAGTGACAAAATAGAATTGGAATGACCCAATTTAACAACTAACGGAATCAAATCGCCGTTTGAAAGGATAAAATCATGGAACCAAAAACTATTTCATTTCAAGGTTGACATGCTAAAGTACTTTCTTTTATTTTTTTTAAGAAGGATTAAAATAAATAATTAGGAAACCAATATTTTGTATCATAACTGAAATATGCATAAATACTCTACTTCTAAAAGTCGTCGCCGTGTCGTGATCGTGGAAATTTTCACACAATTTATTACATAACAAAGACAATTAATGGCCAGCCAGAAACTCTTCCAAATAATAAGTTAGGAGTAAAAAGTAAAACAAAAACACAACAATAATTTTATTTTATTATACATGTAGTATGTTATAAAGACAACTTTGATTCAAAACATCCTAACTGACATTCAATAGTTGGACCCGACAATTCTCCGCGATTTTTTTTTTTTTTTTTTTTTACAAAAGTTTTCCGCGAATCCATATAGATTCGCACCGTAAGCTCTTGCGAGAATCCTAGATTCGGAGATTCGCATGAATTTCTAGCCCTGCAACTGTCGTAAAAGAGATTAAAATTATCAAAGTAATCAACACAGACAGGCGCGAGTTTTAATCTCATAGATAATTGATTGGTGATTGCTTGTTTACTTGTTAATCTGGTGTGGCCTTCGCACCCGTTGAATTTTAATCTCACCGATAATTGGGTGCTTCACACCCACCGTTTGAAGGAAGGATTATAGTGTCGATTCAATGGAAATTATAATGAAGGGACAGCTAATTGTTGTCGAAATTCGGAACTGACAGAATCTGGACTTATCAGATTTTTTTGGGCTGAAGTAATAATAGTCTTGAGGCTCAGTGCGGGGGGGTGTCCACCAAATGGGCACAAAACCAGACCCAACTTTTCTAGAGTAAAATTTTGCGTAGAATACGATGCCGAGTAGTCATCAGTCTGCCGTTGGGGCGTTTTCAGGATATTCGGGGTCAAAGGTCAAATGAGATCATTTGCACTGAAAGTGAATGCGCAACCATTCTTGTATCATGAAAATATGCTAAAAATATGCTGATTACCACGCACGCAGCAGATCAAATGATCCCATGCACATGTCAGTTCATTCGAGGCGCTAACAAATCGCCCTTGAGAAACTGATTCTGCAATTAGGGGAAGGATGGGAGGGTTCGTACATATATCAGGTAGGTATATTATTCATAAAATTTGAACTTATGTCAAATTTTTGAATTTTATTTCATAATATCCTACCTGATATATGTACATATGAATTATTCCTAGATTCCCCAAGCATTACATGAATGGAGGTGGGATTCAGATCAGTGTACCGGTAGCTCAAATACTTTCTGATTTATATATATCTTGTGATAACAACGAACACAAGTTTAATGTTGTATAAAAATTACATACCTCCTGAAAAAAACTCGCCGGGATTTCTGATATATATCCACTAGACTTTTAGCAGACTTTCTAAAAACCATCACCTCATGAACACAAACTATTACTTGGTTTGCAAGAAATCAACATTTACATCTTGTAAATAAAACTTTATAAATGTATTTTCCTGGGTCAAGTCAGCACTTTCCATGATACTTTTCATGGAAGATCCTTTGAATAGAGCCCAGGAAGCTCCCAATGCCCTAGTAGAATGTCCCCGCACAGCTGGCACTATATCTCTTTTATAGGCTTGTTGTATCACATTTACAATCCATCTAGACACTGTTTGTGTCGAAACTGGTAAATGTGGCTTATTTACGCATAAAACATCTTAGTTTGATCTCTTCCATTTTGTTCTCGAAAAGGTTCTGTCATCTTTAAGTAGATTGCCATAGCTCTTTTCGAATCTAATAGCTTGTTATCTGGAAAAGATGGTATTTAAATTTTTGGGTTAAAGTGTGATGCTTGATCTTGTTTTGAAAGACCTTGACGAATAAACGTAACTCCATGGGCTTGAATATTGACCATTCCTTTTCCCAATCTAAGAGATTGTAGGTCGCCACATCTCCTGAATGAAGTTATAGCAAATAAGAAAACTGTCTTCCATGTAACATATTTTAACTTAGATTTACGCATGGGCTCGAAAGGCGACCTCGTCAACATACTTAGAACTCAGGGTAAATCCCATTCTGGGAGAAGTTTCCGAATTGGTAGCCTTGAATTAAAAATTCCCCTTAGTAAACAGATAATATATGGGTGTTGACTGACTGGAATTCCCTCCACTGGTTGCAACACAGTGGATAGCCTGGATCGATAACCAGCAATGGTTCTATAACTTAGATCCTCATCCAACAAGTGTGTCAAGAAATTTGCACAGTGACCTAAATTTGATACATAGGGATCAATTTCCCGTTCACAACACCAGCATACATATTTCCTGAATTTGGACTTGTAACCTTTTTATTGTGTCCCAGTGTTTGAAAACATCTGTCGACAATCTCCATGCAGTCAATTGAAACAGTTGTGGATTTGGGTGGTACAATTTTGGATTTCCCTACTCTAGTAATACCTCGAGATTCGGTAACCTCAATGGGGGAGCCACTAACTGTTGTAATAACTGAGGAAACCATACCTGCCTCCGCCAAAACGGAGCAATCAGTATTATTTCGCATTTGAATTTCTGAATATGACGAAGAACTAATGGAATCAAGCTTATTGGAGGGTAAGCATACGCGAACAGATTGTCCCAACAAATTGACAGGGCATCTATTTCGAAAGCTAGCGGGTGATAAACCCATGCACAAAATATTTCGGCACTTACGGTTCTGGGCTGTAGCAAACAGATCTACTGACGGATAACCCCACGTCTGAAAAATCATTTCGACTACCTCCAGATTCAAAGACCATTCGGTTGACAGAACCTGCCCCTGCTGAGGCGATCCGCTAATACATTCTCTGCTGATGGCAAGTGCGCTGCCTGAATTGACATGTTGTGACTTAGTGCCAAATTCCAAACTTCCCAAGTTTCTTGACATACATGTAACTGAGAAGATTTTGTGCCCCCCTGCTTGTTCAGATAATGAACAACTGTACTGTTGTCCGAGTGTACTAACACATACTTATCGGTTAACTCTGTCTGAAAATGTTTGATTGTCAGGTGAACTGCTCTCAGTTCGACAGGTTGATATGTTCTTTTTCATCATTTCCGACCACATACCCTGCACAAATCTGTTGTCTAGTTGACCTCCCCAACCCCACAGTGACGCATCTGTAGTTCTGGTTACCGAGGTCTGTATTGGCAGTAACAAGTGACCCTTTAAAATGTTGGCTTCCTGTAACCACCAATTTACATTTAATCTTAGTTCTGGAGACACAGGAACTTTTACTAACAAACTCATTGTCGACATCTTCCAAACACTCAATAGATGAAACTGAATTGGCCTCATAAACAAACGTGCATTGGGTATCAATTCCAGACATGATGCAATCTTGCCCAAGAGACGGAGATAGTCCCTTGCTGAATCCTGACCCCCCCCCCCCCCCAGAAGGGACTGTACTGATTTGCGTAAACTGTTTGCACTCTCCAAGTTTGGGTAATTATATAAACCATACCCTGGTTGAACTTTAACAGAGCACCTATGTATGTGATCTCCTGTGAAGGAACTAGTTGAGATTTTTTTATATTTATAATGAAACCTAGTCGAATCAGAAGATCCACCATTTTCCTGCGATCTTTCAATAGATCTGCCTTCTTCTGGTTGACTGACAAGAGGTCGTCCAGAAATGCTGCCATTCGAACATTTTGAAAACCAAGGTGCTCCACGACCACCGAGAGAATTTTTGTAAACACGCGAGGGGCGGATGTTGGTCTGGAACACAGAACTTTGAATTGGTATACTTTGTTTTCTACGCAAAACCTTAGATATTTCCTGTGTTCCGGAAAAATTGGTAGATGGAGATAAGCATCTTTTAGGTCGATCGAAAAGACCCAATCTCCTGATTTGACCAGACGTAAAACCTTTTTGAGAGTGTCCATCTTGAAATGTGTCTTCCGGAGATATCGGTTTAATGGCTTCAAATTTATCACAGGTCAAAGTTCCCCATTCTTTTTGGCTACTAGGAACAACGAACTGTAAAAACCTGAATGGATCTTCTTTCTGACACTGGCTCTATTGCATTTTTACTAAAAGAGATGTGATTTCCTGTCTTATGTGACGTAAACCCTTGGCCGCGCCCCGAGTGTGCTTTATGCCAAGAAAAGGTGGAATTTTCAGAAATTCGAGTCTGTAGCCCTCCTGCATGTTTCGTAAGACCCAGCTGTCCGAAGTGATCTCTTGCCATTGTGTCAGAAAATAAGACAGACACCCGCCCACAGGTATCTCCGGACGTCTCATCAAAACACTTACTGTGTCATTGGTTAGTAGATCTGGAACCTCTAGTTCCTGAGGCAGAGGTAAATGACGGTTTTCTTCCCTCCTGATAGTCTCTTCGGCCCCTTTGAAATAAGTAGGACTGGCCCCTATTGTATGTCCTCCCTCTTGGTGTTGCTGGAGCCCGAAAAATATGTTCACTATTCAAAGTATTACCTTGGCGAGACTGAAAAGTGTTAGAGCGCTTAGCTAATGATGCCTCTGGTATCACGGTAACAGGCATAGTTGTTACTATTGATCTCTGGGTGCTTATTACCTGGCCTATGTATCACTATATCCATGAGGCCATCAAAAATGGTTAAATGTATTCACTATTCAGGGAAACTCGTGAGAAATATATGTGTTGTCAGTAGTGGCTTAACCCCGTCAGTACTTGCATCGTATGTCAGTATTCCTATAAATGGTCACTAATGATCAACTGGTTATTAGTCCTTACTTGTGTCAGTATGTAAAGATAACGTGACTATTTAAACAAACGTGAGTTAAGCCGACTATATCACTAGCCGGGTGCGTGCGGGAGAAATTAAGAAAAGCGTGACTATTTAGAAAACGTCACTATTGAAGATCTCGTCACTATCTGAGGGAAGCCGCCAGTTATCTTTGATGTGCGTCAGTAGTTGGACCCGACGCCAGTAGAGCGTGAAATAGTTAACTATATACATTTCTAGTGAGTATTGCTATAATACGTGATTAATTAGTATCAGTTAAATTGTAACTTGGAGGACAGCAACTGGAGTATTTGTCATCGATTTCGACTACCGCCGTAGATAGCAGAACGTACATGTCCGTGATATAACACACCAAAGAAGACTTGCTTTGTTCTATTTTTGGGCTCAAATAATCCGACCAGATCAGAAAGCATGTAGTCGCACTGTACACGACCCATGGGATGCCATAAAATAACTGTCATCAAAGTGAAGCGTGCATGCACTAATTGGAGACTTGCTGTGTTCTATTTTTAGGCTCAAATAACCAGACCATATCAGAAAATATGCGCAGTTAGATAAATTGATTTAAGGTTTATTATGTAATAATAAAATAAAAACCAAGTACGAACAATCCAAACCGTAAAACGAAATTTGAAGTCCTTAAAAACGTTATAGGCAAAATAGTATATTCAAGCAAAATAGTGTAATCAGCAAATGGACTGCTCCCCGTGTACAAAATACACGACAAACAGTGGTAACAGGTGTCCGGAAGAGTAAGCTTACCCTGCCTGGCTAGCCACACCCGCCATAGCTGCATCCAAACTATTAGGCGAAATCTAGGTAAAATAGCGTGATTTGCCAATGAAATATCGGTATGCAAAATGCACGTGATGAACAGTGTTAACGATGAAGTCAACAGACATTATCAGGGAGATAGTATAATATGTGTCAATTAAATATATCCAGAATAATAGCTGAGAGAGACATATCATATTTACCAGCTAAGTCAATATGTCGACCATAAAACTTTTTAAATCTTTTAATAATTTTAGTGCGCAAGTATCCTTGTAGTTGAAGCTTAGATGACAAATGCATCGATCAACTTAAAAAATCAGAATAAAATGAACAAGCTCTCGCGTAACGAATTAGCTGAGACACAAACACTCCGTAAGCTGGTGATATTGGAATGTTACTACTAATAAATGGAAAGTTAACAATCGGAAAGTCAAAGTCATCACGTTTATTGTACAATTTAATACTCAGTTTATGGCAATTGTCAAAATCGAGACGCAGATCCAAGTAGGAAGCGTAATTGTCACTGTCAGTGGTATTTTTAATTTCGAGCTCATCAGGATATATGAAATCTACATAATCACTAAATTTAGGATTATTAAGGGCTAAAACGTCATCGATATATCGATAAGTGAAATTAAAAAGTCTGACTGATCGTTTATTTGTTTTTACGAGCATCTGTATGTATTCAGCTTCGTAGGAATAGAGAAACAGATCAGCAAGCAAAGGTGCACAGTTGGTGCCCATTGGGATGCCAAACACTTGCTGATATATTTCCCCTCCAAATTCAACAAAGATGTTATCAATTAAAAAATCCAACATCTGAATTATCTTGATGGCAGTGTGTTTGTTTTTTGAATCACTGTGATACTTAAATAAATATGAAGAATTATAATTTACAACTAAATATTGATATCTAGCAGTACCCGATTTAGACGAAAAGACACTGTGAATAATGTCTTTCAACCGGGCTTTTAATTTACTATGGGGAATTTTTGTGTACAAAGTAGAAAAGTCAAACGTTTGAATAGATGAAACTGAAGCAAGGGATCTAGATTGCAAACCATCAAGTAATTCTTTGGAATTTTTTAATATCCACATTTGATTTATACCACTTCGAGAGTATACTTTGTCACAGTATTTTTGAATACCTTCTTTAACAGCTGATAGTATAGATGTTAATACCTTTGAAAGTGGTTTTGTGGAACAACGGGATGAACCTGCTATAAAACGTTGTTTGTAGGGATTTTTATGTAGTTTAGGTATCCAATATAACAAGGGCAAATCTGTATAGGTATCTCCACATGGAGTACCAAATGAAGTGAGTACAGATTTGTGATTGGATATAATTTCATCCTTACTAAAAGTAGATCGTTTATATGTAGCACTGTCGATTGGTTTCCCGAAATTAAGTTCTTCGAACAGACAGTCATAATAATATCGTTTACAAATAAACACTAGGTTATTGGACGCTTTGTCAGCTGGTACAATGACATACTTGTCATGCAAGGCCTTGAGATTTTCCACAATGCTAACATCATTGAAAATAGACTTAGGCCTAGTGTCAACTGACAAACGTTGCATGTATATTCTTCGTTTAAGTAAACGACTTATAGACTTAGTCCAATCGGAGAGAGTATCCGAGATAACATCTTCCTTCTTGGCCCATGATCTTGCGTAGTCCTCTACGGCATCCATAATAAGCTTGAAATTTTGATCCCATGAAAATGGTTGGGGTTCCCGGTATTTGGGTCCTTTGGACAAAATTTCACGTAGCTTATTATTCAGGACTATGTTCAAATCACCAGTGACCACATGTCCAGCTGGTGGGTAAAGGAAGGTTGACGTAAAGCAAGAACATGGTAAAGGGTTATCATATAGGTCTTTTGCATTGATGTCAGATAATGCGTTTCTGTAATTAAATATTTTGGATGCAATGGGTTTAGTATAAGTATAAGAAATCCTCGGAACAGTAACATTTTTGAAGTAAGGAGGGATGTGTGCTGTGACTTGCTTATGGTGTAATATTTGGCTTAATCCGATAGCATCAATGCCTTTATTAGCAAATTTCAATTTTAGAAATGAACTGTTGGTGGTGTTCGCCCATCAGACTCAGCTGCAATGTCCAGACGGCGGTGGGCAATGTCAAGAACAATTGATACAACCCTGTATTCAGTGGATGCAGGGTCATTACAATTTGAATCCAAACATTCAGATTTAAGTAACTTCAAAATAGTAAGTGGAATAGAATATAGTTTAGTACGGATATGGTGTGGCCCTAGTGGTTCTTGAATAATATCTAAAAGGGCATCCAGTGATATAGTGTTGAGCTTAGGTGGTGTGTAGCGACGATGTCCATGACTGCGTTTTCGACGACGAAACTTTGGGAATAATGTCATGACATTAACATCGCTACACGCAGGGCTTGATAGGTTCCCAACACTAGCTACGTTATCATTGCATCCATAAGGGGTGGCAGTACCCAATGTTCGTATCCAATATTCCTCTCGGTCTCTGCGAAAGGGAGTACTCAAAGTAGGGCTGTTAGTATGGTGGTAAATTTTCTCTAATATGGACACTCTCATGGATAGTATAGAGTGGTCCGGTTGGTTAAAATGTCTATAGAGAATCTGGTTACTACCCTTATTAATGTTGTGACGATGACAATTAATGCGTAAGTGTAAAGGTCCTTTAGTTTCGCCAACATAAATCAGTCCGCAGAGAGTACATTCTATACCATAGATAATATTGGAGGTTTTACAATCCAGTTTCTCAAACCCACGTGTAATATAAGTTTTATTAGTTAAAGAACTAGTAAAATTGGTATTGCTATTCAATATAGGACAGGTTTTACAATTAGTAGACATACATTTAGAAATATAACAATTATATTGATCTGGTGAAAAATGCAAAATATCAGTTAATTTGACAGAACATGGTTGGGTTGAGATTAATGAAGTATACAAGGTATTTATAACATTACAGGCACCTGAACGAAAAATATCTCCCATACTATAATAAATTACGTCTTGCATTTTGCAATTCTAAATTAATTCAATCAGTTTTAAGCGCTTTAACAATCACCAATCAATTGTCGTCAATAGTCACAACTCACTGCGCGGAATGGGTTCGATAATCAACACCAGATTAAAAGAAAAGGCAGGTTATGATAATTCAATTGGCATTTATTTAATTAGTTGATCGGCGATTGTGACATGGAGATAGGGGCGCCTACTCGACCTCGTGGGTTTCCTCCGGGCACTCCGGTTTCCTCCTACTGCTAAAAATCCCTACGCACAAGTGAATTATTGAAATAAAAATTGAAAACCATACATTAGTCCCAAAATGTCCTACTGTCGGGTGCGGGTTGTTCATTGTTTATTATTAAATAAATACGCAATTAATTGTTATGGATAAGTAATAAAAACATGACGCGAGAGTTGAGTTAGAGAGTATTAGACGAAGGGTTTAATTTCATTTTGATAACGATTATTTACATATGAGGTACGAATCAAATCGGGAATATAATTCGGTAAAGCACCATACCGTGGTCGTAATATTATTATTCATTCAAAATAGCAATGCCGCCATTGACAAATATATCATCAGTCGCCCGAATCGGTAAATCAGGTTCCATGCCGCTGATCGTTTATTTTCGTTGAAGTACAGGTAGAGCTAGCTGTACATTGTTATAGATCAGTTACTGTACTGTGTTGGGCCTTTTCATGAACAAAATTAAAAGAGAAATACTGTCAATTAAGTTTCCTCAATGAGAATATGCACCTGACATCAAAAGAAATAGCTCCCACGTGACATCAAAAGAAAAAGCTCCACGCTTAGCATGATTTTTCTGTTCGACACTTTATTCTATACTGCTTTATCTGCTTTCTAGACTAATTAATATTATAACTATTGAAGAGGCCCAATTCTTAAGATGTGGTTAGATGTTTACTCTGTGTGTTGATGCATAAAACAATCAAAATTAATATTTGTGTCTGTGATAATTATTGAAAACGGAACGGTTTTATTAATTATGATATTTATTGTCGATGGGATATATACGGTAAGCAGTTTGTATTTGGAAGTCTTACAAATATTCACCTTTTTTATTCGTAGCCTACTTCATACGTAAATAATCGTAATCAAAATGAACCGATTGAATAAACGACTCACAGGAAAAGTTATTATTTGTGTCTTTATTTGTACAATGTCCCTCCTACTCTATTAAACTAGCAACTACACATTTATAATATATACAAGGTGCATTATATATAAAATTATCACCCAATAATACATTCTACAGTAGATATCGCTTGTGTGATAAATGTTATAATCTACTAACATAAACAAAATTAACAACCGTAATTCAACTCTCTAATACACATTTTGGTTGAAATAAATAATCCATGTGGCTTGTTAATTAGTTTATTACTTGATGACCCCAATAAAGTATCGACACACTGCATTTGTTACGCTTCAATAAATTCTGATCAACCAACCATCACAAAAAGATGTCAATATTTGCCCCCAGTTTGACTGTGTATAATATTGTATTTAAAAACGATAAGAAATATAGATGTTGTTATTAATGAACTATTTAATTGTTCACATCATATCTCAAGCATGTATATCGTCTAGTTCTATCGAAAATTAATTGACTTTATCCCATGATATAATAAAAATTGGCGATGGTAATATTGGGTCAAAAATAATTACTGAAATTGCGTCAGGGCCCCTATTAGATAAATTGAATTCGCATAAAAACAACAAAGAGTGGGCTACGTGCGATTATATTCTTTCATCTTTGATACACGGGACATTTCTGTTATTCAAACGACACTCTTCATCTAAATACAGTTATTCTTTTCTGAAATAAAATGAGTGCCTTGGATTTTTGTGTGGATTTGATAGCGGGTATAATTTACTAATATTCTCTGACATCGGAGACAATGTGTCGCGTTCATTTCTTACCACTGAGCATTTAAATTCATATTTAAATATGGAGGTATTTATAGATCGATATATCTCTCCATCTTCGGTGTCTACGGCGGTAATCGGAATATTGACATCCATACCATTTAATATTGTAAAGATTAAAGAAAATATCCAAGTCTTCTTTTGAACGGGTCCATATTCGAAAAAGTATCGACGCTGACAAATTCACTGACCATAGCTGAGATGAAATGGATGAATGAATGAAATACAAATTCACTGACCATAGCTGAGATGAAATGAAAGAATGAATGAAATGGGGTTTAACGTCCTACTATAATGCACCTAACCTGGGCTAATTGAAGACCGGTATACGCAATACAGTGTGCTATGAGTGAAATTTTTGCCCGGGCAGCGGCGCTACGGCCTACTCTTATACGCTTGTACATGTATAAATAGAATTCCTTCTTTCATTGCTTTGCACGGGCTATTTGTGATACGGTTAGAGGCGCAGTCTGAAATGGTCGCGTTGACGTTTGAATTGTATGTTGTTTATTTTTGTTTATCAGGAATCGGATTATATAGCACAAATTTTAAAACAAATAATGTAATTATAGATATTCACACGACTCTTCAGTGCTCAGAATTTCAGCTTGTATATATGTATGTGTATGAAGTTCAATATTATCTGCTATCATATTACCCTAAAATTAGCGTAAACAGATTGGTGTTGATCCTTTTATAATCATTATAGTTGTGATTCCAAAATAATCCATACAGATATCAAAGTGCCGCCTGTGCCAAAATATGTGTCAATCCGCATGTAAAATGTAACGAGAATAAATATAAATTACAAATTAAATAACAATGCACATTGCGCCGTATTCTGCATGGGAAACCCGTTATAAGAACGGGCACAAATAGTGTGACGAATCAAACCTTGCCAATGTGCATTTAAATTCATATTTAAATATGAAGGTATTTTAGATTGATATATCTAACCATCTTGGGTGTCTTTTGCGGCGGTAATCGAAATCACTGAAAAATAGTCCCTTTATTCACTACCATCCATAATTGTTTAAAAGATTTCCTCCGATTCGAGAATATTAAATATGAAGGTATTTTAGATTGATATATCTAACCATCTTCGGTGTCTTTTGCGGCGGTAATCGAAATCACTGAAAAATAGTCCCTTTATTCACTACCATCCATAATTGTTTAAAAGATTTCCTCCGATTCGAGAATATTAATAAATAATAATTCATTTATTCAGTATAATTAATACATGTTTATAATATTCACTAAAAATCTGTATTGTTAACGATTTCACGCTCTACTGGCGTCGGGTCCAGTTACTGAACACAGCAAGTCTTCTTTGGTGTGTTATATCACGGACATATACATTCTGCCATCTACGGCGGTAGTCGAAATCGACGACAAATACTCCAGTTGCTGTCCTCCAAGTTACAATTTAACTGATACTAATTAATCACGTATAGTAGCAATACTCACTAGAAATGTATATAGTTAACTATTTCACGCTCTACTGGCGTCGGGTCCAGTTACTGACGCACATCAAAGATAACTGGGGCTTCACTCAGATAGTGACGGGATCATCATTAGTTGCGTTTTGATAAATAGTCACGCTTTTCTTAATTTCTCCCGCACGCACCCGACTCACGTTTGTTTAAATAGTCACGTTATCTTTACATACTGACACAAGTAAGGAATAATAACCAGTTGACCATTAGTGACCATTTATAGGAATACTGACGTACGATGCAAGTACTCACGGGATTAAGCGACTACTGACAACACGTATATTTCTCACCAGTTTCCATGAATAGTAATCACAATTAAGCATTTGTGCTGACTCTATGAATATAGTCATACATAGGCCAGGTATTAAGCACCCAGAGATCAAAAGTAACCACTATGCATCCAGCAGTGTATATAATTACTTCTTTTCCTGTTATATAAAACCGGCAAAAATTCCTGGACGGCTTTCTTCTGCTCTCTTTTGTCTTTCAGAGCCATCTCCAGGCTAGAACCGAAAACTCCATCCACTGTAAGAGGGAGATTAAACATGGTACGTGAGTTCTCTACCTCATAGAGAGAAGAGTCAGTCATGGCCATGCTTCTTCTGATTGCATGGTGAAAGGCACCCACCCTGCCAAATTGATCAAGATTTTTTGTCGACATGGCAAAAATGTTTTGAATTTGATGCATGATTTGTTCTTTGGTGAGTTCACTATCCTGAGACACAAGACCCTGCATAAGTGTACCTAACGCTTGTTGAGTATATAGCTGAATATTTATACCCATTAAAGCTGCTTGTTGCCCTTTATAAGCTAATTTTTCGGCCATCTTATATGGCTGTTGATATAGTAAAGGGCCTGACTTGGCAAAAGATGCCAAGGTACCATGTTTTTGAATGAGACATGATTCAACTAATGTGTCCAACGTTGGTACTTGTAAAAAAATCCTGTCCTTCTCGCATATGGGAAATAATTCAATATTTTCCTCTGAAAAGGCTGTCAAATTAGATGGAGTAGAACACCTCCAACTATGATTAATTACATCTCTTTGAGACTGATCTAGCCTTATACCCGGTTCATTCACAGTGTCCTTTCTTGTTGTGGCGTCAGTGCCAAAGATGGAAAACAATCCTGGACCTTTGGTAGATTTGTCGACATTTACATTTATTCCCTGTTCCAAGGGCAAGACAGGCATATCTTCCTCAGGCTCAGATGAATCAATCCTTCCTCTTGACCGGGTTGAATTGAAAGACAGTCAGAGTCTGAATCTGAATCATGGTAAAAATAATCATTCCTTTTGCTCCTTCTTGAAATGACATCCCGTTTTTTACTCTTAGAATCTTTAGATTCGGTAACCCTGTCGGATCTCGTTTCAGACAGTCCAGGGGAGATAACCGTATTGTTTACATCGGTAGCGGTATTTTTGTTCACCATTAGATCTAGTTTGGACTCCATTTGATCCAACCGACTTTTTGTTTTACTGGATTTCTTCTTCTTTTCTTTTGATAAAGTCAAAAGAATAGAACTATTTGCTGTTCTCGTTTCCTGGATAGTTTCTCTAGTATCAATCGGCGATTCACTACAAGTTTGCTGACCTCGTTTTTCTCTGTCATTTGTCTTATTTTCAATCATTCTACAAGGACCCGATAAAGGCAAACAACTTGACGAAGATTCCTTATCATCCGAAAATTTAGCCATAATGGCTTCCAAATTAGAAACACTAAATAAACACGTACGATTTGCAAGTGCCGAGAAAACGAACTGACATGTGCATGGGATCATGTGATCTGGTGCGTGCGTATGTTTACTACTTCTGGTAGACTCGATTGGTCTAGTACCGGAAAGTGCGCGTTTTAGCGTAAGGAACCATAATTCATATGTATATATTTCAGGTAGGATATTATGAAATATAATGGTTGTTTTGCAGGAAAGCACGATTTATCTGTCCAATATCAATGGATTAAACAAATTAAGGTATCATGAACAGGAATCAAAATTAATATGGCACGCAAAAAATCAAGTATTTTTTCTTAAACTTTCCCCATCGAGAGTCCCTCCAGTGGTCTTTGCCATGAAGCCATTCAATAAGATGTTGAAATAATTGGAATAGGACAAAAAAGGAACTGAAAACTGAAAAAAGTCAAAAAATCGTGAAATTATAGAAATTACTCTATTATTTGTTTACTTTATAAGATTTACAAAAAAAAGTTGTAAATTGAAACAACGGACCTAGCCGACCTACATGTAATAACGATTCGAACTATGTATAATATGTAGTGAGTTATTGAAATTTAATTTTTGATATTTTGACATTTTTTGCACTTCTGAACATGGGATTTTATCTGATCGGATAATGTTGTACATGTATATCATTGTAAAGCCCTCTTCCCATTCAAGTTCCAAAACCGGATGTTAAAACTACTTGACAAGTCAATCGGTTATTAACTTTGGCATCTAGAACGTTTGCAAGATTTTTTGAAGCGATTAAGAGCAATAACTATTTAAACTATGGCCGTAATTATAGGAAATTGCTGAAAATCAATAGGATTCTTCGTCTCGTGATGTTAAACACTGTGTATAAATTTTCAGTCAATCGGATATAAACTTTGGCCTCTAGAGCGTCCACAAGATTTTTTGAAGCGATCAAGGGCCATAACTCTGGCAGTAATAATTGGAAATCGCTAGAAATCAAAAGGATTCTATGTCTCGTGATCTTAAACACTGTGTATAAATTTAAAGTCAACTCTAGAGCGTCCACAAGTGATTAAGGGCCATAACTCTGGCACTAACTATCGGATATATCGCTGAAAATCAATAGGCTTGTTTGTTCCATGACCTCAAACACTGAGTATAAATTTCAAGTCAATTATAAATAAACTTTAGCCTCTGGAGCATTAACAAGATTTTTTGAAGCGATCAAGGGCCATAACTCTGGCAGTAATTATCGGAAATCACTGAAAATCAATAGGCTTCTTTTGATCTTATATATATATATAATAATAATCTTTATTTCATGTATGAAAGACCAAAGGTCCATAGTACAATTTGTCATCACAATTTTGAGAAGAAAAAATATAAGTTGTAGATAATTATGTATGAACAAATATCACAGTATATATATATATCCAACTATATTGTCCATCTTTAAACAATGACATTATTTATGAATAGTACCAAGACGGACAAAAAGTACTTTAAAATGTTAAAATGTTATTAAACCTGTTTTGAAATCAGTTTGTGTCGGCATACATTTTATCTCTTCGTTGTTTACCGTGAAACAAAGTAGTACAGCTTTGCGGTTGTACTAATAATTTTGGATATATATGTTTGTGTCGGCATACCTTTTATCTATTCATCATTTACCGTGAAACAAAGTAGCGCAGCTTTGCAGTTGTGCTAATAATTTTGGATATATATATATTTTCGTAACCATGGGATGTTTGTAACATGTATGGCAATATTTCCCATGACCTATGCGCTCAGGCCGTAGAATATTGGCTGGATAAACATCCTGAATGCAGTCATGAGCGAATTTCAAAAAACTTTATCCTCAAAGCCATACGTATCATCCGGACTAACAACACTTTCACATTTGGCGAAACAAATTACAAACAAATTCTTGGTATAGCGATGGGTACCAAGGCGGCACCACAATTAAGTAATTTAACAATGGGATTTCTTGAGGAGAAATTATACTCAATTGTAGAAATTAACCATGGCGTGGATTACCGATTATATTTAGAAAATCAGTTGAAACGATTCCTAGACGATGTATTCTGTATTTGGAATGAACGAATTGGCAACATTGCAGATTTGCAACATATAATGAATGATTTAGACCTAAATATCAAATTCACAATTGAAACGAACGATCTGCAAATCACATTCTTGGACGTTCTAGTGAAACGAAGGGGAGAGCTCCTCATAACGGATATGTATTCTAAAGAAACAGATACCAAAAATTATCTCTCTTATAAATCATGTCATCCACGCCATACAAAAAATAAAATACCCTTCTCCTTAGCGAGAAAAATATGCACAATTGTGATAGATGAAGACCTGCGGATTATCAGATTAGGTGAGCTAAAAAGAAATTTATTGAAGCAGCATTACCCCCTTGAGGTAATAGAAGTTGGGATAAATAAGGCGTTGGCAATTGATATCCAAATGTTGAGGACTACTAAAGTGAAAGAAAGTTTGGATAACATCATTACTTTTGTCTCTACTCACAACCCTCAACATCCCAACTTCTTTAAAAGAATGTACGAGAGCAGGACAATCCTGGAATCAAACGACAACCTCAGAATGAAGTTTAACAATGTACAATTCATTAAATCACAAAGACAGCCACCTAATCTGAAACGTCTTTTAACTAAAGCAAACTTCAATTCATCTATCACAAGGACCGGCTTTTATGTATCGAAATTTGCGGATCTTCGATGCAAATGTTGTGACCATATAACACCAAATAACAAATATAATTTTCATAAATCTACCTTTAGCGTCAATGACAATATGAATTGTGACACAAAAAATCTCATATATGTCTTGACTTGCAAGGGTTGTGATTTTTTTTATATTGGGGAGACATCCAATCATCTACGGGATAGAGTACGCAACCATCGGCGGGATTGTAATATTGAATATGGGCCCTTATTTGTAAATCGACACATCTTTAAATGTGCGAAACACTTACAAGTTAAATTTCAAATTTTCCCTTTTTATAAAATGAAAGTCGATAACACCACGAAAAGGAAATCAATGGAGAACCATTTTATTAAAAAATACGCTCCTCGACTTAATAGTCATTAAGTAACAATTGACCATTAATTTCATTTATTAATAGTCTTAATCTATACCGTTATTAACTATCATTCATTGTTTCTAAATTGTATTGTACCCAATAAGCAACCGATTAACACACGTGTATACATGTTTTCTGCTGGTTACCTATATACTATGTAACCATAGACAATGGTAGCTATAGCCACTTAAAACCACGGTGTTACTATGTAAATACATGTATGTATAAATACACTATACTGTCCATCTATATGTTATGACATTATTTATGAATAGTCCCAAGACGGTCGAAAAGTACTTTAAAATGTTAAAATGTTATTAAACCAGTGTTGAAATCAGTTTGTGTCGGCATACCTTTTTATCTATTCATCATTATACTCAATTGTAGAAATTAACCATGGCGTGGAATACCGATTATATTTAGAAAATCGGTTGAAACGATTCCTAGACGATGTATTCTGTATTTGGAATGAACGGATTGCCAACATTGCAGATTTGCAACATATAATGTTTGATTAAGACCTAAATATCAAATTCACAATTGAAACGAACGATCTGCAATTTGCATTCTTGGACGTTCTAGGGAAACGAAGGGGAGATCTCCTCATAACGGATATGTATTCTAAAGAAACAGATACCAAAAATTATCTCTCTTATAAATCATGTCATCCACGCTAGTGATGTGCGTTTTTTTCAGTTTAACCGAATAACCGCGGTTTTTACATAAAAACCGAAAACCGAACCGATAAAACAAAAAAATAACCATGCGTTTCGGTTATTTTTCCAAATTCCTAAATTTTAATTTACCCGTTTTTCATTTCGGAAATGTTTGATAAATTCCAAAATTTTAATGTAACCACCACTTTCGTTTTGATTTTAGATCAACCAGGCCCCCTATGTATAGAGTGTTTAATAGTTTAATAAGTCTGGACGGCCTAGACTATTTATTTTCTCAATTCGTTTCGGTTTATAATCCAAAATTCTATGCAACCCTTAGCCGGTTGTCAATATTAGGCAGGATGGCTTCCTCAAGAAGTAAAATGTCTTCCAAGTCCATGGCTTTCTCACTACGAAAGATTGGATGACAGTACATTTCTATGGACAGTACTAAACATAGTGCAATCTTTGTGAAAAGCATATGTCTGCTGAATTCGGAAACACACCCAACTTGAAGGTGCACCTAAAATAAGTTTGTCAAATCTTCTTTTTTTTTTACAGTAACTTTGTATTTACTAGTCGTAATTAAAGTCATCTTAACAGTAAAAAAAACTTGTTGTTTACAATTTAGATCAAAATGTTTGATATCTTTTCTGGCTTCCAAGAAGGCTGTATAAGATAACTATAAATCAGTACATTTATAATACAGTTTTGAAATGAATAAAAAACCGAAAACCGAAACCGAAACCGAGTTTTTTTGCCCCAGAAAAACCGAAAACCGAAACCGAAAGAAAATTTAAAAACCGCACAACACTAATCCACGCCATACAAAAAATAATATACCCTTCTCCTTAGCTAGAAAAATATGCACAATTGTGATAGATGAAGACCTGCGGATTATCAGATTAGGTGAGCTAAAAAGAAATTTATTGTAGCAGCATTACCCCCTTGAGGTAATAGAAGTTGGGATAAATAAGGCGTTGGCAATTGATATCCAAATGTTGAGGACTTTTAAAGTGAAAGAAAGTTCGGATAACATCATTACTTTTGTCTCTACTCACAACCCTCAACATCCCAACTTCTTTAAAAGAATGTACGAGAGCAGGACAATCCTGGCATCAAACGACAACCTCAGATTGAAGTTTAACAATGTACAATTCATTAAATCACAAAGACAGCCACCTAATCTGAAACGTCTTTAAACTATAGCAAACTTTAATTCATCTATCACAAGGACCGGCTTTTATGTATCGAAATGCGCGGATCTTCGATGCAAATGTTGCGACCATATAACACCAAATAACAAATATAATTTTCATAACTCTACCTTTAGCGTCAATGACAATATGAATTGTGACACAAAAAATCTCATATATGTCTTGACTTGCAAGGGTTGTGATTTTATTTATATTGGGGAGACATCTAATCATCTACGGTATAGAGTACGCAACCATCGGCGGGATTGTAATATTGAATATGGGCCCTTATTTGTAAATCGACACATCTTTAAATGTGCGAAACACTTACAAGTTAAATTTCAAATTTTCCCTTTTTATACGTCCACATTCATAATGTGAACGTATTATGCCGTCGCCCCTGTCTCTGTGTGTGTGTGTGTGTGTGTGTGCGTTTGTGGATGGTCCTTATCGAGGACACACATTAGGATACACACCTTCTATTTGTGGACAAGGCCTGAAACGAGGTCGTCCTCGATTTGATCGAGGACGTCCTCGATTAGAACTGGCTATCCAGGCATGTTTAGAAGCCTCAAAATAGATATATCTGTAAAAATCACGTGATTGTAATTCATACCTCGATAAAGCGATTCTGTACCGTTGGGGTGTATCAGTGTGTTTAGCGTTTTTTATCAAGCAAAATTCCTGTGTGTGTCGGCTAAATTTAAGATGTCCTCGTTTATGCTAGTTAATACAAGGTCCTCGGTTAATGGTTACACAACACACACACAAATAGTCACGTGAAAGTCAATTTTCGGATTGATGAACGCCGCTATAAATAGTAAGTGAAAAAGAATACTCTATAATAACAGATATATTCGTGGCACGTGGTGTGTTTTGCTTCCTGGTAATAAATGCCGTGTCTTACAGTCGGTAACATATGCAGACATATTCCGAGCATGGTCTATATAAATAGATGCATACAGGCCCGAGGCTAGTTGGGGGGGGGGGGGTGTTCTCTCTCAGCTTCTAATTTTCGTGCTCTCCCCTCCTCCTGCTTACGGCAGTCGACGATGACCTTCGTTCATTGATTTTTTGTCGTCGGAAATTTATCTTCCTCGCCCCCTTATGTCGGCTTAATTTTGGTTTCTGGCTTCGGGCCTGGATGCATATGTAAGCATACTCGTTCCCTTCATCCTAAGTTATAACATACCAGTATAATTTACAAACAAAAACAGGGACTTTTGTGGTCTAAGGATAGATAACGTTTTATTGCACGCAAATAGAATAGATAGTTATAATATGTATCGAGTTTCTTTTTCGCTTTTCCTTTTTATTCAGGTACCGAATATGCAAACTCTCGTTATACGAGTGTGCTTGCATTGAGTGTCGGCCCCCATAATCGAGGACAATTACCGTAGAGTATTATATCTTCTGAGTGACTGATACATGGTGTTTCATATAATCAGTAACAGATATGTATATTAATGTGAAGGCGGGGGGGGGGGGGAGGTACATGTAGAACATGATCATCTGTCTTAAATTATGTGCTTAAATGCCAAGGGCGATCCCTAGATGAACTTGAAATAGACAACACCGTCGATTCTTCATCTAAACATGATTTATTTAGTTCAGATGAAGAATCCGACGGTGATGTAAAAATCCCTCAGAAAATTTGTGCTATTCATTCCTTAAAACATATAATACATCTTCGTATACCAGGGAAGAAGGACATAGAAGAGGTCCAAAAAAGACACCCGGTACTGAAGAGGTGATCTTGGAGAAATATTAAAGATTATTGTCGAAATAACAAAACCAAGATCTTGAAAGTACGATAATTATAAACCGAGTCACAAATGAGTGGCTTCCAGTTAGTGATAACTTCACCAGTTAGTGAACTTTACTTTCAGTTAACAGAAACTATCATTACACACTACTTCACAAGTTAGTGAGAGCAAAACTTTTAGTTTACAGAAAGACAAACTGTTGCTTTTAGGTGAACGTTTTAATAGTGAACTTTACCCATTTAGTGATAACTTAGCTTTTGTTACTTTTAGGTACTTAGACAAGACGTATTTAGAGTAACGATAACCTGTTAAAGCACAATGTATTACATAAATCATGGTTTCTTTTTTAAAAGAACAACTCAAAACAATGTCCGTTGTTTAATATGTCGTCTACACTGGGGGTCTGTACTCAATGCACGTACGTGTTAGGTGATCACAATCTTGATGCATGCGCATACAGTCAACTGTATCGAATATGAGTGTTGGGAGCAACCATATGCGTGACATTTAGTCAGTAACCGATTCAGCCCTGCAATCAGTCTTATTATTAGACACTTTCGTGTCTTACAATTAGTAACAGCTGTGTTGGGTCGTGGTAATAGATGCATGTCGTGTCTGAAAGTCAATAACGAAGAGGCAACCCGGACACAGACTGTGATTTATTGTCGGCAACAGATAAAGACGATGTCTTGCAATAATGGACACACTGATAAATGTAATGTGTAATTAACTATCTTACAGTCAGTAACATATACACTGTATGTCTTAATCAGTAACATATGCATGTTTAGGGTATGCATACCTTGGCTAAAACCACGAGAGTGTCGTATACTTTGATACATGCGGTGGTTTATACGGTACATAAATAGATGCAAGATAGACATCTTTAAAATAATTTTGAAGTCATCGGTTATATGCTATTATAAAATTAAACCTCCTCTGTTTGACGGGTTCCCACATTTTACTTCATCGATAACATACTATTATAGTTTTACACGTCCTCTATTTGATAGGTTCCTACACTTTTTAAGCTATAAAATTCCGATTTAATTTGTAAACAAAAAGAGAGGAATATGTGGTCTAAGGGGAGACAACACCTTGTTGCACTCAATTAGAATGTACAGTACCAACACCAATACGTTAAGCATTAAATACCATACGATAAATTTTTGTTCGTGTGTCCAAAATACAATCTATTATTAGACGTGTGTCTAGGTCCTCGATTCATAAGTTCAGGCTTATATGGTCATACACATTTGCATCAAGTTTCGGTCCCCATAATCGAGGACAGTTACTGTAAAATATATGCCACGTTCCTTTCTTAATGATGGATACAAGTCGTTTCTTATTACCATTAAGAACTATTTCCAGTTTTGTGAAAGACGACAGCGTACAATCAGCGGTTTTAAAGTACGTACCTAAATTCAACGGTCCTCGATAATGGGGACCGACTCCTAATGCATGTGTGTGATCAAGGTCTATCATATAAACATACACCTATCAATTGAGGTCCTTTCACACATACAACTGTTTAATGATAGACTTGTATGAACATTTGTTAAAATCTATTGATTTTCACATTACCAGTTATCCAATCTCCCTTCACGTGACTAACCAAAATACAATTTATTATTAGTCACGTGTTTAATTCATAGGTTCATGCATATCAGGTCATTCACACTTGCATTATGTGTCGGCCCCCATAATCGAGGACATTATGTCACGTTCCAATATACTTGATTGATAAAGTCTTTTATGGTCAGTAACAAATACATGTGCCGATAATTGTGTTTTACAGTTAGAAATATATGCCACATCTTAATCCAAAAAAAGACTAGCCATGTCCAAGAGTCAGCAAAAAACGATGTGTAGTAAATGACAGACACATTTCGTGTCGTACATGTAGTAATAGATAAATGTCGTTTCGTACCTTCAGTTATATAACATTTTGTTTCGTACATTTATTAATGGACATATTCGTGTCGTACATTTAATACTAGATACATGCTGTGTCGTACCTTTAGTTATATAAACATGTTGTTTCGTACATTTATTAATGGATACATATCGTGTTGGTCATATAGTAATAGATACATGTCGTGTCATACATTTATATTTGAATTATGCCGTGTCGTACATTTTCATAATGGACACATGCTGTGTCGTACATTTATTAATAAATACATCGTGTCGTACATTTATTAATGGATACATATCGTGTTGTACATATCGTCGTGTAGTAATAGATACATGTCGTGTCATACATTTAGCAAAAGATACATTTCGGGTTGTAGATTTAGATTTGAATCATGCCGTTTCGTAAATTTAATAATTGACACTTGCTGTGTCGTACATTTAGTAATGGATACATATTGTGCTGTACTGTTATTAACAGAAACATGTTGTGTTGTATAGATAGTAACAGATACAAGTACACAGGGTTTCTGACAATAATAACTAAGGTACAATCTTAAAACCATTAGTAACAGGTATTTGTCGTGTCTTACGGTCAGTCACAAATATACATAGTGTAACAGGCTCACATGTCAGTAACAGTTACACACAGACAATTCCAGTAACATATGCACTGGGAATCTTTAATCAGTAAAGATAACTGTCAGTAAAAGATACAGGGGATATCTTTAAACAGTAATAGATACCAGATACACCGAGGATCTTTAATCAGTAATAGATACACCTCGTGTGTAGATAGCTGTCAGTAACAGATACACATGGTATCTTTGATCAGTAATTGATACATGTACGCCTGGTGTATAGCTGCTAGTAATAGATAGACATCGTCTATAGCGGTTAATAACAGATAACCGGGGGTGGGGGTCTTACATTCAGTAACATAGACATGTTTTAGGTTTAGGTAACAGAAGGATAGAAGCATACCGCGTCTTAAAGTTAGCAACTGGTCGATACACAAGGTGTCTTACAGTAATATACAAGGTGCGTCATAAATCAGATACACGTGTCTTCAAGTAACAGGTACGAAGGGGGTCGTATTAATATATACATGCCGTGTCTTGAAGTCAGTAGCATATAAACATGATGGCTTACAGTAAAGAATACACAGGGCAACATAATTTATAGATACACGTCGTGTATAGCCGCCAGTAACAGATACACATGTGGTCTTACAATCAGCAGCATACATGTTACAGATACGTGTGGTGTCTTTCAGAAACATATGCATGTAGTGTCCTACAAGAACATATATATGTGGTGGTGTCTTACAGGAACACATACATGTGGTGGTGTCTTTCAAGAACATATCATATACATGTGTTATCGCACAATCAGTAATATATACATTTGGTACGTGTATTGTTACAAAAGTTGACACGAGTCTTACGGTCAATAACGGCTGCCAGCAGTATCATGTCACAGTTACAGATGCAGACATGTTTCGAACATCATATTTATAAACAGATGCACAGTATACCTAGGTATGCCCCTCTTTGAATGAATTTTGAAGTCATCGAATACATACTATTACACATTTTTAAATGTCCTCTATTTGACTGTTTCCTACATTTTAAGTTATACCATTCTGATATAATTTGTAAACAAAAAGAGAGGATTATGTGGTCTAAGGGGAGACAACGCATTTGCACTCAATTAGAATGTACAGTACCAACACCAATAAGTTAACCAACTATCTGAATAACATACGATTACTCTTTGTTCTTGTGTCCAAAATACGATCTATTATTAGACGGTGTCTAGGTCCTCGATTCATAGGTTCAGACTTATCTGGTCATACACATGTGCATCAAGTTTCGGTCCCAATAATCGAGGACAGTTACTGTGAAGAATATACCACGCTCCATCATAAATGATTGATACAAGGCGTTTCTTTTTACTATTAATACAACCATGTTCGTTAAGGACGACAGCGTAAAATCAGCGGTTTTAAATTACTTACCTAATTTCAAAGGTCCTCGATAATGGGGACCGACTCCTAATGCATGTGTGTCATCAAGCTCTGTCATATAAACATACACCTATCAATTGAGGTCCATTCACACATACAGATTTTTTGATGATAGACATATACTAACACATTGTTAACATTAAAATTTATTGATTTTCATATTACCAGTTATTCAATCTCCCTTCAGGTGTTCAAAACACCATATATTATTAGTCGCGTGTTTGGGTCCTGGATTTATAGGTTCATACTTATCTGGTCATACACACTATCATTAAGTGTCGGCCCCCATAATCGAGGACAGTTAATGTAAGTGATTGGTACATGGTGTTACTTATAGGCAGTAACAAATACATATCGGTGTATATTATAATATGAAGACCGAAATCAGGTGTATTAAATTACATGTTTAAAACCAAAGGTCCTCGATAAGGGGGACCGACATCTAATGCATGTATGTGTCCTCAGTAGACGGTGTTGATAAAGTGTCCTCAGTTTCCGAGCGTGTCACATGTGACATGCGCACAATCATCTTTGTGTGTCCTCTGTCATAGAAGAAAAATTCTCATTCTTAAAAACAGTCATAGGAGATAATGTGTAGCGAATACGGATAAAGAATTGAATTTATATTCTAAAATTGTTAGTCATTTCATCGAAATATTGTTTTAAACGTTGTCCTCGATTTGGTATATATATACCGATGTCCTCGAAAAGGACCATAAACAAGTATGTGTGTGTGTGTATGTGTGGATGGTCCTTATCGAGGACACACATTAGGATACACACCTTCTATTTGCGGACAAGGCCTGAAACGAGGTCGTCCTCGATTAGAACTGGCTATCCAGGCATGTTCAGAAGCCCCAAAATAGATATATTTGTAAAAATCATGTGATTATAATTCATACCTCGATAAAGCGATTCTGTACCGTTGGGGTGTATCAGTGTGTTTAGCGTTTTTTATCAAGCAAAATTCCTGTGTGTATCGGCTAAATTTAAGATGTCCTCGTTTATACTAGTTAATACAAGGTCCTCGGTTAATGGTTACACAACACACACACAAATGGTCATGTGACAGTCAATTTTCGGATTGACGAACGCCGCTATGAATAGTAAGTAAAAAAGAATACTCTAATAACAGATATATTCGTGTTTTGCTTCCTGGTAATAAATGCCGTGTCTTACAGTCGGTAACATATGCAGACATATTCCGAGCATGGTCTATATAAATAGATGCTTAGTAGGCATACCCGTTCCCTTCACCCTAAGTTATAACATACCAGTAAAGGCCTACGCTGGTGTCCTCGGTTAATTGTTATGGACCGCACACACACATTGTCAAGTGACAGTGAATCTGGAAGCAGCTAACTCCATTTTGAACAGTAAGTTAAAATACAGTATTTTGTTTGTTCTAGTTCTGAAAATACGCATCATATTTTAGAGTTTGTAGTATATTCATGTATTGTAAAGTGACGCGGGACATATAATTAATTTGCGGTTGTGGTATTTAATTATGAATTATGAAGTAAATCAAATTTTAATTAATCATCACGTGGAGGTCCTCGGAACAATATCAACATAACTAACACAAATCCACCCGGTCTTCTCCTAAACAAGGAAGCACCAATGCCAATTAATTCTCCTTTTTTAATCCAAACATTTGGGTACATGTATATGCTCTTTCTTTTTATGCCATATATAGTTTGGTTTCTCATAACTAGTACGAGATCGTCTCTAAATTCAAATAGGCCTGCATTATTATACAAATCGTTGTAGAATTTGGCATCAAAAAATTCTGTTTAATGTTATGGAACCCTGTGTCGGTTTGTTTTGGGATTGAATTGTATTCATATCCTCGAATATATTACGGCGAGTTGTCATTAGCGGATTATCAATGAGACTGCAGCCTCAGGCCCAGAAAGAATTTGTACAAATATTTTTTTAGACTTGTCTATGCGATTAAAAACGTATAGACAATGAATGTAAGGGGTGGGGTTTAGGCCCAACGGGAATCAACATCGGCACTGACCAGAAATTAATTAGGCCCACGCCATTTTAAATAGGCCCTCCAGCAACTGCCGCCTCAGGCCTTGGTGGAGCTTAATCCGCCACTGCGAGTTGTTTGATAAAACCCCAAATTCGGCATGTGAAATTATTATTAAATGATTATGAATAAAATTCGCAACATAAACATCTGCAAGGTTATTTCATTTGATTTTTTTTAAAATGGAGAGTGGTGTCATATTTGTTATGCTCGTTAATGTAATGTATATTTATTGTCTTTTCAGGTTAAGATGCTATGGGCAAGAATATTTTTCTAATCGTTTACTTTTTGTGTTCGCTAGCATTCAGAATATTGGCAAGCTACTTTACACAGTTTTATAAACTTTTTCTATTTGTAACCTTCGTGGTAGACATTATTTTCCTTTGTTTTCTCGTGTGCTGTCTTTATATAACAGATGGTGAAGAACCACAACCAACTTTATAAAATGAAAACAAAAAGGTTAAACAAGTCAAAATTCACAGTATACAAAATGGGCGATCCGGTCATAGCGATCTGGCCTCATGATGGTATATGGTATGAAGCAGAAATAATAAGAGTTAATAAGTGCACTTACACAGTGAAGTACATCGTTGACAACATCAAGATGAAATTACTGGCTAATCAAATAAAACCAGAGAACAGAACACCTAATATAACTACAGCTCCCTCTTCGGCTACTACTGACATGTTGACAGATACATCGCCAACGATTGAAGTTACCTCGTTGTCAGTCGATATGCTACCAGCTCCATCGTCAGTTATTAGAGACATATTTACAGACAAAGGTGTATCTTCCATTGCTATTGACATGGAGGCTGATACATCCGAAACGATGAAAGATACCTCGTTGTTAGTCGATATGCCACCAGCTCCATCGTCAGTTATTAGCGACATATTTACAGATACCGTTCCATCTTTGACTGCTATTGACATGGAGGCATATACATCCGAAACGATGAAAGATACCTCGTTGTTAGTTGATATGCCACCAGCCCCATCGTCAGTTATTAGCTGGTTGCCAGTCGATTTGCCGCCAGCTCAATCGTCAGTGTCACAATTGGTATGTTTAATTGTGACATGGGTTTTTTCGGTGGTTCAGGGTACATTATTAATTTAGTAGATGGTTAAAAGGAATATTTAATTCTTTTATAAACATCTTATAGGGTTTGTACAGGTTTTGGTTAATAAAGTTTAATTATTTTCAATGTATATGTGTTGTTTTTTACAGAATGATTGTAGGCATGTTTTGACAAGTTAGGTAATAAGGATTTGAAGTAATGAATGTGTCTGGGTTGTGATGCATGTGCATGTGGTGCATAGTTTTGATTGGATGTGTGACTGACTGAAAGTTTCTTGGTGTAGGAATTAGAAAAGTTTGTCAAGAGAGGTTTGAGAAGTTACAGGTTAGACATCGCTGTAATCTCTACTTACATCAGAGAGATTTTAAGGGACCAGACATGACTGTTGTACAATAACTATACAGTAACACCAATGACTGGCTTTAGATGAATAAACCCTGGTAAAGTAAATAAAATATATTTAAATGTGGTGAATCAGTTCCTGAATGAAATAACATTAAACTGGCAATGTCTAGGTGACCTATATTTCAATCCAGGGGTGACCTTGTGACCCGTAGTGTAGTTTAATCTTGGTGAATTTTTAATACAAATAGCGAGTCTAGGTGAATCCTGCATTATATGGATCTGTGACACGTGGGGGTTGTGTGAATTTCAAACAATTTGTGTTCGGGTTTATGGTGTTTTAAAACCTACGCGATTTGGGATGGTGGAATAAGACGGAAAACTAATGTGAATGCTAACCAGGAGGATTGGTTGAAATAAAGAAACAGAAAATTAGATGCCGGAATGAACTGTGACTTAATCATTAAATATTTGTAAAACAAACCTCTAAAATTTATATGTAAAATTGACTGTAATAATATACATATATTGAAAATTATCTGTTTAGTTGTGTTGTTTGTTGGTAATTAGGAAAAGGGGCAATTAAGTTAAAGAACCTGGGGTCACTTTGTGACAGTCAGTTACAAGGATATATATAGATGCAGCTCCATCTTTGACGGTTGTTGACATAGTAACAAATACAGCACCAACGAATAACGGCACCCAATTGTCAGTCGATTTGCCAGCCCCATTATCAGTCATTGTCGACAAATTAACAGATACAGCCCCATCTTTGACTATCAGTAATATATCTGGAGATAACGTCGGTTTGTTTGACTTACCAGCACTTGCGTTAAATAAATTAACCCCTTCATCAAATTATAATAAAACAGATGATGTGATTTGACAACAGAACACACATCCCAAAATACAGCACAATTAAAAGAACGAAGGCAAATACAATATCCTTCACCAGACACTTCTTTTGCTAACGATAATAAGGATATTTCTGTACCTGCCCGTTTGTCAAGTAGGCCACATTTAAGGCCACGTTTAGATAAAGAAATTGCTTCTTTAGACAATACAGTAATAATTAGTTCTTCAAGCTACGGCAATGATGTATGCGATGATTCTGATGACGGCGAATGTTCTTCGGGAAGTGAATACGATCCAATTAATGATGACGAGTATGTTGTGTCTGATTCCGATAATTCAGTGAAATCACTGCTCATTCCCATGTCAAATTTCCGATCTAGATCCCCAATAATCCACCAAAACGAAACAATAGTAGAACAAACTCCTTCCTCCACAACAGGATGCGACAGCGCATGTATTAATAGCATAACGGTTATGTCAACAAATAATGATGGTAATGTCCGTAAATGGGACAAAAAGTACTACTGTTATTTTTGTTCGAAGGGACAATCAAAGTTACCACGTCACTTAATAGATAACCACTCAGATGAACCAGAATTTGTTAAATTTAAAGCAGAATCAAACCATAAAACACTGAGTAATATGCTATGCAAATTAAGAAACCTGGGTAACCACAAACACAATTGTGACGTCATTCGAAAAAATAGTGGACAATTGATTGTCGGATACCGTCCATCAAAACAAAGTGTTAATCCTAATGATTATGGCCCATGCTCTTACTGTTACGGGTATTACGTAAGGCAAGATTTGCGGAAGCATCGATGCCCATTAAAACCCCACGAACGTAAACACAACCAAGATGATACAGACCGCGAATGCCCAAGGATTCGTGAACGAATGGCTTCTAAGAGTATTTTGTTAAAACCTCCGCCATGTGGTGTTGTAGCACCTTTAAATCAAATTCTTGCCCCCATGAAATCCGATGAGATTAGTAGGATTGTAAAAAGTGATGATCTTATTCTTGAAGTTGCAAAGCGGGAGTTTATGAAAGCCGGTCATGATGAAGACCAACACAACTATATTCTATCAAAGCTACGAGAACTTGGTCGACTACTATGGCAGCTGAGAAAGAACACGTTAAAGCCCAATGTTTGTTTACAAAACTTTATTGATCCCGAGAAATTTAGTACTATAATAAAATCAGTTCACGATCTAGCTGGTTTTGACTTTGAGTCACATGATTTCAAAATTCCTTCATTGGCCTTAAAACTTGGACACACTATAAAAAAATGTGCATTGATTGTTAAAGCTAATGCACTAGAAAACAATGACAAAAATATGGTGGAAACTGCGGATAATTTCTACAAGTTATGTGAAATGAAATGGGAGATAGAGATTTCGACACATGCCCACAGAACTCTTTATCAAGCTTAAAGAAACAATCCTGAGGAGCTGCCCTCTAGCACGGATGTGGTTACACTGTCTCAATATTTGGATACCACAGGAGACGACCAGAAAGCTCGCCTAATTAATTCATCCGAAATCAAAGACATCAAGACATCATGGAATCTTCTCAACGAAATAACTATCTGCAAAATAATACTTTTTAATCGCAGAAGACAAGGGGAGATATCCAAGATGAAGATTGAGGATTTCCACAAAAAAACAGATCACTAACGTTGGGGATACCATCCAATTAAGTGAAATAGAAAAGCATCTGTGTAAGATTTTTGAAGTTGTTGAAGTAGTTGGGAAACGAATTAGGACAGTTCCTGTTTTATTAACAACCCAAATGATAGAACGGATTTCTCTTCTGTTGGATAAAAGATCTGAACTTGAAATTCCCACAGAAAACAAGTTTCTGTTTCCTCGATCCAGTTATCAAAGCTTTGGACATATAAGGGGCAGTGACGCCATCAGAAAACATGCTCTGTTGGCCGAAGTTAAGAACCCCGAAACCATGAGATCAACTAAGTTACGGAAGCAAGTAGCAACCGTGGCACAGATGCTGGCTTTAAAAGAAAACCAGATTGAGCTGCTCGCTAATTACATGGGCCATGATGTTCGAGTTCATCGCGAATATTATCAACTTCCAGACAATGTATTGCGTGTTACGAAGCTTTCGCGTTTGTTTATTGCGATGGAACAGGGTACGCTGGAGAAATACCAAGGGCGATCCCTTGATGAACTTGAAATAGACAACACCGTCGATTCTTCATCTGAACATGATTTATTTAGTTCAGATGAAGAATCCGACGGTGATGTAAAAATCCCTCAGAAAACAGCTTTTACGAATCAAGCTAAAAAATCCAAATGGTCTGAGGATGAAATTTGTGCTATTCATTCCTTAACACAAATACTACATCTTCGTATACCAGGAAAGAAGGACATAGAAGAGGTCCAAAAAGACATCCAATCTTAAAGAGGAGATCTTGGAAAAATATCAAAGATTATTGTCGAAATAATCGAAATATGATCTTGAAAGTACAATAATAAACACAAATGAGTGGCTTCCAGTTAGTGATAACTTCACCAGCTAGTGAACTTTACTTTCAGTTAACAGAAAACTATCATTACACACTACTTCACAAGTTAGTGAGAGCATAACTTTTAGTTTACAGAAAGACAACTTGTTATTTTTAGGTGAACTTTTTAATAGTGAACTTTACCCATTGAGTGATAACTTAACTTTTGTTACTTTTAGGTACTTAGACAAGACGTATTTAGAGTCACGATAACCTGTTAAATGTACAATGTATTATATAAATCATGGTTTCTTTTTTAAAAGAACAACTCAAAGCAATGTTCGTTGTTTAATATGTCGTCTACACTAGGGGTTCTGTACTCAATGCACGTACGTGTTAGGTGATCACATTCTTGATGCATGCGCATACAGTCAACTGTATCGAAAATGAGTGTTGGGAGCAACCATATGCGTGACATATAGTCAGTAACCAATTCAGCCCTGCAATCAGTCTTATTATTAGACACTTTCGTGTCTTACAATTAGTAACAGCTGTGTTGGGTCGTGGTAATAGACGCATGTCGTGTCTGAAAGTCAATAACGAAGACGCACCCCGGACACATACTGTGATTTATTGTCGGCAACAGATAAAGACGATGTCTTGCAATAATGGCCCACTGATGAATGTAATGTGTAATTAACTATCTTACAGTCAGTAACATATACACTTTATGTCTTAATCAGTAACAGATACATGTATTGTGTTACTATCTTACAGTCAGTAACATATACACTTTATGTCTTGCAATCCGTAACATATGCATGTTTAGGGTATGCATACCTTGGCTAAAACCACCGGAGTGTCGTATACTTTGATACATGAGGTGGTTTATACGGTACATAAATAGATGCAAAATAGACATCTTTAAAATAACTTTGAAGTCATCGGTTATATGCTATTATAAAATTAAACCTCCTCTGTTTGACGGGATTCCACATTTTACGTCATCGATAACATACTATTATAGTTTTACACGTCCTCTATTTGATAGGTTCCTACACTTTTTAAGCTATAAAATTCCGATTTAATTTGTTAACAAAAAGAGAGGAATATGTGGTCTAAGGGGAGACAACGCCTTGTTGCACTCAATTAGAATGTACAGTACCAACACCAATACGTTAAGCATTAAATACCATACGATAAATCTTTGTTCGTGTGTCCAAAATACAATCTATTATTAGACGGTGTCTAGGTCCTCGATTCATAAGTTCAGGCTTATATGGTCATACGCATTTGCATCAAGTTTCGGTCCCCATAATCGAGGACAGTTACTGTAAAATATATGCCACGTTCCATTCTAAATAATTGATACAAGACGTTTCTTATTACCATTAAGAACTATTTCAAGTTTTGTGAAAGGCGACAGCGTACAATTAACGGTTTTAAAGTACGTACCTAAATTCAACGGTCCTCGATAATGGGGAGCGACTCTTCATGCATGTCTATCATATAAACATACACCTATCGATTAAGTTCCTTTCACAAAAACAAATGATTGATGATAGACATGTATGAACATTTGTTAAAATTCATTGATTTTCATAGGGTTTTGATACAACGCATCAATTGTGTGGAATACACTTCCAGAAAATATCCGACAATGTCAATCTGTGTCAGTTTTTATATCCGAACTGAAACCTTAGTTATTTAGTCAATTTCATTAACACTAGAATGTGAAAACATTTTCTAGCGCCTAATGCATTCTCTGGTAGATTGAATAGTTGCGAGATACAAAAATCATTATTATTGTTATGTTTTGGTTCTTAATGTAACTGCTGTGTCTTACAGTCAGTAACGGATACACAAGGTGATATATAAATATATACATGCCGTGTTTTAACAGTAACAGATACACGTGTTGTTATAACACAATGTGGGTCTTAGTAATAGATGTGTGTTACAGTACAGTCAGTAACAGATAAAGGATGTAACATATGCATGTCATGTCGTGTATCATAGTCAGCAGTAAGCAACAGCTGCCAACATTATCTTAGTATTGGTAACAGTCACATGTCATGTAACAGTTACAATCAGCAGCAAATGTTTCAAACATCATGTTTATAAATAGATGCACACGTCCTCTATTTGACAGATTCCTACATTTTAAGTTATAACATTCCGATATTTTTTGTAAACAAAACAAGAGGATTCTGTGGTCTAAGGGGAGACAACGCATTGTTGCACTCAATTAGAATGTACAGTACCAAAACCAATAACTTTAATTATATACATACAGGCCCTGTGTATAGCTGCTAGTAATAGATAGACATCGTCTATATCGGTTAATAACAGATAACCGGGATGGGGGTCTTACATTCAGTAACATAAACATGTTTTAGGTTTTGGTAATAGAAGGATACACAAGGTGTCTTACAGTAAGATACAAGGTGCGTCATAAATCAGATCCATATTACAGTAACAGATACATGTGTCTTCAGGTAACAGGTACACGCGGTGTCTTATCAATATATACATGCCGTGTCTTGAAGTCAGTAGCACATACACATGATGGCTTACAGTAAAGGATACATAGAGCATCATAATTCAAAGATAAACATCGTGTATAGCTGGACGTAACAGACACACAGGTGGTCTTACAATCAGCAGCATAAACATTAGAGGCCTTGCGTCAAAGCCAGTAACAAATACATGTGGTGTCTTACAGACACGTACATGTATGCATGTAATTTCCTACAAGAACATATAGATGTGGCTGTGTCTTACAGGAACATATCATGTACATGCGTTATCGTTCAATCAGTAATAGATACATGACGTATAACTTTTGGTGCGTGTTGTTTTATAAGGCAAACTTGTTACAAAGGCAGATACGAGTCTTACAATCAGTAACAGTAACAGTACCTTAGAATTCTTAACAGTTACATGTCATATCACAGTTACAGTCAAAAGCAGATGCAAACATGTTTCGAACATAATATTTATAAATAGACGCACAGCACACCTAGGTATATCCCTCTTTAAAAGAATTTTACATTTACACGTCCTCTATTTGACTGGTTCCTACATTTTAAGTTATAACATCCTGTACTTGTATAATTTGTAAACAAAAAGAGAGGATTATGTGGTCTAAGGGGAGACAACACATTTGCACTCAATTAGAATGAACAGTACCAACAGCAATAAGTTAACTAACTATTTGAATAACATACGATTACTCTTTGTTCTTGTGTCCAAAATACGATTTATTATTAGACGGTGTCTAGGTCCTCGATTCATAGGTTCAGGCTTATCTGGTCATACACATGTGCATCAAGTTTCGGTCCCCATAATCGGGGACAGTTACTGTGAAGAATATGCCACCCTCCATCATAAATGATTGATGCAAGGCGTTTCTTATTACCATTAAGACATATTTCCATGTTCGTTAAGGACGACAGCGTATAATCAGCGGTTTTAAATTACTTACCTAAATTCAAAGGTCCTCGATAATGGGGACCGACTCCTAATGCATGTGTGTCATCACGCTATGTCACATAAACATACATCTATCAATTAAGGTCCATTCACACATACATATTTTTGATGATAGACATATATGAACAACTTGTTAACATTAAAATTTATTGATTTTCATATTACTAGTTATTCAATCTCCCTTCACGTGTCCAAAACACAATATATTATTAGTCGTGTGTTTGGGTCCTCGATTTATAGGTTCTTATATATCTGGTCATACACACTATCATTAAGTGTCGGCCCCCATAATCGAGGACAGTTAATGTAAGTGATTGGTACATAGTGTTTCTTACAGTCAGTAACAAATACATGTCGGTGTATGTTACATTATGAAGACCATAATCAGGTGTAGTAAATTACATGTTTAAAACCAAAGGTCCTCGATAAGGGGTCCTCAGTAGACAGTGTTGATAAAGCGTCCTCGGTTTCCGAGCGTATCACGTGACATGCGCACAATCATCTTTGTGTGTCCTCTCTTATAGAAGAAAAATTCTCATTCTTAAAAACAGTCATAGGAGATTTATATTCTAAAATTGTTAATCATTTCATCGAAATATTGTTTTAAACGCTGTCCTCAATTTGGTATATATATACAGATGTCCTGGAAAAGGACCATAAACAAGTATGTGTGTGTGTGTGTGTCTGTGGTTCGCATACAGGGCGCAATTCTTCATGGATTTTCTTCAAACTTGGTATACTTATTCCTTATACCCCAAGGAAGATCCCTATTGTTTTTGGTGCATGCCCGACCCCCTGGGGCAGAGCCACGCCCATTTCTAGTATTTGTTTGTTTGTCGTCTACAGGCCACATTTCTTAACTTATAATCTTGAAACTTTGCATACATATTCTTTGTACCCTAAGGAACATCCCTATCGTTTGGGGTGCATGCCCGACCCCCAGGGGCAGAGCCATGCCCATTTTCTTTTCGTGTGTCTTTGTGTCGCCTACAGGTCGCAATTCTTACTGGATTTTCTTCAAACTTTGTATAATTACTCCTCACATGATCCATATTGTTTTTTGGTGCATGGCCGACCCCCAGGGGCAGAGCCATACCCATTTTCTTTTCGTATGCCTTTGTGCCGCCTACACGGTGCAATTCTTACTGTATTTTCTTAAAACTTAGTATACTTACTCTTTACACCCACAGAGCCACGCCCATTCCTTGTATTTATTTGTTTGTCGTCTACAAGCCACATTTCTTAACTTATCATCTTAAAACTTTAAATACTTATTCTTTGTACCATGAGGAACATCCCTATCATTTGGGGTACATGCCCAATCATGCCAGACCCGACCCCCAGGGGCAGAGCCACGCCTATTCCTTGTATTTATTTAAACTTGGGATATGTATTCCTTATAGCCTAAGGATTACTGCTTAGCCCGACCCCCAGAGGCGAGCCACGCCCAATTTTTGTGTTTACAGGTCGCAATTCTTAACGAAACCGCTCGGTACTTGGCATATGTATTCCTTATTGCCTTAGGGAGTCCACTATTGATTTTGGTGAATGTCTCAACCCCCAGGAGCAGAGTCACGCCCACTTTTTGCCATTGGAATGTGAAAGGCACAATTCTGAATGCATTATCTTGGTATACTTTTAAGTTATACTCTATGGACAGGAACTATTGATGTTGATGCATCCCTTCTATTATCTATCATTCATTGTTTCTAAATTGTATTGTACCCAATAAGCAACCGATTAACACACTTGTATACATGTTTTCTGCTGGTTACCTATATACTATGTATCCATAGACAATGGTAACTAGAGCCACTTAAAACCACGGTGTTACACTATACTGTCCATCTATATGTTATGACATTATTTATGAATAGTCCCAAGACGGACGAAAAGTACTTTAAAATGTTAAAATGTTATTAAACAAGTGTTGAAATCAGTTTGTGTCGGCATACCTTTTTATCTATTCATCATTTACTGTGAAACAAAGTAGCACAGCTTTGTGGTTGTGCTAATAATTTTGGATATATATATAGGTCGGCATACCTTTTATCTTTTCATCGTTTACCGTGAAACAAAGTAGTGCAGCTTTACGGTTGTGCTGATTTTTCTGGATATATATATGTGAAAACTACGGTTGCGGGAAGAATTTGGATATTTAAATCTATCTAAAGAGGACTTAGTGCGCAACAAAAGTTGCTACAATCCACGTCGCGGAAAAGACAAAACTTTAGATAAATATATTGATTTTCTAAACGATTTACCCCTACCGGAGAAGAAAAATGTGAGGAATAATATCAACAACGACGAGTATAAGCAATCAACAGCCTACAAAATAATGATTCTATTATCATCAAAGAATCGGACAAAGGCGGGGCCATAATTTTAATGGATGTCGACTTTTATGAATCTGAAATTCTCAATATTTTGGAAGATAGAAGTACTTATCTTGAAATAGATTCTAATAGGGACAAAGGGACTTTAACATTAATTAATATGTTGATTCAAAAAGAAGGCCACAGTTTAACAGAAAATGAAAAAAAGTTCTTAACCAAGTTTGATTGTAAAGCTAGTAAATTCTATGGCTTGCCTAATATACATAAATCGGATTTAATTAAAAACAGCGTCATAGAACAAAATAGCGAATATGTTATGATCAATAGAATGGTGATCTTAGCTTTAGGCCAATTATAGCTGGCACGTCGTGTGCCACCAACACATTATCTTATTTACCGTAATTGATATTCTTTTAAAACCCTTTGTCCCAAAAATTAAATCATATATAAAGGATGACATTGACTTCCTTAATAAACTGCCTCAGGAAATTAAGGATGAGGAAATATTCAGGCCTCGAAATTAACGGCGGCCACCACCGAGGTGCCGTTTTCAATTGGCCGTCGTGCAATTAAAATCTTCACTTTGTCCACGGCCACAGTGGCCGTGGTTGCCTTTTCTCATCCAGTAAATAAAAAGTCTACCTGAGACACATATCTGGCCAGTAACATATCCTTTTCGTCCCCCGTTCACATCGCCATACTAATTAACAATGTATAATACCAGTATGGACCTATCCGTTTTCGAAACGTGCTCAGTTAGCTCTACCACAATATTGCCGCGTAAATAATCTTGGAGAACTGCAGTCGGCCAACCTCGGTAACTCCGATATCTAATAATGTAAGGTTACTCCGTTTTATGTTATTTACCCAGATTTCCGCTCAAAACACCACTCAATCCTCAGTCCGTCGTGCACGCGGAGAATTAAATCCTGGCCCTAATAGTGCCCTACACCGCCTAGTTGTGATTCCCAGGTCATCGTGGGTACTGCTAATCTATAAATAGACGCACATTGTATGACCCTTTCTCTCTCTCTCTCTCTTATTATAACAGCAGATATCTCTCTCTCGTAATGTAGCGGCAGATCTCCCTTCTCTCTCTCCCTCTCTCTCGTATAACGGCAGATATTTATATCTCTCTCTCTCGTATAACGGCAGATCTCTCTCTCTCTTTGTGTCTCTCCCTCTTCTCTCAGTAACAGCAGATCTCTCTCTCTCTTTGTGTCTCTCCCTCTTCTCTCAGTAACAGCAGATCTCTCTCTCTCTTTGTGTCTCTCTCTCTCTCGTAGTAACGACAGATCTTGGTGGAAAACAATCTAACTTTTACGGTTTTACGATTGCCGATAAAGCCGGCGTCATTTTTAAAACATTTTGAGTGTGTGTTTGGGTGGGGGTTTTTGCCAGTTTTTAAACTGAAGCCGATTTAAATAAAAGTAAAATGTCATTTGTAAAAAAAACTTAATTGCGTCTATATATTCGAGATTTAGATAAACTCCAGAGTTACGCGCAACCCATGTGTTCTTCAACATTTTGACACTTATATAATCAAATCACATCTTTTATAATTAACCTAAAATATCGAGATATATCGTTAGCTTTTTATAATATAACTAAAAGATCGCAATATAATGATATATCGTCAGGTTTTTTCAGGGGGGGGGGGGGGAATATCGCAATATTTGATTTTACCAATATGTTCAGCCCTAATAGACACGTGAATTCACAATACCCTACCATGAATAAAAAACATAAAATTTGAATTGACTTTGAAAAGTTTTTGTGTGTTATATCAAAAAGACCCACAGTGAAAATTTTGAAGTGGAAGCCCTGGTCTGAATCATTATGTCATTAAGAGTATTCCACAGGCTTTGAGAATAAGGACAGTGAATAAATGTCAGTCCTTAAGTAGCCTACACCACATACTGATCCTTAATTAAGCTATAGAAAAACACCCTTTGCCTCCGTGCCCTGGCTGAAAACTTTTTGGGCCTTGATGCCCCCATCATTGGCCTTGGTGCCCCTAAATTTGGCCAAAAACCCGAGGCCGAAATGGCAGGGCCCTAAAAAGATTAGAATACGAGGCCTGAATATTTGTAACATTGGATGTCTGTAGTCTATATAGTAATATTTCACACAATTTGTGTATTGAGGCAGTCAGTTATTGGATAGATAGATTACCTATACTTCGAAATCCCCCTTTCTCTAAAACTTTCATTCTAAAAGCTATCAAAATTATTCTCAGGAATAATACTTTTGAATTTGGAAAACGTAATTTTATTCAATTAAAGGCTGTGCTATGGGCTCAGTGTGTTCACCTGACCTTAGCAACCTTGTTATGGGATTTTTAGAAGAAAAATTATATACAATAACTGAAAATAAATTTGGTATATACTATAGAAACTACATTGAGGAGAAATTTAAAAGATATTTAGACGACGTCTTCCTCATTTGGAAAACTAATCTTGGCCACTTAGTAGATTTGCATAAACTTTTAAATAACCTAGCTAGATGTTAATATTAAATTCACTATTGATACTAGTTACAAGGAAATTGCTTTTTTAGATGTTCTCGTTAAGAGAATTAATAATCGAATCGTTACAGATATTTACTCCAAAGAAACCGATACTAAAAATTATTTATCTTACAAGTCATGTCATCCTCGTCATGTTAAAAATAATATACCCTTTTCTCTTGCTAGGAAACTATGTACTATAGTAATAGACGAAGATCTCAGAATTCAACGACTAGATGAATTAAGATCTAATTTATTGAATAAAGATTATCCGGTAGGGGTTATTAATATAGGGTTTGAAAAAGCTAGGAGTCTAACTATAGAAGCATTAAGAACACCTAAAGAAAAGAATATCTCTACTTGTATTACTTTTATTTCAACATATAATCCTCGACATAATAACTTTTTGCAACATATTTATGATACTAAGAATGTTCTCCTTTCTAATGATAATCTTAATAATGAATTTCATGGCATAGATTTCATTAATAGTAAACGTCAGCCCCCTAATCTTAAGAAAATACTCACTAGAGCAAAATTTCAAGCTTCTAGTAATGCTACGTTTACTACTTCTAAATGTCATAGCTTACTTTGTAAATGTTGCCAACATATGATTCTTGATACTAAATTCACTTTTTCTAATACCAATTATACGTTTAGAATTAATAATAATATGAATTGTAGTACTAAAAATTTAATTTATGTTCTTATCTGCAATAATTGTCAGAATTTCTATTTGGGAGAATGTGGCACTGAATTACGTGCACGCGTCCAAGTTCATAGGCAGCAGAGTTTACAAACTAATCCTGTTTTAAAAGTCTCTAAACATTTAAATACTTGTGCTAAGAATTTAAACATTAAATTTAGTATTTTTCCTTTTTACAAAGTCAACATTGACAATACTATCAAGAGATGAAATATGGAAGCACACTTTATTGACCGGTTCAAACCAGATTTAAATGCTTAGTTTGTCCCCTCCCCACCGTATTTAATTTTAAATAATCTTAATATATATATATATATATATATATATTGACACTTTTTACTTCAACAATGGGATTTTAAACCCTGTAATTCTTTATTTCTCTATAATCGGTTTATTAGAGAAGAAGGTGGATATAAATAAGTTTACAGCTAAATTACATAATTCTTCTATTGACATTAAATTAACCTAACTTCTGTATGGTTCTATTGTCAAATTATACCAAAAAGACATGTAAATTAATGAAAGGTTAAGTTTTATTATAGCCAGATTACATAATTAGTCTATGAACTTTAATTGATCTAATATATTGACCATTGTCAAACTACATGTACTATGTAGATTTATGTCAAGTCTTGTATTATATACTTTTAACCTTTTGTTGTACATTACTTAATATTATTTATAATCCATTGTCATGGATACCTATTATTCTAAAAATGTATATATATATGTATCGTATTTGTAATATTTTGTATACATTATTAATATCTGAAGACGCCCTTAGAAGGCAGATAGCTAGCTTATAATTTAATGTATGTCATAATGAGGTTAAGTGGAAGATTTTCTTACCTGGACGTATATTTTATTTATTAATGTATGTATATATACATATATATCAGTGTTGGGATTTTAAAAATTTTTCTTGTCGGACATTTACCGAAATTAAAGGGGCATAACTCTTATCGTTATTTAAGCAGACGAATTTATGCCACAATTAAAAGTCACATGTCAAAATATACGTAATAAAATTAGGTGAACCTCGTTATTTATCATTTTTAATTCCCGTACGGTATTCAATTAATTCATACCACAATTACAAATCACATGTCGCTATTTTTCACACTTAATTCTGAATGAAAGCTTGCCGATCCTGCTTCGGCATTAAATTCACAATCTTTATATTCCTTTGGAAATTAAGTGTCTTTGTTTATACGGCAGCAAATGAATGCAGAAACTTCGAAATAAGAATAGTTTGTGATGTCACATGTCTTCAAAATATTCAAATCACTTACGTAATAAAATTAGTTGAACATCGTTATTTTTCATATTTAATTCCCGCACCGTCGCAATAACTGTGATTATAATTTTAATCCATCTGTTTACCTCGTGGTTTCTCAATTGTCGGCCATTCAAATCACGTACGTAATAAAATTAGGTCAACCTCGTTATTTTTCATATTTAATTCCCGCACCGTCGCACGGTATTCAATTCATACCGTGCGGCATTCAAATTTATGTCAAAAAGTGTCCAACAAAATGAACCATTTTCAATATACATTGAATGAAAGCTTCGGCATCAAATTCACAACTGTAATATTCCTTTAGAATTACACGTCTTCTTTATAGGCTACGGCAGCAAATGAATGCTGAACTTCCGAAATAAGAATAGTTTGTGATGTCTTGGTTTATATGGCAGCAAATAAAAGAAAAGCGTGATGACAAAAGGCATAGCTGACGTATGGCTAGTCTCGGTCACCCAGAATCTCCTTATCGTCAACATACATTTGTAGAATATTTTTCTGGATAATAGAGACTAATGTATGGCCTATTGACTCACACCACAAATTATAATCACAGTTATTAGATTGATGTATTGTCTGACAAAGGATTAAGTCAGTCAATCAAGGCAGATTAAGTAATCAATCAAGGCAGATTAAGTAATCAATCAAGGCAGATTAAGTAATCAATCAAGGTAGGTTTATAGTCGGTATAGCACGATAAATACGTTGATCACTTAATTACCTAATCAATCCAGCCTATTGTCAACGATAATCGGGATGAGTGGTGGTTATACTCTTAGTACTAGTCAATATGCTTTATATTAATTTTGTAATTTTGAATATTATACACCATGTCTTGATGTCTGAATGTGCATATTCTTGGTCGGACAAAAGAGTGCGTTTGGATTAGGCAGACAAAAACCGGTCTGCCTTATATTTTAACTGATGAAAAGTGAAAAAGTGCATTTCTATAATATTGTTAAATGACATTTAGAAGTAGAGGTATAATATTCATAATAATACAACTTTATGGATTTACTACTTCTTTGTTTATTATATGCAACGTTTCAATACTCTTACAGGTATCTTTATCAAGCAATGATCAATAATGGAGAGGAGGAGGATTTGATCAATAATGAAAAACAACCTACATTTATAGTACATCCATGAGTAAGATAATAAAAACATAACATTAATTAAGAGTTAAAACACCAACATTTCCCTTTGAACATGACTTCACGACCTCTCTATTGATTAATTAAACCTAGGACTGAAGCCACCCACCACTAAGGCTTAATACCACTAATACTATGAGAAAACACACGAGGTTGGACAGGCGACCCCACTCCTCGCCACGTATATAAATTTACTAAGCTTAAAATTATGCATGGAGAAGATTATATTGGTAAATCGTGCACAGATCTTAAATGTAATTTCTAATTATCAGATAATCTTTGAACGACCCTGAAATTTTACCAAACTGATCACTGATAAACCCCGACTTTATGTCAGCGATGAAAAGCTTCACGTAATTCTGTACTGTGAAGTGTGAATCCATAATGCTTTCGAAAGCAAGACTCGAAATGTTATTTAAAAAAAAAACCCTAGTCGTGTTTTTCATACTTGTCACTTAAAACAAAAACTACCCATCGTCAATTCGTTTCATACCTGCACATGTCACTCCTTAATTTTCTAGCCCAGTCACGTTACACATTATCTAGGAATATAAATATCCTTAAATTGTCTTATTTCGTCGGCATTGACAGTCCCAAAGTCCCGCTTACAAATATGTCGAACTCGGTTAGTTACGGACGCACTCGCTCCTCCAAGAATGGTGCAGATAAGGCTTCGAAAAGTGCGAGATTACGGTTGCTAAGTGGGTGAGACACATGTTTATTATCAGGCAGGTTTCCTCCCCCGAGTTCTTCGGTTTCTTCATGCAGCAATGATCGAAATCATTCGCACGATCTGTTCCAAGGGCCAAATTGGAAAAAGGCCTCAGGCCTAATTTGCTACCCTTGTAAAATGACGCGATTATTATTATTATTATCCCTGCATTGGCCGAGAAAGTCCATGCAAGTTTTCCGGCGTAGTTTTCTCCTTGTCGGTGATGCAGGGTGGAGGGTCTGATATGGACATCGGTCTAGTCGTTCGGATGTGATGAAAAACCGAGGTCCCGTTTACAAATTGGCGTGCACTTAAAAGATCCCCGGACAGTTTTGAATTCAATATAGCCGCTGTCCAGGCGAAATTTCCCTCATAACACACTGTATGATGTATACTATACCCCTCTTCATTAGCCCAGTTCGGAGCAGAAAATAGTAGGACGTTAAACCTTTCATGCTGCGAAAAGTATACGATATTTGGCTACGATGCATTTACGGAGTATCTAAAAATTCTGAAACTAGAACTGCTACGAACAATACAAATGTGTACAAACTTCAAAAACAGTCTACGATTTTTCTACGAATAGGAAAACTTTTGATTTTGGGCGATTCGTTACATTCGTAGCCCATGTTGAAGCAAGTCACAAAAGTTACTAATTCAAAAATTACTAACTTCAAGAACCGTCTACAATTTATCTACGATTCGGAAAAAAAACCTTTGGGAGGTTCGTGGGATTCGAAGCCTACGTGAAAGCAGGTCATTATCATACCTGAATCTGCGCTGGTTATTGATTTAAAAATTCCACAAAGTTTTAACAATTTACCGAAATCCTGCTTTTAATTGAATGTTAAGGCCAATTAACCGGCAATGCATTAGTAATAAGGTCACCGAAATTTAAATGTGTAGACACTTCACACTTCTATAAGTTAGTGTCAACCAGATTTCCATATTGTGTTGGAAATTAGCTGTTAAAAATAAAAACATGTTGTACGTTAGAGCTCTGTATACTATAAACTATTCAAATGATAACAATTTGCTGTAGTAATCGATTTGCCAAAGTATGAAATCTGAGCTTTTGTATCTTTAATAATTTAATATTCCTCAGTTGAAATAAAGTTTTGCAGGCCAGTCCATAGGGATCTTTGACAATTTTAAAACACCATTGAAATGATGTATCGTACTACCAACTGATTCTTTATTCATTGATTGATACGAATGAAAAAAGATGTACTAATCATGCCGTATTCGTTCAGTTTCCATGCATGTATACAAGCCTTGACAAAAAAGGACATCAGGTTTATGCATCCACAGGCCACAATTCTTAAGTGATCATCTTGAAACTTTACGTACGTATTCCTTATACCTTAAGGATGATCCTTTTGTGCATGCCCGATCCCCAGGGGAAGTATTTGTTTGTTTATCGTCTTCAGGCCGTATTTCTTAACGTCTCATCATTAAACATTGCATACTTATTCTTTGTATTTTAAGGAAATCCCTAGAAATTGGGGTGCATGCCTAAGGCCCAAATTCTTAAAGATAGAACTGAATATAAATCCAATAAACCATTTTTTCACCAAATATGTGTAGTTTACTCCCCAAATATGCTGAATATAAAATTTCAATGTGATTTGCCGAGCGGTTTAGACACAATACGATTTTCAATTTCAATTTTCTCGACACTCATGGAAACAAAATTAAAGAGCCTACTAGCATGGTTTGATGTCATCTCAGGAACATGTCAACAATGTCAGGCATATTATTATGCCGTGATTCATAAAGAGAGCCGGTATTGACGACGATTCTGCGAGCGTTCAAAGCCATTCAACCGATCGCAGTTACTCTAGTGTCTTTGATTTGTATGATGATGAGGTGTCCAATGATCTTTTGAACTCGGCGACGGGGCCGATTCAACCATAATTTATGTTCGAACCACAACCGGTACCGTAAACATGTAGTTACAATCAACAGAGGCAGCCGTGCCCGTAATAAATAATTATCACGTAATTTTGTTAGCTTGATAATGTTGAATACAAGCGAGTGAATTGGATTAAATATTTATTCATTTGTGCCTCACTTCAAACAAATGTTGTGATCTTCGCTCATCATTTATAAAAAAAAATGTCATGAATAATGCAACAGGGAGAGTTGTAAAATGACAAAGAAGGGACGACTGGCTGTATTCACTGCCAGTAGAGTATAGCCCACGTAAACTGTGCTCCGTCTTTATAAACAGGTATGTTGAAAATTCATTAGGCCTATAATTCATACAATCAAGTCATCGTTTATTTGAGAAACATAAATGAAGCGATTTACAAAATAATAATGTAATGATTGGTTTAAGCCGGGCCCTTTTGTTTACTAATATATTATAGAGGTCTACTTAGCTAAACAACAATGTCAGGAATGTGAATGAATTTCAAAAAGTTGTATGGACTAAATTTCAGTGAGCACAACTATAATTTTACAATGTTGGGGAACTAATAAAATAAAAGTACAAAATGGTGAATAGGCCTACTGGTATTTTGTCTTTAAATTTAAATTATTTGATCTAATTCAAAGTAAAGTGTACAACTAAAATATCAGAATATCAATATCACTCAGTGGAATTTTTATTTTGAATAAACTCCCGAGTATTCATTCCTCGAAGTTTGCAAATGCCGATAAGGAGCTTTGTTTACGTCACGTGAATTCTCGTGACTTCTCGTTCACCTTTCCACCGACCGTGGCGTTAAAATTATCCCAGTTTCAGTTCAACTTAGCGAATTGTTTATACCGTTCCTTTGATTTTCCAAAGGAATCATTGCTTTTCACATTCACATTGAAATGAATTTTAAAGATAGTAGGCTGGCACTGCCAGGCAGGATACGCCCACATTTTCGAGAAATTGATAGAGTACAAGCAATACCATAAGTGATTTTTCCATCAATCAAAGGCCATAATTCATTAAGTTACAATTTGATATGCGCAAATATCGAAAAGAATCAAGATCTTTTGGTTATCAACATGCATTTCAAGTTTCATCAAAATATGCCATATTTTTACACTATTCGCGTACAAATGGCGGCCATTTTGTCTGGCAATTATGGTCCGATTTCTAGATATGCGCAAATATCGAAAGGAACCAAGATCTTTGGAACCATGCATTTTAAATTTCATCAAAATCGAATTAAAATTGTGATCTCTACAGGGTCCACAACCTTGATATACCATTTTTAAACAGTATTCGCGTACAAACGACGGCCATTTTGTATGGCAATTATGGTCTGATTTTTCCGAAATTCGAACTCAACCTTCCTTAGGGTGTAACGGGAATATATAAATAAACGGTTTTCCAAATCGGATAATAATTGTGACCTTCAGAGGGACCACAAGCTAAACAAAGACGATTTTGCGTATAATCAGGGGATATAATCCAGGAAGTTACAATCCGATATGCGCAAATAAAGAAAGGAACCAAGATCTTTCGATTATAACCATGCATTTCAAGTTTCATCAAAATCAAATTAAAATTGTGATCTCTACAGGGTCCACAACCTTGATATACCATTTTTTAACAGTATTCGCGTACAAACGGCGACCATTTTGTATGGTAATTTTGGTCGATATTCCCGAAATTCAAACTCAACCTTCCTTAAGGTGTGTCGATGATGTAATTAACGGGTTCTCAAACCGAATAATAATTGTAACCTTCAGAGGGACCACAAGCTAAACAAAGGCGATTTTGCGTATAATCAGGGGCCATAATTCAGGAAGTTACGATCCGATATGCGCAAATATCGAAAAGAACCAAGATCTTTGGGTCATAACCATGCATTTCAAGTTTCATTAAAAATCAAATTAAAATTGTGATCTCTACAGGGTGCACAACCTTGATATACCATTTTTTAATACAAACGGTGTCCAATTTGTATGGCAATTTTGATTCAATTATCCCGGAATTCGAACTCAACCTTCCTTAGGGTGTAACAGTGATATAACCAAACGTTTTTTCAAATCAGATAATAATTGTCAAATATCGAAAGAAACCAACACTAGGGATCTGGTATCCTTTAACTTGGTTGTTTTCCTTTTTAATTAATATAATAGCCTTTAATTTCAAAACATCCTTTTAATATTGATAATAACCCTTTAAATTTCAAAAATGATTTAATTAGTACTATGGCTTAATTTAATGGTACACCATTTAATTTCTGCTCAGCTTGTTATTAAGGCTTTAAGATAATTAAATGGGTCATCCATTTCTAAACCCCTCTCTGAGAAATTAAATGATGCTTTTATTTCATGTTATTTCTATTATTGTAAGGACAAATTTTTCATTACAACAACGCTTAACATGTTTAGAATGATATATCGACATAGCAATCATCATTATGACGTCGTTTGGTGTCGCCACTGTATGCGCAGCTATCCCTAGGGGAGACCGGGGTTGGTTGTAACAATATTTAGTTTTTACATATTTATGAACCATTTTTGTTGGATAATTGTAACTACACTACTCAAAGTAGGACTGTCACTATTGGCATTTACAAATAGTTGGGTAAGAGCAAAAACATCGTAAGTGACATTTTTTAATTGTGGAGAAAAACGACGTTAAAGGTTGAAACCTTCTGGTAAATCCATTTTTTAGCAACATATTTCACATTTCTCCAGTTGACTTATGATATTAAGGGGAACTGAAACATTTTAATGCAATTTTGAAATTACAGTAATTTACGCCGATTCTGTCCAAAATATCACTTACGATGTTTTTGCTCTAAGTTAAATTCAATATTCACTCGATTAATTTAGTGCAATTTTTTTTTACAACATATTTCACATTTCTCCAGTTGACTTATGATATTTAGGGTAACTGAAATGTTTTAGTGCAATTTTGGAATTACAGTCATTTACGCCCATTCGGTCCAAAATATCACTTACGATGTTTTTGCTCTAAGTTAAATTCAATATTCACTCACTTACAATGATTTTGCTCTGAACTTAAATTTAATATTCACCCGATTAATTTATTGAATTAAAGTAAACATAAAAACTGTATATTTTAATCACCTCCAATCTGTTTCCATAGAAATGTGGCTGTGATGTCATAAATTATGACGTCATATCAGCTATGGCATCATGTTCTTGCTCTAAACAAGTCAGATACGATGATTTTGCTCTCACCAATATTATGATATTTATGCACATACGATATATTGGCAGTGGCAATATCTCTGAGAAAAATTGAGAATTTCGTTTTTTCATACCCCCAACAGGTGGATATAGGTTTTCGAACTCCAAAACAATCAAAAAACAGTTTTCGTAAAATTTGTCACTTACGATATTTTTGCTCTAACCCAGCGAAATATATATCCAACTTACTGACATCTTCACTCATATCTGAGAGAGAAGGCAATAATCCAACCATTTTGTTGTAACAACCTACCCCACTGTTTAGTAATGTTGAATAACGTCGAATAAACTCAGCGTATTCATGATGTTAGTCACGGTGAGATATCTGTACATAACAACACCAATCTCCCTCATGTTTATATTCAGCGTTCATGTCCTCTAACCGTGGGGTTTAACCTCCACCCAGCACAACTAGGTCATTTCAAGACTAACATATGGTTTAATTTTATTTCAATAATACGCTTGCGCAGTGGAAGGAAACCAGAGTGCCTGGAGGAAACCCACAAGGTTGAGAAGGCGCCTCTATCTCCATGCCACATACGCCCACGCCAGGGCTCGAAACCACAGCCGCAAGTCAGAGGTGGCCGGCCAGCTAGAGGTCGAAGCGCGGCAATCAAGACCACTAGACCCCCCCCCCCCCCGTTTTTAACATTGAGAATAAGAAAGAATGCCAATGTACATCTGATGCAAAAATGGGTGAAATTTGACATTCCTAGTTGTTCCTGTCAAAAAACAGATCACTCCCTGCATTCTGACAATAAAAACAAAAAGCAGTTGCCATGCAAGATACGCCCACATATTACAAGAGTGAAGTTATGGAGAATTAGCTAATAAAGGTGAGTTTTCGTATAATCAGGACCAATAATCCAGGAAGTTATGGTTTGATATGCGCTACTATTGTCATGAACCAAGATCTTTTGGATGTAAACATATATTTCAAGTTTTATCAAAATCAGATCAAAACTGTGACTTCTAGCTAGAGGGACCACAACCTTAATATTACATACTATTACACTATTTGCATACAAAGAGTGGGCAGTATTGGTCTGATTTTCTCAACTTTCCAACTCAACCATCATCAACTAATGGTGACATAAAAATTATAATTATCTGGTAACCAATTGATTCATTTTGTTAACTGCCCAGCGATACTGTTTGCTCAAATTTAAATTAGGTTTATACTTACACGAACAAAGTTTTCTGGAAACACACCTTTTTTACTATCGATTTCTCCTTTCATCCAACCATCTTCTGCTGGACTGATATTTTTAACAACAGTCCCTACTTTTAGGGAGAGTTCATCGTCTTGAACAGATTCATATTCATATTCCACTAAAGCTTCTGAAATAAAAACTAAACGTAAACATATTTGTTGACTTCTAAAGTTTCAAACAATCAATTTCATAATGAAAATAAAAGTAACTAGACTTTCACCATAGCCATGTGTTACACAGTTGCCAGCCAGATGCAAGACAGTCCTATTCTTACATTTTGTCTCACATTTCTTTACATTTTAATATTTAGTAGCACTTTCACATTTTGTCGTACTTTCACATTTTGTTGCAGCTTATGTACCTTGCTTATCAAAAAAGTTAAAATCCAATCTCTTGTACTGATCTCGAAGTGTCACCATATTCTTTTGCAATTTGTATTTTTTCTTGTGTTTGGCGGAATTTGACTCATCTGCATGGCATTAATTTCTTGCTCTGTGATGGATCGGGCTTCTAAATCTTTGCGATCATCGACATCTCTTGCAGAACTGATATTCTCGGTCTTAAAAATATATATCTGTGACATTATCAAGTAGGATTATTCAGCGAATTCCCACATTCATTTCTGCCATCCACTACAGGATTTTGGCAGAACACCAAGAAATAGCTATACAAAATGATTGGATGACTTTTGCTTTTCTCAACCAATCAATATCCCTGTTAGTGTTAAGAACATTTTGCCAGACGTGATTTAAACCCTTAGATGCATGTGCGGTGTACTGATATCAATTACCCCAATGCCCAATAGAAATAAGCAATTGCGATGAGATAATTGAGGGGCTCTAAATGGGAAACTTTGATAAATTTGTAAAATAAAAATACTTTTGAAATTGGGAAAAATAGAAAAAAATAGGCTGGCGGCTGCCAGGAAGGATACACCCATATTTTCGAGAGATGGATAGAGAACAAACTAAGTGATATTTCCTACAATCAAAGGCCATAATTCATTAAGTTACAATTTGATATGCGCAAATATCGAAAGAAACTAAGTGATATTTCCTACAATCAAAGGCCATAATTCATTAAGTTACAATTTGATATTCGCAAATATCGAAAGAAACCAAGATCTTTGGGTTATAAACATGTATTTCAAGTCTCATCAAAACCGGTTCAAAATTGTGACTTCTATAGGGTCCACAAGCTAAAAACGTGATTTCAAGTTTCAGCAAAATCGGATAAAATTATAAAAATTGTAACCTGTAGAGAGTCTACAAACAATTGTGGACAGACGTCTGAACGGACAGGGGTGCCATTTTGTCTGACAATTTTCACAAAATTGGAACTCAACCTTCATAAAAGTGTAATTAGGGTTGGGACAATAATGCACTTTTGTGTATGCCACTGTTCTGCAGGGGTGTTTCGTAGGCCAAATTGACTCAAAAATGCAAAAATTGAAGAATTTTTTGTTTCTGACAAATTTTTTGGTCGGAATGGTGCACATTTTCAAAATGGCCGCCAAAATCGTATTTTTAAGCGAATATTTCTAAATAAGGCAATTTATTTTCATAAGTATAGACGATTAATGTGATTTTCAACAGTTTTTATCTGGTCAGACGTCCCACGAGACATTTCTCAAGCTCCGGGAATCCAAAATGGCGGCCATATATTGCAGGGATTACCGGATATTTACAGAATAACGGTAAACATTTCGTGTAATATATCATTTTAAAGGATTTTGCAGATGCTCTTTCAATATAAGTCACTTTTTACTTTCCAGCAAACCTTTCCCTATAAAATACAGGATGGCGGCCATATATTGCAGGGATTACCGGATATTCACAGTGTAACCATAAACACGTCATGTAGTATATCATTTTATAGGTTTTCACTGATGCTCTTTCTATAAACTCATTATTCTAACGACGTTTAGCAGGTAACATGGTTTAAATGTCACAGACTTACATGTATTCTGGATTAACAACATATTTTATGGAGTTTTTGAGTTCTTTAACAGTGAAACAATTTTGGAATAGGAACCGCCCTATTTCAGACTTGACGCGCCATTTTGACAGATGTAAGGTGCTGTAGTCATTCTCCATTAGCCAATTTTAGATTGTACATAGCTTAAAAACTAGCTGCCATCTTTTTGTTTCTTCAACGAAGTTATTAAAGTGATAGAATAGTGACTGAACTTCCAGCTATCCAAAGGATTTTGCCATTTAGAAAATTTTAGCTGTTTCAATTTTTCTCTCTGCTTATTTGATTATTTTGACAGTGTCCAAGAAGTCAGCTTTTATCAGTGCTCTTTATAACTTCGGTTCAGTAAATTTACGATCAGCTAAAATAGTCCATTAGTAGCAATAATACATTTATATTTAATTCCACGTGTCCAGGGGATATTTTACGTGCACACCAATATGAACATGGGACCTCGGTTTTTCGTCTCATACGAACACTGTACGTTATGCCTTGTCAGGCCCTCCGTCCTGCCCCATTGTCAAGGAGAAATCAAGCCGGAAATTCCTGATGAAATTTCTCGGTGAGGGAGTGAACACAGGACCTCAGCGTTAGCAAGTTAATGTCTTATTCACTGAGTAATTGTGAATCCCAGTAAAGTAGGACGTAAAACGGTAGTCAAACATATATCCGATATTATGTAAAACAATAAGCGAGTTCCTTTTTTTGCGAAAATTGCGATTTTTGAATCTAGTTTCGCAAGACTTGATAAACACTGAAAATTGCAGGAGGGATGACTAAAGTGGAAAGGCTTTCGGAAAATGCATAATTTCTACTAAGGGACTATTATCGGATGAAAAATTTACGGAACTCGGTGATAAAGAGCGCAAAAATAAATGGAAATGCGCGAGGAGTAGTGACGAGGTTAACCGTGTAAAAAAATTGGAAGCTGACTTCTTGGCCACTGTCAAATTTAGCATATAGTAAGCATTAAAGCAGAAAGAAAAAGTGAGACGGCTAAAATTTTCTAAAATGCAAAAACTTTTGGATACCTGTATATTATATACTACAAGGAAGTCCAGTCACTATCTCTTCAATAACTTCATTGAACAAACTAAATGAACGGCTGCTACTATCTGAAATTGGCTTATGAAGAATATATATAACTACAGCCCTGTTTATCCGTAAAAAACGCTGTGTCAAGTCTGACAATTGGATATTCCGATTCCAAAATTTAACTATGCAAGAACCCAGAAATTCAATAAAAACTGTTGTTAATCCAGAATACAAGTAAGTCTGTGGCATTGAAACCATGTTATTTGCTAAGCGTCGTTAGAATAATGAATTTATAGAAGCCAGTCAGTGTTAATCCATGGAAAACTATCTGACCCCGCGGATGTTAAGTATGGTGTGCCCCAAGGATCAATTTTGGGTTTAATCCTCTTCACCATTTACACAACTCCACTCGCTAAAATTGTACAAAGATACAGCGTTGATTTCCATCTACATAGCATTTAAACCATGTGATATTAATTCTTCCAAGGCAAAATTGAACAATGTATCAGTGAAATTAAATGTTGGATGGTATTAATTTCTTGAAACTCAACGATGATAAAACTGAGTATCTCCTATTAGGAACAAAATCTTCTTTAAGTAAAGCAGAAGCGTTGGGTGATACATGTACAAGTATACAGATCGGTTCCCATACTATCTGTCCAGTTAAATTTGCCCGAAATATTGGTGTTCTTTTTGACGATTATATGTCTATGAATGCTCAAATTAACAATATCTGTCTGTTATTACCATCTAAGAAACATTAGTAAAATAAGGTCAACTCTCACTAACGTACTTTACGGTGTACAAGGCACACTTTTTTTACCACATATTTTTATTTACAGAAGGGGTGGGGTGTGCCTCATAGATAGTAATAAGCAAATCTTGGCTTTTCCCCCCCGTGAAGTTGATGATGTCGGCATTTCCAGTGCAATAAAGATGGCTGCCATTTTACAGACCACAATTCAGTATACCTTTAGTCATAAACGACAGTATTAAAATATCTGCAAAATTATCGTAAATATGCTATTTTAACTGACCGATACATTACTTCATCAATATGTTCGACATTTTAAGACTTGCAGCGATCGACTATTTCAAACTCATTCAAATTACGAAAATTTCAAAGTTACAGACATAAGTCTTACTGTGGGCGAAAGTTTTGTCCACCGAAATAGCCATTTCCATTCTGATAAATAAGTGACAAGTACATATCTTCGGTTGTAAATAACAAATGACTTAAATGCCTTTATGTCCTGTTTTCAAGCACACATAGCCTGAAGTCACCTTAAACCTTGCTTTTCACATGTACATTAACACGTATCAGTGGGAAAATACTTTGATGGCCTTTCATTTCGGCACCAAACAGTCTGGCTTAATGCTATATACTATCAGTCAAGATTCCTAATTAATTACTGGATTCACATGTGTCATAAAAAGGAATTGATAATGCACGATTTCCTTTACGCAAGTACCCTTTGATGTTTGCTCTTTGATGTGAATAATTCTCGCCTCAGTTACTATTAATAATCTAAATTCTGTCTGGACTAGATTTCATTCACAAGAACTTGTTGTTCAGTTAACGTTACTTCGATATGTCCAGGAAAAAAAGAAAATTAATATTTGTTTCTGGGATAATTGTTGGAAACCGAACAGGATTATTATTAAGGATATTTATCATCTAATGTATAAATACGGGAGGCAGTTTGTGCGTTGCATTTATATGTTCAAGTAGAAAAAAAGAAATATATTTAAGGGGTGAAGGGGCCATTTAAGACATGATGGAATGTCCACTTATATTTTACATACACTGGGTGTTTTCTTTGCGCTATACTGTCTTATAATTTAAACACATAACCGTTTTAAGTTACCGACAGTTTTTCATTCAACATGGATTCAGTGATTGACCTATTGTTATAAATTACCGGTATAGTTAATTATCAACCAGTGAGTTGTTACCGTTTTCTTTACGAAGTTGCTTGTAGTTAACAAAATCATTGTTTCCTTGATTGGTATTAAAAATGCTAATGTATTATTTTACTGATAGATCTAAATGGCTACAATCTGGGTATTGCCATGACGCGTGTAGTGGGCGGGGCAACGGACGCTATCAATTGTTTGTCAGCTGTTTTCATAACTTAGAGTAAACCTGGAATTGTTATTTCTCTTTTACCGGTAGTCAAGATTTAAGTCGTGAGTAGCTGATCATGAGAAATTATTTCTATAGTTAACATTTAAAGGTAATTTGTTTATCATCAAAACATTTATCACAGCCAATTACTCACGAATTTAACACGATTTAATAGACGGCCATGTTTGTTGTCGGCGAAACTTGAATGTCAATATAACTACCGTACAAGCAACAGGCGTAAGGTTAAAAATTATGAAATAATCAATTGTATGTTATAATTAATAGAAACAAAAGCAATTTTTTCCATAGAATACATAGCTTGATACAGCTAAACATTGGTAATTATTATAACTGTAAACAATAGAGTTTGGCCCAGTTACGGGAGATTGCAGGTGGATTTGAGTCACGTATTGGATGGCATGAGTTTCATGGAGCGCTGAGAAAGGGGTGTGTCTAAACCATGCATATTTTTTTTTTCCTGAAACACCTCAGCCAAAGTCGCCCTGCGCCTTAACTACATATGCACCTTATACACCGGAAAATACGATATTGATGCCATTAAAACTGTCGTAAAACTACCTAGTAACATCAAGATTAGATAATTGTAACTCCCTTTTAGCAGGATCTCACTCATTTTCATGGCCAGGGGTTGGCAGCCATACTTTTAGTGTTAAAATTTCTTAAAGGTCTTGCACCTGTTTCCTTGAATTATTGTATATACACCTTCCCAAACACTTCGTTCCTCCTCTGATACATTAATTTTATGTTCCAAACGATCAAGACTCAAAACAGTTGGTGACAGAGCTTTTAGTGTACGGGCGCCAATAGTAGAGAAATACTATAAAACTAGACAGCGCTAAAAATAGACCATGAGGGTGGTACAATAGATTCACCCTTGAACTCTATTGAGCATTGATAAGCAGTAACGGGCAGAAAGAAAATTGTAATACTAAACAGAAAATAGCCGTTAGACAGGGTGCAACTCAACATTGTTGCTATGGAACATGCAGAAGTGATAGTATGTATCCTGATAGGGATTATATGAATAATGTAACTTGGTTAACTTTTCCGAAACGTAAAACAAACTTTTGAAAATGCCATTATTTTCGTAGATGCGGCCATTGTTTACAATGCTTGTGTACGACCCAGCCCGGTGTTAAGTACCACGTGATGCGCATATCGCATTTCAATGAAGTCATCGCAGATAGGTGCTATTGCATGGAATAAGCTACGATTTTCTATCAGAAACGCTGTGTCCAGTGCTCACTCTGGGTTCCATTTTTTTCCGGCCAATTTTAATTTTAATTTTTTTAGCCATATATTTCTTCCGCCAAAAAAAGTTAAAATTTTCAGTAATTTTTATAACATTTTTATTTACATTTTTACTGTACATGGTCTATTACAAATTTGCAGAGGCACATTTTTTGAAGGATTTTTTAAAATCCGGGGAAACCACCTTTCGAATACTACTGAGTAGCCAACCATTAAATTACAGAGCGTATTGGTTTTTAATGAATTGCGGTATTTTTTTTTTATATATATAATGTGTCTACCAAATCCTCTTTCACGTTCTGCAGTTGTAACAATAATTGTGAGCAAGCGCTTACTAATATCACAAACAGTTTTGGAAATATGTCGCCTTAGGTTAAAGGCAAATTTACAAATGGCAGAAATAGATAGATACATCACATAAATCAGATAATTGAACATAATTGTGAAGTTCCATCACATCTTCGGACAAGTTAAAGTATCTAATTATAACAAATTCACATACTGGTAACTTCAGTAAGAAATATATCAAACAGCCGTCATAATTTCAAAAATCCCAAACAAATCGATCGAGGATTGTTCACCGACACCGTGTCCGCCATTTTGAATATATACAAACCATAAAAAAAAGCCACCGAATCGTATTGAAAACAAATAATTAAATCTTTTGTCTCTTAATTAGTTTATTACTACTCTTAATACCGTATATACTCATCAACACTAATCCGAGATTGATCAAGAGACAAAAGATAGGTCTATTGATACCTAATTGATTGTTAGTTGACTCGCTGTCATTCAACCGAGCGCAATGGACCGTAACGCGTCTATACGGTGTGGATATCAACGCTTTGACATTATGACTAGAAAAAATTATTGCCAAAGGTAAAAAAAAAATCGCCATGTAGGAAAAAGTTATCGCCAAAAAATCCGCCAGATTGAATATTTTATCGCCAAGATTATAATTTTATCGCAATTGGCGGAAATGGCGATCGACAGCGTGAGCGCTGGCTGTGTCTCTTTCGGATTTAAAAAATCTGTCAAAACTTTTTCTTTTAAAGAAGCCTTTAGCTTATAACGATTTTAATTTCTTGTGAATCTTAGTAATTTTTATTTTACTGAATCTTATTTTCTACCTTTATTCATAATATTGGCATAATGTGTTGTTTACTTATTAATTTATGATTATATTGTTTATCTGTGATACTGTTTTGTGATAATTAATAATATGTGATAATTTATAATGAATTGTGCGATATAAAAATGTTCATAAATATAATAATAACTAGACCTGCAAAGCAGCACTGAACCGCCTTACCGGCTTTCAGGAATCAGACAGGAAGTACATGTATGTCATAAAATAGCCCAGCAGCACTCAACAGGACATGTGTCATACAGAAGTCCATTCGCTGGACTATTCAACACTACTTTTTTATCTCTTTTGATCTGCTAATATCCAACAAGAAATTGTGCTTTTAGCAGAAATCTTCATTTTTTTTAAAACATTGGATATTTTATCGACTACTGTCGGTTTCTGGATCATTGTCGGGATAGTTTTGTTTAGATACTTATCTTCCTGTCCCAGAAGTGTCAGAAACATCTATTCAGTAGGTTTTTGTAACAAAAATAAATAAAAGAACATTTTCAATAATTTAACGCCTTTTCATCTTTTTTTAAAAGATTGATGCCATTTATGGACCCCTTATATTATTTCAAACCTGTCTCTTTTGGATTCACGCCACAGACTACCGATACGACCACTAGTTAAACAAGTTTACGAAAAATTGCTAGAGTCGTTTTTGAGAAAAATGTGTCTCAAAAGGCTCAAAAACCGGGAAATACTAGATTTTCGGCGTACCATAATTTATTTTCTGACCATCGACATCGTATCATTATAAGCCTAGGGTTTTTTCTGAAGTCTTTCTTCCCCAGCATATCCGAAGTCGAGGACTTTATCTTGCTTATAAACCGTCTAGTACATAACATGATAATTCTAGTAAGAATTCCCATAAGAAAAACCTTATACCAGTATATCATGTTTTCTAATGGACAAAAAACCTACCCTGGAAGAATAACCCGATACAGGTTTGAAGGAATTTTTTATATAAATATATTTATAGAGCAGGTTATTCCGGGCATAATACATACACAAAAGAGATTTACCGTTACAGGTTTATATAAAAAAAACATTATCATACAGCAACCATGCCATTAAATCATATTTCCTGTTATAACGTGTAATTTAGAACAATGTATACATTAGTATTCTAAGTTTGTATATTATAACTTTGGTGAGTTTAACTTCCGTTTTTCCCCTAATTACAGTACAAGGATCATGCAGGTTTGAGCAAACATGGAATTCCATGATTTACCGAGTGAATATCGTGGAAATATGGAGTGTCCAATAGCACTGCATCGGTGTTGAAAACACTGTGTGACTTGGTGTTATAATTAAAACATGCATCTCATCGTTTAATTTAAGTGAAATACACGTAGCACTTTATACATGTAGCTCAGTTATTACTTTGGCATTTTTCCATTAATCACAAATATTTGATGGCTAGTTCGAAATCAGAAAGGAATTAAACACATTGAAACCCAAGTACTATTCATTCTTCTTCTAAACAGAATATACCTATAGATACCAATACGTTATTGCTTCAATAATATGTTCGATATTTTAAGACTTGCGTCAATCGACTATTACAAATTCATTCATATTCGGAAAAGATAGTAAGCTGGCACTGCCAGGCAGGATACGCCCACATTTTCGAGAGATGGATAGAGAACAAGCAAAACTGAAAGTGAAGGCCATAATTCATTAAGTTACAATTTGATATGCGCAAATATCGAAAAGAATCAAGATCTTTAGGTTATAAACATGCAATTCATATTTCATCAAAATCAAAATTAAAATTGTGGCCTCTACAGGGTCCACAACTTTGATATACCATATTTTTACACTATTCTGGTACAAACGGTGGCCATTGTGTCAGGCAATTATGGTCTGATTTTCTAGAAATTCGAACTCAACCTTCTTTAGGGTGAAACGGTGATGTAATCAAACGATTTTTTAAATCGGATAATAATTGTGACCTCCAGAGAGGCCACAAGCTAAACAAAGGCGATTTTGCGTATAATCAGGGGCATTAATTCAGGAAGTTACGATCCGATATGCGCAAATATCAAAAGGACCCAAGATCTTTGGGTAATATCCATGAATTCAATTTTCGTCAAAATGAATTAAAATTGGGACCTCTACAGGGTCGACATGATTGATATACCATTTTTCAACAGTATTCGCATATGAACTGCGGCCATTTTGTATGGTAATTTTGGTTCAATTTTTTCCGAAATTTGAGCTGCGGCCATTTTGTATGGTAATTTTGGTTCAATTTTTTCCGAAATTTGAGCTCGCCCTTCCTTAGGGTGTTACGGTGATATATTCAAACGATTTTTTAAATCAGATAATAATTGTGACCTCCAGAGGGACCACAAGCTAAACAAAGGCGATTTTGCGTATAATCAGGGGCCATAATTCAGGAAGTTACTATCCGATATGCGCAAATATCGAAAGGAACCAAGATCTATGGGTTATAACCATGCATTTCAAGTTTCATCAAAATTGAATTAAAATTGTGACCTCTACAGGGTCCACAATCTTCATATACCATTTTTTAACAGTATTCGCGTACGAACGGCGGCCATTTTGTATGGTAATTTTGGGCCGATTTTTCCGAAATTTGAACTCGACCTTCCTTAGGGTGTAACGGTGATATATTCGAACGTTTTTTTAAATCGGATAATAATTGTGACATCCAGAGGTACCACAAGCTAAAATATACCATTTTTTAACAGTATTCGCGTACGAACGGCGGCCATTTTGTATGGTAATTTTGGCCCGAAATTTGAACTCGACCTTCCTTAGGGTGTAACGGTGATATGTTCGAACGTTTTTTTAAATCGGATAATAATTGTGACCTCCAGAGGTACCACAAGCTAAAATATACCATTTTTTAACAGTATTCGCGTACGAACAGCGGCCATTTTGTATGGTAATTTTTGCCCGATTTTTCCGAAATTTGAACTCGACCTTCCTTTGGGTGTAACGGTGATATATTCGAACGTTTTTTTAAATCGGATAATAATTGTGACATCCAGAGGTACCACAAGCTAAAATATACCATTTTTTAACAGTATTCGCGTACGAACGGCGGCCATTTTGTATGGTAATTTTTGCCCGATTTTTCCGAAATATGAACTCGACCTTCCTTAGGGTGTAACGGTGATATATTCGAACGTTTTTTTGAATCGGATAATAATTGTGACATCCAGAGGTACCACAAGCTAAAATATACCATTTTTTAACAGTATTCGCGTACGATAGCGGCCATTTTGTATGGTAATTTTGGCCCGATTTTTCCGAAATTTGAACTCGACCTTCCTTATGGTGTAACGGTGATATATTCGAACGTTTTTTTAAATCGGATAATAATTGTGACCTCCAGAGGTACCACAAGCTAAAATAGGTGATTTTTCGGACAATCAGGGGCAATAATTCAGGAAATTACGTTTCGATAGGCAAAAATATCGAAAGGAACCAAGATCTTAGGGTTACAAACATGAATGTTAAGTTTCATCAAAATCGGTTCAAAATTGTGACCTCTATAGGGTCCAAAAGCTAAAAACATGATTTTTCGTACAATCAGGGGCCATAATCCATGAAGTTTTGATCCGATACATGCCAATATCGAAAGCAGCCGAGATCTTTGGGGGATAAACCTATATTTCAAGTTTCGTCAAAATCGGGTAGGAATTGTGACCTGTAGAGAGTCCACAAACAATTGTGGACGGACGTCCGGACGTCCGGACGGACGGACAGGGGCGACGACATAATACGTCCACATGAAAATGTGGGCATATAAAAATGATAAAATGCGCACAAATCAATTATGGTCTTACCGGGGTGTAATTTTATCCTTCTAAATAGTTATTTAAATACTGACAAATAAGTCACACGGTGCATACAGTATTGGTAACACCTCAACTAATAAATGAATTAAAAGATATCGTGAACCAATACGAACGCTCCTCGCCAGAATTTTACCGTCAGCTCGGTTATGGAACTTTGCTCAATACATGTACATGGACACGTATCACTCCGATAAAGGCGATAATATCATGCTGTCCTTTTCATTTCGGCTCCATTAGGTCTGGTGAATGCAAACTGTCAATCAAGGTTCCATAATGTAAATTGGCACGTGACATCAAAAGAAACCAACTAAAGCCCATTTTACAACAAAATGTTAGCCTGCAGTAGTCGCCTTGTCAGTACAACTAAATTGTAAGAAGTAAAAATTACCCAAAATGGTTTGACATCTTTAAAAAAAAAAAAGATAGTAAGCTGGCACTGCCGGGCAGGATACGCCCACATTTTCGAGAGATGGTTAGAGAACAAGCAAAATCGAAAGTGATTTTTTCTACAATCAAAGGCTATAATGTGGGCGTATAAAAATGATAAAATGCGCACAAATCAATTATGGTCTTACCGGGGTGTAATTTTATCCTTCTAAATAGTAATTTAAATACTGACAAATAAGTCACACGGTGCATACAGTATTGGTATATAACACCTCAACTAATAAATGAATTAAAAGATATCGTGAACCAATACGAACGCTCCTCGCCAGAATTTTACCGTCAGCTCGGTTATGGAACTTTGCTCAATACATGTACATGGACACGTATCACTCCGATAAAGGCGATAATATCATGCTGTCCTTTTCATTTCGGCTCCATTAGGTCTGGTGAATGCAAACTGTCAATCAAGGTTCCATAATGTAAATTGGCACGTGACATCAAAAGAAACCAACTAAAGCCCATTTTACAACAAAATGTTAGCCTGCAGTAGTCGCCTTGTCAGTACAACTAAATTGTAAGAAGTAAAAATTACCCAAAATGGTTTGACATCTTTAAAAAAAAAAAAGATAGTAAGCTGGCACTGCCAGGCAGGATACGCCCACATTTTCGAGAGATGGTTAGAGAACAAGCAAAATCGAAAGTGATTTTTCCTACAATCAAAGGCTATAATTCATTAAATTACAATTTGATATGCGCAAATATCGAAAAGAATCAAGATCTTTAGGTTATAAACATGCATTTCAAGTTTCATCAAAATCGAATTAAAATTGTGACCTATACTGGGTCCACAACCTTGATATACCATTTTTTAACGTATTCGCGTACGAACGGCGGCTATTTTGTATGGTAATTTTGGTCCGATTTTTCCGAAATTTGAACTCAACCTTCCTTAGGGTGTAACGGTGATATAATCAAACGATTTTTTAAATCAGATAATAATTGTGACCTCCAGAGGGACCACAAGCTAAACAAAGACGATTTTGCGTATAATCAGGGGCCGTAATTCAGGAAGTTACAATCAGATATGCGCAAATATCAAAAGGAACCAAGATCTTTGGGTTATAACCGTGCATTTCAAGTTTCATCAAAATTGAATTAAAATTGTGATCTCTACAGGGTCCACAACCTTGATGGGAGATGCTAATTGCAGGCCGGTTGGGGAGGTACGGAAAATACTGATGACCCGATGATTGCCGAATCCATTGACCAATCAGATTGCCGAATTCATTGACCAATGGGGGGCTTGTCTCTCCCAAGATGGTGGCAATATTCAACAATAAGCAAAATAAAGTGAAATTTATCATCTACACCGTTTACAAATGGCAGAAAAATATTCTTATCGGTAGTAAAACATTTATAAACATAAAGTGCACTAAAAAAAAAACCATTAAGGTAACGTTCTTGGACAAAATGGCTAAATTGCTACCGTTTAGTGTAGCAAAGTATGTGATTAGCGAAAGTGAAGATCTAATAGGCCTAATATTAATAAATTCTAACTATGTCTATAGTCTATTCTAAGAAGATTAAATGTGATAGCAGACTGTTTTTCACATCATCAACTACTGAAGAATACAAACTGTCATACAGATGAACTTTATTTTCCTGCATGCAACCAATGTTTGAGACACAAATCCAATGATTGCCACGAGTGTGGAGGATCTGTATGAACTCAGACTGCTTACTTACTGGATCAAACTTGGGTGCTATGTTATATCTTGAAAAGAAGAAACCAACCGGAATTGCAGCTGAAATATGAATATCCGAAAGCCACTCCGTTTTCTCGAGAATAGTCTTATCTTTTGTTGATAAATGCAAGCCAGTACTTTGGTCATCTATCCACCTATTATTTGGGATTGTTTGTTGAGTTAAACTTAAATATGCAGCAGAGTTGGTGGATACAGTTGACGGTTTGGGCACAGGTACAGTGGAAAGCTTTGGCACAGTAAGAGTTGACAGTTTCGGCAGCGAGACAGTCGACAAAATATTCAAGGAACTTTTAATAAAAGTATAAAAGACGAAAAAAGAGCCAGAAATAAAGTCAGACGCAAATAAATAGCCAAAGATCAAAATGCTATCACTATCATAGTCATAGTCAATACTCTATCGTCCATTTCTGTTATTTTCAACAAACGAATTCGTCGAAAAAGTTGGTGAACATCTCTTCAAACAGCTACACCTCTATACTACAAGAATGTTCAACCAATCATAATAAAAACATCTTCAAAACTTGCAGACATTGTCAATTGGCCCTACTCTACTTGTACAGTACTCTAGTGCACCTTACTTTGCCTGTATGTTATTAATCTAATACTTCTAGTCACTTTTAACTGTCCATTTAACTACTACTGTAAAACATGAAATTATTGCGAGCATGAAATTATTGCGACAATTGCGAGCGAGGCCCTCTCGCAATAATTTCATGTTCGCAATATTTTCGTGAAAATTTGTTAAAATGTCGGCCATATTGAATTATCCCCCCCTTCATTACTCTTCACAAGAAAGAGTCCCAATAAGGACTAAGACTAGTAATTATTTGCCTAGTTTTCATGATGGACGAATGTAGTGCGAGTTATTAATAGACAATTTTTCCCTTAATTTTTTTCTCCCCTCTTCCTGCATTTTTGGGTTGACTTTTTGGTCTAGAATAGGAGAAAAGGGATCAAATTTGCAATTTTATAGCAGTTTTGGGTAATACTGGTGATATTACAGCGGAGGGATGGGGCTGTAAAATGTCTTTCTGCGGAGGAGTGAAATGTATCGGAAGTGAGATTTTCACCCAAGTCAACTTCAAATCCCTGTAGCAAAAAATCTAAACCATATTAACCCTACAAGTTTATGATGGGGAGATTGCCAAATGTTGTCCCCATTGTGCCTAAAAATATTGGAACCAACAGAATGTTGAGCAAAAAGCTACAGCCAGTGATGTTACAGCCATTTAACATTGAAGTCAATGGGCAAATAATTACTAGTCTGAGTCCTTATGATACTAAATATGGCCGAAAGAGATTTGTTCTCCACCACTTATTTCATGAATTTTTCAATAAGAAGTGTCAAAAAAGGTAAGAATACTGTTTTTTTATTGCTCACAAGGCATTTTTCTGACTGTCTGATATCAAAATAGCCATTATTTGGGGTTTCCGTTGATAGAGTGTGAATTCAGGGACCGTAGGCCTTAATGTTTACATTTTGTTGCATGTACGTCATCAAAACACTGAATTGTATTACAATGTTTCTAGTTTAGTACTAGTTAACTAGTGGCAGGTGTTTTTTTTTCAAAAAGGCATATTTCTACTGTCGCATTTATGATTAAATCGAATATTCTCGTCAAAAAGCATTTGGCGTAGGCCTATGCCAAGACAGCTAGTCCTGACCCTAGCCCCAACCCACAATCTTGCCAAAAAATCATGTGGCCATAACCCTATTTACATGTGACCTTGAACCAAGTCTGCAGTTGGCCTTAATATTTAGACATGACATGTTTTGACATCATACAATGAAATGTTAACATGTACACTCCAAAATTCACTCCCATGTGACTTTTGACCAAACCTGCAGCTGGCCTTAATATTTAGACTGAACCTCAAAAACATGGTATCTGCCTTTGAGATTGGCTTAGACTTGTGTGACACTCATTTTTTTAAACTTTTTTTACTGACTTTTCTGACTGTTTACTGGTTTCTTGTTGGAGAGCCAGTGATTGGATGTTCCCTAGAAATAAAGAGGTTTATTTCTATTTCCAGTTGCAACCATTTTTTTTTCTTTCGTATTTTCTCACTGTTTTTTTATTGCATATTTATCCCCAGCTATCTATCATTTCAGGTGCCATGGGTAATATTTCATAGAGTGGATTGATTGACCTCAGCAAACACAAGTATTTAAAAAAAAAGAAGCAAAACAGGTGAGATAAATGTGGATTTCATACACCATTTTTCGAAGTGCAGCCAACCTGATCCCCACTTCTGCTCACTAACGGGGGGGGGGGGGTTGATTTGGTACTGCACAGGCCTTTCTACTCCCCTTGGCATGTAACTGAATGACAGAATTGCACATTTTGACCATTTTCTGGGTGTCAAAGGTCCATTTCCCTGGATAGTATTCTCCCCAGAACTCTCACTCTCTTCCAAATTTAACATTTCAGGTCTACATCGCAAACCCTGATGACTTCCTGGACTGGCTTCAGTAGAACGATGATCTCAATGCATATTAATTTCACCCCGGATCTCTATGACACCTGTGGTGGAAGAGGAGGGCAAATCGAATTCAGTTTGGGCTCCAACCGAGGACCTCTGTAAACTTTGCTTTTTGGTGATGACTTCATTTCCGAGCCCGATAAAGGACACCCATGTGTTTATCATGGCCTCTCATATTAGAAGATAAAATAAATGGCTTGTGTGTTGACGGTTGTGCATATGTCTTGGTCACGAAAGTTGTAGGCACCATTGCCCTTGTAAACCATTTGACAGGCCAGAGTGAACAGGGAGATCCATGATTGGTCAACAATGTACCAGATTCCATACTGGGGGGTGGGGATGAAGAATCTCTTGTAGTGTTACATTATCAGATTATTTCAACTTACTTATCCTATGGAAATACAGCTATATAGGAGATATTTTAAAATTGATAAGCACTGCTTGTTTCAACATCTTAGATTTGGCCACAATTTAACATTTGCAGCTACGTTAACAGAGAAAAAACTGTGGTTTTCGATGAAAGTGATAAAAAGTCTAATATTGCATCATGATTACTGTTTTAAAGTATTTCCGTGATGGAATTATATTGAATTTATCCCATCTTTTTACAGGATGCATTTATGTTCCAAAATAAAAATGTTGTGTGGAATTCAAAATTTATGTGCTTTAAAATTTCTATCTGAATTTCCGCAGTTTTCTGATGCACTATAGTGATTGTAGAATGCTGCACTGCGCATCTGCAAATGCATGGATTTTCATACTCTTTGGCCAGGGCATTGCATATATGTTTGTTTATTAGATAACCACAGATTTGTTCAAACAGCAAGAACATGTGAGGTATATAGGACTAAGACTAGTAATTATTTGCCTAGTTTTCATGATGGACGAATGTAGTGCGAGTTATTAATAGACAATTTTTCCCTTAATTTTTTTCTCCCCTCTTCCTGCATTTTTGGGTTGACTTTTTGGTCTAGAATAGGAGAAAAGGGATCAAATTTGCAATTTTATAGCAGTTTTGGGTAATACTGGTGATATTACAGCGGAGGGATGGGGCTGTAAAATGTCTTTCTGCGGAGGAGTGAAATGTATCGGAAGTGAGATTTTCACCCAAGTCAACTTCAAATCCCTGTAGCAAAAAATCTAAACCATATTAACCCTACAAGTTTATGATGGGGAGATTGCCAAATGTTGTCCCCATTGTGCCTAAAAATATTGGAACCAACAGAATGTTGAACAAAAAGCTACAGCCAGTGATGTTACAGCCATTTAACATTGAAGTCAATGGGCAAATAATTACTAGTCTGAGTCCATAAGTTAAAATTTGTTAAAATGTCGGCCATATTGAATCATCCCCCTTTCATTACTCTTCACAAGAAAGAGTCCCAATAAGTACCAATGTCCTGCGTCGTAAAAGAAAATAAAAATAAAGATTTTAATACCAGTATCATGTGTTTATTATAGTCGTTCGGCAGCTTGGAGTTAATAATCAACGGATCAAATTTAACGATAATTATTTAAAAATCTGTGTTTTATAGTCGTTCGTCAGCTTGGAGTTAATAATCAAGGGATTAAATTTAACAATAATTATTTAAAAATGAAGTTTGATAACAGGTATTTCATTTTCTTTGATCTGTTGAATACAGACTCGAAGCCATAATCCTCAATAGTTGTTTATTTACTGTTACTAATGATCACCAATCAACCGATGTTGATTCGCAATAATTTTTTCCCAACTATAGAAATTCGCAATAATTACATTTCGCAATTATGTTTCACCACCCCAACTCGCAATAATTTCATGTCGCAATAATTTAGTGTTTTACAGTATGTAAATGTTTGTTTACTCTCTTCATTCTTCATGCATGTATATTTTATTGTTCTTGTTATAAGTGTTTTAATTATTATGTATATTATTGTGATTACTACCGAGCTGTCATTATTAGTTATGGTACTTAACTTAAAGTTACATTATTCAAGATATAGAGAAGAACTAGCCATTCTTGCTATAATAGTTCAAAAGTACGTGATGTAAAATGAATAATTTGAAAATTTCATTCAAATTACTCTATTGCAAAAGAAGATATTGGCATTTGAAAATTTGACCGATGTGTGCAATAATTTCAACCACGGTCCTGGTTGATCAAAGCTAAGACTTGAAGCGTCTGGAACCGCCATATTTGATTTACCACTGAAACATTTTAATCTGTTTAATATCGGAGCAATCTGATGCCATCCAAAGTTGATTAAGGCCTGGATCAGTTAATTAATGTCTAATTAATACTTTAGAAAACATTTCATGCCCAAATAAAGACCTGCACTAGGCAGATTTAGCTCTTGAATAATGCATGTTTAATAAACAGTTGGTGAATAGGTAAATTTCCACTTTTCACAATCCTAATTTAAATTAGTAAGAAATGATTGTTAGCAACTGTATTGTTCACGGCCGTAGGAGGAGTCAGTTTAACCCTTATCGATATTATCATGTATATGTTTAAATTATTACTTATATTTCATATAGGTGAGTTGGTTTATTATTGTGTTGTCTAATGATTAATTTAGTATATATGTTTATTTTAAGTATAATATTATGATGTGAAATAGTTTATTACACATATTCACATAGTATGATAATACTTTATATATATTCGCTTATTGATTAATATAATATTATGTTCTTTATGCATAATAGGATAACTTGAAATACCTAAGAATTACACTTGGTCACATAATATAATATGCTAAAATTATATATTCAATTTTTCATTAATAGATAATTTGTAATTGATGTTTTAAGTATGATTTCAATATATCTTTATTTGTGTTATTATGTTCATTCGTTAATAAACCCAGTTCGACGTCAAATAATTATTACTTATATTTCTTATAGAATATTAATAAGCTTCGTCGTATTAGAGCTACGCACCCACAGCAAAATACATCAAGCTAACTCGAAAAGAACACGCTCACAGAACGGAAACGGTTCGACCAGCTCGGCATCTAAATACTAAACTACAGAGAAAGCTTACTGTATACTAGATTAGCAGGATAGTGGAGGAACATGCTTTTGGCTCTCCTAATTCTTGTCTGTGATATCACTATAGTGGTGCAGGACTGACAAAGACAGCTGTCTAGTCGTTAGGATGGGACGAAAAACCGAGGACCGTGTATAGATTGGCATGCAGGTTAAAGATCCTTGGGTAGTTGAAATTCGATAAAAGAGTAGGCTATATAGTGCCTTGGCAGTTGAAATCAATATAAGATTAGGCTATAGTACCACTTCCCTGGCAAAATTCCCCTCCTCGAATTTTGTATAGTGCTTGTCCATCTTCATTAGCCCAGAGGGATCTAAAATTGATGCAGTGCTTACCTTTAGAGACACTTCTTATTGCTGAGTATTTAAAATCCTAGTTACTCGAACATGAGTACATTAAATCTAAGGTACATTTCAAACTTCAAGTCAATCACTAAATATAATGGCCAAATATACTATACAAAGTGACCTAATATAGAGGGGACAGAGCTTGCATTTAGAGACAGTTCTTTTTGCACTGGGCCCCATTGCTCTAGGCTAAGGACAATGTTGGGGTGCTCCCACTTTGCCGGCAGGCTTTTACCGCTAATCCAGAATTAAACCCAGAACTATGGTGTTATAAACTATAGTCTTTTAAAAAATAAAAATGTATTGTTTTTAACAAATTTAACTTTTATTAAATAACATTAAATAATTTACACATTTAAAAATGTATTGATTTGAACAAATTTCACTTCTATTAAATAACATTAAATAATTTACACACATAAAAATGTATTGATTTTAACAAATTTACTTTTATTAAATAACATTAAATAATTTACACATATAAAAATGTATTGATTTTAACAACAATGGTGTTATAAACTATAGTCTTTTAAAAAAAAAATGTATTGATTTTAACAAATTTAACTTTTATTAAATAACATTAAATGATTTACACATTTGAAAATGCATTGATTTTAACAAATTTACTTTTATTAAATAACATTAAAAAATTTACACATATAAAATGTATTGATTTTAACAAATTTAACATTTATTAAATAACATTAAATAATTTACACACATAAAAATGCATTACAATTTACAGATTTAACTTTTATTAAATAGCATTATATAATTTATAAATAAATGCCTTACAACACAACAATCATTGCAAAATAGGAAATAATTGTTCCATACTGGTTAACACTTACAGTGACATTTGATAACTGTGTTTTCAAATGGTCGATTCTTGTATCAAGTTTCTGGTATTTCTTAACTTAATAAATTTTATTAAAATATATATTTTGTTTTAGTGTCATGCTAAATAAATTACCAGTTATACAATTTGAATATATTATTATTTAACTATTTGGATTCATAAAGAATTTTATAAAATTATTAAAAAATAAAATACAGTTAATTAGCTTGAAAATTTACCTTGATGTTATAATTTATAGAAATAAAAATCCATACACAAATATCGAATCATAGTGAATCAAGGATTATTTTGAGTTCAATATTGAAGGCGCTTTATCGCAGAAAAATAAGGTTGTCTTTTTAATATGTGTGGAAAATGGAATTTTATTTATCGTAAAAGATCCCTTGGCAGTTGGAATTCGATATAAGAGTAAGCCGCTGCCCGGGCAAAATTTCCCTCATAGCACACTGTATGGCGTATGCCATGCCCGTCTTCAATTAGCTCAGGTTAAGTGCATAACAGCGGGACGTTAAACCCCATTTCATTCATTCATTTAAAACAATATTGTTGCACGGAATGAAAATCAGGCTATTATGCTAGTGCCTGAAAGACTTTGAAATATATTTCTTGTGAAGAATTGGAATACACTTAGCTATCAACTATACATTATACACTTTCAGTTACACATTTCTATTTTTTGGAAATAATTTCAATAAACCTAATGAATGAAATCATTGGATTATTGTGAAATATTTCTATCATTTAACTAATTATTTATATTAAATTCATAAGACATGCAGCTCTTGTCTGTACTGGTACAGACGTATTCAGTAAACTGTAAAATTTACAACTACCTCTATGATTGCATAAAACCATTTATTGTAACTTTTACACACAGATCACAATTTACAATAGACTGAATGAAAATATATCTAACATTGTTTCTAACATAAATCTGACAATGTTTTTCTCCGATCAACGAATGTGGAAACATTTCTTGTCATAATTTTATACAAATTTAAGGTTCAATGTGAATGCAATGCAACTATGGTATATTTTCTTGGGCAATTTTTCGAGATCCCCAAAACATTAGCTTCACACAGTGTCACTTCATTGTCAGGATAGTTCAGAACAGTAATGTCTTTGGATTTTGTGTGTCTCTATTATATTGCAAATACACACATAAACGTTCAAATCCACATTTATTATTTCCATTTTAAAAAAGAAAAAGTTATTTCATTCTGTTAACAGTACTTGGTGCCAATCCAAACGTATATAGTCTTGATATTTATGCACTCCTTAATGCTTCCATGAACAGTATATGCAATGCTACCTGAAATGTAAAAATTTAAAATGAAATTCCTAGCGACACAACTGACAACAGGGGGAAAAAGGCAATCTTCTCAATAACATCTGAATTAAAATCCAAATCTCCTTGATAGTGAGCAATTGCCTTCCTTTCTTTAAATGTCAATTAATTTAACACATGTCTTTTTGAGAGCTGGTAGTATTTTATTTTAATTTTACAAATTTTCATAAAATGCTCAGAGAATTCTGCCTGCATATTTTGACTCTTTTTTGACAGCTCATCACTGTTTTAGAAAAAGGTAGGCATATATAAAAATGAGGGCTAGTAGGCCTATATTATTTTAATTTTGCAAATCTTTACAAAATGTAGTGACATTTTCTGCTTGTTTATCATGAGTTTTTTTGAGGACTGATCACCTTTTTTTTAGGTAGATCTACATGTAGGCCTATATTTACAAGGCCTAGTATTATTTTAATCTTTAAAATCTTCATAAAATGTGCAGAGAATTCTTCCAGCATATTGTTTTTTTTGACAGCTTATGAATGTATTTAGAAATAGACAAGGCTATATAATGAGACCTAGTGTTACATTTACAAATCTTCACAAAATGCAGTGACGTATATTCTGCCTGCACATCACAATTTATTTTTTTTGACCACTGACTGATCACCTTTTTATAGAAATATGTAGGCCTATTATATTACAAGGCCTAGTATTATTTTACTTTTACAAATCTTCATAAATGCCCAGAGAATTATGCCTGCATATAAATAATTATTGTGACGTTGTTTAGCCGTACTTGGGGAATCACTCTTTTGGTAAATTGTAATTTCATAACAAACTGAAAGTGGCCTATCGAAACGGAACTGTTGTAAACAAACCACCTGCCTGCAACTTTCTTTGAACGGATACAAATTAACGGGAAGACCTGAGAATACAGACTCTCAGCTAGTATGTAATTATTATAATTTAAGTGTAGGGTAGTTAGTAGTTGTAAGGTTAGATCTAATTTTCTGAGTTTTTCACTTACTTTCAACGAAACAATCTGTCAATCAGGCTCGAACTACCCGAAGTGTCTTGAACATATTGTTATGTCTGTTCATTAATCAGATCTGCTCTGGTAGTTCGTATTATGCTTAAAAGCTTCTCCTTCCACTCCGTGTTGTTCTTTGGTGAACTAGTAAATTGATTCGGCAAACATCGGGTCATCGGAAATTCCCGGAAATTCCCGAACCTCCCCAACCGGCCTGCAATTAGCATCCCCAACCTTGATATACCATTTTTTAACAGTATTCGCGTACGAACGGCGGCCATTTTGTATGGTAATTTTGGTCCGATTTTTCCGAAATTTGAACTCAACCTTCCTTAGGGTGTAACGGTGATATTATCAAACGATTTTTCAAATCGGTTAATTATTGTAACCTCCAGAGGGACCACAAGCTAAACCAAGACGATTTTGCGTATAATCAGGGGCCATAATTCAGGAAGTTACGATCCGATATGCGCAAATATTGAAAGGAACTAAGATCTTTGGGTTATAACCATGCATTTTAAGTTTCATCAAAATCGAATTAAAATTTTGACCTCTACAGGATCCACAACCTTGATATACCATTTTATAACAGTATTTGCGTACGAATGGCGGCCATTGTGTATGGCAATTTTGTTCCGAATTTTCCCGAAATTCGAACTCAACCTTCCTTAGGGTGTAACGGTGATATAATCAAACGATTTTTTAAATCGGATAATTAATGTAACCTCCCGAGGGACCACAGGCTAAACCAAGACGATTTTGCGTATAATCAGGGGCCATAATTCAGGAAGTTACGATCCGATATGCGCAAATATCGAAAGGAACCAAGATCTTTGGGTTATAACCATGCATTTCAAGTTTCATCAAAATCGAATTAAAATTGTGATCTCTACAGGGTCCACAACCTTGATATACCATTTTTTAACAGTATTTGCGTACGAACGGCGACCATTTTGTATGGTAATTTTGGTCCGATTTTTCCAAAATTTGAACTTAACCTTCCTTAGGGTGTAACGGTGATATAATCAAACGGTTTTTCAAATCGGATAATAATTGTAACCTCCAGAGGTACCACGAGCTAAAATAGGTGAATTTTCGGACAATCAGGGGCCATAATTCAGGAATTTACGTTCCGATAGGTGCAAATATTGAAAGGAACCAAGATCTTTGGGTTATAAACATGCATATAAAGTTTCATCAAAATCGGTTCAAAATTGTGACCTCTATAGGGTCCACAAGCTAAAAACGTGATTTTTCGTACAATCAGGGGCCATAATCCATGAAGTTTTGATCCGATACATGCCAATATCGAAACCAGCCGAGATATTTTGGGGATAAACCTATATTTTAAGTTTCGTCAAAATCGGACAACAATTGTGACCTGTAGAGAGTCCACAAACAATTACGTCCGGACGGACGGACAGGGGCGACGACATAATACGTCCACATGAAAATGTGGGCGTATAAAAATCACAATCGTTAATTTGATTCTGATAGGCAAATAGTTGGCATTCAAAGAAGGGTCACAATGGTTTGTTCTTTGCATGTCAATCATTTTGGGCGTGTTAAAATTAAACGTAAAGGAAATTTTCAGATGTCAAAATAAAGAAAATTACTAACTACAAAGATATTTGTCAAAGTTTCACGTGGTTGTTTGTATCTGGCTGGACACCCCGGCCCCATCCCTACATGTAATATCAATGTGTAACGAGAAATTATATAGATGTTTTACGGTTTTAGGAATGTGGATGCGTGATTGTTCAATTATTTAAATCAGTGTATATATGACATATCTGTATGAAAAAAGTGAAGATCCGGGCTGTGGAGTATCTTATTCTTACTTTTATCGACATATAATATCCATAAATTAGAAATTTCCATATGGATAAATATCACACAACTCCAAACCATAATTGTTTAAAAATCACAAAAGGAATTTCCAATGACATTGCAACTATTACCTCACACAATTTACTTTGCTGTTAGCACAGAACACAAGTTATTGTATGTTAATGACTTCAAATGAACATTAGCTGTCAATCATTCTTTGAACTCTTGTATTACAAATGTAAAAATAGGCTAGAAGGTCTTGCTGCACGATTCTTTCAAGGCAATTGTCTTTGATGCTTAGACCATACGTCTCCCAAACCAGCCATAATTGCACCTTGTTTAACCAAGGCCCTATAAATCCCACAGTGGAATTGATCATTATTACTTATCGCAGACGTCAACCTGCGAATATTTGAAATGATAAAACATCAAAGAACGAGCCGAATAATGATATGATTTTAACGAATTGAGTTAGTTGAACAGTAGATCAGTGTTGGGATTTCAAAATTTTAGCTGTCTGACATTTTTTCCCGAAAATAAAGGGACACAACTCTTATCGTTATTTAAGCAGACGTTTTCAAACCACAATTAAGAATCACATGTCAACAAAATATACAAATTCATACATAATAAAAAACAATACGTGCACCTTGTTATTTTTTATGTTTAATTCCGGTACGGCAATCAAATTTATGTCAATATTATTCCTAAAAAATCACATGACATTGTAATACCATAGAGGATAAAAGCATGCAGACTACTGTCAATCCGTAACGTTTTCATATTCCCCCCATATTACCGTATTTTTCTTGTCATAAGTCCGGCATTTGTCGTCTACTCCGTTTCGATTTATATACGGAAGGTAAAAAAATGACATCCCTAAATTTATTTGGCCGTAAACTTCACTCTAATACAACTGCTAAATAATCCAATTCCACTCTAGCAGCATGCGCTATCTTCTAAAACAATTAACAACATAACGTTATTCCAATCGAAATATTCAACATTTCTTAGGGTGTTTATTTTAGTGGCCACGCGTCTCGCAAGATTTCTAATACCGGTTAACTTCTCGTGCTTTAACCCATTCGGCAAACCTCGACACATTCTACGCATCTAATGTAGGGTACCGGGATTTGCCAAGTGGCTTTACCTGTATCAAGCTTTTTTTCTGTCAAGTTTAATCAGAATTAGCTCAAACAAGTAAACTTTGCTCTGAAAATTCTAAACACGCTTCGAACGACGCAATTTCTTTCTAAAATCGTCAAGTTCCTAGACATATGACTTACTGTCATACAGCTGGCAAACGTCACAGAAGAGCCAATCACACCAGGAAAGTATATTCCTGAGTATATTTCAGTTCCTTTGTGGTAATGACAAGTTCTTTGATCTGAATAAACAAAGTACCAATAGTACTTTCATTTGGCGAATCGCATAAACAGTAAAGAGGTTTCATGCAGATTGTATTAAAGAGCATAAAAAACCAACTGTAACACGCACGAATGTATTCGAGGTACAATTTTTAAACAAAAAGTTCATGACGAAGAGGTCCTTCAATCGAAATATATTTTAACTTTTTTGTCAGAATGGAAATAGCTATATTAATGGATAAAACTTACGACCACGGTAAGATCACTAACTATTTTTTAAATTTTCTAATTTGACTGAGTTTGAAATAGTCATCGATGCATATTAAAAATGATTAAAAATGTATCGAGAAAGTGGCATAATTTGTTAATTTTTCAATTTTTGCGATTTATTGTTATGTCTAATAAAACAATGTCAATATTTTAATAGAAAAAACACTTAGAATTACCATGCAAACACGTTTCGTATTGAAACTACGGCTTTAAAACTATGAGTGTAAACAACAGCAATTATATTCCACTATAGCCCATCGGGCTCTCAGATTTATGAATGCATATTTCTTGTTATGATACTAGAAAATGCACGAAGTTCAACGTTTAAAGAAACTAAAAGTAGAAACATGTGTATACAACCAGCATGTGACCTGATACACGTGACCTGATACGTATATAAACACAGTATGACAATCACCCAATGTCTTTTTTCTTGTTGAAGACTAGAGACGCACGTTGTTTTTTTTTACTGGTGAGTAAAATTTATTTTTATCTGTTGTCGTTGACATCAGTTTCGCATTAAGCGATATTGAAAGCCGTCGGCTTCCAAATTATATTTTTATTGTCGCATTCATTAGATCCGTTGGGTCTATTTATTATAGAAAAATATGTCGTATAGTGACATCGATGAAGATGATGTCATACCGGTAAATAATGATATCATTATCAGTTACGATCCGCTGGATTTAAATTCAATTGAGACCGATGATTTTTATCCTAATTTAGCCACGGTCAGCAATGTCTGCTTGACTGCTCCTTCACATTCAAGTAAACCGGATGTTGGAAGTACTAAATGTAAACAAACAGTAACACTCGGTAAACGTAAGACAGTTAAAAAATCGGATAAAAATTCTAAAAAGTGCAAGTTTATCAACTCCTCCCCTAACCCGAGTGTTGTCAATTCGGGAACGAAAATAGTAAATATGTCTGCAAAAAAGGTCGCTTCGACCAATATTAGGCCTAATAAAACTAATGTTGCCAATATAAACAGACTTCTAGACCTGTTAGTGCTACTATTACCTCTGACTCTGCATATGACTATGATAATGATTGTAATGATGAATATAACCATATTAATTATTCTAATAGTAGTAATAGTAATGTCCTTGTAAATCGAAAAGAGCTTGATGAGTTAAAAAATCAAATGGCTAAATTAAATAATTATATAGGCCTACAATCCAATATTCCTATTGTTCAGGAAGAGGGTAATTATAAGGCAGTGGATATTCAACCGTAAACGGCACTTTACTCTATTTACTATATCGCCGTAACTTCCGTTTGACATGCGCAGTTCTCTGATCCGTGGACTTAGCAGTTTTCAGCAGTTTTCGCAATGATACCTAACCCGAACCCGAACCCTAACCCTAACCCATGACCCTACCCCAAAACCTAACCCAAACCCTTACCCTAACCCTTACTATAACCACCATACGTTCTTTGTCTAACCTTTCTACTTTCTCCGTTTCTTATATAGGACGAAATAGCCATACTTGGATTTCTACGGTAGAACCCAGAGAATTAGTTTTAGAAGAAAATAAAATAATAAATATAAATTGTAGAAAATTATTCTATTTCGGTCAAGGGCTTATTTCTGCGGGTTTTGGTTTTAATTTAAGTACCAAGACGGTCAGTGGTTTACGTTTTTTTGCGTAAAACCGTGCTTCTGCGCCAAACTTGAAAGACGAAGTTACCGTTCTTGTGGAATATATCAACTGCGCATGTCGAACGGAAGTGTCGCACAACTGCGCACGTCGAACGGAAGTTATTATTTAACCAATCACACACGATGTATATATACGTCATTGCGATTTACGGTGCAATAGCGTTAGTAAATAGGATACCGTTTACGGTTATATATCCACTACGTAATTATAATGATGAGCCTATACTGGATTTGGTCGACCCACAATCCATGTATGACGAATTTGAGGAGGAGGAGTCAGAATCTGAGTCTTTTGATTTGCCAAAAAATTTTCAAGGCGATGATATGTTCGCCAAGCCTGCCAGTGATAATATAGCTAATCTGGTGAATATAGCCACCTCTAAAAAAATAGAGGTAAACAAAATCAATTCAAAATATCAGTTGCCCGAAAACTGTAAAAGGCTTTTACCCCCTGCAGTCGATTCGGACGTATGGCATGTTTTGCCTAGACAGGCTCAGGCTCAGGACTCGTCACTGCAGGACATTCAAAAACTTATTGGTCTGGGCATTACCCCACTTTTGTCTTTATTATCAAAAACTGACCAAGACATCAGAAATACCATAGTTGATTCTGTGGCCACCTTAGCTAATGCCTTACTTGAATTAAGCTTAAGGAGAAGGGTATTTTTAAAGCGCTTTATGAGCAGGAAATACAATCCGCTATGTTCCACTTCTAAGCCGGTGGCTGATACACTGTTCGGGCCTGATGTAGCCAGTAGGATGGAAGAGATCGATACGTCTAACAAATTATATTCAAATCTCAATAATAATCCGAAATCTGGGAATTGTTTTTTAGGTACCGGCAAGTCTTTTTTAGGCCATGGCTCATACAACAGAGGCCCTCGGTTCAGAGGGAACAGCAGAGGTCGGTCGTTTCTACAACGAGGCAAAAGCAGGGGAAGATATCCCCGACAACCCTATCATCAACACTACCAGCAGCAATACCACATTCAAAGTCAGCCGAATCAGACTCAAAATCAAGGATTTCAACAACAATAAACTCTTCAGTAAGTAATTGTTTTACTGCAGGGCAGATAACTAATCATTTTCAAAACTGGCTGAGTTTTACTTCTGATCAGTGGATTCTTGATATTGTTCAAGGTTATTATATTGACTTTGTGTCAGCACCTTATCAGGTTACTCTTCCCATTACTCCACGATTTAGTGAGGAACAATCCATCTTGATTGATAATGAGGTTCATACAATGATCAATAAAAAGGCTATAATACCTGTTTTTATTCAGGATAAAGATCAGTTTGTTTCCAATTTATTTCTAGTACAAAAGAAAAATGGGAAGTTTCGACCTGTAATTAATCTGAAGAGATTGAATGATTTTGTGGTCTATGAACATTTTAAACAGGAAACACTAAGCATTGTCCTTAGGACTTTAAAACCAAATAATCTCTTAACTTCTATTGATCTAAAAGATGCATATTTTTCTATACCTGTTCATTACAAACATAGAAAATATTTACGATTTTTTTGGCGCGATGTTTTATATGAATTCACTTGTCTCCCCTTTGGGTTGTCTTCTGCGCCACGCATCTTCACCAAAACCCTGAAACGAATTTTTTTATATTTGCGTAGACAGGGTATTATTTGTTCCTATTTTATAGAGGACTCTATTTTTGTTGCAGATTCAGTTTCTGAAAGTAACAGGATTACAGGGCAGGCATCTGACCTGTTTAAAACTCTAGGTTTCTCTGTTAATGATGATAAATCTAATGTAATTCCTTCTAAAGTGATTGTGTTTTTAGGATTTTTAATTAATACCGAGTCATACACAATATCTCTGACACCTGAGAAGATTTTCAAAATCAAATCACTTGCTAGTGATTTTTTACGATCTAAGGATTTGACGGTTCGTAGAATAGCTTCTTTTATTGGCTTATGTTCCTTTTCCAGGACAGCGATGATTGTAGCCCCTCTTTTTATTCATTTTTTGGATAAGTACAAAAACATAACACTAGCTTGTAACGAACAGGATTTTGATGCACCAATTATTTTAAATGATAACATGAGGTATGAACTCCAATGGTGGATTGATAATGTTAACCATTGTAATGGATATTTTATTCAACCTCCCGATTTTTCAGTTATTTTGACTACAGATGCATCAAACATTGGTTGGGGGGCTGTTCTTGATGACTTTCATGTTAATGGCTTGTGGAACGTATCTGAATTACATTATCACATCAATTACTTAGAACTCCTAGCAATATTTTATGCTCTAAAGTGTTTTGAACCTCGATTAATAAGGAAACATGTTAGAGTTCTGTCAGATAATAGTTCAGCTGTTGCTTATTTAAATAATATCGGAGGTTCCAGTGATTCTTTATTTGCTTTAACTAAAGACATTTGGTTATGGTGTTACCACTGGAACATTCATTTATCTGCTAAACACTTACCGGCAAGGTTAAATGTCGTTGCGGACAGCCTTTCGAGGAATTTCTCTAACACAACTGAATGGAAGCTAAATGAATTTGTTTTCAGTAAATTGTGCAATAGACTTTTTTACCCAGATGTTGACCTTTTTGCTTCCCGCATAAATGCACAACTGGATTCCTATGTATCTTGGAATCCTGATCCTCTTTCAATTGCAGTTGATGCTTTTTCTATTTCCTGGTCAGGTTATAATCCTTATATTTTTCCTCCTTTCAGTGTTATATTACCAGTATTGGAAAAGGTGAGACGGGATATGGTGGAAACCGTCCTGTTAGTGGTTCCAGCCTGGACTTCTCAGGTATGGTTCCCAGTTCTGCTCGGTATGCTTGTTGCAGAACCGGTGTTATTACCAAGGAGACAAGATCTCCTGCGTTTGGCGCACAACAATCTGCTCCATCCTATGAGGGGCAAAGCCTTGTTTCTAACAGGGTGTCTTGTATCAGGAAATACCTCTCTGATTCAGGCCTTTCAAAACGATCTGGAGAGCTCATCCTCTCTTCGTGGAGGCCTGGAACTAACAAACAATATGACCTCGCCTGGAGACAGTGGCGTGTTTGGTGTCATCAGAGACAAGTTGATCCGTTGGGTCCATCTGTAACAGATTTCATAAATCATTTGAGCATGCTCTCCTTGACTAAGTCATACAGTGTTGTTAACACTCATAGGTCATCTATTTCACAAACCTTACAGGTTATGGGATGTTCAATATTAAAAAATCAACCTATGGTGACTCGCTTTATGAAAGGTTTGTTTGACAAAAACCCGCCTAAACCAAGATATCAGTTTACTTGGGATGTGTCCATCCTTGTTCGTCTTCTAGCAACTTGGTTTCCTTTGAATAATTTAGATTTAAAATGTTTAAAGTTACATTATTCAAGATATAGATAAGAACTAGCCATTCTTGCTATAATAGTTCGAAAGTGGGTGATGTAAAATGAACAATTTGAAAATTTCATTCAAATTACTCTATTGTAAGCGAAGATATTGGCATTTAAAGATTTGGCCGACATGTGCAATAATTTCAAACACGGACCTGGTTGATCAGAGCTAAGACTCGAAGCGTCTTGGACCGCCATATTTGATTTATCACTTAAACGTTTTAATCTGTTTAATATCTGAGCAATGTGATGCCATCCAAAGTTGATTAAGGCCTGGATCAGTTAATTAATGTCTAATTAATAAAATTCTTAAATGACATTTAGAAGTAGAGGTATAATATTCATAATAACACAACTTTATGGATTTACTACTTCTTCGTTTATTACATGCAACGTTTCAATACTCTTACAGGTATCTTTATCAAGCAATGATTAATAATGAAAAACAACCTACATTTATAGTACATCCATGAGTAAGACAATAACAACATAAACATTAATTAATAGTTAAAACACCAACATTTCCCTTTGAGCATGACTTCACGGTCTCTCTAGTGATAGATTAGACCTAGGACTGAAGCCACCACTAAGGCTTAATACCACTCTACTATCAACACCCCTTAATCTATCTTTAATTATTTCGTATCTTTGAACATGTCTTCTAAATCATATAGTAATTAACTAATATTTACAAAAACAATAGGGTGATCATAAAATTACAAAAACACTTAATATATATTGTTTCACTTCTTAAAAACCATGTCACTTCTTAATTAATAAAATATATAGTTCTACTATTAAATGTTCATCTATAGGGCCCCACTCTAACTGCATTAACTTAGTAATCCATTCCATACATTTGATATTGCTCTACCATTATCTTTGTTCAATTTGGGCTTGTGTCTTCTGATTTCCAAAGCTTCCCACAACACTCTCTTTTTCCATACTTTAATATTCTTAGTTAGGACTTTCGTGTTGTCCCATTCTATATTATGCGTCGGATTCTCAATGATATGTTCCGCTACTGCCGATTTATTTGGTTCCCTGCGTCTAGTTGCTGCTTTGTGCTCTTTCAGTCTTACCGATAATGGGCGGCAACTTTCACCGATGTAAGTAGATTTGCAGCTGCAAAGGACTTGGTAAACTATGCCTTTCGGATCCCTCTTTAGTATTTCTGTTCTCCCATTTGCATTGATCAGTGATTTTAATGCCACCCCCCCACTAAATGTAACATCTATTTGCAATCTGGATAATAATCTTTTAATCTTGTAACTGGTTGGGCCTATAAATGGAATATTAATATGGATTGGAGCTTTTTCTGTCCTGGTCACGTCGGGGGCTTTATTCAGTTTTTCCGTTGTACTGCTAATGACTTTCTTCACAAATTCTAATGGGTAGTTGTTGTATTTTGTTAGGGTTTCAGTGATGTGTTTGATTTCTTCATCTACTGTATCATTGGTGCAAACATTGTAAGCTCTTCTGGTTAATATAGACACGATTCCCGCCTTGGTTGTTGTTGGGTGGGCAGATGTGAAGTTAATATATTGGTCTGTATGTGTAGGTTTTCTATAAACTCTGGTTGTTACTTCATCATCATTTCGGTCAATTAGGATATCTAAAAAGGGTAGTTGTTTATCATTTTCTTCTTCAAATGTAAATTGTATTCTTTGGTGTTTAGAGTTGAGGTGGTTGAGCAGTAGTTGGTGATCTTCATCTTCTTTAATTACAGCCAACACGTCGTCAACTTTTCTGAGCCAAATGCTAGGTTGAAATGGGGCGGTGATTAGGGCATTTTCTTCGAAAGCTGTCATGTAGATTTCGGTGATAACCGGGCTTATAGGTGACCCCATTGGTAATCCATTGATTTGTTCGAATACTTCATCTTTCCATGTGAAATATGTTGATTTAATACACATTTCTAACAACTGCATAATACTATCCGTACTTATTCTGGTGTTGAGATTGGTTGTTTGGTTTTGAATTTTCTCCCGAACACAATTTAAGGCTTCATCGATAGGTATACTGGTAAATAAGTCCACAACATCATAACTGATTAGTTTTCCTAGTTGGGGTTGTCTCGCTATTTTTTCTCGAAGTTCCTTGCTATCTTTAATGTATGATTGGGCTGTCTTACCTAAGTCAGATAGTACATATGACAGATATTTTGCTGTATTGTAGAATACGGTTCCTCTTGAACAGATAAGTAACCTAACTTTGACTGGGTTCTTGTGAATTTTGACTTGAGCTTTGGCATATGGTGTTGTGGGGTGCGAGATATTAAGTTTATCATATATTTCAGTATCGATCTCACCTGCTTCTTTGAGTGCTTTTAAAGTGGCTTTAAGTTTCCTGTCTAGTTTCTGCGTTGGATCTTTTGGTAACTTATTATAGGTTGTAGAGTCTGATAGGGTTTGGGTCACCCCATCCACAATAGGTAGATGGATAAAAGAATCCATGACGTTAGCTGGTGTTGATACTAATATTTTTTCAGCTCATTCTACAAGAGGGGCATCAGCTTCAGCTGCATTAAATTCTGGTTGTCCTATTTCAGATATCTTGAGAACAGCCAATTGGATGAAAGAATCAACTTTTGCAGAATTTTATAAGAGGGATGTAAATGTAAATAAAGATTTGCAAGATTTTGTAATTAAAGTATAGTTACAGAACTATTTGTTGTTATTTTAGTTGCCAACCCTTTAAATATGCATTCATAAATCTGAGAGCCTGATGGGCTATAGTGGAATATAATTCCACTTTCATCTGAGCGCCCGAAGGGCGCGATGGATGAGAAGGATTATATGAATATATAGCCCGAGGGCTGGAGGATTTATCTTCCCTCCCTTGAAGCCCTCCCTGTGCTATTTGGTTGTCAACTTTCGACTTTAAAAAGACATTGGGTGATTGTCATACTGTGTTTATATATGTATCAGGTCACGTGCTGGATTGTATACACATGTTTCTACTTTTAGTTTCTTTAAACGTTGAACTTCGTGCATTTTCAAGTATCATAACAAGAAATATGCATTCATAAATCCTCGAGCCCTCGGGCTATATAATCATATAATCCTTCTCATCCATCGCGCCCTTCGGGCGCTCGGATGAGAGTGGAATTATTAACCATCATACTTTAATACAGTAAAAACGTGTAAATAAGAAAATAAAAACAACAAAAAACGAACGCAATATAAATGTTGAAAATGTAATATAGTCGTTCTCTTATTAGGTTACGCATACGTGTCCTTCTCTAGACATGAAGCTTTACGTGACTCAGGTTAAAATATAACCGCATATATGAACATTCTTTTTATACAGCGTGGCTTTTCGCGTGAGGATTATTGAAGAAACTATTCAACATTTTGAAATATCGTGGCTGTTTAATAACATCGTGGCAGTATATCTTTTTGACATCAATTGTTTTTGACAGTTAAACATTCTTAATTCTTCATATCAAATTACACCAAGGCCTATCGTGTCACGTGACTATCGTGGCACACGATAGCGACTGCTACACCAAGTTATTTATCGTGGCAATACCGTGCCGTTATCGTGGAAATTTTTAACAAAAAACGACACGATAATCAAGTTTTGTCAAACCTGCTCGATCCTTGTACTGTAATTAGAACCTTGGTGCTAGTGGTCGGAAGATTAACGTTGTTGATTGGGTAATCAAGTTTAGTAGTTTATTTTAATCTTCTAATCATCAAAGAACCCGCAGCTTTACAATTGAAATTAAGATTCTGGGTGTTCAAAAAGTCTATTGTTATTTTAATTTAAACAATATTATATTCAAATAAGATACATGTTATACATTATAAACTGTCAAAAGTTAAGGATTCAAAAACTAACCAAAGGCTTATATTAATTCGTCTCCTTATTTATTATTAAATATACTAAAATAGACGTATGATATATACACTGCACATACAAATACATTAACAGTGCTGTATTTTGTATTCACTATTAATCGTGCATGCAAGTAATTTAATACTTAGTGACATTTACATTGCCTTACCATTTCATAATACATTTAGAGGCCGTCAGATGTTTAATAACCGAGAATTCAGTTAGTATTCTTTCAAAAAGTGGAACCGAACTGTCAAAATTGTATTTTTTGCTAATTTTACGTTACTTCCGTTGCTGAAAGGCCACTTTACCGGTAACACAAAAATTGACATTTTGGACCACGGAGCATATGAACTTTGTTTTATACAAATAGAACAATAAATAATTCATTTGGGACAGAAACACTGGCGGCCAAGGAAAATTACCCGGACAAAAAATGTTGCCATTTTTGGTCAAATCAGATGACTCTTTAACCCTAGGTAAAATACTTTGTAAGAATTTTTATTTGGCGCCAAATATCTCTGAAGATTCGTCGAAAATCAAAAATCTAAATTTTCATAGCTATGTCCCCTGTATAAGGCTATTTTAAAATGTATCAAATGTTAAAATCCGATGATCATTTTTAAAAACACGGCAATATTTAAAAACATAGGTTGCCAGGCAACGAAACATACGCCCACAGCAGCTAAATCGTGGGCAGTCAACAAGAGTTGTCGCATATTTTACTTTTTCAGTAATGAAACATTTATAATTCACTAAAATCTGATTAAAAGTAACTACTCATTAGAGTGCCCCGTGCAGTCAAATTTATTGGCTAACGAATGTTGTCTTACCTGACGAGTTGTTGACTCTCCAAAGACAAATTTCTGAATGATGACGAAACACTTAAAACAGCGCCGTGCTGCACGTGCGCGTAATTCATCGCAGCGAATGTCACTATATATGGTTATGCACGCAGTATTGTCACAACATAAGATGGTATATAAACGATAGTTAAAATTACTGTCATCACGCATTTGTCTTTAGATAATATTTGATTGCAAACCACGTTCAAAATTCTGAAAATTATTGTCGTTTATATTTTTCAATTCGCTATTTATTTACAGAGTGTTCTCGTTTAGTTTCGACGATTTCACATCTCCGTTAATCTTGCTTTAGTCGGGATAAGAATAAAAGTCGTATTTATCTTTTAATTGGTTAAAGGTTCCTAAAATCTTCGTGGGATACATAAAACGCTGATTGTCAAGTTAGAAAATCAACAAGTTGTTTCGTATTTTAAATTTGCTATAGGAAATTAATCGAATCGCACAATAGTCTCGATTAACTATAATTTATTGTTCGAGACTATTGGCTTTTAGGGTTAAAGGGAAACAAATCTTTTTAATTTGTTTAGGGTTTAGACAGACGTACTTTTTAAAATTTGTTGTCAATCCATTCAGTTATTTTAGCAGGCATGACATCCAACGATGAATTACTTTCCAGCATTGGTTTGGGTGATCAATATGATCTCAGTGCAATAACTAAACTTCCCTTCGCAAGAATTACAAATAGGCTAGTACTAGGCATTATTAATAAATTTCCGACCAATACGGAGCACCAGTCTATAATTACTAGTTTACATGACGACATCGCGACGTTTGCTGACACAAGTATTCGAAGTAGGCTGGTCAGACTGAAGACAAAGACTAGAAAGCTGGGTAAAAATAAATATAATTCTAATAATGCTTTAAAATTATATGACGATTATCTCGACAGTCCCTTTTTCCTCGGGTTAGTGGATGAGACACCATCGGCAGATACCAGCAAGGTCCATTTAATTAATAGAGAGACACAGACATCTGTCGATGCGACTTTGACGAAATTAAAAAGGAAAAATAAGAATTTAGCAAGTAGGATCAATAGGTGTAAAAAGATAGTAAGCTGGCACTGCCAGGCAGGATACGCCCACATTTTCGAGAGATGGATAGTGATTTTTCCTACAATCAGGCTATAATTCATTAAATTACAATTTGATATGCGCAAATATTGAAAAGAATTAAGATCTTTAGGTTATAAACATGCATTTCAAGTTTCATCAAAATCGAATTAAAATTGTGACTTATACTGGGTTCAAAACCTTGACATACCATATTTTAACACTATTAGCGTACAAACAGCGGCCATTTTGTCTGGCAATTATGGTCCGATTTCCCTGAAATTCAAACTCAACCTTCCATATGGTGTAACAGTGATAGAGTCAAGCGTTTTTTTAAATCAGATAATAATCGTGACCTCCTGAGGGACCATAGGCGATTTTTCGGACAATCAGGGGCCATAATTCAGGAAGTTATGATCTGATATGTGCAAATAACGAAAGAAACCAAGATCTTTGGATTATAACCATGCATTTAAAGTTTCATGAAAATTAAATCAAAATTTTGACCTATATTGGGTCCACAACCTTGATATACCATTTTATAACAGTATTCGCGTACACGTGGCGGCCATTTTGTATGGCAATTTTGTTTCGAATTTTTCCGAAATTCGAAGTCAACCTTCCTAAGGATGTAACGGTGATATAATCAAACGATTTTTTAAATCGGATAATAATTGTGACCTCCAGAGGGACCACAAAGACGATTTTGCGTATAATCAGGGGCCATAATTCAGGAATTTACGATCCGATATGTCCAAATATCGAAAGGAACCAAGATCTTTGGGTTATAACCATGCATTTCAAGTTTCATCAAAATGGATTAAAATTGTGACCTCTACAGGGCCCACAACCTTGATATACCATTTTTTAACAGTATTCGCGTACAAATGGCGGCCATTTTGTATAGCAATTTAGCTACAATTTTTCCAAAATTTGAACTCAACCTTCCTTAGGGCATAACGATGATATAATCAAACGATTTTTTAAATCAGATAATAATTGTGACCTCCGGAGGGACCACAAGCTAAACGAAGGCGATTTTGCGTATAATCAGGGGCCATAATTCAGAAAATTACGATCCGATATGCGCAAATATCGAAAGGAACCAAGATCTTTGGGTTTTAACCACGCATTTCAAGTTTAATCAAAATTGAATCAAAATTGTGACCTCTACAGGGTCCACAACCTTGATATACAATTTTTTAACAGTATTCGCGTACAAATGGCGGCCTATTTGTATGGCAAATATGGTCCAATTATACCAAAATTGGAACTCAACCTTTCTGAGGGTGTAACGGTGATATAAACAAACGATTTTTTAAATCGGATAATATTGTAACCTCCAGAGGGACCACAAGCTAAACCAAGGCGATTTTGCATATAATTAGAGGCCATAATTCAGGAAGTTACGATCCGATATGCGCAAATATTGAAAGGAACCAAGATCTTTGGGTTATAACCATGCATTTCAAGTTTCATCAAAATCGAAATAAAATTGTGATCTCTACAGGGTCCACAACCTTGATATACCATTTTTTAACAGTATTCGCGTACGAACGAAGGCCATTTTGTATGGTAATTTTGGTCCGAAATTTGAACTCAACCTTCCTTAGGGTGTAACGGTGATATAATTGAACGGTTTTTCAAATCAGATAATAATTGTGACCTCCAGAGGTACCACAAGCTAAAATAGGTGATTTTTCGGACAATCAGGGGCCATAATTCAGGAAATTACGTTTTGATAGGCGCAAATATTGAAAGGAACCAAGATCTTTGGGTTATAAACATGCATGTCAAGTTTCATCAAAATCGGTTCAAAATTGTGACCTCTATAGGGTCCACAAGCTAAAAACGTGATTTTTCATACAATCAGGGGCCATAATCCATGAAGTTTTGATCCGATACATGCCAATATGGAAAGCAGCCGAGATCTTTCGGGGATAAACCTATATTTCAAGTTTCGTCAAAATCAGACAAGAATTGTGACCTGTAGAGAGTCCACAAACAATTGTGGACGGACAGACGGGGCCATAATCCATGAAGTTTTGATCCGATACATGTCAATATGAAAAGCAGCCGAGATCTTTTGGGGATAAACCTATATTTCAAGTTTCGTCAAAATCAGACAAGAATTGTGACCTGTAGAGAGTCCACAAACAATTGTGGATGGACAGACGGACAGGGGCGACGACATAATACGTCCACATGAAAATGTGGGCGTATAAAAACAATTTTCAGTTTAACAAATCGACTAAGGAAGACCTCAAAAGAATTGATTCGCACGAAGGTTAACAAAAAGAAAGTTTTGGCAAATAGAAAAAAGAGCTGTATGTCCCAGCCTCGTAGGGAAGAAGTAATTCTGTATGATGTCGAAAATCAAAGATACACTTTAGAATGCCATAATTTGGTCATGCAACTGAAAAACCTCAATGTTAGAGATAGGAACGTCGAAGCGGTTATAACCGCATGTTTGGCTGTCGCGGGACTCAAATCTAATTATACTCCAACAAAAACTACAGTTCAAAGAATATCATGTGAGCGCGTCGGTGTATCTTTAAAACATGTTTCGGAAACCCTAAAGTCAGCGAAAAATACCACTTTATATACGGACGAAACTACAAAATTTGGCTCCAAATTCGGTACATATGCAATAACCGCTGACTCGGCTCATACGCCAATTATTATTGGTCTTCGAAATATGGCTGATAAATTTGCGCAAACTACTCTTGAAACTTTAGATGAAATTTTGGCAGATCTTGATGATGTAGCTGGAAAGATTAGTGAATCAATAATAAAAGAAATTAGAAATACAATGTCAGACAGAGCCAGCACCGAAAAGCGTTTCAACGCTTTATTTACACAGTACAGAGGCAATATTTGTTCTAAATTAGTAGAAAACTGGTCACATTTATCAGATTCAGAGTGAAAAATTCACCTAAATATAAATCATTTCTTTTGCGATCTTCATCTACTAACTGGTTTGGCCGATAAAAGTGCGTCTGAATTGAAGAAATTTGAGGAAATGGATTTTCAATGTATTCGGCCCATACGTTTAAGACTGGTAGTTCATTTTTGGCAAACGAACCTGGGTGTGTTCGATTGATTCGGGCCATCTGTAAGGCTTTTACGCAGGGTGGGGACGAAAAATCGGGTTGTTATTTGCCTTTTAAGTTGTATCTCAAGTCCCTTGGGATTTCAAAATTACCATTTCATGGTAACCGGTTTAATATAATTTTCCACGATGCCGCAGTTGTAAATTATATTGAGTGACAGGCTTTGGGCTTGATAAATAAATTAATTACTGCTTCACTGTGGCGCATATTAGAAAGCAGCATTAATGCACTTGACATGAAAACTGTTTATCAGAAATTACATGATTTTTTCGAAAACCCGAATATTCAAAATTTTGTTGAAGGTAAATCACACCCATTTGAATCTCTAATCAAAATTGAAAATGATTCGGTCCTTGCTAACCTAACAAAAATTAATTCTGATTTAACTCTTAATTCTACCCTGGTCCATATTTTGGAAGTCCTCTTTGCCGAGTTCAGAAAGTACATCGCAAAAATTTTACTTGAGTATCGAGATGACTTTAATCCTTCGTGTTCGAGTTCAGCCATGCCTCACAACAAATTACCAGAAACCGTTTTCAGTCATCTCGATAGATTAATGAGGATCGAGCCCTCGTCTAATATTTTTGGCAACGAAGCGTCCATTTTATATAAAATGAATAAATCTGATGAATGGCTAAAAAATCTTTCACCTGATAAACGTAATTTGATCTTAATGGGTGCTCAAACGATTACTAAAAATCAACTTTCTAAATTTAGGCAAAGACGGAAGAAATCGAAAAAAAAAAGCTAGCGGTTCTTTTGGCGAAAAAGAATGAATTAATAGAAAAGGGAAAACGTGAGATTAGGAAAAAAGAACGCCTAACAACAGAAATTGTCAGGATGGGTCTTTGGAAAAGTAAAGAGGGTATGGAAAATGGGCTTTTACAACTTACGGATAGGAAAATGAAAGAGGCACTGAAGGCACAGCTCCGGTTTCGTAGGTATGTTTTAAATCAGCAAGTTTCTAGTAAGTCTATATTTTATTTTACTGTCGCCGGTAAGGAACACTCGATTCCAGTTTTAAAAGAAAATTTACAAAAATTAATTGACATGCCTGATCCTACCTAACCAGAAGAAACTTTCAATGCCCCTTTTTACTGGTTATAAAAAATTCAATTTCTTCATTCTTCGTTTTTAAAACCATTTTTATTTGTCAATCCAGACGTCCCAGCAGACCGACATTCGACACTTCTCAGAGTATTTTAACAATTCATTATTTAATAACTGTTTTCTTTGAACTAATTGGTTAATTTTCGGATAGCAATTTATTTTACAAAATACGCCTACTACTGTAGATCTGCTTTGATATCGTGTATATAACTTTGGCCTCTAGAGCGTCCATAAGATTTTTTTAAGTGATCAAGGGCCATAACTCTGACAGTAATTTTTGGAAATTGCTGAAAATCAATAGGGTTCTTCATTTTATGACCTTAAACACTGTGTATAAATTTAAAGTCAATCGGTTATTAACTTTAGCCTCTAGAGCGTCCACAAGATTTTTTGAAGTGATCAAGGGCCATAACTCTGACAGTTATTATCGGAAATCGCTGAAAATCAAAAGGCTTCTTCATTTCATGACCTTAAACACTGTGTATAAATTTAAGTTATTAACTTTGGCCTCTAGAGCGTCCACAAGATTTTTTTAAGTGATCAAGGGCCATAACTCTGACAGTTATTATCGGAAATTGCTGAAAATCAATAGGCTTCTTCGTCTTATGACCTTAAACACTGTGTAAAAAATTTGAAGTCAATCGGATATGAACTTTATAGCCTCTAGAGTGTTCACAAGAAATTGTGGACGGACAGACGGGGGCGACGACAATGAATATATGACCCAGTTCCATGTGGGCGTATAAAAAAGCCGTATTTTGGTGCCTCCAATTTGTGGTCTTCAAAATGCCATAACCTTTTTAATTTTCAATATTTTTTCAAAATTCTTTCAGATTATTTAATCTAAATAGTGGACGCTTGCAGTGAACTAGTCATATTAGAGACATTTTGTGTATTTAAAAACCTTTTGGCATCGCTATTATTAGATATCTTGTCATAATTAGAATTTGACCGAGTTTCGTTTAAATCACACCCGGCTGGTTGTTTTATATAGCCTACCCTATCGGTACAAATCACTTCTTCCTTAGTGCAATCTTTGTTTCGATGAAAAATGATGTCAATTTTGTATAAAACGCCCTGTAATGAATCAGAACGGGGGTACCAACGTTACTTGTAATGGGAGCCAAAGTCATCTCGAAACACAGAGGGTTGAGAGATGATTTGTTTTCTTAACTCAGTCATACTCATGGTATTGCTATTACTAATATTATTAGGCTACTAAGTACTATTATTACTATATTAGTATATCCATAGATCACACAACTTCCTCGCTTGACAAATTAGGACGATTATTATTACTGATATGTAAAGGATTTCTGCTCCACGAAAACGGGATCTTTTTGGTACTCACCCATAGTTGAAGGAATGGTTTTAATTCGACAGAATTATCATTCCATTTATCCCAATCATCAGAAAATGTAAAATAGTCGTCGAGAATTCAGCATCAAATCAAGATGGCTGGTGATCACGTGACAAAATACTTGAATGTCAGTCAAATCGTCTACAAGCAAAGTCGTAGGCCTACACACGAAAATTCTAGTTAAGTCGTCCACACCCTTTGGTGAAGTCGTCCACACGACTTACATGTAGTAATTAGTAAATGCTGTATTCGTTACCGCTGGGAAACATGACGTTTCCCACAAGGAAATAGTAATTACCCACATGGCTGTCATTTTCCTTTCAAGGATTATTATTAAAACCCCTACTCCTTGAGTCCTTAGACTAGAGGCCTAATCACCATTTGTGAAATTTAAATCGCGACGCTAAAAGTAGTAAAAGGAATATCCCAGTTGAATCCTCTACATAAGTACATATATACCGTTGATAGTCTATATTGGTTTAGTTTTCTTAATTAAATTTTTAAATAATCCATCTAAGAACAATTTATCGTATAAAATGAGCATGTTGGAAAAGTGAGCACCCCCGTGTTAAAGCGTGTTTAGAACGTCAAATGAAATGTTTTGTTAAATTTTATCCGTGACAGTGACCTACTTCCTATTTCTGATTGCCGAACAAAATATCGTCAACAAGGCTTTTCAGTGGGTGTTTTAAAAAAGATTTTCATTATTCGTTCCGTCAATCCATCTTATGTAAAATATAGCGTAACTACTACACATAACACAAGGTTTGTTAAGATCTCATACGAAGCCCCTCTCTCTAAGTCTAAGGATTTGTACATAGAATCCAGCGTTAAGTAAACTGCAATGACATAACTTTTTTTTTTTAATTTTTTTTTTTTAACCAGTTTATTCAAACAAGAAAAAAAAAATAAAATACAACAACACAGATATAAAGCATATACATATACAATTCATAATGCATATTATAAGTCAAATTGATCTCTATTAGTAAATGTAGGAGGACTGAACTACACGCAAAACAAAAACAAATAATAGTAGGGCCTACTGAGAGATAAAAATTTAGCTTTAGAGTTCATAAAGAAAATGTACAGTAAATAAATATATGAACAAATGTTATTAATTCTGTATGTTACCTAAACTTCAACATTAATTTTTAAGATGTTGTAGCCATCTTCTGTATTGTATAATATCTTAGTTTTCGTTTCGAGGTATGACGTGTAACCTCTGGCGTTTGGAACTCTTTCTTTAATCTTACATGAGTAGATATAGTATTTTGATAACAATATAAGTAAATTAACAATATTTAATTCTTTTTCATTTTTTAAATTCTCATGTATAATTACACCTTAGTGTTTAATTATAGTAGTGAGATTTATATATATATTATTATAGATTAATATTTCATGTAGTTTCTGCCATACAATTTGAGAATACTCGCATTGAATGAAAAGATGCTCTATATTTTCAATTGTAGAATTACAAAAATCACACAGTAGTGAGTTAGATAATTTCATTTTAAATAAGCGATTGTTTAAGTAAATTATATGTTGGATATATCTAAAGTGAAATGTTACTATTTTTGAATCTTTGGTTATTCCTCGTATCTGTGAAAAAATGTGTTTAACTTGGTCTTCTTCTAAGGTAATACCATATTTTTTTCCCCATTTAACAATAGCTGGGGGTTTTGTGTAATTTTTTTGTATAAGTGTTTTATAAATGTCTTTTGAGGTTATATTTGATATGTTTTTGTTATATAATAATTGTAAAAAGTTATCCAGATTTGCTTTTAATCTATTTTCACAAGTTGTTGTATTCCAACTATATTCCGTTTCCAATATTTCTTCGGTAGGATGATAAATATTCAGGTAGGCCTACTCTGTTAATGTGCTCAAATTACCTGCGCTTCCCCTAATGGTTACGGTATGTAGACATTTTAATTTCAAAGAAACATAGAATGTTAGTCCTGAAAAGAGCTAATTTGTGCCGAGTGGTCACTGGAACATTGTGTTGAAATAAACCGTAGGCCTACCGCCCTAAAGCCATACGGTACAATAACAAGTTAGTACAATATGAAAAGCCGGGTATTTTTCTCGTTTTCTGTTTAATGTGTTTCTTAAGCTAGTCCAGTCCCTTGTTTAGTAATCGGCCGTTGTTATCTACTAGTATAAGATATTACTGTACCGTACGGTACGGACGGCCTGCCGTTGTTACCAGTAGTATAAGGTTTTTGTTAGTAACAGATTCCTTATAGTAGAAGGTAACATTGCTGGATCGGGTGCTTTGATGTACCATATCTTGACACTATTCGCATACAAACGGCGGCCATTTTGTCAGGCAATTACTGTCTGATTTTCTCAAAATTCGAACTCAACCTTTCGTAGGATGTAACGGTGATAGAGTCAAACGTTTTTTTTTAAATTGGATAATAATTGTGACCTCCAGAGCGACCATAGGGGATTTTTCATACAACAAGGGGCCATAATTCGGGAAGTTACGATCCGATGTGCCCAAAGAACGAAAGGAACCAAGATCTTTGGGTTAAAACATGCATTTCAAGTTTCATCAAAATCAAATTAAAATTGGTACCTCAACAGGGTCCACAACCTTGATATACCCTCCTTTTTTAACAGTATTCGCGCACAAACGGCGGCCATTTTATATGGCAATTTTGGTCCGATTTTTCTGAAATTCGAACTCAACCTTCCTTAGCGTGTAACGGTGATATAATCAAAAGGTTTTTGAAATCAGATAATAATTGTGACGGACCACAAGCTAAAATAGGTGATTTTTCGGACAATCAGGGGCCTTAATTCAGGAAATTACGTTCCGATAGGCGCACATATCGAAAGGAACCAAGATCTTTAGGTTATAAACATGCATGTAAAGTTTCATTAAAATCGGTTCAAAATTGTGACCTCTATAGGGTCCACAAGCTAAAAACGTGATTTTTCGTACAACCAGGGGCCATAATCCATGAAGTTTTGATCTGATACATGCCAATATCGAAAGCAGTCGAGATCTTTTGGGGATAAAACTATATTTCGAGTTTCGTCAAAATCGGGTAAGAATTGTGACCCTTAGAGAGTCCACAAACAATTGTGGACAGACGGACGTCCGGACGGACAGGGGCGACGACTTAATACGTCCATATGAAAATGTGGGCGTATAAAACAAAAATCTTTCAACATGCTGATTCAAACACTTTTTTCTTAAAACGTCAGGCAGATGGCACTTTAGCTCTGAAGGATACTCATAACTATTTTTTCAGATTCCTGTGATTTAGTAGATTTTCAACAGAAGTCCAACGAAATGCGCCCCCAACCACCGGATGTAAAAAATTTACTGAAGCTGTTTCGTCATTAACTAATTTTTTTTATCAGCCCTGGGTACCATCTATCTTCATATGCTACGGCTATGTAGACATTTTCTTTTAAATTTCCAATTTCATATGAAACATGTGAATTAATTTCATCGTCAGTATTTCTGGTGTATTCCGTGTAACTAACGGAAGCCGGTGCGATGGTGTTGCGTAATTTAGAATTTGCTCAAGATTATTTCTAAGTTTACCGACTGCTAATTTTTTTGCCCAGTTTTGACATCTTGAAGTAAAGATATTTTTTTCAGTCTCAGAAACTGGTTCTAGTAAACTACTTTAACCCTCACGGCAATGACATTGCCCACCATGCACATTGACATCATCAATCAATGACTGACTGCTTTTCATTGAGGTTTTCTCTTTTTTTTTGCTTGTGCACAATCCACAGTAAACTAGGCCTAAGGGATGTTCGCTAGAAGCGGATGTGACGTCACGCGAAATAAAATTATTACGTAACGGTATATATTTATCTTTTGAATAAAGTATAGATACTTGTATTATATTTTTTGTTTAATTATTATGTAAGTTGTGCTGGTTTTTGGCATTTAGTTGCAATTACATTTAGAATTCTGAGGTATTGATAAATGTAGAGAATCATACTAGGGGCTACCATGGGGTTTAGTTTTATTTTAGGTTTTTAATCATGTGACGTGAAAGTTGATTGCCTCACCTTTGGGCGAATCATTCGGCCGAATGACAGTGGGCACTGTGTCCACCGCTTGAACACTTGTATTTAATATAGTAGCTCTCTCTCTCTCTCTCTAGGTTGGTTTGCTCAAGTACGACGGGTAGATGATCAGAAATAAAAACATTTTGGCCTATGCCGTTTACAAGAGCACTAACTGTTGTGTGATTCGATGTTTCGCATTGGACATTTATATCTACCTTCTTAGTTAGACCTGTAGTAAGTTTTTGGAAGTATAGTAACCAGAGCAAAGTATAGTCGAAAACGAAAAACCCCTCCAGTTTCCGATATTGTAAGATCCTCACGGAACGTAGCATTCAATAGTTTTTGAAGATTTTTGGTAGGATTAAGTACATACGCAGTGGCGGATTAAGCTCCACCAAGGCCTGAGGCGGCAGTTGCTGGAGGGCCTATAAGGGCCTGTTTAAAATTGCGTGGGCCTAATTAATTTCGGGTCAGGGCCTATGCTAGTTCCCGTTGGGCCTGAGGCTGCAGCCTCCTCAGCCTCAATGATAATCCGCTACTGAACATACGACTGTTGTATTGAGCCATTATTGGAAAGTTCAATAGTTGTTGAAGTTATGCTGTCATTACTGGGCAAACTTATAGAATTAATAGATATATTCTTTGGTGACATACCTTCAGTACCGGTATCGGTACATCTAGACTCGACTGTATGACAGTAGTTGATATGTACCTACGATCATACATTTGCGATGCGGCTACCGGTTTACTTAAAACAGGAAAACGTGTCGTTTTTACAAAAAAATCCCAAATTGCGTCGTTTGTAGAGTGCGTATACCTAAAAAAAGCAGAGATATTGTCTCAAGGCTGCTGGTTTGATGAAATTCCCTGGTAATTCCACAAACCAAATGCCAAACGTGACGTTTGTTGATATAATACACTCTCCTCAGAAATCCTCATGCTGGCAGACATTTTTCCATTCGGAACCATTAACATAGATCAAATATGGCGGAAATGGTCATACAGCCGAGATTAAGATGTGTGGAATCTGTCGAGGTTTGCCGAATGCGCCTACCAGTGCCATTCTCACTAAAGCATATCTGGTAAAAATAAAACTATGCCTTTCGTCTTCACCAGCTACTGGATCGACAATAAGGAAACCCAGTAAACCAGTCACAAGAAGTTCGAAACTGCATATTGGACCTATATGTCACGAAACAGAAGACACTAACCTCGTACTCCAAAATTGAAGAACTTCAAACAGTTATCTCTAACCTGAGACAAAGTCTAGAAACTACTCAAAACACCTCAGCTGCCTTAAATGAAGATCTCGGGGTACAAAACTCAAAACTTACTGATGAAAACAACGTTTTTTGCAATCAGATAAACGAACTTGCAACTGAAAATGAATGTTTAAAAATCAAACTAAATTAAATAGTAGGCCTATGCCACCTGCCCAACACACTTACTACAAAAATCCTTCCCACCCGTCTGTTGTTCATCTGCCCGAAAGAATCATAGAACACACCAATCAACATGGCTTGAACGCTGCCAAAGAATTAAATTAATTGAGCCTAAACAAAACCTGATAATAGGGTCATCGTTAACTCAAATTCTTCAACCAAATCGCCTGGACAGGAGCAGAAATAACTGTATAAGAACATAAGAGGCGGAAAGATTAAAGATGGCATACATTTTCTAAAGCGTTGTTCTTCTTCCGAGCTGGTGCATAATATTGGTTCCAATAATATTTCTAAACATATAGCGTAGCTGACTGCATGGGACAGTATAGAGAACTCATGGATTTGTGTAAGGGGATGTTTCCTAAAGCGTCGATAAGCTTTCTTGAACTTTTACCGCAGTCTTCTAAAGATTTCAACATTTCCACCAAAACGATGAACGTGGAACTCCAAATAGTATGCCATGAATACCAATGCAGCTTTGTTGGTACCAGATATGCCTTTATGAACAGCAACTATACAATTAAAGATCAACTCTACCATGGTACTACACATCTTAACGCTCTGGGATCCGCCAAGTTAGCGACCCTCTTCAAATCCGTGCTTTAACTTCCACGATATGACCGTACTAATTTCATAAACACATTTAGAAACAACTTGAGTATTAAGCCAACACAACAGAGCAGCCCCTTCTTTTCTTTTCCACCGCCTGTCTTAGAATATGGGATACCCCCACCTACAGCGTATCAACCAGGAGCTTTTCCTCTACTGCCGAGCCGAACTTCCCCTTTTCATTCCACCTCCCTCCCCTGAACTCAACAAAGAAACTGTCTTACGTAGCAAATGACTGTTTTATTAATACATGTGTACCCTACCAACGATATCTGCTATACGTGTACGTATAGGATATTAACCTACCTGGGGTTGCTATATTATATAACCCGCGGGCGCAGCCCAAGGGTGATATAAATATAGCAACTGAGGTATGATTGGTTAATATCTGACATATACAACGCCCACCTTTAAATTAAATGGACTCTTCCATTACAGGCCAACGACGATTGGGCTACCTACTCGGTACTTTCCGTCAAATAACGAATATTACCGAATTAATCACGTGCAATTACGTGGTTGTTTTTGTTTACAATTCGCCTTTTTGAAGAATTGAATAGCAAAAGAACAAAAAAAATGGATAGGAATACGAAGTCAGACGAATAATCAACCCCTTGACGATGGAATTGATGTGGATGCAACTATCGATGAGGATCTATTCAAACCTAAAGAAAATTTGGATCAAAAGGCGTATAGTGTATGGTCGGAAAGATGATTCTGAAAGATATCTTAGACATGGTCGAGTATGGATAACCGATTTAAATATGCCGATAAGTACGCCGTTTATTTCTGTCTTGAATGTTACAAACTGTACCATAATACTTTTTAATTGTTACAAGAATAAAATTTATTTCTGTGTTTTTTGTATTATTTCGATCATCAGCGGTTGATAGGAGTCGAATACATCGACCTGAGATGACGTCATCAGCGGTTGATATGAACAGAATATCAACCTATGATGACGTCATGACAGGTTGTTATGAGATATAACTGCTATGCACATCAAAGAGAAAACTACCGCCGGTTGTATATTCATAAATAACAATTATTACCCTATACCTTGTGTTCTGTGATATGTGATTAATGTCTTGACAAATTCTTGGATATAAACTGGGTATACTCTTATTTTTATTACATGTGCTACCTTGTATTGAGTGAATGTTTAAGACTTGTGCTGCATACATATGCATCAATGGGTTTTTTTTGGAGGGGGGGGGTGTATTTATTTATTTATATACTGTTCAAAAAAAGAAACGCACGGCCCATTTTTCATCGTTTTTTTTATTTGAACGAGGGCGTTTTTCCAGAAATCTTACTTGTTTTTAATGTCAATATGTACGGATAAAGGAAATTCATTATTGTTTTTAAATTTAGGGTCACTAATTGTGACTGGTTATCCTTTTTGCCGAAATTTGTTTTCGCTTGATTTCACCAAGACACATGAATTTAACAACTTTACAGGCTCCTCGCATGGAACCTACATTTTGGGCCTTTAAAATCCCGGGGTTCTCGGTTTCCAAATCAGTTTGCACATGTAAAACATTCAACAAAACAAGTGACGTCACATCTGAACAAAGACCAACGCGACAACGCTATTGGTCGATTACAAGCAGGTGAATCCCAGACAGATGTAGCCAGGCTGCTGAATGTTTCCCCAAGTTCCATTTCTCGCTTTTAGGATACACCGACAGCGAAGTTCAACACGTGACTGCCCAAGATCAAGCCAAACATTAGTGACCCCACCTTTACTTCATTGGCAGAAACGGTTCTCAACAGCGACCTCTACTGCAGCAGCAATTCCCGGATGGCAAGGATCTCAGATCAGACAGTCCGTAAACGCCTATGTGAAACCGGATTACGAGTTGCTGTTTTTAAATACGCCAACACCGTGAAATTTAACTTCAGTGAGTTCAGACCACAGCAACACCCGAGGGCAGTTTGGTTCAGATACGTTGCAACAAGGCGATGGTAGAGCGAGGGTAAAGCGACGACGAAATGTCAGATTGCGTTTCTTTTTTGGGAGAGTACAACTGAGGTATGATTGGTTAATATCTGACATATACAACGCCCACCTTTAAATTAAATGGACTCTTCCATTACAGGCCAACGACGATTGGGCTACCTACTCGGTACTTTCCGTCAAATAACGAATATTACCGAATTAATCACGTGCAATTACGTGGTTGTTTTTGTTTACAATTCGCCTTTTTGAAGAATTGAATAAAAAAAGAACAAAAAAAATGGATAGGAATACGAAGTCAGACGAATAATCAACCCCTTGACGATGGAATTGATGTGGATGCAACTATCGATGAGGATCTATTCAAACCTAAAGAAAATTTGGATCAAAAGGCGTATAGTGTGTGGTCGGAAAGATGATTCTGAAAGATATCTTAGACATGGTCGAGTATGGATAACCGATTTAAATATGCCGATAAGTACGCCGTTTATTTCTGTCTTGAATGTTACAAACTGTACCATAATACTTTTTAATTGTTACAAGAATAAAATTTATTTCTGTGTTTTTTGTATTATTTCGATCATCAGCGGTTGATAGGAGTCGAATACATCGACCTGAGATGACGTCATCAGCGGTTGATATGAACAGAATATCAACCTATGATGACGTCATGACAGGTTGTTATGAGATATAACTGCTATGCACATCAAAGAGAAAACTACCGCCGGTTGTATATTCATAAATAACAATTATTACCCTATACCTTGTGTTCTGTGATATGTGATTAATGTCTTGACAAATTCTTGGATATAAACTGGGTATACTCTTATTTTTATTACATGTGCTACCTTGTATTGAGTGAATGTTTAAGACGTGTGCTGCATACATATGCATCAATGGGTTTTTTTTGGAGGGGGGGGGGTGTATTTATTTATTTATATACTGTTCAAAAAAAGAAACGCACGGCCCATTTTTAATCGTTTTTTTTATTTGAACGAGGGCGTTTTTCCAGAAATCTTACTTGTTTTTAATGTCAATATGTACGGATAAAGGAAATTCATTACTGTTTTTAAATTTAGGGTCACTAATTGTGACTGGTTATCCTTTTTGCCGAAATTTGTTTTCGCTTGATTTCACCAAGACACATGAATTTAACAACTTTACAGGCTCCTCGCATGGAACCTACATTTTGGGCCTTTAAAATCCCGGGGTTCTCGGTTTCCAAATCAGTTTGCACATGTAAAACATTCAACAAAACAAGTGACGTCACATCTGAACAAAGACCAACGCGACAACGCTATTGGTCGATTACAAGCAGGTGAATCCCAGACAGATGTAGCCAGGCTGCTGAATGTTTCCCCAAGTTCCATTTCTCGCTTTTAGGATACACCGACAGCGAAGTTCAACACGTGACTGCCCAAGATCAAACCAAACAATAGTGACCCCACCTTTACTTCATTGGCAGAAACGGTTCTAAACAGCGACCTCTACTGCAGCAGCAATTCCCGGATGGCAAGGATCTCAGATCAGACAGTCCGTAAACGCCTATGTGAAACCGGATTACGAGTTGCTGTTTTTAAATACGCCAACACCGTGAAATTTAACTTCAGTGAGTTCAGACCACAGCAACACCCGAGGGCAGTTTGGTTCAGATACGTTGCAACAAGGCGATGGTAGAGCGAGGGTAAAGCGACGACGAAATGTCAGATTGCGTTTCTTTTTTGGGAGAGTACATGTATAATCCATACGAAGAGAATGTATGTGAAAAAAAGTTTGTAATATAAGCAGTTGCCGAGAAATAGGCAATTTTGCATGAGTCACTTTTCACATAATTTTGGCTGTAAAATGATCAATAATTATTCGAGTTTCAATTTTCTTTCGCCATTGGATGCCTAATGCCATAGTGGACTATGGCAAACTATTTTACCTCTTACGCTGCCACTGGAAATGACGTAATTTGCTCGAAACTTAAATTTTAGCCTTAAAAAACAATATTAATTTTATTCAAATGAGTCTTAACATGATATTTTTTTTCAAATTGTAATATTTGATTTTATTGATCAAATAGATTGAACCAATAATAATAATAGGGGATATCACTTGATAAATAAGTCTCCTGGCTCAAAGTAGTTTTAAAGTTAAAATACTCTCTTAAACTTTCACTTTTTAGTAAATCTGCTGACCATTTTTGTAAGTTTACATCTATTAATCTTTCTTTAATTTGCTTTAAAAACACGTTTTTATTTCCAATACATTCACTTTCAAAAGCAAAACCAAACTAAAGAGTTTAACATAGTTCTAACATTGGATACCCAGTTTGTTCTTCCTGCTTGGTCTATTTGTCTTAACATAAGGTATACCGTATTTCCTCGAATACAACCCCGGGGTTCTATTTCGTTCAGCACCTCCCGACCCCCGGGTTCTATTCGAGGCCGGGTTATAATCGAGGCCGGGTTGTATTTTTTCAGACCCAAATTAATGCTTCAAAATTTTCTATAGGAGTGACATTTTGGACAAGTAAAACAAGCAGACGGGGTCGGTCATGTCCCCCGCAAAAATGAATTTTGAAACTGCGTTCTCCCTATACTGAACCGATTGGCCTTACAATGACTCCTCGATACAATGACACCATTTTTAACGTTTGGTATATTATGTGACAACAAACCACTGACTCTAACTATAAAGGATAATTAATTGTAAAACACGGATATTTTACGTTTAAATAGCACACGGCAATATCGGCAAAATCTCCTCCCCAAACAAGTATATAACTGGTCTTTATACATGGCTATGCACGTACATAGATATCAATGTAATATTTACAGAATATAACTTGAACGTAAAACCTGCATGTAACCAGAATGCCATGTCTTTTTTTGTAATCAAACGAAAAAACCAAGCAACTCCATGATGTATAGAAATTGAAAGTTTTATTCTCTTGGAAATTAATTCAGCTAATACAAACAATTAATACAAAAACAGCGAACATGTAATAAAATGTACTTCTCATTTCACAAACTATCGAACATGTCGAAACTAACTCAGCAAAATATGTATAAAACAACATTCCAACAAGAACAAATTCAGCAAAAAGGGTCAATGAACTGGTATGCTTTGTGATAGTCTCTCTGTGCACTCGATGTCAAGTTCTTCCTCGTCACTACTGTCAGCCTCGTCAGCTGTGTCTTCAACCACGGTATCGGGGATGAGGAACGGGTCACCAGCTTCAACTTCCATTTGTTTCAGCATATCTGCATGTCAACGTTTTAACATTTCCGAACCTTCTTCTTGGTATCCCGCCTTTCTGAAACAGGAAATCTTCTCGTCTTCACTCCCGTCTGTAGAGGTGGTGACCCCACATATCTCGAACGACTTGCGTATATCCTCAGAGGACAAACAGCTTTCCCAGGCACCTTTCACCCACAAACACATTTCCTTCCGTGTTGGGGGTTGAAGATTTCCAGCCTTTGTTCGTTCATGCTGTGATTCAAGCATCCAAGCCTCACAAAACTGTCGATATGCAGCTTTAAATGGACCGTTCCAGCAAACATCGGGCGCCTGTATCAGCCCAGTGCAACCGCCTGGGATCACTGCCATATCTGTCTGAAGCTGACGGAGTTTTGTTTTTGTAGCATCGCTGATGTGACATCTAAATGAGTCCCAACAGAGGAGACGCTTGCCGAATGCAAACGCACCCCATATGGTTTGAAGCCATTTTTCGGTCAGATCCTGATTCATCCATGCGTTTTTGGAATACATCACTGAGATTCCTCGAATTTCCTGGAGCTCTTTGTCTACACGTTTGCCTTTGAAAACAAGTAGAGGTTTCATCTTTTCACCGTTGGCCTTCGCTGCTAAAACTACTGTAAACTTGTTCTTTTGATTACCAGAAGAGAGAAGACTGACAGTTTTATCGCCCTTGTGAGCTACTGTGGTGTCCGACATCATGTCCACCCAGCAGGCCATTTCATCCATAGCAGCAATACTTGACAAGGAATACTTCTTGAATAGACGAAGTTTTCGGATGTACAGTATGTAGCTGACGAGTGGCGGTAGCAGTTGCTCGGGTAGTTTCTGTGCTACTGACGTTCTCCTCCTTAAACTGTATCCATTTCGTGCCATAAACTTTTGAAGCCAACCTCTGCTTGCTTCGAACGTGTCGCTTGTGGCATCTTTAGGGGATATCTCCTCAAATAAGATTTTGGCTTCTCTCATAATCATAACCCTTGACACTCTTTTCTTTTCTTGTATGCAATTCTAGATCCATCGGACAAGTGACCACTTAAGCATTTACGACCACCACCAGCGCTTCTTTTTCTTTTCGTGCTCGATTCTTTAAGTTTTATTAAAGTCTTTTCTGCGCCTACCCATTCACGTACACTCTTTACAGATCTGAAACTTTCTCGCAGTAGCTTCTTTTGATTTAAATTTGGCATATTCAACGACCTCGAGCTTGAAAGTGGTAGTATATGACCGTCTCCGTCTGATTTGCTTAACTTTAGACCCACTGGCACTGGCAATCTCCTCCGTATCCATGTTTAAAATGTGTTTCAATTAATTCTTTAGCCTTCAGTAATAAATGCGCTGGACCGTGTAATTTGTATCTTGCATTAATTTCTAAACCACCAGCTATCTGGGAATGTACGCTGTGTTCACTTAAGACAAATAAAGTTACTTGCCCGCCATGTTTTAAAAAGTTCGTAATCACGTGTGCGAGTTCTCTTGGTACGTGTCCTATGATTAACGTATTCTTCAACACACCTACAGCATTTCGATCATGGCCATTGGCAGGCTGCCTCACCATCTGTAAGACTTCGGAAACCACCTGAGACCAAATGTCTTTATAAACATGAAAGCCGCGTATGCTACTTACAAAAACGAAGGCTAAACCCTCTGTGCGTGACATGAGACAATTCTACTACCTGTGCAGGGATCATCAATTAATTTATATTTTGACAGGGAGTATTCAGTTTTTACGTTAGACCCGGGCTGTATTAGAGACCCGGGTTCTATTCGAGACCCGGGTTGTATTTCGTTCAACACCCCTTTACCCCCGGGTTCTATTCGAGGCCGGGTTGTAATCGAGGCCGGTGTCACAGTTTCTGTTGGTCCCTGGTGTGTGTTGGTTCCTGGGCATTTGCGCATGTCTGAGACGGATGTTTGTGTTAGCAACACGGACAACACAGCTTCATCCACTTCCGCCATTGTGAGATGGTTCCTCATAACCCAAATAACTGATCACTTCAGGAAAAGGTGTTATGTTCTTAGTTAGAGTTTTGTCATTAATAAACATACTTGTTATCGTGATTAGCTGTTTTTGTAGTGATCAGTAGTTACACGATCAACGGATTTAAGTTAATTGGCTTGAGATTAATTGTTCTATCGTTCGTGATTTGTTGCCGCTGTTTTTAGTGATTAGTCGTTACACGCGTATATACAATCAGTGGAACTGGAAACCATACACATTGATGATTGGCTTGAAATTGTCAATTAATTCACCTCCAAAGGTGCTCTACTGATTTAACAGATTCTTTTTTTGTTAAAAACTTATAAATCACTTTTCGATGTTTTAACATGTTTTAATAATTAACTGTTTTGCAGATTGAATATTGGCCTGTATATGATTGGGATTTCTCTGAATCATTATTTTAATTTTGTATATAATAAAAATTTTACAAGTTGCCTATGTGTTTTATTTGTCCAATACAAATACTTTATCATGCAAACCATGGGATCTTCTATACCAGTTACTATAAGTATCGGATATTTAATGGCTTTGGCCTCTATCCGAAAACCGGTAACATCCGTTTTTATAGTAACTAGGGATCTACATCTGAAACTAAATCTGAAAATACCACTATTTCTTGAACATGAATCACCCAAATTCTGCGTTTATACCAATAAGGGGCAATTATTTTTTCTGTTTCTGCATGTGGACGGGAATTTTTCCATTTTTATAAGATCGTTAATTTGTATTTCTCCTTTTAAATGAAATAAACAAACAATAGAAACTCAACATCCTCGGCTACTGTCAGTAGTAATACTATATATTGGTAGATAATAGTAGACACCGATCTGACCGTAAGGAAATCGTAGGGGGCATCCTATCACGGGGAGGCAACACACACTGTGTCTATAACAGTGTGAGATGACTCCTACAACTGCGTATGCGCCAGGAACCAACACACACCAGCGACCAACAGAAACTGTGACACCGGGGTTGTATTCGAGGAAATACGGTACTTGCTTTGAGTATCTTTCAATAGGCATATATAATAGTTTACACCAGTACTTACACATAGTAAATACTTAAAGGGTGTGTTCCACATTCTCCTTAGGTGCCAACATTTGGTGAACTCTTGCTTATTCCTAAAATAAACTTGCAAAACTTATTATGTACTTTTTCTATTTCTGGTCTATATTCTACACCCCATAATACGCTACCATACAGCAGAATTGGCTTAATTACAATATCAAATATTTTGAAACAATCTTTCATCCCTAGACTTGATTTTTGGATTAAACTTTTTGTTGGTATCAAGGCCTTTTTTGCTTTGATTGACAAATTATGTGTGTTCTTACCCCAGTTTAATCTGGAAGAAAACATTAGTCCTAGATAATTATAATATGTTACAGTTTCTATTATTTGATTATCTATAAACCAGTGTTCGGAGTGTTTTATTATTCCACCTTTTCTGAAGACAACAATTTCAGTCTTATCAGGATTGACTTTGAGGTTAATTTTTTTACAAAAGCTACTTAATACACTAATCTTATGTAGTAAATTACCAACAGAATCAGATAATAATGATACGTCATCAGCGTATAATAATGACGATATTTCCGATGTTTCAGTAATAGTAAATATGCCTCTATGGTCTTCTTTATCCAACATTTCAACCAAATTGTTAATGTAAAGACAAAATAATAGTTGACTTAGTATACAACCCAACCCTGTCTGACACCAAAGTTACAATTAATATATGAGGTTAAATACGAGTTCAATTTTACACAAGAGGAGACATTTTTATATCTAAAGCAGTATACATTTTTCCGTGCAAACCTTTGTTTATTAGTACAGACATTAGCTTAATTCTACTTAAATTATCGTATGCTTTACTGAAATCTACAAATAATACGAATAACCTCCCCTTGGACTTCGATAGATATTTTTGAATTAAACCCTGCAATGTAAAAGCGTGATCTATTGTTGACCTACGTTGGCGGTAACCTGCCTGTGCTTCATCTAGTTTGCCTTGACTTTCTGACCATATTTTAGTCTATTATTTAGAACTGCTGAATATAGTTTGCCAATGCTGTCCAAAAAAGAAATACCCCTGTAATTGTTGAGATCTGATTTGGAACCTTTCTTGTGCAGAGGGGTTATAAGAGCTCTAGTCCAAAAGTTTGAAAGTAGCCAGTGTCAAAGATCGTGTTAAACAGCACAGTGAGAGTAGGTGTTAGTTCCTCGGGACAAGCTTTGATAAAGTCAATGCTTATTCCATCAGGACCAGGCGACGTTGCTGCTTTTGTGTCTTTCAGACATTTTCTAACCTCTTGTTCTGTAATATTACAATTAACTAACAACTCATTATTACCATTTTTCAACAGTACAGCTATTATCAAAGGTATCTACAATACTAAAAGTTTCGTTCGAGAGCGAATTGCCAGTTTCATCGTTTCTTGGGTTGAGAAAACATTCGAAATAGTTAGCCCATTCTTCGGGAGTTATACCAGGGTGGATTATTTCCCTTCGCTTCCAACTCTTTATTGTTTTCCAGAATGAACTAGATTATTTACTAAATTATTTAAAAGTTGGCTATGACACTCTTTCTCGAACAAAGCTTTCTTAATTTCACATAAATATCTGAATTCACGTTTCTGATTTTTATACTCAGCGAGGATGTTAGGGCTGTTTGTTAACCTAAACAAATTGAATGCGGAATATTTCTCTTTCTTTGATTTCTTACATTCGTTATCAAACCACGCAGGTTAGCGTTTTACGGGGGTAATTTTAGTAGTAGAAGGGGTGACCATACAATCTTGGGCACATGGAATAATCGTTTTTTGCAAATGTGAGAGAGCATCATCTATGCTAGTACGTGTATTAGTACTTTGAAGCATGTCACTAATTTCTATGAATAAATTATTATTTTTGTTGTCGGATATATTAATCTTGTAGGTTGGAGTCGATGCATCGTTCCAGACTAATTTGAAATACGGGGTTGTGTTTCCATGACTTGGGACATGGGTATTGGGTATGCTATAGTTCAATGTACACCTTAAGGGTAAATGATCAGATGCAGTTCTACAATCTACACTAAATGAGTTGATGAGATGATAAATATTAGTTGACACTAACACATAATCTACAACTGAAGCGCCATTGTATTTTATACAAGTAAATTCACCTTCAAAATCACCCTCACATCTTCCATTAACTACATGAAGATTTAAAGTTACACATAACCTTAACAGATCCCTTCCAAAATTGTTCGTTTCTTTATCTTTGGACTTCCATACGATCATACAGATACCACAAAATGGTTTTTAACTTGTACGGTTTTTGGTGTATTAAAGTGTCAGTCATTATTCGATTTTAATAAAAAAAATCACTATATGATATCTTATGTCATTTATGATTTCATAAAACTAATTTGACATTTTCAGTATCACCGGGAGTAATGTCATTTTGGCAAAAACTGTATTTTTAGCCTTCAAGACAGATTTATTTTTTCAAATGAATCTGATTTGTAATATATTTCAAATTATGATATTTGATTCCAATCAAAAAATGGATTGAACTCATACGATCATACAGATACCAAAATATAGTTTTTATCATGTACGGTTGACGAGAAATATTTATTTATTTATTTATTTTTCCAAGAGGCATATCAAACATGACAATAGAGGTGATTATATAAAGTTACATGATAATAAATAATAATAATATTAATAAAAAGTAGAGAATAGAGGTGGTTATATAAAGTTACATGATAATAAATAATAATAAGATGAGAAGGTTTTGATGAGAGAAAGAGTAATGATGTCATGAATGACCAGCCTCTTGAGGATAACCCATAAAAACCTGTTTAAATTAAAACTAGGTTTATTTGCAGTGGGGTCCTTGGAGGAGGGTCAGGTTATGTCATCATAGAGGGGCAGATTCATTTATGAAAGATGAAGGATGGAATATGACAATAGTAAAACGTGTGTGTACCATAAGGAATGTGAATAATTTACAGTTTGTTCTTCAGCTTCTTGTTTAAGCCTGAGAACCAAGCTGAACATGCATAGTCTAAGTGGCATTGTATAAGAGCATTAGTTAATAATTTCCTAGTATACTTTGTTAAAGACTTGTTATATCTATATAAAAATTTCAATCTGGTATTGACCTTTTTAATAATATTATTAACTATCAATACACCAGAGAGACAATGATCAATGTATAGACCCAAATATTTACACTATCTGTTGCTTGAATAACATGATCATTACACATTATTTCAAAACTACTAGTTTTCTTTAGTTTTCTACTTGGGCCAAATAACATGCATTCAGTTTTACCTAAATGAAGGGATAGTTTATTGTCTACTAACCAATCCGAACAAGCCTTTAAGGCTTCGCTAAGTTTTACATATATTAATTCAGGATTTGGATGAGAAAACAGGATGACACTGTCGTCAGCATATGATATTAATTTACAGGGGGGGGGGGCAGGTATGCTAATGATCATGTCATTCACACAACAGAGAAACAGCAAGGGACCCAGGATGCTGCCCTGCGGAACACCAAAAGAAATCCCGAGGGTTCGGAGAGTTTTACCAACTTTGACAACTTGTTTACTGTTAGAAAGATATGAACGAAACCATTATGTGGATCGGACGCCGATCTTTTCAAGTTTTTTACACAAGATATCATGGTCGACGGTGTCAAACGCTTTTTGCAGATCTAATAGGACCATACCGATAAAATTCTCTTTAACATTTTGATCCTTGAGGTGGTCCAGCAAACTGATCAAACATGTATCAGTAGAATGGCTGCCCCTGAAGCCTGATTGCTGTTCATATAAGAAATTATTGTCTCTCAAGTGAGTCCCCAGTTGTATATAAACAGCCTTTTCCAGAATCTCTGACACAATACTGAGAATGCCCACAGGCCTATAGTTGCTCACAAGAAGAGAACTGTTTTTCTTATATAATGCTTTGACCCTAGCTAACTTCAACTCATCCGGAACACAATTTTCTGAAATGGATAAATTGATCAAAAATGCAATGGGTATTTTAAGGACATTAGCACCGTCTTTTAAAAAGCGAGCTGAGATGTCATCGAGACCTGGGGCCAGTTTCACAAAAGTTCGTAACTGCGTTAAGAAAATCTAACGAAAAAGATACGAATTGTTTACGTCGGTTTCACAAAGGCCGGCGTAAGTTTGTTCTTAACTTTTTCTCGTATCCCTTTTCGTAAATACGTCACGAATGGTCGGGACATCATGATGCGTCACTTCATTCACACTCTTGTAAACATTCCCACGGTCTGAATTATGACAATGTCGTCATTATAGCCCTTGGCACAGATCGTGCGAATGATTTCGATCATTACTGCAGGAAGAAACCGAAGAATTCGGAGGAAACCTGCCTGATCGGACGGGAGACCGAATATCCTGAGTCTTGTGTGAATGTTAGCTTACAGCCAAAGGCCCACGCGGATTTATGCTTTAGTCTGAGCCTGCCAAGCCTATATATAAGAGAGAGAGAAATGGGGTTTAACGTCCACTCGACACAAACTAGGTCATTTCGGGACTTACAGTAACATGTTTAATTTTATTTCAATAATTCGCTTGCGCGTATGGGTTTTTAGCAGTGGGAGGAAACCGGAGGAACCGGAGAAAACCAACGAGGTTGGGCAGGCAATTAAACACTGATGGTACGCTAATCCCATTTGCCACCAGCAATGGGTTTTTGGAAGCAAGCTGTGGGCGTGGCATGTAGCCTATCATAATGCAATCAGGACAGATGACAAGGATTTCGATCGGTAAGTTGTGGTTTTGATATCATCATGTATAGGCCTACAGCTAATGACATGTAATATACTGGCCCGGTCAAGTCTGTAGGCCTACTGCGAAACTAACTCATCGTACCAATGGTAAAATGTTTATTGTGTCTTAAATATTGAATAGTAATTTCACAAAAGCTCGTTACTTTTAGTTACCGTACGTTAAGAAATTATTTACGCCGGTTTCACAAAGGCCGGTGTACGTTTTTTCTTAACTTATTCTCGTATCTTTTTCGTAAATACGTCATTCAAACTTCTATAAACATTCCCACGGTCTGAATGTCGGCATTAAAGCCGTTATACTTGGTTTCATCCTAACCTTTTGAAACATAAACGACCAAATGATATATTCCTTATATATACGCTAAGATTTAGCTGTGTATTTATGAATAAAAGCTATTTTCATTCCTTTTGTTTACTTGTTTTTGTTTACTACGTCACAGCGCGTGACAGTAGCTTACGTAGTCTGTCAAAAGCCGAAATGGAGCCGGAAATTTAAAGCGAAAACAAAATTGAAACCCTGTAGCTGTCGGCGTTTTTGATTGAGGGGGTTGAGCAGCAGTCTGACTAGGTCATCGGAAGACAAAGTGTGGGAGAATATTTGTACAAATTAGATGTCGATCTTTGCCGCGATAGACTTTTTCCCACTCTTTTAGGCCCTAATACAGTGTCCATTCACAACACAAAGGTCACACCCACAAACGGATTTCGTCCCTCAGTGTAATTATAATGTCTTGGATCCTACGCTGTGCCTGACCTTTATAAGTGGCAATGAATATATATATTTTTTATTTTTTACTTTTGGGTATTTTCTAAAAATAAGCAACAAAAAGAACGGCTACCTGAATCGAGATTTTAGCACTTTCAATAGTGCACCGTGTCCTTTTATGGGCATTGATGTACCGTTCCTCTGCTCTGCTACTTGGGTTCGATCAGTTGTCCCTGGAGCCGTCTGGTGATTTCGTCGAACGAATGGACAGATTTAAAAATATTGAGTGAGTCTTCCATGCCGTCAATTCCGTTCAATAGTGTTTCGATGAATGGTCGATAAATTATTAATTCTCAGTAAAAGGAGCAATTCAATAAAAAAAAATTGATGTCTACATTTACAGGATGGATTGTCAAAAAAGTAACGTAAACGTAAAATTTATGTCCGTTTAGATTGCTGCAAGAGATTGGGGGCATCCATACATTTATTTACTGGTAGACTTCAGTCTGCATAAGGGAACACAGCTGCTTCTCTATCTACAGTGAGAACGAACTTTCTCATTTGAGTGTCATGGTGAAGCTTCAAGTTAAAACTCGACGATAAGTTTAGAATCAGCTGTTGCTTGTACATTAATGGGATGAAATCCTGTTCGACCATTTTGTCAAAAATACGCACAAATTCCAACTTACGACAGGTCGAGGGTTGCCGTAGACTTTACGATAAAAGTTACGAATTTTGTAAGTTAAGAATTTTTAGTGAAACGCGATTTCTTCGTAAGTTTGCGTTACGATAAACTTACGCAAATTTTTCATCGTAAGTTGCTTTGTGAAACTGCTCCAGGCATTCTTAACCCGGTAATATTAGAATATCAATGCTGATTTTAATTCGTGTTTTCAATGTCGAAGACTTTGGATGATATTGAGTTAGAGACTTTAGCTACTTTAATCTTACCCTAAACATTCTCTCCCGTCGAAATTGCCGAGCCGCATAAAGTAAAAAGGCGGACATTTTGCCAAAGATACGTAAAATTTCCAACTTACGACAAGGTTAATAGTTGCCGTAGACTTTACGATAAAGGTTGCGAATCTCGTAAGTTAAGAATTTTAGTGAAACGCGATTTTTACGTAAGTTTACGTTACGATAAACTTACGCAAATTTTCATCGTCAGTTGCTTTGTGAAACTGCCCCCTGTACTTTTGACAATGTTAAAGCCCCAATACCATTCTTATTGTACCTGAATAATATGTCCCAAACATTATTCTGATCAACAAATTGTACTATTTTACAATATTTTAATTAATTTAATTACCTAACACACCTAATTGCAAAAATTGCAAAAGTTCAACTGTATGGCAATAGACCGGCAGCCCAGACCTTCGAACTCCAACGAAGGAGATACCAATGTTCACCTATAGCGTTATTTAGGGGTCTTTCCCTGTACAATAAAAGTGGACGTCTGTCAGCTTATATCAGGGACCTGATCGCAGTAGCCCCCCCTAAACTGACCCCTAGAAACATGTCTGGATCCAACATTAGAGGTACTGAGTGAAACCAATTTATACATGATGAATGAGGTGTTTTAATTATGTAAACACTAATGACAGACAATTTGGGGGGGGGGGGCGCCCCCTTGACAGACATGCTATAAAGAAGGGTCTCCATGGGTCTAGATCCAATATTGGAGATACCAACTAAAAATTTGTCAGATTAAGAGCCATTTTATGGTAAATCATCTGCTATGAACGACAGACATTTTAAACAGTGTTTGCCCCCTGACAGACGCCCTTATAGTGAGTAATATTTATGTTGGGGCCAGATTCAATGTTTGAGATACCACACCAAATTGATTTCTATATTACTTTAGTGTAGTTTGAATAAGTTAATGCAGTTGACAGACATTTTAAATGGTGCTTACCCTCTGACAGACGCCCCAAAATGATAGCATTACTAAGGCTGTTTAAAAGCCCAATTATTGAAAGACGCTGCTTTACGAAGTCGTGACGTCATGACGCTGTGGTTGGCAGGCAAGGGACATTTGTCAGCGTACACTTTTGTTCTAGTGGGTTCCTACTCAAGAACGGGTTCCAAGATGAACCCATACGATATCCCGGTAGAAGACTGATTTGTTTCAAGTATGGTGGACACAATTCTTCTTTCGTGAGAATGGTGCCACGATTGACCTATATAAACAAAGTGTCCGTCAGAAAAGAATATCACCTGGTTTCTGTACTTCAGAACGCTCCCCTACGGTCACTCTCGTATTTCAAACTATCTACCTGTAATATATCCAGACTCGCCCAAACTATACACCTCCAATGCACGTGCATACAGGTAGTATATAAACCTTGCAATCTGGCTTGTTTTGGAGATGAATTATGACAGTTTGGGCACGTTACTGCCACCGGGTACATGGTTGAGTGAAATTATGATGCTACATTAACATTTTTGTACTCCGGAATATTTTAATTATTCTATAGACAATTGTGGGAAATAATCAGCCATCACATCTTGGAAATCAAAAGCTGTGTATAATATGCAAGTCAACCGAAAATCCATCAGAAAATTTTAAACCATTTAAATCAAGTACGTGGGATTCAGTTAAGAAAGCGGCAACTTTTCGCAAAAGACTGCGCTCTGATTGCTTTATTTCTTCCACAACAGAAATTAACCAGAAAGATGAATTTGCTGATACTGATGTATATCATTCACACTGTCTCCGTAGATTTACAGCTGTTAAGAGACCCGCGTCTGAAGCATTTAATGAAGGTCAACCCTCTACTTCCTTAAAGCGTCCTAGGACTCGGGCTAGGAGTTCTCTTCTGACAACATGTGGTAGGGGTATACTACCAGATGAATGTATCTTATGTGGTAAATCTAAAAAGAAATTGAACAATTCGAAAGAGTCATTGTCAGAATGTCTTACGATAGATGGCAGTAATGTTGTTTTGGAAGCGGCCCGTAGTATAAATGATGAACGTATTATGTCACTATTTATGAGTTGTGGTGACCTTGTGGCAAGAGAAGGGAAATATCATAAGTCGTGTCGACGCTCATATTTTAAGTCATCAGAACAATCGCAGAATGACCAAACCCCAAGTACCACTCGGAAACTACATACCGAGACTTTCAAAACTATAATAACCTTCGTGCAGCAAGAGGTTATCGACAAAAAGCTAAGCATCCTTGCATCAGTCCTGTTTCACTTATATCAAGAAGTATATGGGCAAAAGTGGGATAAAGGACGACTTTGATCGCTACACTGTGTATTCCTTAACCACAAAAATCAAAGACACCTTTCCTGATGAGATACTTGTGAAACTATTCAATAAGCGCTTTGGAAACTTCATATTCAGCTCAAACATATCTGAAACCGATGCCCGGGAGACCCTATCTAAAGACAAACAAATTGATCAGATAAGATTTGTAGCTATGCATCTACGTTCTTTAATTCTTGCAATGCCAAAGACCAAAACACCTGTTATAACAACAGTGCATTCTTTGAAGAAAATAGTTTGAAACTATTTTTTAGAACTCTTTTCCGGGGTATGTGTGGAGAATCAGAAGAAGATGTAGTAGAAGCAACCGAACGACGAGTGATATCCAGTGCATCCGATTCTGTCTATGTGATAACAAGAGGAGGAGTACGTCCTTGGAAAAATACAAATCTTGGTCTTGGTATGGGGACGCTAACTGGTTCTAAAGGTGTCCTCCAGATCCTGAATAGATTTGGCCACTCTATCTCCTATGATGAGGTTAAAGCTATAGAAACTGAATTTGCATTTACAGTATCGGCTGCTGGTGACGACACACCAGACGGTATCAAGAGAACAGGTGGTAAAGGAACTGCCCTAGCCTGGGATAATTATGATGTGAACATTGAAACGCTGGACGGAAAAGACACATTACATTCGATTGTTGGTATCTGTTATCAAAACAAAGTTGAAGAAAACAGTGATGACTCATCAGAAGTTGAAGTCCATAAACAGCGCAAAGGAAGACGATTTAAAGGAACAGAACAACAAATTGCTCCATTTTGGACCTCTTTGAAAAGTGCCACATTCCCGTTATCACAACCAGAAGATGAAGCAGTCGACAAGAAACCAGAGCAGAATACCTTATCCTTCTATTGGTTGATCCAATCTATTCGCGCACATCTGCCCCTATATCCTGGCTTTTATTCCCGGTTTGTGAAAGACAACCTGCCACAACAAATCATATCATATATGGATCCGATACCATTGCCTCCCACTAGGAATGATGTAGTCAAGGAAACAATGGTCAGGGCTCTCAATGGTGCTCAAGAGACCCAACAAGATTTTACCATTGTAACATATGGTCTTGCAGTGGCCCTGAAAGCCTACTTCATACAAGCTATTGAAGCACCCATGTTTGATAGTTTACCTATCTTACTCAGCAACTTTCACCTGGAAATGGCACTGTTTGGTGCAATCGGAACATATATCAATGAGTCAGTGGAGTTCTGACTGAAGGATCATTGAGAGGTTTTATTCACGGGAAATTCTACAATAGATGTGTGAGAGTTCATCAAATCTTGGCCGCTGTTATGGAGAGATGTCTATATCAGCATTTCATTGAACACCGCGTCAGTCAAGATGACAGATCGGAATTGGAACTCGCCCTGGATAGTGTACCAACCGAAACCTCTGATGTTGAGGACTACCTAAGTGGTAACAAACCACTCCACGATCATATGACTTCCTATAATAAATTTTTCAGTAAGGTTATAGGGGGATTACTCGGACCAACTGCTGCATTCTGGGCCACGTATGTATATTAGCCTGGTCGAGCTATGCTCAAATCTCGCATTAGTGGGAAAAAATTCCTACCCAAGCGGTTATTATTTCATATGAACAAGTAGGGGGAGTAGCCTTCCAGAAAATTTTTCCTCGTTGATCGGCCTTGGGGAAAATATTTTAGGGGGCTTTTTTGTTTGGACCCCCGAAATCGCCCTAAAATCCGTTAATGGCAATGATAACTCGCTTAATATTCATATTTTGGGTTAATAATGTCCTAGGAGCCTATGGGGAATTGGTATCAAGGAATTCAAAAATGGGGTCAGAAATTACCTATGACGTCACCGTGACATTATAAGCCAAAATGGCGCCCAAAATTTGAAAATTTTGAAAATTTACCTCATTCTATTTGAAGAGACGACCACAGAAAAGATCGGTCGCCTTTTTTTGTTACGTCTTTTTTGTAAATCGTTTTAGTGAAGCCTGTATCAAAACAGGCCCGGGACTGAACAGCGCAGTGGACGCTTACGGCTGGCCCCCGGATCCATTCACTTGATTTGATAATAGTGTAGTTTGGCCAATGTCTATTTTATGTCTTGTCCGCAGGCCTATCTTGTATACTTTTTTGGTTTTGCCTGTGGTGCAGCCCCCCTGCATTTGCTATTAGAGTAGAGTTTTAGCCCTTCGTACTGCAGAATATTCTCGTTGTCGGGCTTTGCTCCTGTTTGCCCACTACATTTATTATTTTAGCTTTTTCCGAGTTTCTGTACGGATTATCGCCCTTATTTTTAAAATTTATTTGACGTTCTAACACCTGACGTCAACTGGCTGACTATCGCCATTGAAGCTGGTCGGATAGCCGTGGCGATAGAGAGGCGGCTTCTCACCAATGCAACGAGGGTTCAATGCCAGCTCAGGGCATGAACTTTATCGTTGTAAGGGATATTCGGTCTCCCGTCCGATCAGGCAGGTTTCCCCCGAGTTCTTCGGTTTCTTCCTGCAGTAATGATCGAAATCATTCGCACGATCTGTGCCAAGGGCCAAATTTGAAAAAGGCCTCAGGCCTAATTTGCTACCCTTGTAAAATGACGTGATTATTATTATTATTATTAAGAGACGACCACAGACAAGATCGGTCGCATTTTTTTGTTACGTCTTTTTTGTAAATCATTTTAGTGAAGCCTGTATCAAAACAGGCCCGGGAGTGTACAGCGCAGTTGACGCTTACGGCTGGCCCCCGGATCCATTCACTTGATTTGATAATTGTTTAGTTTTGCCAATGTCTATTTTATGTCTTGTCCGCAGGTTTATCTTGTATACTTTTTTGGTTTTGCGTGTGGTGCAGTCCCCCTGCATTTGCTACTATTGAAGTTACCTCAGTCAAAATGGCGTCCAAAATTTGAACATTTGAAAATTTACCTCATTCTTGAATTTTATCATAATTCACAATAAATGAATTAATATTTACAAATAAAATAAACTGATATATAAACAAACATTGAGTTTATAGGTAAATGATAATATAGTCAGATTTCATAGAATGATCATTGATCGTCATATTCTATGTCAACGTCCTCAGAATTCCTGCAAGATTCACCATGACAGCCCCACACACGCTGACACATTTCCTACCATTCTTCCTGCAGCTGCATATCACGGCACAGCACTTACATCTCACAAAGTTTAAAACACTTTCAGGGGCTACAGGAAGGTCTGTCATGATGAGTTTGTGGCCTTCTGGTGTCCTTTTCCAGCCCCACTCGCTCGCATTCAGCTCGCTTTCATTTAATTTTAACCAAACGCCGACCTGCAGATGAACTCTGAGTGCATGGTAATAAGCCACCCGAACCGTGGGTTGTATTGAGGCAGGGTAATGGATTTTTTCTCGGCCATCATGGAGTCAAATCTCTGGTGTCGTAGTTTAGTTAGGCTCACATTTGATTCTCCGTACATTAAAGAGAATATCTTACATCCGGCATCTCCAACAGTTTGTTGATTGGATGATGTCACAATGAGTTTACTAAGCTTTTGGACCTTTTAGCATCAAGTAAATGTTCACAATCAAATCTAAAGGTACCTAATAAAATAAAAACCAAGTAGGCAAGTACGAACAATCCAAACCATAAGACAGAATTCAACGTCCTAAAAAACGTTATAGACAAAATAGTGTATTCAAGCAAAATAGTGTAATCAGCAAATGGACTGCTCCTCATGTACAAAATACACGACAAACAGTGGTAACAGGTGTCCGGAAGAGTAAGCTTACCCTGCCTGGCGCCACACTCGGCATAGCTTCCTCGAATCTATTAGGCGAAATGTCGGTAAAATAGCGTGATTGATTAGTTTAAACTTATTTTATTGCATCGACAATGACATTGTACAATACAAAATGATTAAACAAAAGTTTTAACAACTTATAAACGTTTTCTCCTTAAAATATTAATTGATGAGAGTATTTTAAATGATTGGTTGGCCAATGAACTATCGGTATGCAAAATGCAGGCGATGAACTGTGTTAACGATGTAGTAAACATTATCAAGGAGATAGTAATAGTATACGTGTCAATTAAATATATCTAGAATAATAGCCGATGGGGACAAGTTATATTTCCCAATCAAATCAATATGACGACCATAAAACGTTTCAAAGGTTTTAATAAGTTTAGTGCGCAAGTATCCTTGTAGTTAAAGCTTAGATGACAAATGCCTCGATCTACTTAAAAAATCAGAATAAAGGGAACAAGCTCTAGCGGAGACATATAGTTCTCTTATCGAGACATAAAACAATTTATCATTCTTTGGTAGCATTCTAGTCTCTTTGAAAATGGTTTTTAGGGATACCTCTGAAGACTGTTTCAAGTTCTGATTCAGCTTGGTAGTCATAAGGAGTTTTAATTACTATAGCTACACAGAACTGTCCCTTATCCTGTAGTTCCCTTAATTCTTCAGAAGCCACCAAAGGTAAACTTTGTACCATTCCACGCGCATCGCCCTGCTTTGTTTCTAGGATATCAAGAAGATTGACTTTTCCAGTTGGAGAAGAAGAACTTGGATCACACCAATGCCTTTTTGGATTAAAAATTTCAAGATAAACACACCGTGTCGTTGCCGGTTTATTATCTCCGAGCAGTAAATCAACGTTCACGGATCCACTTGTCAGAAAATCTTCAACAACCTGATTTAATTCTCGTCTTTATTTTAATGTCATTTCGTATGTCGGCTATGTTAGCCATGTTGATTTAAGATATATTGCCAGTTTCAACGTCATGTGGCCTAGTTTTGCTGGTCCCAGATCTCGAACTATGTTTGCTACAGCAACGCATAAACTGGGTATAGTGTTAATTCATGCCTTAACGACAGTTTCTTCAATGAAGGTTATGTGGCGCCGGATCTGATTCTGTATCTACTTATGGTCATTTCCTGTCAAAAGGAGCGACGCTGTGATATTATTGTCCTTGATCTGTTCCAAGGGTTTATTTTGTGTGATAATGGCGTGACAGTTGGTGCCAGTCAAGCCAAAGGAGCTTATTTCAGCTGTACGGGACCGATTCACATTGGATTGCGAGTTGTCTTCGCTGGAACAAGTTCAGGATGCTGATTCTTAAAATGTGCATTTGGTGGTATCTTCTTAAACATCATTGAAGCTAGAACTTTTAAGACCCCAATTATCCCAGCAGCGGAATCAAAATGTCCAAATATGCTCTTTGCAGCACCAATCGGTACGTCCTGGAACCCGCCTTTGGGGAGAAAACAGACGACAATGCGGATAATTCTATATTTTACCCAAGTTTAGTTCCAGTCCCGTGGATCTCAATAAATGAAATGTCCGATGGCGTCATTTTACTTATTTTAATGCCGATTCGATTACTTGTTTCTGTGAGGTAATACCATTTCCGTGTCCAACACTGAAGCAACGTCTTTCAATACTCCATAAATAAAAGAAGTACATCACTTTGTCGCCCACTGCAGTACCAGTAGCATCTCGGTCAAAAGCTCTACAAAAAAAGTCTGGCGAAAGTATACCAGTTTCCCGGAATACTCCTGTTCTTGCTAGATAAAGTACAAGATTGGCACCACCATCAGGGCACCATCACATTCTCCCTTTTGTATTGATTCACATGCTAATTTGAGATCCATCAGTGAGGAGGAACATTACCATGCGCCCAGAGGTTATCTGCTGGTCGTCGTTTGGTTAAAATTGAATGAAAGCGAGCTGAATGCGAGCGAGTGGGCGGGAAAATATTAATTGATTTATTGTGTATTATGATAAAAATTCAAGAATGAGGTAAATTTTCAAAACTTTTAAATTTTGGGCGCCATTTTGACTGAGGTGACTTCAAGAATGGGGTAAATTTTCAAATTTTGGGCGCCATTTTGACTTATGACTTCACAGTGACGTCATAGGTCATTTTTTACGCCATTTTTGAATTCCTTGGTATCGATTTCCTATAGGCCCCTAGTACATTATTAACCCAAAATATGAATATTAAGCGAGTTATCATAGACATTAACGGATTTTGGGGCGATTATGGGGGTCCAAACAAAAAAGCCCCCTAAACATTTTCCCCAAGGCCGATCAACGGGGAAAATTTTTCTGGAAGGCTACTCACCCTACTGGTTCATATGAAATAATAATCGCTTGGGTAGGAATTTTTTCCCACTAAATATGTACCTCGACCAGGCTATATATGGTGAACAGAATTTACAGGGAACTGGAACATGCTGTGCGAACAAATGATGTGGATCTGTATATCTCAGTGCTGCCAACTTGCATAGATATCTTCTTCGCATTGAACGGACCTAACTATGCTAGATGGGGTTGTCTTTTCCTAGATAAACTTCAGAGTGTGCATCCTAAGTGTCGTGGGATTCTGGACATGGATGCTTTCTCTATTCGCCGGACAAACAGAAATTATGCTAGGACCGCCATAGACATATGCCTCGAGCAGACGGTGAATAGAACTGCGGCATCTCCTCTGCGGGGAATAGTAGCTTTTAGGAACTCAGAGAGCACATTTCGCAGATGGAGTGTAACAACCACATGGCAATATTTGAATTGCGTACCATGCTGGGAATGGAAGAATCCGAACAAACATCACTTCAAGTACGGGATTGGCGAGTCAAAAAAGACAATGAGAACATTAACAAACTCACCACTTTTCTCAATGAATCCTGCAACCCATTTGAAGAGCCTGCCACTAGTTCAACTGATCTGTTGAACCTTTCATCTGGAAAATCTGCTGGAGAGGCTACAAAGACATACCTCTTAAAGTCTTTGTCAAGGGGACGGAACAGTCGACTAAACTTTCAGGCAGAATGTAAGAAGGACAGCTCTAGATTTTTGAAGACATTAGCTCGAATAAAGGTCCGGAACTTTGCCATGGAGAATATAAAGAAGAAAAGTCAACAGTGCCATCAGTCCAAGCAGCAGCAGAAAGTGTAAGAGACGTTTTTGGACGATTACTCCTTGTTGCCTCACAGCAAGATGTACCATTTGACCTGAAACACATCCTCTCATTCCCACTTACCGAAGTGCCCTATCATTAGCTCACGGTGATGGTACACCCCTGAAGACAGAAAAATCGTCCTTATTAAAAGAACTAGAGTCAAGGCAAGAAAATATCATTACAGTTAATAGATTTCTAGAGTTAATTCTACTGTTATTGATGGTTGCTTATTCTTTCATACTGTTTTACAGTATGCAAGTGGAACGTATGGTAGTGTTGCTAGGGAGGTCCTTATCAAGGTCTGCTCTTATTCTGGGGAGCAAGTACACATCCTCTTTGATATATACTTGACAACATCTATAAAAGATAATGAACACAGACTTAGAGGAGCAGACAATGTAGTCTTCACAATTGCAGGACCAGGGCAGACTCCACGAAAGCGATACTCTCAGCTTCTGACAAATGGTAATTTCAAAGAAGAATTTGCCAAATTTCTAATGCTCGAATGGAGGAAAGATCACTATGGTCCAATATTAGGGCATAAAGTTTTGGTGGCATCTCATGGGGGTTGCTGTACACGATATTACTATGAAGCTGACACGGGGGATGTGGTGTCCAACCAACCAGAACAGCTTCAGGGTGAACACGAAGAGACGGATACCTTGGTGGCATTCCATGTTGCAAGATTAGAGGGAAATGTCGTTGTCAGAGCCTCGGATACTGACATTCTAATCATTCTTCTTGACCTACTTAGTCAACGTACTAAAGAGGAACAACAAAACCAAAAATCATTTTAGATTGTGGAAGTGGAAATTATCGTCGTTTTGTTGATGTCAGCCAGTTGGCCATCATCCTAGAGTCCCGAGCACCTGGTATTACAGCAGCATTAGCCGGTTTCCATGCCTTTACTTGCAGCGACTTTACAGCAGCTTTTTACAAGAAGGGTAAGATCAGGGCCCTGTTTCACGAAAACTTAAACTAAAATCCTTAAAATCGATTTTAACTAAAATCAAAATGAGATTTTAATACTAACATCTACAAAACTGGCGGGATTGTGGAGTAAGAGGGAGTCATGATCAGACGGGCCCGGCGTCTAAACACTATTTCCACCAAAAACAGATACCAAACCTATAACGTGGGATAGTGGAGTAAGGGGAGGTCACGATAAGACGGGCCCGGCATCTAAACACCAATCCCACAAAGATGACTAAATCTTTGTATGAAGTATTCCAAAATTCTAAACACATTGAGGAAAATTTATATCGATATTTAGAGAAATCGGGAACACCACAAAAAGAACGCTCAATTATAAGAAATTTAATTTTTGGTAAGGAAGGAATTGAATATTCGAAAAATGACATGGATTTTGAAATGAAAAAAGATGATTTTTCTGTTTATTTTTAAAAATATCCTAGATTTGAACAATATTGGGAGAGATATGTAAAACATAAATTGTTATTATATGTTATTAAGCACCTCCAAAATAAACTGATCTCAGACTTTTGGACTTATAACAACGCTTACACACTAGATTCTTTGTTTGTGTAAGAAGCTGAAAATGGACGGATATTTAACAGACGACATTTAATCACAGACCCTAGATCTATATGAAAAAGAAACAGAAGGCGATGATATTATGTATAACCCCAAATCGCTTTATCGATTCACCTATCACAGGTATAAATACATTTACTTATACATCATGTCATTTTGTTTACATATTAATCCCCGGTTGTACGTAACAAGAAGTAGGATCGCCTGTCCAACCTCGTGTGTTTTCTCCGGGTCCTCCGGTTTCCCGTCACTGCTAATTATATAGACCCCTAAGCTCAAGCGAATTATTGGAATACAATTAAACCACATGTAAGTCCCGAAATGACCTAGTTTGTGTCGAGTGTACGTTAACCCCCCCCCCTCTCTCTCTGTTTACATTTTCAGAATTCCCGGTTGTACGGAGAAGGGGTAGGATCGCCTGTCCAGACTCGTGTGTTTTCTCCGGGTCCTCTGCCCCCCCCCCCCACACACACTGCTTAAGACCCCTACGCGCAAGCGAATTATTGAAATAAAATTAAACCATATGTTAGTCCCGAAATGACCTAGTTTTTGGTGAGTGGACGCTAAACCCGATTTCTCTCTCTCTCTCCCTCTCTCATAGCCCTCGCATAGCAAGTTTATATGTGTGTATATACCATACCCACAGATCAGACCCTGTACAATGCTTATTAAAAAAAATTGTAAGAAATTGGGATTGGTATACAGAACAAACTAACCATGTGCAAAAAAATAGCATGTGCGATGATGTAGGAAAGGTATTTTACGAGATAACAAATTTTCTAAAACATGGTCAAACAGAAATGTATGCAGTTCGCTAAGTTTTGTGTATTAGTTCCTTATACTATATGATGCGTTTTCTAGCTAATGATACTATTTCACAATCTACATTGAAAATATATAAATTTATTGTTTTTACTGCATGTATTTATCTTTTTTAATTAACACGGTGTTTCTTGTTATTTATAATACAGTGCACGCACGAAAATGCGTTGCCTGTTTTGACAATCACCGGGTTAGTATGTTGGGGTGTTCATTTATATGAACACACACTTTTCCTCAAATGATCACCTGTGCACGTGCTAAAAAAACACATTACAGGTTGATCCGTAACTTGAACACCCGAGTCAGAACAAAGGATCCAGTGTGTAAGCTAGTTATCGACCTTCGACCCTCGGGGTCAAGTTAGATAAACACCCGAGGTCGCGCAATTGAACACTTCGAACGCTAACGCGTTCTCAGTGTTCAACCTTTCACGACCTCGGGTGTTCATCTAACTTGAACCCCTCTGTCTCAGTCGATAACCCTTACAGAATCAATTAATAATAGACTGAAACAAGAAACCGATTGGCATATTCAGAATGTACCTGACCTTGTTACAAAATTGGCTAGAGTGTTAACATTTCAAATATTACGTCGGGCTTTACACGGGACAGGCAATTGGCAACTTGTAAACCACAAATCGGAGATCCGTCCTGAAACATGGGCTTGTATGGAAGCAGGCCCGTATCTAGCCCAAAAATGTTAGGGGGGGGCAAGGGCTGCTGGGCACCGATGGGGCTTCTGGGGGCGCCGGTGTACCTACAGTTGACGGTCCACGGAGAAGGGTCTAGCCCCCCTCCCCCCCCCCCGGCGCCCGAAAAGTTTAGAAAATATGGTTTGCACCTAAGGAACTATGAAAATGTCAGAAATTTTTATTTGCGATATTGGCGTATTATGAACATTATAAAAATTTGAAGGAAGGAATACGACTTCAGCGTACCTATATTAATTAATGAGAAAAGCGAAAAGTTTTGAATAGGGTTAGAGTGCACTTGTTTGAATTTTGAAGATTATCACTCCTGGCGCGGGCTTGAATCAATCTCATCACCGTCGGGAATTTAACCTGAACATTTTCTACAATCTCCAGTTGGCTTTCCTATAGTGGATTTCTTCGGGCGTCGGTGTGTGGTCGTTTAGTCACGTTTCCGTCATTGTAGATATCTGACGCCACACTGCCCGACTTCTTTTTCGGGGGCATGTCTTCACACTGTTTAGTATCGCACGTTATACAATATCGATGCTGTATGTATCGGGAACCGTTATATACTTGACAGTAATAAAAAGTTTAATTCCTGCTACTTTACACTTAACGACAGATTCTGGGCAGAAAAATAATCGCGAATTCTAAAAATTCCCTAAAATACTGCGGAGAACGGGTAACGACTCCTTGAGTTCTAGTCTAAAGTATGTTTTATAATATCTGAAATACTAATACGAAAGGGACGCTTCAAATCCGGAAAAGGGGGCGCGCTGAATCTATACTTGAAACAATGCGCCCAGGTTTGCGGCAGTATCTGACACCTTTGAAAAAGATCAAGCGCAACCCTGCCAGATCTATTGTCTAATGCGCTATAAACGGCAACAAGTACGGTGTGTACCTTGAACGAGTTCAATATCTAGAATATTTTTTGTAATGAATTCACTAATTATAAGAAGGGTGCCAGTGAAATATTAATAACTAGTGAGATTCGCTAATAATTCGAGTGGCAGACCATAAACAGCAGACAAGAAAACTCGCATGTTGAATAAATATTTAATGAAGAAGAAAAATGTATATAATGTAAATATTGTTTATTCAAAAAATGTGGATTTCGGGTGCGTAAAGCCCAAAGAAATGTTGGGCAAAAAACCAGGCAACGCAAACGAAGGAGCGCAGAAAAGAACTCATCGAACGACTATGTTAGTTTCAGTAAAATATTTAAATTTAACTAAATTGTTATTTTGTATTTCCAAAGTCGACAATTTGGTGTTATTGGGCAGTTATTGGGTGTTATTGGGCAGTTATTAATTTCTTGTCTACAAATATCACAGATACGAGTTATCTCCCTTCAGGCGAGTGAGCGTGAAACTGAAACTCCCATTTGGACACAAAGAAGCGATGCATCTTAAATTCTACTAAATTGTTATTTTGTGTTTCCAAAGTCAACATTTTGAAGTTATTGGTTGTTATTTTGGAGTTATTGGAGGTTATTTTGGAGTTATTGGGCAGTTATTTATGGAGGGGGATCCTCGCCAAAACTCTCAATTTGTGAAAATATATTTGTTGATTTGTGAAAGTACATTGTTAATTTGTCAAAATACAAATTACATTTGTCGATTTGTGAAAGTACATTGGTTAATTTGTCAAAATACAAATTACATTTGTCGATTTGTGAAAGTACATTTGTCGATTTGTGAAAGTACATTTGTTAATTTGTCAAAATGCAAAAAACATTTGTCGAACCTACAAAGTACAAATTTTGAAATAACACAGCTTAACTTTAAAGTTTCAAGGTATGTAATTTCAACATTTGTATTTTCAAGAGATGTAATTTCAACATTTGCAGTTTCAACATTTGTTGTTTCAACAATTGTATTAACGACACTTGCATTAACGAACCTTGCATTACCAAGCCATGCATTAGCGAACTATGACCATATTTGGGTTATTGTATGGTATGGAAGCCTATTGCGGCCATTTCAGAATCTCGACAATTAAATAGTCCAAAATAATTTTAATCTCTTCTGGCAAAGATAGTATCATATTCTGTAATCAATTTTAAGTCTTCAATCAAATCTTTCTTTGCTCCCCAACTTCAACAACGTTCATCGGATATTTTGATGCGTGGTCTTGTCAGTACTTTCGTTTGGGGAGTCTGACAAGGGACAACATATAGTCGATCAAATGGGATTACAAATAACGATGTCAACTGCTTGTCAGTGCCAGTGGTATAGGGCGGAAGGCCTGGCAAGGGACAACGCATAGCCATTCGAATGTTATAGATAAAAAAGCTAGGTTCCTTGTTCGGAATCGAAATGAAGTGGAGGCTACGGTGGCTCAGTGAGTAGGACGTTTGCTCTCTAGCTTCATCGAACTGCATCGGAATTTATCTTGAGATATCTTCCCTTTTCCGTTGTGTAGATGGAGGACGGAGGGTCTGACAACGGACAACGTGTAGTCGTGCGGATGGGACAAAAAAACGGGGCCCCGTGTAAACATTGGTTTCGATTCGCCGCTTGAACGTGACAATGATTAGGGTCGTCTGTCCAAGCGAGGGGGTAAACCTCTCTCTCTCTCTCTTTCTCTTTTTCGCATACATTGACGTCCACGTACAAGAACCCTTTACCGTGGGAATTCGAAATAAGAGTAGGCCCTCGTAGAACACTGCATGACGTACATTCGTTAGCTCAGTTGGAGAAGAATGGTTAACGCGTTCGCAATTGATCATAAGGACTGTCATTGAATCAACTGGCGCGGTATCGATTCGCCGCTTGTACGTGACAAGGGATATATCGCCTGTCCATTACGTGTGTTTTCTCTTGGTCCTTCAATTTCCTCCTAATGTTAAAGACGCTTTACCTTTAGGTGTGTTTTTGTATGTAGCCTATGTATGTATGTATGTTCGCCCATCACGCTGATATCTATAACGGAAGTTGCTGAAATTCAATTTTAATAATGCATAAACATTTCATACGAGAGAGAGAGAGAAATGGGGTTTAACGTCCACTCAACACAACTAGGTCATTTCGGGACTAACATATAGTTTAATTTTTTTTCAATAATTCGTTTGCGCAAAGGGGTCTTTAGCAGTGGGAGGAAACCGGAGTGTCCGTAGGTAACCCACGAGGATGAGAAGGCTCCCCTATTTCCATGTCACATACGCTCACACTAGGGCTCGAAACCACAGCCGCAAGCCAGGGGTGACCGGTCAGCTACAGGTCGAAGCGCGGAACTCTAGACCACTAGGTAATCCCAACCCCCACATTTCATACGGAGCGTCCACAAGATGCAACAATGTGAAACAATGGCCATAACTCCAGAAGAAATTAACGGAAGTTATTAAAATTAAATTAGGCTTCTTCATCACTAATATAAGCATCATATTTCAATTAAAAACAATCAAATGATAAATGTAGTCTGTAGAGTGTTCACAAGAAATTGCGGACGACGGATGGAGCAATATATGTACGACCACTTTCCCATGTTGGCGTATACAAAACACGACCACGTGAATGTTTTAGACTGTCAAATCTGGGCCACAGGCGAATTTATGCCCGCGGCGAGAAGTCGAGATTCTGAAATAGCCGCAATAGTCTTCCACACCATACATCAACCCAAATATGGTCATAGTTCGCTAATGCATGGCTTGCTAATGCAAGGCTCGTTAATGCAAGTGTCGTTAATACAACTGTTGAAACTACAAATGTTGAAATTGCAAATGTTGAAATTACATCTCTTGAAACTATAAAGTTAAGCTGTGTTATTTCAAAATTTGTACTTTGTAGGTTCGACAAATGTATTTTCCATTTTGACAAATTAACAAATGAACTTTCACAAATCGACAAATGTACTTTGTATTTTGACAAATCGACAATTGTAACATGCTAAAAGTGAACCTCGCATTTTGATTGGTCAATTAGACACCATCTATTGGACAATAACACCCCTCTGTTTTAGTATTTTCTTTTAAAATCGTAAATAGCATGTTACAATGTCGATAAACACTTCATGTTTTGCATTTAGAGGGGTGTTATTGTCCAATAGACATGTCCTGAGATTTAACATTAGAACCCGCGACGCTACGCGTCTTGGGTCCTAATGATCTCAGGACATGTCTATTGGACAATAACACCCCTCTAAATGCAAAACATGAAGTGTTTATCTCCTAAATGTACTTTCACAAATCGACAAATGTATTTTCACAAATTGAGAGTTTTGGCGAGGATCCCCCTCCATAGTTATTGGGTGTTATTGGGTAATTCGACGCGCCGCCACTATCAGCTCACAGAAAATATTATTGCTACACAATTATTATGTCTGATCAGATATATATTATTTTTTTTTTTTTTTAATAATTAGACTAAATAAATCAACCATGGTGTACTTTTTGTCTAAAAATAACAGAGAAACTTCCTTACCTCGAACAATACATGAATCGCCAATTTGGAAAACAATGTGCAATGTTGGAGAGAGGTGGGAAAACTTACGAGGAGCGACTATTGCTTTGCATGGGATTTCTTTCGAAAAACGCTGATTTTACGTTAATTTTAGTGATGGGTTATATTTCATATGATGACGATGTGATAGAGACACAGATAGTTGATGCACTAAATACTATAATTATTGTAACATCGGCATTTTTCGAAATTTGGGCAGAGAAATCCCATGCAAAGCAATGGTGGCTCCTCGTAAGTTTTCCCACCTCTCTCCCACAATGCACATTCTTTTCCAAATTAGCGATTCATGTAAAACAAATCTGCCAGCACCATACATTTTTTTTTTATTTCCTGAAATGTTTTGCACAACAGAGTAGAAAAACCAAATACTTTTCTGTGCCTGCGTCATAAAGTCTAGTATTATCGTTCCAAAATATATCCAAAGAAGCAATAAAACTATAGTGCTCCCCATCAAATAAGTTTTTTTTACGCATTCAATTGATGTTTCTCTGTTATTTTCTAGAGTAAAAAGTGCAATTGAATATACTGACGCCATATCACATTTAGTAGGGTTATTTGTTGCTTTTATGTAATTTATTTTTGAATGGTTAATTAGATTAAATCTAGTAGTTTAAAAAAAAAACGGACTATACTTTTAAAACCATTGTATTTGATAATCCCCTTGCTTGATTAATTTCCCCTTGGGAACAATAGCAGGGGGCACATAATCCCAGAAGTAATGGTCCAATATGCGCCAAAGTCAACAGATATCGGGATCTTTGGGTTATGAACATACATCAAATTTGAATTAAAGTTGTGACATCTAGAGTGCCCACAAAAAAATGTGAATGGACATGGGAGATGACATAATATGTCCAGATGAAAATGCAGGCATGTAAAAATTCGCGTACAACTGCGGCCATTTTGTTCCAACAAATTTGGTCCAATTTTCCCGAAATTCGAACTCAACCTTCAATACGGTATAACGATAATATAATCAATGTTCTTTTTAAAATTTGATAAAAATTGTGACCTCTGCAAAGCCAAATACACGTTTTTTGGTACAATCAGGGGCCATAATTCACGAAGTTACAATCCAATATGCGCGAATATAGAAATCAACCGAGATCTTAGGGAGATAAACCTATATTTCAAGTTTCGTTGAAATCGGATAAAAAATTGTGACTTGAAGAGAGTCGACAAACAATATTATTCGTCCACATGAAAATGTGGGCGAATAAAAAGTCAATTGTTCATATTAAAAACATTTATTTAGTAAAATTTAAAAAAAACAACCCAGTACAACCATTTTCTCTCAGTTACAGTCTAATGGATAATACCCTCACACTTAAATGTGGGTGTATAATTTGAAAAATCCTCTTTTTTTTATATATTAAAAGCTTTTATTCGGTAAAATAAAAAAAGTACATTTATCATTTACTCACAGTTACAGGCTAAGTAATTTTTCACATAGGACTAGGCTACCCGCTACACACATTAAATACAAATTGTACAGTATGTAAAATATTACATTCAAAACTATTATGCAAAATGTTCTAAAAAAAAAAGCTAATCGATGCTACTTATGGATTTAGCACACCAATAAAGAAATAATGACTCCTGTCTATTAAGTTCTAGTAATCATACATTCTGTATTTTCATTTCTTGCCTTTGTATAATTAATTTAAGTTAACTTGGATTATCATTTACATTAATACCACCAAATGCTACAAACAATATACATTTTGTAAAAAGTAACATTAAAATACTTCAGTGTAGTACAACACATATTATGTACAAGCAGAAGTTTAGGACAAAAAAAATAATTCAAACAGCGGCTGCCAGGCATGATTTGTCCACATTTTCCAAGGGATGGATTGGGAACAAGCTAAAAAAAAACAACAATTTTTTGTACAATCAGTGGCCATTATCCAGAAAATTAGGTTCTGAAATACGTAAATATCAAAAGGGACCAAGATTTTTTAGCATATAAAGATATGTTTTAAGTTGCATTATGGAATGGTGATATCAAAACGGATCTTGAAATTGGAAAAATAAATGTGACCTCTATAGGAACCAAAATCTCAAAAATCAGGGGTCATAATTCAGAAAGTTACGATCCGATATGCACGAATAACGAAAAGAACTAAGATCTCTGGGTTATAAAACTGCATTTTAAGTTTTATCAAAATCGAATCAAAATTGTGACTTTTATAGATTGTCTGCAACCTTGATATACCAGATGTGTACACTATTTGCTTACATGGGGCAGACATTTTGTTAAGAAAGTTTTGGTTTGATTTTCACAAAATGCTGAGATACCATCATTAGGGTGTAACGGACAATGCTGATTTATCTAAATGGTTTTTAAAATCGGAAAAAATTGTGTCCTCTAGACACAACTCAACCATCATTAGGGTGTAACGATGATATATTCAAACCTTTTTTTTTTTTAAATGGATAAAAATTCTGACCTCCATCCAAAAACGTGATTTTTCGTACAATCTGGGGCCATAATCCATGAAGTTATGGTGCGATATATGCCAAAATCGAAAGGAACCGAAAGCTGTGGAGGACAGACCTATCTTTCAAGTTTTGTCAAAATCAGATACAGATGTGCTGGCACTGTCAGGCAGGATACACCCACATTTTCGAGGGTTGGATTGAGAACAAGCAATACCGAAAGTGAATTTTCCTACAATCAAAGGCCATAATTCATTAAGGAATAATTTGATATGCGCAAATATCGAATAGAATCAAGTTCTTTAGCTTATAAACATGCATTTCACGTTTCATCAAAATCGAAATAAAATTTTGACGTCTACAGGGTCCACAACTTTGATATACACTATTTTTACACTATTCGTGTACAAGCAGCCGCCATTTTGTCAGGCAATTATAGTCCAAATTTCGAGAAATTCGAACCCAACCTTCCGTAGTCAAACGATTTTTTAAATTGGATAATAATTGTGACCGCCAAAGGGACCACAGGCTAAAATAGGCGATTTTTCAGACAATCAGGGGCCACAATTCAGGAAGTTTACGTTCCCAAGATTTTTTGGTTATAAATATGCATGTCAAGTTTCATCAAAATCGGTTCAAAATTGTGACCTCGATAGGTCCACAACCTTGATATACCAATACCATATTTTTACACTATTCGCGTTCAAATGGCGGCCATTTTGTCGGACAATTTTGGTCTGATTTTCATGTAATTTGAACTCAACCTTCCTTAGTGTGTGACAGTGATATAAATCGGAAAATAATTGTGACCTCCTGAGGGTCCACAGACAATTTTTTGGACAATCAATTGTCATACATTGTAATTCAGGAAGTTACAACCCGATATGAGCATATATTGAAAGAAACCAAAATCTTAAGGTTATAAACATGCATTTCAAGTTTCATCAAAATCGGATTAAAATTGTGATCTCTACAGGGTCCACATTGACTCCACAACTTTGATATACAGTAGAACTTAAGCAAGCACCAAAGGGAAATTTCAAAATGCTTACTTAATGGAGGTGCTCTTTGAATAGAGGTATCAAATATTGCCCCAACCCCTACCACAAAAAATAAATATATAGACTGCATGTTTTTTATTCATGTAGTATAACAATAACAATACATGTACTTTATTTTATCTAGTTGTGAATTCAAAGTAGTCGCGTAAACATGTTTGCATAGTAATACCGGATCTCATGTCCCCAAATATTTCTTTTACTTTAATCACAGCATCTAAAAAGTGTTTCAAAATGCCGTGAATTTGAGTATTTCCCACCCCAACTATTTTAGCGATTACGCGACCACTTAATAAATTATTGGTGTTTTTTTGTGCTGACTTAAATTAATTAATTACGCTTGGGTGCATTGGAAGCGAACATCAATACTTGCATCGATAAATTTGACCCTCGCTGAATCTTGCGCCAACCGAAAATTCTTTACTCAAATCTTGAACATAACTTCTGTAAACTTGTCATTCTGTACCAACCTTCAATACTACTGTCTACCATTGTGATGCATTCGATAATATTTATCCATTTTTGTGAAAAAAATTGACGAATTAATTTTACTTTATCAAAAAAGCACATGGACAAACGAAAACATTATTCTCCGAGATGTGCTCACCTAATGGATGAAATAGCATGATCAGGAACTAATATAGATGCGTGTGGCATGCGTTGAACAGGTGCGTGTTTAGTAGAGGTTAAATTACTTAAAGACCACGTGAGACAAAAAATCTAAATTAAAGGTGCTGATAGACAATGGTTACTATATCCATTTTACGGCAAGTTCAAACCAATATGATTAAAATTAATTCAGTTGGGTATTTATCCCCTACAGGTACTTATAAAGTGTAGAATGGTTAGTTTCTGGCATAAAATTGTAACTGGACCAAAGTCAAGGTTTACATATATAATGTATAATACTATGTATAAATGTGCTAATTATTGTCTGTTTAAAACGACTCACAAGCTGGAAGAATATCTAACTGCTTTACCTGTAAAATACAGACGCTATTTTGCAAGATTTAGATGTCGAAGTCATAGACTACCGATTGAGTCTGGAGTGTTTTTACAAATCCCCAGAGAAAAACGAATCTGTAACCGGTGTTCATATAACGAAATAGGCGATGAATTTCATGCAGTTTTTAAATGTCCATTTTTCCAGAATGACCGAATAAAATCTTTAAAACCTTATTATCACCAATATCCTTCCTATGTAAAAATGTACGAACTTTTTAACTGCCATGGTGCCGAGTTAGAAAACCTATGTAAATTGATATCGAGTATTGTAAATAAGTTTAAATAAACTGCTCACTGTAGATAACTTATATAAATATACAAAAATGTTTAAATAAACTGCCTAATGTAGATAACTTATAGAATAATGTAACGTATTGTCCAAAATCTGCCATTGATTGTATGAATTATTTTTGTAACTTGTATTCAATGTCTCATTGTGAGATCCGAATAAAGATTATATATATAGTTATTGAGGTTTTAGTATCCGAAAACCAAAACGTTTTTCAAATATTCAATTACAACCTTAATCCAGTTGATTGGCTGGTGACGTCACAGGCACTACACATAATGTGGACGTTATCTATACAATACACACCACCAGTTGGCAAGTGTGTACGTCTCGGTCCAATTAACACTTGGCTGATAAAATCATAATCACCGAAATATCGACTTGCATTGTTATAGATTAGTCATGTTATTGGAATATTTAAGAGTGAATTTGAAATGCCGTAGATCCATTCATATTATCATTGTTTAAAATAGGCCCCGTGATAATGAAGACGACCTAAGCAATTAGCGCATTTACCGGTAATTTTGATAACCCCGTAATGCTTGATATCCCAAACTATTCTCTATAAGTACAGAAATACAATTGGTGCCAGTCATTTGTTGATCTATCCATTCTTTATATAATAATGATAACCATTTCTAACACAAAAAACAACTTTTATCGTAACTCCATTTGAAATTGACAGCAAATATGGAATTTTCCGACTACGGGCGCAGTAAATCATTGGCAATGCAATTGTAAAATATTTTTATTCTAAAGAAGATATACGATGTTAGTCATTATAACCTAATTATATCACACAAGTTTATCACTGGAATAATTTATATTCAGAATTCATATCAAGTCAATTAAATGTTGTTTAAACTGCCAATTCAATTGTAAAATACTTTTATTATAAAGAAGATAAACAATGTTAGACATTATAACCTATAATTTATATTCAGATTTCATATCAAGTCAATTAAATTGCTTAAACGGTAATCAACAAAAATAATACAAGACTATTTGATTACAAAAACACTGCTGAGCAATAATTATTTGGTAAATAATAATTATAAATGATCGATGAGTAAAAATTAAATATTTTATAGAATTAATGTGTGTGTGTGTACGAATCTACACACACTTTCCACCTAGAGTAATGTCTTTGATCTGGCCGGCGTAAAAAAAAAGAAAATTACCTAATCAACAATCTTAATCCCACTAACAATCACTGCTAACACCGAGATGTAAATTAATTTATTGACCCGAAGTCGGTATAGCTCTAGTCGGATTGATTAATTAATGACCCTTCTCAATCTGTTTAGATTTGTTACCAACAAAATTTATTTGTACCATTAATTCTAATGTATTTCATTTTACGGTCTATTTCCACATGTAGAAAAAAGGCGCCGTACGATAATAACGATTCATCATTTACAAATCGCTTTTCAGTCATGTTTGACTTTTATGATACATTTTGCATGAACAAATCTTTTTACTCTTGTACTCTTTTACTCGGGGAAATTAGACCCACTATAATCTTTTGACGAAAATGTATATCAAATCGTTTAGACTGCACACGATGGTAGAGAGTATTAAAATCGCTATCGTGAGAAACGAGAGTGACCAAACCTCATGTAAAAAAAATCTAATACACCGCCGGCTGTACATGTATATAGGTAATTATTTTAGGAATAAACATTCCGAATATGCATTCGGTCACTGTGACGTCACAGGCGTCGGAGGGGATAAAGAGTGTTTTCGATAATTGACCAAGTCGTTTTTACGGGAGGTCTATATTTGTGACTTTGAATGAAGATATCAGATTTAATTTTAATCAGATTAATGTTAACTTTCTGTAATGTGGATATAATTACCACTGGCTATCACTACGCCAAGTTTTAGTTTGTCGTCTTATATGCTCTTTAAAGATAGTGAGCTGGCACTGCCAGGCAGGATACGCCCACATGATATGCGCAGGGTCCACAACTTTAACAGCAGCCATTTTGTCTAGCAATTATGGTTCGATTCTCTAAAAATTCGAACTCAACCTTCCGTAGGGTTTAACGGTGATAGAGTCAAACGTTTTTTTAAAATCTGATAATAATCGTGACCTCCAGAGGAACCATAGGAGATTTTTCTGACAATCAGGGGCCATAGTTATGATCCGATATGCGCAAATAATGAAAGGAACCAACATCTTTAGGTTGTAACCACGCATTTCAAGTTTCATTAAAATCAAATCAAAATTGTGACCTATACAGGGTCCACAACTATGATATACCATTTTTTAACAGTATTCGCGTACAAACAGCGGCCATTTTGTATGGCAATTTTGTTCCATTTTCCCGAAATTTGAACTTTCATTAGGGTATAAAGGTGATATAATCAAACGATTTTTTAAATCGGATAATAATTGTGACCTCAAGAAGGACCACAAGCTTAACAAAGGCGATTTGGCGTATAATCAGGGACCATTATTCAGGAAGTTGCAATCCGATATGCGCAAATTTCGAAAGGAACCAAGATTTTTGGGTTATAACCATGCATTTCAAGTTTCATCAAAATCGAACTAAAATTGTGACCTCTACAGGGTCCACAACCTTGATATACTATTTTTAACAGTATTCGCGTACAAACAGCGGCCATTTTGAATGGCAATTTTGGTACGATTTTCACGAACTTCGAACTCAACCTATCCTGAGGGTGTAACGATGATATAATCAAAAAGTTTTTCAAATCGGATAATAATTGTCACCTCCATCGGGACCACGAGCTAAACAAAGGCGATTTTGCGTATAATTTAAAAATTAAACGAAACTTACCTGGAAGTTGAAGTTTGATTGTAATTCTGCTATGTTGTTGACGGGGTTAGAGGTTACATGAGATGCGCGCGCAGCTAAATGATCATTCTTTAAAGTGTGTTTGATTCCAAACATAATTCAATGAAGAAAAAAGGGAAAAGGGATGTTTGGGAACATTTTACTCCAGCACAAGCCTAATAAGTGACCAAACAGGGAGAGCATGTTATCTCTAACCCCGTCAACAACATAGCAGAATTACAATCCAACTTCAACTTCCAGATAAGTTTCGTTTAATTTTTAAATTCTGCTATGTTGATTGACTGTGGGTTAGAGGTTACATGAGATCTCAAAGTTGTAATCAAACACAGACAGTTGTACATTTATTATTAAACACATTAATAGTAATTATTTTATAATATCAGATCCTAGATCTTTATTCTAAGAAATAAACACGCATAAAGTTTTGTAATCAGTCATTATCTTAAATGTTCCAAAATTTTTGCACCAAAAATTCCTTCTTTAGACAATGGTTTTTGATAATATTTTCTGAGTGTGGTATCTCTTGACCAACCTGCAGTTTTAATAATTGATTGAATAGGAACACATGCTCTTTGTGCAGCACTCAAAGCTGCTGATCGAACACTATAAGGAACAAATTGTCTTATATCAATTCCAGCTGATTTTAAAACTGTCTTAATCCATCTGGAAATGGTTTCCCTGCCAACTGGTTTATAAGGCTTTGTGAAGCTTAAAATTAATTGATTAGATGAACGACTATCTTTTGTTCTATCCATATATTCATTTAACACTGTCATTAAACACAAACGTCTATCAGGAACATAAGGTTTTATTCTGATAGGTTCTTGATGAAATCTGGGACTAGTTTGCTTTACTTTATCACCAATTATAAATCAACTGAACCTTTTCCCATTCGGATATTTCTTATATCCAACAACTGCAAAGTCTGAATTCGACTTGCCAATAAAAAACTAAATAACATAAATAATTTAAAGTCAGAAGTTTTCACGAGATTTTCTTCACAGGAGACAACTTTTTTAAGTACGATAGAACAATGTTTACATCCCATGAACACTTATTTCTCGGTAAAGCAGGTCTAACATTAAAAGCACCTTTTAGAAATCTTGTCACTATAGGCAAAGAATCAACAGGTTGATTGTTAATTGTAATAAATGAAGACAATGCACTTCGGGCTGTGTTAATTGCACTGTATTTCAATCCAGATTTAAAAAGAGAGGTTAGGAATTCCAGAATATTTTCTACAGATAGTTGAAAGGCATCCACTTTTCATTTATTACAGTACCTAAACCATTTGTCGATATACGATCTGTATTAACCATTGTTGATTTCCTCCATGATGATTGGAGAATGTCTTTAGTTTGCTGTGAAATATTGTACTTTCTAGAAGAAAATCCTGTTATCCTCACTGCTAACAAACACATCTTTGGCAAATCTGTCCTTGGATTTTGGGCATGATGATGAGGTCTTTTCTATGCCCTAGGTAAAATAAAAGGGTAATTATCCATTAGCATGTGGATCATTTTACTAAACCATGCCTGTGTGTTCCACCATGGCACAATAAGTATTCCTGTGGCAGTCTGTCTCAACTTTCTTAAGAACACGGCCAATCATAGCAAAAGATGGAAATGCATAAAAGGAAGTGCTTGTCCATGACACCGTAAAAGCATCAATTTTTTCTGCAAATGGATCAGGTTTAAAAGAAAAGTATCTAGACAATTTATAATTTATAGTGAGGCAAATAAATCAACCTCTGGTGTACCCCAATTGCAACATATATCAAACACGTCAGAATCTAATTCCCATTCTAAATTATCTTTATTTGGATCATCACGACTTAATCTATCTGCATCAACATTAAAATACCTGGTAAATAAGAAGCTGATATTTCAATATTCCTATCAATACAAAATAGCAGTATGTCTCTGACAATATCATTTAACCGATTAATTTTACCACCCTGAGAGTTTATGTAACTTACAGCTGTGGTGTTATCAATTTGAAGTAAAATATTGACATTTTTAAATTCTTTCATAAATGTAAAATCTCCATATTTTTCTGCAAGCAATTAAAGTTCATTAATATGTTTGTTAGATTCTAGGTCATTCCAAAACCCTTTATCTTCATGTCCATTGAAAACAATGCCATATCCAGATTTAGAAGCATCAGATTGTAAAGTATATTCATTATTTTTAATGATTAGAGATTTCTCTTGACACTTAATATGATTAATCCAATAATTTAGATCCTTGGTACAATAATTTGGAAGTATTATTTTAGCATCGAAATTCCCAAATTTAGATTTTAAAGCACTAGATTTGAAGTTATCAAACCTTCTATAGTGTAATTTGCCATAGGGTACCCCATGAAAAGCTGATACAAGCAGACCAATTACAGCCGCAAACTCTCTAATTGTAACCCGTTTTATACTTAATATAGAAGTACAGTGTGATTGTATCTTAAAACTCTTTTCTTGAGTTAATTTTACAGTCATTTGTTTTGAATTAATGATAAAACCTAAATACTAAATAACCTGTACTGGTTTAAATACTGACTTATTATAATTAATAGTGAACCCAGCAGAAATCGCCAAATTAACTGTGTCTATGACCTTTGCTGGCAAGCTGAAAGACTATACCCAAAAAGTAAACTATCATCAATGAATGCCGAATTTATATGTCCATTTGCCGGAAGATTGGAAAAAAGAACCTTAACTAACTTTGTAAAAAAGTCTTGGAGCTGAGGAAAGTCCTTTGGTAAGCAGGTAAACTGAAACAATTGAGCATCCCAAATAAATCTCAAATATTTTCTATCTGGCATAGCTACATTAACAGAAAAATAAGCTTCCTTAAAATCTATTGAGGCCATAAAGCAATTTTTTGAAATAAGATTTAGAGCTATTTCTAGAGTTTCCATCTTAAAATGATGGCATGTTATATTTTCATTTAAATCCTTGAGGTCTAAAATAATTCTAAGCTTTCCATTTTTCTTATCTCTGGTAAAAATATTTGAAATATATTCACCCTCAACATGATTACATTTTTCAATAATATCCATTTCTAAAAATTTAGAAATTTCTAATGAAATTGCATTCATTTTTTTTCATTAAATTTGTATGGATATTCAATGAAATCTTGCTTAGGTTTTAAATCAAATTGTAGCTTTAAACCACAGACAATCTGAAGAATATTTCAATCAGTTGTAAAATTCTTCCAAGGTCCCGCTTGTTTTTTCAGTTGACCTGCTTGAAAAAAGGGATTCTAACAAAGGCAGATTTGCCGAAATAATGTGAGTAAAATTTTCCCAGGAATCAGAGTTACTTTAAATTTCACTCACCAAAAGTTCAGGCTCTTATTCTTTGTTTGAGTTTGGTTTTTGTCTTTGATGTGACCGCTTTTCCAAGAATTCTAATATCTTGTTTGGCCCGTTTTACAGAAGCCCTGGGACAAAAAAGGCTCCCATTATATTATTTGAGTAACCCTTAGTACTTCTTTAGTAAGGCTGGTGTCGATAATTATAGTTATTTTATAAGCAGAAGTAGACCCCGAGGTTGAAGGCTGAGATAAACTGTTAACTTCCTTCAATTCGTTAACTTTCTTGCCAAGCTCTTCTCTAAACAGAAAAACAGAATTTTCATCATCTCCAGTTGGAGGATTGCACAACAATTTAAAGGGATATAACAAATCTCTTTTGGTTTAATTCACGATTTGCCTGTGCCAACATAGTCATGCTATCCATTGCCATTCTGATAGCCTTTGACATGTCATCTGGAGAATATTTCGACTTTTTCTTCAATTCCATTAAATGAGCAATCAGCTCTGCAAGTGAGTACGAAGTTTTTGTGTTAGTTTTCAACACAGACCAAATTTCCTTATTTGCTAAAGGCATATTTACATTCATATTTGCTGGCTTAGGATATTTTTCTGTTATTTCCTAAGTTTTTCCTCAGGCAGTACCTTTACAAACAATTGATTAGAAATCAATTTCGGGTTTAAGTTTGCCCCCACGACTCGGTCTCTGTTTCATCTTTGTTGACTTCGAGATTAACTTATTAGGCTTTTTTGTGATTACTAAAATTATTATTATTATTTAGGCTTTTTGTGATTACTAAAATTATTATTCATTATTATTATTTTATTTTTGGGGGGAGCCTATTTCTCAGAGCCTCTACCAGATAGCGACCTGGGACGTAATTTCTAAAACCAGGACCGTTTAATTGTGCTGTTTTAGCGTTGGAATCTTATCCTACCATTGAATATTTTCAAAACATTGTTGAAATATAACAAAAATGGTTTAATTAGTACAATGGTTTAGATTAATGGCAACGGCTTTAGTTTCTCCGAGATGCGTTTAAAAACGAATTTCCGTTCACTTATCTATGGCATTTAGAAATTGGACAAGCCGTTGAACTTCCCGAAATGCGTTGAAAAATGGTTTTCCCGTTTAAATATCTAGGGCATTTATTTTTTGGATGAGCTGTTGGATTTCCCAGAGATGCGTTTAGAAATGGACTTCCCGTTATTAGATAAAACTTTTAATTTTCCGCGAGCCGTTTTTCCGATTAGTTCATTTTAATTTCGATTATAATTTTCAATATTTTGACATTTTTGCATTTTTGGCACTTTTAAACATAGAATTTCTCAGGGGCATTTTATCTGATCAGATAATGTAATATATCATTACAGAACCCTGTCGCTATTTAATTGCTTAAACCGGTTATTCAAACTATTCTTACCATAATCTCAAAACCGGAAGTATTCAAAAAATGGTTAAAAAATTGTCGATCTTGTAAAAAGCAGCATTTCTCCGTCAGATATTACCGACCCAAAAGAAGTAAAGTGTCTTTTGATAGCCTCATTAATGGACTATCATATGGCATCTCAATGATATGATTTCGATGGTTAGAAAATAAATTATGGTACGCAGAAAATCTAGTATTTTCGTTTTTTGGAGCCTTTTGAGACGCCCTTTTCTCGAAAACGACTCCAGCGATTCTTCTTAAACTGTTTTTACTCAGAGTCGTATCGTTATTCTGTGGCGAGAATCCAAAAGAAAAAGGTTTGAAATAATATAAGGGGTCCAAAAATGGCCTCAATCTTTGAAAAAGGTTGAAAAATCGTTAAATTATTGAAAATGTTCTTTTATTTATCTTTTTTACAAAAAACTAATGAATGGATGTTTCTGACACTTGTTGGACAGAAAGCTAAATATTTAAACAACTTGTTAAAACTATCCCGACAATGATCAAGAAATCGGAAGTAGTCGAAAAAATATTTGGTATTTTTAGAAAATACAGTGAAGAATAGGTACTCTTGCAAAAACCTTGATTTCTCAGCCGAGTGTCACTGAATCAAAGCAGTTAAAGTATCGTTTGGTAGCTTGATGAATGGGTTGTTGTATGACCCACTTGCTCTCTGATTCCTGAAAGCTGGTTCAGTGCTGCTTGCAGGTCTAGTTATTATTATTATTTTATTTTTTGACGGAGCCTATTTCTCAGTGCCTGTACCAGATAGTGACCTGGGACGTTATTTCTATGGTCACTCCTTAGACCATATTTGAAACTTCTGCGCAGACCGGAAGTGGTGGAATTTCGTGCGGTGCAAAAAAAAAAATAAAAGATAGGTTGCCAGGCAATGAAACATACGCCCACAGTAGCCAAATTGTCCGGGCAGTCAACAAGAGTTGTCGCATATTTTACTTTTTTCGGTAATGAAACATTTATAATACACTCAAATCTGATTAAAAGTAACAACTCATTATATAATTATCAGAAAATCATTCGAATTTGATTGCCATTGATAAATTTCTTCACCATGCTATTCAGCTGGTCGGATAGCCGTGGCGATAGAGAGGCGGCTTCTCACCAATGCAACGAGGGTTCAATCCCAGCTCAGGGCAAGAACTTTATCGTTGTAAGTGAGAGGGATATTCGGTCTCCCGTCCGATCAGGCAGGTTTCCCCCAGAGTTCTTTGAGTTCTTCCTGCAGTAATGATGGAAATCATTCGCACGATCTGTGCCAAGGGCCAAATTGGAAAAAGGCCTTGTAAAATGTATAAATTTAAAGCCAATCAGTTATTAACTTTAGCCTCTAGAGCATCCACAATATTTTTGAAGTGATCAAGGGCCATTACTCTGACAGTAATAATTAGAAATCGCTGAAAATCAATAGGCTTCTTCGTCTTATGACCATAAACATAGGAAGACAAGTATCCAAACAACTTGTTAAAGCTATCCCTACAATGATCGAAAAAGCGGAAGTAGTCGAAAAAATATCCGATATTTTGAGGAAAATGCTAAAAAATGAAGATTTCTGCCAAAAGCGTGCATTCTCTGTTAGATACTACCAGACCAAAAGACCTAAAGTATCATCAGATAGCCCATTGAACGGAATTTCGAATGTATCCTTCGGGTTTGTTGCCTGAAAGCCGATTCAGCACTGCCATGCAGGTCTAGTTAATATTTTTATCGTCCACCAACAACTCATCAATTTGGTCAATGACATCATGGTCGTCAATATCATGTTGTGCAGAAGGAACCATTTCATCCTCATCTAAATCGTCATCAGAAACAACATTTTTAAAGATCTCTCTTCAGTTATATTTACGCTTTCCGCGTATTTTTAGTTCATCCTGTTGGCTATTTTCGCTGTTGATCTTGTTTATATGAAAATTACAGTGTGAACATATATTATTATAGATCAAGCGTAATACGATTGTTGGGGGGAGTGAGATTTAAAAAAAAGAGGACATATAAACTGCAATTTACTCGGTGAAATCTGCTTGGGCTTCAGTTGAAGCATCCACAATTCACAAGTGTTTTATAAAGTGTGGATTTAACTTTGAAAATGGAGTGACAGAAGATGATGATGGCAATTATGACGAAGAAGATAATATACCTCTTTCGGTTTTGAGAATATCGAAAGACGTTTTCAAATGTGATTTTCACAATTTGCATACTCTTGATGAAAACGTATTTACATTTGATTCAAAAGACGTTGACTTGGAACAATCCACAAGTGAATTATTAAAAGATTCTGTAGATTCCAGTGATGATTTTGATGATAGTGATAACAATATTGTTCAATTCGAAAAAACTTCATTAAGTTCTCCGCCGAGACATTATTGTCTTATGCAAAAGACAGTGACACTCTAGAACTTTTAGACGCAATGATGAAAGTGAAAGAATTATTGGGGGGCCAAAGATCCAGTATTAATAAACAGACATGTATACGTGACTACTTTGAATTGACAACTAGATAAAAAGTACATATTTTATATACTACATGAATAAAAAAATATATGCAATCAATATCTTTATGAATAAAAAATTTATATACAATATATATCTTTAATTTTTTCTGGTGGGGGTTGGGGCAATATTGGATACCTCTATTCAAAAAGCATTTTAAAATTTCCCTAGGTGCTTGCCTAATACAAGTTCTACTGTACATAATTATCAGAAAATCATTCGAATTTGTTTCGCTTTGATAAAGTTCTCCTCCATGCTAATGTTTAGTATACGAAACATTTAAAATAATGGATTTAGCTCTTCAAGCTATCAAAAATCATTGAAATTCAATATATTTGTTCATCTCAAGACCTAAGGCCTTAAACTCTGTGTATTAATGTAAAGTCAATCGGATGATAACTTTAGCCTCTAGAGTGTCCACAAGATATTTTGATGTGATCTAAGGCCAGAACTCTGACAGTGGCGACGACAATATACAACCACATTTCAATGTGGGCATATAAAAAACCCACTAGAATTATAGACAATTTCTAAGAAAAACTTACCATCCATATATATTGTCGATATTTTCTGTTAATACAAAATGGTATTTTAATGTGGGCCTATACAAACCCCAACAGAATTAAAGACAATTCCTAAGAAACAATATATATTGTCGATATTTTTTTAAAATACAAAATGATATTTCATAATACTTTTTTGTATAACAAAAAATTACTGTACATTAAAAGTACTACCCATATGCTTTCTCTTTAGAACACTTAATCTGACTTGAAGAATTTACATAGCTGAGAATTAATCAATTACTTTATTCTTATTCATCAAAGACAATAGATTACCTTTTAATTAAAGATGAATTATGTAAGATTTAGATAAAGAGCTGACAGTACGGTGGTTGCAATTAGTGCACACATCTTGTCAAACCTCCAAAGGCTAATATCTTCGCTCAGAAAAAAGTAATTTGAATATATTCATTTTGCATTGTCTAACTTCGTACTATTATAGCAAGAACAGCCAGCTCTTTATCTAAATCGATAAGGTATCTTTAAAGAACCATTATGCCAATGAATCTGATGGTTTTTTTTCTGTCTTATCAATACATGTATGTTATTATTGATATATCAATTCCATCACATAGTCTAGAACATTGTAAGAATTGGGACAAACAGTCATGTGCCTGATAAATACATGACATCAGAGAAACAATAAAGATAGGTTGCCAGCCAATGAAACTTCTTCCCACAGCAGCTAGGTCGTCCATAAGTTTTGCTTTAAAATCAAAAGGCTTCTTCTTTTCACTAATTTGAATAATTCACAACACTTTGCAAAGAGAACATGGGCCATAATTCTAGAAGTAAATAGAGAACATTGTTAAAATCATAAGGCTTCTTTGCTTCACTAATTGTACTTATTTATATAACTATTGAGCAGATCGGGAAATAATTTTAATGCTAAAGCATTCACAAAAATTGACTAAGTAAACAAGGGTCATAACTTGAGCAATAATTGAGAAAAATTAATTAAAATCAATAGGCTTCCTTGTTTCACTAATATGAACAATGCATATAACTTTGGGAATTAGGTCATTCAAAAGATTCTACAAAGTGATGAAAGTCAATAACTCTGGATGTTATAATTAGAAATTAAATAGACTGTTTCTTCATCTTACTAATTTAAACAATAAATTTTAAACATATCAGATGATAAATGTAGGCTGTAGTATGTGTATTTACCTAGAAATTGTGGATGATGGATGGGGAGGTAACAATATGGAGACCACATGTGGGCGTATCAAAATGTATTTTTTCACAATGATTATTGAATCGATTTACTCATTTAAATTTTGAACCAATCAACTTCATACAAATTTTAACATTCATTGTGTTGTGTCACTGTTGGAGATTTCAAGTTTTGACAAAACTTCTGATTTTCATGGTAACTACTGCATACTTCCTTTTGATATGTTACATAATATGTTACAAGAAAAGAAATATATTTAATGCAAATTTAACATATCATTTCCTGAAAAGATTAATTTCTTGTTTTACAGCAAAACAATTAATAGAAAGCAAAACTAATTTAAATTTCTATGAATTTCTCTCTACTGTTCTTTTTTGTCTTGAACCTGAACAGAATTATTCATGTCCAATTTATCTTTCTTAGCAAAAACAGACTTTGGTTCTGAAGCAAGACTTTGTAAATATATAATAAATCTACAAGTTAACAGCAATGCAAAGACAATAGCTGGACTCATCTTCTCTAGGCCTTCATCCAAGGCATAATGTGCATAGATGTCATTTAATGTTATTCCAAGTAAAATTAAGTTGGCAACCTCTTTAAAGGGACCTGCATTTAAAAATAAAAATATATAAATATTAATCTAGAAGTAGAATGATTTTTCCAAGACAACCAAATCCCAAGGTTTAAATTACGTACACGCTAACGTGTACAGTGGATCTTGGTTTTTCATCCAATCTGAACGGCTAGCCACTGTCCTTGCCAGGCCGTCCACACTGCACCTCTGACAAGGGGGAACTACGTCGGAAAATCACTATGAACTTTCTCTGCCCCACCAGGATCAAAAACTCAACCTCCATATTAGCAAGCCATATTAGAAGGATGAAGCCTGATGATTTATCGATAACTGGTTCCTGTTAAATAAAAGTACATTATTTTTGCATGCTTGCATTAACAGTTAGTTATGAGCTATATATTGGTATTGTTAGGTAATAAAACCAGCAGCTGCCAGGCAGGAAACACCCACACTTTGCAAGGGAAAAAAACATGATTTTTCGTACAATCCGGTGCCATAATGGTCTGATACGAGCGTACAAGGAGCAGGGGAATTTTGGTTTGCTTTTTCACAAAATTCAAACTCAACCTTCATAAGGTTGTAACACTGATATATTTAAAAGTTTCTTTTAAAATCGGATAAAATTTGTGACCTCTAGTCTAAATGATCTACAAGCTAAAAATGTGATTTTCCCTACAATCTGGGGCCATAATCCGTGAAGTTACAGTCTGATCTGTGCAAATATCGAAATGCACCAAGATCTTTGGGTCATAAACATTCTTTTCAATTTTCATCCAAATCGGATACAAATTGTGCATACAATAAGGGGCCATTTTGTTTAGCATTTTCGGTCAGATTTTTAAAAGCTCAACCTCTACTAATGTGTAACCGTGACATAATTAAACGGTTTTTAAACTTGACTATAAACTTTGAGTTCTAGCGGGTCCAAAAGCTAACAAGAGCATTGCTAACACTGCAATATATGTCCACATTCCTGCTTTGATTGACTTCGTACTTAGTTTATTAAAAAATAAAATGAAGAGAACGAAATATGAAATTGCTGCAATATGACAAGAGGCAAAGAAGGCTAGGCGTTTGTTTTGGCAAATTTACAGACAAAATATTAACAAAAGATAGGTTGACAGGCAACGAAACATACACCCACAGCAGCTTAATTGTCCAGGCAGTTCACAAGAGTTGTTGCATTTTTCTACTTTTTTACAGTAAGAACTCATTAAGTAATTATCTGAAAATCATTAGAATTTGTATGTTTTTTATATAAATTTCTGCCCCATGCTAACGTTTAGTATATGAAACATTAAATATCATGGATATCAAAAATTAATTGAAAATCAATATACTTGTTCATCTCAAGACCTTAAACTCGTGTAGTGTATCAATATGAAGTCAATCATCACAAGATTGCCCAAAGTTAAAGTCAATCAGATATTAACTTTAAGACTCTAGAACGTCCATAAGCTTGTGGATGCAGGACCGATGAATGGACAGATGGGGGAGACGACAATATATTTCAATGTGGGCGTATAAAAAGTGGGTGTGACACTTCCCCAAGAGTCAGGGCATATACAGGCACATTTGCTTTAAAATAAAAATTCCAGGCACATTTTAAAAAGTATTACTGTCACGTTAATCATGTACATTAAAGGATTAGTTACGGTGCAAGAATATCTTGTTTATTTCAAGTGAAACAACTCTTGTTAGTATCCAAATTATACCGGAAGTTAAGTTTAACAAATGACATGCCCAAAGGGATACAATGAACTTGTCTTTATCATTAAAGTAATCTATAAAACAATTAGAAACCATACAAAAGGTACTAAAAATTATTTTAAAATTCTTTTGCCGAGTCCAACCCAAGACGCTTTCATACCCCCCCCCCCCCCAATTATACTACATACCTGGAAATTTAATACTCTTCTTGTGAGTATGACCCTGCAGGTACATTTTCAAGTATGTGCAAAGGCACATTCAACTTTTATTGAGCCCTGGGCATGTACCAAAATAAATAATTGCTGTCTTTACGGTATAAGGAATAAAGATTACATGTCATTTGGGACTCGCGTCATTTGGGACTTGCGTCATTTGGGACTCCAAAAAATATGACCTCGACGTTTGAGATTTGGGTATACGGCGTTTGGGACTTTGGTAAACGTCGTTTAGGACTTTGGTATACGTCGTTTGGGACTCGGGTATATTTAGTAGTACTTCCTTCTTTTTCTGTTTTGTGTTTAACGTCTGCTTCCACTCAAGTGATATCACAGACAAGACATAGGTGAGCCGAAGCTGCTTCCTGTTTTTTAGAATATGATTTTGCAATCTTTCCATTTTGGCCTTAGGCCATGGATTAGGTTTTAGTAAAAACATATCGTTTGGTAGATAAACTCTTCTGCTTTTGGATTGCAATTGGTAGATGTCATCTTTGTGGGATTTGTGTTTAGGTGCCAGGCCCGTCTTATTGTGACCTCCCCTTACTCCACTATCCCGCTTGGTATCTGTTTTGGTGAGATAGTGTTTAGATGCCGAGCCCGTCTGATCATGACTCCCTCTTACTCCACTATCCCACCAGTTTAGTAGATGTTAGTAATAAATTAAACTAATATAAATTAATTAAATAAATAAATACATAATAAAATAAAAAAAAGGAAGTATAATAAATTTGTAGGATGGTTCGGCTTCCTTCGTGAGAGTAGTACTTCCATGTTTTTCTTTCTCAAATAGTAAACGAGCTTGATTGACAGATCACTGCTTATGTTTTTCGTGAAACGGGATAATTGCAATCAACACACGGCCGCGATAATTGACAACTCACGCTTTCCCTCATCCACCAAAGAAACGCTAGGTTTCTTTTCACATACTACAATAACATTGGGATTATTAATTATCTTGCTGTGGTCATTGCCATTTCTTATACTTTCCTGAGAAAAAGAACCCCGTAATTGGTACACAATCAACACACGGCCGCCATTCTTGATGATTGTTAACTCACGTTTTCCCTCATCCACCAAAAAAACGCTAGGTTTTTCTTTGCACATACTACAATATCATCGGGATTATCAGTTAATCTGCTTTAATTATCCCGCTGTGATCATTGCCATTTCTTATATTTTCCTGAAAAAAATCTGCTTTGTACGCACAAATTTATCGATTGGTATTGCCTTCTACGACAAGCTTGTAGAGGATTGCAAGTGAACGCGTAACTTACGGATTATCGTTAACAATTTCTAGGGGCTTGTTTTTATGTTTGTCATTTTCAAATAAATTCATCTTACATATCATTCGTTTTTAACAAAATTTAATTTATACAACTTTTATGGGAAACATAAAGCCGTGTTTTTCTTATCAAATCAATAGTAACAGACAGCTGATATAAATAAAAGACAACTATAATGTTTTTATTTCTTTATTATTATTATTCATAATCTCAAATATGTTTTCGGCCATCATCTAAAACGAAAAAAAGATAAGTTATTACTTTTTCTACATAAATTCTTAAGAGAGCCAACTGTCGTTTATATCGAGTCCCAAATGTCGTTTGTGTGGAGTCCCAAATGACGTCAGTCAAGTCCCAAACGTCGTTTATGTCGAGTCCCAAATGACGCGAGTCCCAAATGACGTGATACCGGAATGAATATGCAGCAGAGTTCCAAGGTGATCCATGCAGAATTGCAGCCTGTATTCAAAAAATATAACCACAGGCTGCCAGGCAGGATACGCCTACATACAAGATGTGACGGGTGGAATAAAAAATTAAAAAAAAAACCAAGTACGAACAATCCAAACCATAAGACAGAATTCGAAGCCCTAAAAACGTTATAGGCAAAAAAGTGTATTCAAGCAAAATAGTCTCAATACATTCACTATACATCTATTTAATTCAAAATTTAAACACTTCTTGAATGTTTTTAGACTACCTTTTTATATGTTTCACCGACGTGAATGCTTGCATAGTTGGAATTTTTACTACAGTATGCTTGCATTCATATTTCTTGTAGCATATGGCAGACCATGACTCATGCTGACATAATAATAATAATATTTATTGTTTATAGACTGTTACACAAATGTCTCAACAGTCTGTACATACAGTACAAGGATCGTGCAGATTTGATCAAACACGATATTACCGTATTTTCTATCGTGGAATTCCATAATTTACCGAGTGTCATGGTAGCACTGCCTCGGTGTTGAAAACACCGTATGACTCGGTGTTATAATTAAAACATGTAGCTCATCGTTTAATTTAGGTGAAATACACGTAGCACTTTATAGATCAGTTATTACGTTGGCATTTTTCCATTAATCATGAATATTTGATGGCTAGTTTGAAATCAGAACGGAATTAAACACATTGAAACCCAAGTACTATTCATTCTTCTTCTAAACAGAATATACCTATAGATACCAATACGTTATTGCTTCAATAATATGTTCGATATTTGTGCATTATGCTGTTGAATTTTACAGTTATATGGCAGAGGTTGATCGTAGCCAGGTTAAAAAATTGAATTTTGACAAATACTTCAAGTGTAGACCCTATTGTTTTTCAGGAAGAAAAATACCCACCAATGGTCCAGCTCCTAGGTAAAAAAGCTAGAAAAACTCCTCCTACTACCTCTGCTGTTCCTATTGCTTTCCTGTATGTATGTGGATTGGGTTTCCAGCCAGTCTGTTTAACAAGTGGGAAAACTTTGGAATTTCTGATATATGTCTTCCGCTGAAGAAAATAATTTAATATGAACTGAAAAGATAGTTAGCTGGCACTGCTAGGCAGGATACGCCCACATTTTTTCAAGAGTAAATAAAGAACAAGCAATACCGAAAGTGATTTTTCCTAAAAAAATCAAAGGCAATAGTTCATTAATTTCTACATTGATATGCACAAATATCGAATAGAATTAAGTTCTTTGGGTTATAAACATGCATTTCAAGTTTCATCAAAATCACATTAAAATTATGACCTCTACAGGGTCCACAACTTTGATATACCATATTTTTTACACTATTCGTATACAAACAACGGCGATTGTGTCTGGCAATTTTAATCCGATTTTCTAGAAATTCGAACTCAACCTTCCGTAGGGTGTAACGGTGATAGAGTCAAATGTTTTTTAGTAAATCAGATGATTATCGTGACCTACATAGGGACCATATGGGATTTTGTCTGTCAATCTTGGTCTGATTTTCCTGAAAATAGAACTCAAACCTTCCTTAAGGTGTAACGGTGATATAATCAAACGTTATTTTTAAATTGGAAAATAATTGTGACCTCCAAAGGAACCACAAGCTAAAAAAAAAAGACAATTTTGCATAAAATCAGGGGCCATAATTCAGGAATTTACGATCCGATATGCCCGAATATCGAAAGGAACTAAGACCTTTGGGTTATAAACATGCATTCCAAATTTCATTAAAATCAAATTAAAATTGTGACCTCTACAGGGTCCGCAACCTTGTTATACCATTTTTTAACAGTATTCGTGTACAGATGACGGCCATTTTGTATGGCAATTTTGGTCTGATTATCCCGGACGGTTGAACAGACAGGGGCGACAGCATTATACGTCCACATGAAAATGTGGGCGTATAAAAAGCCAACAGTGAAGCTGATGTCACGTGCCGCAATATCAACAAGCCAACAGTGAGGCTGATGTCCCCCGCCGAAACCCCAAAATAATAAGATGACACATATTAATTAATCGAACATTTATTTTTTTCAAAATATTAGCTTTAGCTCAAAATATTAATCATTGAACTCAGTCAAGACATTCGCCTAATGATCATCTACATCAAGTTCAAAATTCTACCTCAATTAAAAGCAGAGTTATGCTCCAAAGTCTTGACCAATAAAAGTGCCTATCGCTCCTTAGCCTTAGCAGAAAATTTGCACCATTGAACTTAGTTAGGTAATGCTAAAATGAATCTATTACATTGCTATCCATTCATTACAACTAAAGTTATCGTGCCCCAAAGCATCAACCAATCAGATTGCTTATCGTTCTGCTTACCCTCAGCAGAAAAAGTTGATTATCGAACTTGGTCAATATTTTAAATATAAAGCTATACACCAAGTGTCCTCACTCTCACTTAATGAGAACTTAATAAGCATCGCAACCAATCAAATTGCTTATCGCTCTGCTTACCCTGAGCAGAAAATGCTCATTATCGAACTTAGTCAAGGTATTGATGTAATTAAACTATACACCAAGTTTCATCACTCTCACTTAATTAGAACTAAAGTTATCGTGTCACAAAGCATTAACCAATCAAATTGCTTATCTCTGCTTACCCTAAGCGGAAAATGCTCATCTTCGAACTTCATCAAGGTATTGCCATAATAAACACCTACACTAAGTTTGAACATTCTAGCTCAATTATAACGAGAGTTATTGTGTCCAAAAAGGTGTGACAGACGGACAGACAGACAGACGGACGAACCCATTTTAATAGTCCCCTGCTTTCTTCGATAGGCGGGGGACATAAAGATAGTAACCTGGCACTGCCAGGCAGGATACGCCTACATTTTCGAAAGATGGATAGAGACAAGCAATAACAAAAGTGATTTTTCCTACAATCAAAGGCCATAATTCATTAGGCTACAATTTGGTATGTGCAAATATCGAAAGGATTCAAGATCTTTAGGTTATAAACATGCATTTCAAGTTTCATCAAAATTGAATTAAAATTGTGACCTCTACAGGGTACACAACTTTGATATACCATATTTTTACGGCGGCCATTTTGTCTGGCAATTACGGTCTGATTTTCGAGAAATTCGAACTCAGCCTTAACAAGTTATGAGGGTGATAGAGTCAAACGTTTTTTTAAATCGGATAATAATCGTGACCCCCAGAGGGACCATAGGGGATTTTTCAGACAATCGGGGGCCATAATATCATGATGCGATATGTGCAAATAACATAAGGAACCAAGTTCTTTGGGTTATAACCATGCATTTCAAGTTTCATTAAAATTGAGTCAAAATTATGACCTATACAGGGTCCACAACCATGATATACTACTATTTTTTAACAGTATTCGCGTACAAACAGCGGCAATTTGGTGTGGCTATTTTGTTTCGTTTTCCCGAACGATTTTTTAAATCGGATAATAATTGTGACCTCCAGAAGGACCACAAGCTAAACAAAGGCGATTTTGCGTATAATCAGGGGCCATAATTCAAGAAGTTACGATCTGATATGCGCAAATATCAAAAGGAACCAAGATCTTTGGTTTATAACCATGCATTTCAAGTTTCATCAAAATCAAATTAAAATTGTGACCTCTACAGGGTCCACAACCTTGTTTTTTCATTTTTTAACAGTATTTAATTTCAAACGGTGGCCTTTTTGTGTGGCAATTTTGGTCCGATTTTTCCAAAATTCAAACCTAACCTTTCTTAAGGTGTATGTATAATCAAACAGTTTTTCAAATCGGTTAATAATTGTGGCCTCCAGAGGGACCACAGGCTAAAATAGGTGATTTTCTCCGGACAATCAGGGGCCATAATTCAGGAAATTACATTACGATAGGCGCAAATATTGAAACAAACCAAGATCTTTGGGTTATAAACATGCATGTCAAGTTTCATCAAAATCGGTTCAAAATTGTGACCCTTTTATTGGTGTATTTTCACAGCATTTGCTGTCTTATTTGCTTGAGTGCAAATCAATTTCCATTTATATATTCAAATTTATAAAGGCCTATTATTAAAACGGTGTTTGTGTTTCATTTGAGTACAACGAATTATGACAACAGGTAGATATTGATAATTAAAACACATTGTTTTATTTGACTTGTGTATCACGAATTACAGGCCTCGAAATTTGACGCGAACGATACCAATCGGTTACGTGCGGTCGCGCAAGCTCAAAATCACGCGACCGATTTTCCCGTTACGCAAACTGAAATATCGGTTACGTTAAAAAAATTGACATTAAAAAATTGATTATTATTATAAAAATTCGTAACCTCGGTTCACTACTTTCCCTTTATGAATTACCTCGCACGTTCACAAATTCCTGTTGATTTCAATCTAGGCTGAACGGCTTTTATATGATCCTTCGGTAAACGATAGATTGTATAAGGCGAGTACAATATAGAGCGAGGAACACGTCAGTCAATTTGATTGACAGTTTGATGTACGGCCTTGACATTATGTATTAGTAGAGGCTAAAATCAGATCTTGGATCCACTTGTTAATATACGTTCGGACTCGCTGTTGGTGCGTCGGTTTAAAATAAAAGATTTTGGAATATTTCCATTAAAAAACCCACTAAATTTGAGTGACTTTATCATTTTAAATTAAGAATATTGTCGTATAGTTCTAGAAATAGAGAAAATCATCGTTTTATTCGACACATTGTCATTAGTCATGATTAGAATAGAACCCATCGGTTTCGCTTTATAATTTAAATAGCGAATCCTTTTCTTATATTTGAAAGACATTTGGAGTATTTCTTTCAATTAATTTCCATAAAATAAAAATTAGATTGATTTTATTATATAAATTATGAATATTATCCTATATTATATAGGCTATATTAATCTCCATATAATTATATTAGTAAAATTTAAATTATAGGCTACTCGCTTTATAGAATATATCAAAATAGGCCCGGCTTCATAATATCTAACACCTTTTTGTATAAAGCGAGTACGATTTAGAGCGAGGAACATGTCAGTCGATTGGGTCAGAATTTAGTTCTATGATTCGGGTTGACAGTTCGATGTACGGCCTAGACATTATGTATTATTAGCGACTAAAATCAGATTTTGGATCTACTTGCAAATATATGTTCGGCCTAGCTGTTAGTGCGTCGGTTTAATTAAAAGATTTTGGAATATTTTTTTAATTAATTTCCATAAAAAAAACACTAAATTTGAGTGACTCTATTATTTTAAATTAAGAATATTGTCGTATAGTTCTAGAAATAGAGAAAATCATCGTTTTATTCGACACATTAGTCATGATTAGAATAGAACCCATCAGTTTCGTTTTATAATAATATAGCGAATCTTTTTCTTATACATGTATTTGAAAGACATTTGAAGTATTTCTTTCAAATAATTTCCATAAAATAAAGATATTAGATTGATTTTATTAAATAAATTATGAACATTATCCTATGTAGGCTATATAAATCTCCATAAAATAATTATATTAGTAGATATCTTTTTTACTGATGTTTGAAAGATTTGGGGATATTGTTTTCATTTAATTTCCATAAAATAATGGCATTAGCGTGATTTTATTTTATAAATTAGGGATGTTATCCTACATCTCCTAGAAACAGAGAAAATCATTGATAATGATTGACAGTTCAGTCCTCGCTTTATAGTGAGTCTTTTTCTTATCTTTATAGGAAAATGGAGTCTTTTTTTTCAATTAATTTCCTATAAAAAAAGATATTATGGTGATTTGATTACATGTATATTAATTGAGATTATCCTATATGTCCTACACCACATATGTCCACATATAGAACCCGATTGGCCTCGCTTTATAGTAAGTCTTTTTCTTATGTTGAAAAGATGTTGGAATATTTTTTTCAATTAATTTTCATTAAAAAAAAAAAAAACTTATTAGGGTGATTTTTTTTTATATAAATTAAGAATAACACCCTAATATTCTAGATATAGAACCCAATCTTGGCGGCCTTGCTTTATAGTTAGTCTTTTTATTATGTTTAAATTATATTGTATTATTTTTGTTTAATTAATATTTATAAAAACAAGGTTTATTGAATGATTTATTATATAATTAACAATATTATATAGAGAAAGTCATACGACACATGATTTTGGAGTATTTTTTCAATTAATTTCCATTTAATACTATATTTGAATGATTCCATTATATTAACTAAGAATATTATCCAAGAAATATGGAAAATTATCATCCTATACCACATTATCTAACCGGGGTTATATGGAAAGTTGCTAGACTTTTTAATCTTCTTCTTCTTCTTCTTTTGGTGTTTAACGTCTGCTTCCACTTTTTAATATAAATTTCTATTATATATAATGTAGCCTGTGTCATTTGTTTTTATTTATGTATGTTGTAGTATTGTGATTATATTTAGTTTTTTCGTTGACGCTGACGTGCCATTAACACCATATGGCATTGTTTAGCCATTTATTACAGCACCAACACAACGTCTGACAAGTGTTGAAACCCTACATTTAACGCCCCAGTACTCATAATCTGGAAATAAAGGTTATGTCAATAATGTATGGAACCCAATCGGCCTCGCTTGGTCATGTTATAAAGATTTTGAAGTATTATTTCAATTAACTTACATTGAAAAAAATAGCAATAAAAGTCAGTTTATTATATAAATTAAGATCATTTTCATATACATATATACATTTGGGAGATAAAAAGTTTCTTTACAAGATATGGATCTGGATTTTTTTCTCGTTAACTTGTTTATCATAATGTTAAATGCTTTACTTCCTTTCTGTGTCAAGTTATCCATGGAAGCTAAGAAGGAGCCAGTATCTGAAATGACGGTTCCGAGATAATTGAACTCATGAACGTTTTCTAAATATTTTCCATTATACATAAAATTATGGGAGTTTTTTTCTATCTTGGAGTGTGTTAAGCACGTAGTTTTTGTTTTATTGGTATTTATAGTTAGTCTCCACTCATCAGAATAATTTTCTAAGTTGTCAACACATTTTTGCAGACCATCAGCAAACAAAAGATAGTGTGTCTAGTTCTACTGGTTTACATTCTTCGTTGAAAACTTTGTTTATATCATCAATGAATATGTTGAATAAGGTGGGACTCAAATAGTCTCCCTGTCTAACGCCTATATCTATCTGAAAATCCCTGCTTAGCCGATCTTCTAATTTCACTGTCGATATTGGTTTTTTTTATATAAGTCTGGGATTATATTGAAACACTTCTTTCAATACCCATTTTAGCTAACTTAAGGAGAAGAGACTGTCTCCATACAGAATCAAACGCTTTACGGAAATCAACAAATGCTACATATATTTTATCCTGTTTATTTTTTACGTATTTTGAAACCAGTGTTTTTAATAAAAGTAAAGTATCTGATGTTCAGTGGTTTTCTCTAAACCCAAACTGGGAATTGGAGAGTTTACTTTCTATTAAGGTTTTTAATCTAGTATTGATCAGAGAATAAAAAAGCCTACTTAGGTGGCTAGATATCGCAATAGCTTTATAATTGTTGGGATCAGATTTGTCACCTATTTTATGTAGTGAAGTAATATATGCTTTTCTCCAAGAATCAGGGTATATTGACGTGGAAAGTATTTCATTAAATAATTTAGTGATAATGGGGGTAATAACATTTTTTCCACATTTTAGCATTTACGAATCTATACGATCTAGCCCTACTGCTTTATTACCTTTTAGTTTATTTATTTCTTTTTTAACCTCGCTTATTGTAAATGGTTTGTCTGTTATCTCTGATTTTGCCAGATTTTCTTTCAATTTATCTAATTCATTTAATATTTTCTCTTCCGTTTTATTGTTGTTTTATTCCGATTTAACTCCTGGGTTCTTATAATGCTCTTACCAAGTATTTGCTTTATTTCGGAACCACCATCATTGTTTATTGTTCTTTTTGTGTGTAGAGAATTTAATAATTTCCAAAATTTCTTAGGTTCATTACTTTTGCTGAGAGATTCTAATTGTTCTTTCATGTTATTGTAATATTCTATTTTCTTTTTTGTCAGAAAAGTATAGTCTTCTAAGGAGCTCATTTGTTGGATTTCGGCTTAGTTGTTATGTATGAAAGGTCTTGGCGTATTTTTTTCAATTGGTTTTTGGTTTAAATATAAAAATATCATTTGAGTGATTTCGTTATAAAAGTTAAGAATATTATCTTATATCTTAGAAATAGCATCCTATACCACATACAGAACCCAGTCGGCTTCGCTATACGAGGCCGAACTTGTGTCGGGGGTCAGCATATTTTCCCGACAAATAAATTTCTTTAGAATTCGCGCAGCCGTCCGCCCACGAGCGACGTAGGCGACCCCCATAAAAAAATTTAAACCAGACGGCCGTAAACGCGATTTCCAGGCATTTCGAATACTTTCTAGTAATTTGGAGTAGGTAATAAATTATGTCAGTTGCAGCATAAAAACTGGTAAAAAGTCACCTTTAAAATGCAAACTCTATTACTACGAAAACAAGAATAAGTCGAACAATTTACCTTTGCCTCATTTTTTTTATTTTATGAGACTTCACATTTTTTATCCTTTTTATCCAGATCTCATATGAATAGAAGACTTGTATATACTTTATCTACTTTTAATATATGAATGACCATTTTAAATATCAAATTTACAATCTATATATTCCGTATTACGATTTACTTTTGCCAGTTCACATTTTTTATCCATATCTATGATAGATAGATCTAAAATCAAGATAGAAGACTTTTTGAACTTGCAAAATTTATATACTTTTAATATATTTATGGCCATTTTAGTTCAAGTTTATTTACATCTAGTGCACTATATTATACCAAAAGAAGAACAAGTCAAACGATTATTGTGCAGCATCAGATTTTTCACAAGAATTTCTCACTAGAAATCAACAGTTTCGTGCAATTTGCATCCAGTGCTTAGAAGAAAAATGTGTTTCTATTACTTTTCCGAGCGAAAATGTCAATTATTTTATCGATATCTTGCATCACTTAATTAGTATACTCGCCCTCAATGTTTATGATTGCGAGGTAATGAAGCCGCGTTTGACCCATATTATTAAAAATATTTAAAACCCGACAGAAGGCCCGACAAACTGAGCATTCATTCCCGACAAGACCATAGCCTTCCCCGACAAGGCCATACACCTACCCCCACCATATTTTCAAAAACTCCGCTACTTCGCCTGTTAAGGAAGATACTGGGTAGCCATTTTCCCGGAAGGACGAATCACACGAATGTATTTATTTTAAGTGTCTGGATGACCGAATCACTTAAAAATATACACACGCGTAGAAAAATAGATCTTAACGAAAACTTAATTTTTTACATTTAGGATCCACTTTTGTTATGTCAGCGAGTTGACTTTGACTCAAGAATCATTTCACATAAAACAAAACGACGATCCGACATCTTGTTTTCGAGAAAAAGACCCAAAAAAGATTGACCAATCAGAGGTCAGAATGGGCGGGGCTTACCTGTAAAAAATTTGAAGATAATGGACGGTCTTTGGCCCCAGAGGCCTCCGGTCCCGCGGCTGACTCTGGGAACGAGATTGGGCCAGTGCATTACTCGCCTAGACACCGTGGCTCATCGCCATTTGTCGAATATAATTGACCTGGCCCATGACTCACGTACCCTAGCACTGGACACAGGAGCCCATGACTCACGTACCTTAGCACTGGACATAGAAGCCCATGCACTGAATCCCAAAGGGCCATTTTCTGTCTTGGGGACCCTGTTATAGGGGGGGTCATATTATGTTTCCTTCCCGGAATTGGCGCTTTTTTACGTTTTATTTTTAAACATGGCGCCATCGCTATAAGCCGCCTTAGACAAAACCCTCATTTAATTGAGGTAGAAAGTTATTAACTTCTTGTAGATGTTCAAATGGTGAATGCATATCTTGACTGTGTTCGATGATTAACATTTTGCGCTAAAGCTAGGCAGAGATAAGACATTTTATTGGTCGATGTTTTGGGACACGATAATTAAGTGCAATTGTGTTGGTACTAGATATCCTTTTTTGCGTCTTCAACGATTTGTACTTCTTTCTTCATCCAATTAGATGATGATGATGATGATAAAGAGGATGAAGATATATATAATTATTATTTTATTAAAGTGTCACAAATCAGTAGAATATTTACACGTTTTATACAACATCATACATATGATTTCTGGCCAACAAAAACCTTTGAGATACAGGTTAAAACATTAAAATACTATAAGGCAATAAATACAGATGTACATCTTAAATACTATATTATTATATAAGGCAATGAATGCAACAAGAAACAGTGAAGCCGATGTCCCCCGCCGAATTCCAAAAATAAATAGATGACACATATTTATTAATCGCACATTTATCGAGCAATCAAACGAAACACTAAGTTTCATCACTCTCTATCAGATAGTCAAGATTGTCTTGTCCCAAAGCATCGACCAAAGACATTGCTTAGCTCTGCTTAGCTTTAGCTCGAAATGTTACTCAGTCAAGACATTCACCTAATGTACATCTACATCAAGTTTAAACATTTTACCCCAATTAAAAGCAAAGTTGTTATGTTCCAAAGTCTTGACCAATCAAATTGCTTATCATGCCCCAACGCATCAACTAATCAGATTGCTTATCTCTGCTTACCGCAAGCAGACAATGTTCATCATCAAACTTCATCAAGACATTCTCCTAATAAACGCCTACACGAAGTTTGAACATTCTACCTTAATTAGAAAAAGAGTTATTGTGTTCGAAAATCTCACCCAATCAAATTGCTTTTTGCTCTGCTTTCCCTGAGCAGAAAATGCTCATTATCGAACTTAGTCAAGATATCGATGTAATGAAACCATACACCAAGTTTTATCACTCTCGCTTTATTATAACTAAAGTTATCGTGTTCCAAAGTATCAACCAATCAAATTGCTTATCTCTGCTTACTAGTACCCTAAGAAGCAAATGCGCATCTTCGAACTCCACCAAGGTATTGACCTAATAAACATCTTCACCAAGTTTGGACATCATAGCTCAATATATGAAGGAGAGTTATTGTGCTCCAATGTTTCGGCCAATCAAATTGCTTATCGCCCGATTCACCTATATTAATGAACGCCTACACGATCGAAGTTTGACCATTCTACCTCAATTAGAAGAAGAGTTATTGTGTTCCAAAGTCTCGGCTAATCAAATTGCTTTTCGCTCTGCTTACCCTGAGCAGAAAATACTAATTATCGAACTTAGTCAGGGTATTGATGTAATGAAACTATAAACCAAGTTTCATCACTCTCACTTAAATTAGAACTAAAGTCAACGTGTCCCAAAGTATCAACCAATCAAATTGCTTATCCCTGCTTACCCTAAGAGGAAAATGCTCATCTTCTCACTCCATCAAGGTTTTGACCTAATAAACACCTACACAAAGTTTCTATTTTAATTAGAAAGAGAGTTACGGTGTCCCAAAAAGTGTGACAGACAGACAGACAGAGAGACGAATCCATTTTAATAGTCCCTTGGTTTTTTTTCGGAAGGCGGGGAACAAATATATATCTAAAATACAGATAAATACAGATAAAACAATTTTATGTAAACACCTGTTTCTAAAATAACTATTCTAATCATAAAATTTCATACATGTTTAAAGCTAATCATAAAATTTCTAAACCTGACATAGGCATACAAGCTGGAAAAATTGGGGCACATATTGAGTCGCTGAAGGTTTCTGTTTTATGACACGGCAAAACGTGTTGTGGAATTAACTTCAAAATTCTCAACAAACTAAATAAAATTTTCATCGGATTGAAATACTTCTGTAGACATAATAGGGGGTATTGGAAATTGTCCTGCCTCAGAGAAAGATCCAACGATACTGTTTTCTTAACTTCAGGGAGAATAAGTTTCATGTTCATCATTAGGCGTAACAATAAACGGCCCCTTGTAATCTTAAAAGTGGGAAGGGCCTAAACAACAAAAGGGCGGGGCTTAAATTATACTCGCTCTATTATTATAGAAGATATCAAAATAGCCCCGGCTTTATGATATCTAACACCTACCCCTTACCCTTTTATATCCATCAGACACCGCGGAAATGTTAGGATTATCATGACGGTCTACTGTCATTCACTTTGCCGCAAGCAGACAATGTTCATCATCAAACTTCATCAAGACTTTATTAATAAACATACATGACATGTAAACGCCTGGATAATCACGACAGTCTCCAACCACGCCATTTCGTTTGTGCAAAACATGACAGCAATCTTTCCAAATGAATGTTTTATTTGTTTTAATATTAATTATCTTTGGGATGTCAGTTCCAAAAGAGTCTACTGTAAAAAAAGGAACGTTTTTAAAGTGGAGTTTTAATTCTGATTTTACAATTGTTGAAGAAACGAATGACTCAACAATAAAGAAAATAAAATGTGACGTGTGTGAAAAACATTTGATTGAGATTCGACGTGAGGCTGCTAAAAGAAATATAAAGGGTTTCGTTCTCAAGGGCGTTTTAAATTATGCCGATGGAGTCAGCTACGTTCATAAAGGAAACAATTTACGACATATTAAAGCAGGGGGCCTGCATGACTGGGCAAAGAGAACATTTTATGGTAACCCAGAATTATCCCCTGTACCTTCGACATCCAACTCCACAACATCCAGGTTTTTTTTTCGGATTTCCCCAATCCAAAAATTGATGAAGTTTTAAGTGAAAACACTTCAAGGCATTACAGACATTTATTCATGACATGCCTGACGGTTGTAATGAAAGAGATGGCATTTACCAATTTTAAAGATTTGATCGAATTACAACAAAAAAATGGTGTAAACTTTTTAAGCGGTAAAAACAATCAAAAATCTTGCAGGGAATTTGTAAAATACTTAGCAGTGGCGGTCAAAAGCGACATAGAGAAAATGTTAGGTATCTCAAATTTTTTCTCCGCTCTGATGGACGGCTCTCAAGCTAGGAAAACAGGGGCTGAAAAAGAACTTGTGTACGTTAAAATTGTTGTGAAAGGTCAACCAGTGGAGTTACTATTGAGTTGTCAACACATGCCCGACTTCGGTGGTGAAGATGCCGTATCAGTAAAAACTGCATTCGATGATGCTTTTTTAACAAAATATAAATTAGATGTCGACAGGTGGTCAAAGCTCCTGGTAAGCATCTGTACGGATGGAGCAAGTGTAAATCTTGGAGTTTTAAATGGTGCCTGTGTTAAAATAAAGAAAGAATATGACAGGCAGTGGATTCTCCTGATTCACTGCTCTAGTCACCGCCTAGAGTTGGCAATGAAAGATGCTTTTACGACAAACAAACAATTTGTGGAAGTTGATGATATTCTCGTTCAAATTTATTACATGTTCTGTAACTCTGGGAAAGCCAAGCGAATCCTAACAGCAATTGCATTAACTCTTGGTGTAGTTTGTGTGACATTTGTTAAGGCATCGGGAACCAGATTCCAAAATCATAAACTAAGGGCTATTAGAGCACTTATTGTGAATTTTCTTCCCTTTTTGGTATACATGGAAAATATGATAGAAAATAGGGGTGCTTGCACTGGTGAAACAGCTGCCAAGCTGAAAGGGTATATTAAAAAATTTCAAACTTACTCTTTCTTAGCTTCAGTACATTTATATAGTTTAGTTTTAAATGAAACTGCACACTTGGCTGGTGTATTGCAGAATAAAACTGTTCTAATTACTGATATTTTAGATGCAATTTCAGCAGCGAAATATAAGATTAGGCAAGTGGTAGAAAATCCAGTAACGTTACCATTTCCGGAGACAATTATAGACGATACTGTTAAAATAAATGTGTTGGCCACCAACCTACCGGCCACTGTTTCTTTCAGGGAAAGGAATAAACTAACAAATAAACAATTAAAGAAAATAGACAAGTATACCCATGTCAGTAACCAGGAGTACACTCTTACACATGTGGCAACAGGTAAACAAACTGTTGAAAAAATCAAATCCTCTTTGATACCTAACATTATTTCTGCCATTGACAAACGCTTTGATATGAAATCAATAAATAAGGACATTTATGATGCCCTGTTAATATCAGATCACACTACCTGGGATCTTGAGGATAGTGATTTTGGACTTGTCCAAATAAGAACACTAGCAGAACATTTCTCCGAACCTCTGTCTTTTCATGGATTCAATTTGGACTTGTGTCTTCGAGAATATAAACATTTGAGGTTTATTGTGAAACAGAAATATAGATTGTTTCAAAACAAAATAGGATTTTGGAAATCTATATTTGCCTACCATCAAGAATTACATCCCCACTTTCTTCCACTTATTGTATTGTGTTTGACTTTAGCCTGGTCATCTGCTACAGTAGAAAGAGGTTTCAGCACTACCCGGCGAATTTTAACAGATTCTAGAATAAGTCTGAACAAAGACTCAATCAATGACCTGCTTGTCATTCGTGTCAATGTTCCAGTCTTATCAGAATTAGACTGTAATTACGAAGAGAAGCTTATTCGTAAAGCAATAAACATGTATCTAAATGATTCAAAGAAAGGACGTTATAAATCTAAAAAAGTCAGTGAAAAATCATCAGCAAAAATGGACACACACACGAATGATTCATTTTTGCCCACTCCCTTTACAGGATTATTTCCTACATCAGATTATCAAAACATAGATGACATAGAAATCAGTGATAGTGATACATGTAGTACCGATGTTAATAGTGATATTTCAATGTCAATGAGTGCTGAATCAGACACAGAAACTATTTTTGAATATGATGCACCAGTGATCAATGATGCACCAGTGATTGATGATATGGCTCTTTAACAATCAACAATAATAATTAATAACATAAATGTTTAGTTACATACTTTAATTTACAGATTCATTCAGTGTACTAAAAGTGTTTCTAATTAGTCATAAAAACCCTTTTCTATGGATTAAAATCATAAACACTTCACCTCAAAATATGAGGATTCCTGTTATTTCAATGTATTAATAATATTACATAAAAGAAAGTTATCTTCATGTATGCCTAGTTATGTCATTTCTTTACAAAATACATTGAGTCAATTGTGGTGTTCTTGGGAAATGAAATATGGATAAAACATGAAAATAGCGTAACCATTTTATGTAACCAATTGGTTACGCAAAGATCATCTGGCGTAACCGAAAAAATGGTTACGTAGAGCATAAACCCGCAACCGATTTTCTGGTTACGCCAAAATTTCAAATTTCATGGCCTGAATTATATTATTATTAAGGTGGAATGAGAATCAGGTCAGACAGAAGTTGAGAAAGCTCAAATCGTCCTCCGTCCTACTCCCGGGTCGTAGCCAATCCACGGACAACACAGGCAAAAAATAAAATAAGAAGCACTGACATTTTGGATAGGCTAGGATTTAGTATAGATTCGGTAGAATTAGCCATAGAATGAGTACATTAAAAATTGTTTGTAAAACCGGACGTACGACACAATTTACGACATTCTCAAACCTTTAACATTGCAGTGCCCTAAATTGGTCTGGATATACAAATTTAGAGACCGTGAAATGAATAGACCTACACAACTTCTAAATATAAATAAACAAAATACCAATGCAATACTAAACTGATTATTTTTTTAAAGGGGCAATCCCGAATTAAACAAGGGCTCAAAAATAAAATCTAAGAATGTATGAAAATAAAACGGCAAAATATAGGGGAATGGTGTATTTACCTTGTCTCAACATTTCAACTCAAAATATTGAGTCGTTTGGACCTGAACGCCAAAACTGTTAATCCGGACACGTAACCCTTTTAAGATTTCGGGTCAATTGTTTCGTTGGGTGACCTTATAACCGATTACGGTTACTTGAGAGGGTTATGCAGTGAATAACCAATGTGCCGTACTTGATAGAGAAAGGCAAATTTCAACTACACATTATTTTTATAAAAAAATGTTTGGTTTAATCCAGATACACCTTGGGGCACCGGTCTCAAATTCCAGATGAAGACTGACAGATTTAAGTCGTTTGAAAACGTATCATAAATACTGAAGTAGTTGCTTGGCTCTTGACTCGAATATTTTAAGGGATTTTAACACAAAATTAAGCAGTTTTATTCCCAAAACAAATATCGGGATTAGCCCTTTAAAAAAAGTGTTTACTTGCTTATTTCATTTATGTCTTTGTTACCCCTGGATTATTGTTAACCCCCTATTAATTAAATATTATTTAAGTGTTAATTACCCTTTCATTAATGGAACTATTAACTTGGATTATAACAGCATACATCTATTATCATACATTTCTTATTAACATGGCTTCACAATTGTGTTTACTTTACTTGTTGCTTATTACTTTTATGCCTTTGTTACCTCCTGATTATTTTTAACCCCCTATCAACAACTATTACTTAAAGTTACATTATTCAAGATATAGATAAGAACTAGCCATTCTTGTTATACTAGTTCGAAAGTAGATGATGTAAAATGAATAATTTGAAAATTTCATTCAAATTACTCTATTGCAAGCGAAGATATTGGCATTTGAAGATTTGGCCGACCTGTGCAATAATGGTTGATCAAAGCTAAGACTCGAAGCGCCTGGGCGCGCCATATTTGATTTATCACTGAAACGTTTTAATCTGTTTAATATCGGAGCAATCTGATGCCATCCAAAGTTGATTAAGGCCTGGATCAGTTAATTAATGTCTAATTAATACTTTAGAAAACATTTCATGCCCAAATAAAGACCTGCACTAGGCAGATTTAGCTCTTGAATAATGCATGTTTAAGGTTTAATTACCCTCTCATTAATTTAACTATTATCTTGTATTATAACAGCATATGCCTATGGCTTCTTTTTGTATTACTACAAATAGTACCTTTTAGTTTAACAAATCATCATTTGTGCTTGATAACGATAACAGAATACTTGTTGAAACGTCGTGCTATATGTATATAAACCAGTGATTGTTATTTCCATATAAATTGTGTCGTGTTTTTTTTAATTTGGGATGATAGGGTCTACTGCACAATACTATATCTTGGTTATCCGAGAAATATCTTTTCCCAAGGGTTAGGGTTCGGGTTAGGTTTATAAATCACATGCCAAATGTACAAATTGAAGCTATAACAACGGTGGATTGTGGCTAAAGCTATTCTGAAGGGTTAGGGTTAGAATTGTGGGTATAAACACGTACAGATATTTCTCGGAAAGCCAAGATCTAGTATCGTGCGGGTCTACTAATATAACTCGAATGATATGAGTATACACTTTCTATTGCTGATATTTAATATCAATTCGATAAAAAAAAATTCAAAAATATTTTCAGTACTGATTTAAATACTGCTAGCATAGAAGATTACTAATGCTATAGCAGTACTGAAATTAGTATTGAAGATTTAAAAATGTTCTGCAGTACTTCCGTGAAAATTGAAAGAAACGTATCTACTAGGCCTATGGAATCACAGTCAAATAATAACCGAAAGAAAGATCACGGCGGCAAAATACAATGTATGTCCTGCCAACAGATAATGGACAAAGAATACTTCAAATTGCATTGCGAGAGAAAGCATGGTCACAGCACCTCTGACATTAAATTCACTAGGATATTAGAGAGTAATCAGAAAACGTTATCATCATCCTTTTCTGCTACGAAACAGCAAAATCCGGATAACGATTCTACTGATGCTGCATCATCGTGCATCAAATGTGAAATAAGTAATAATCGTTTGACTTGTTCTTCTTTTGGTATAATATAGTGCACTAGATGTAAATAAACTTGAACTAAAATGGTAATTCATATATTATATTAAAAGAATATAAATTTTACAAGTTCAAAAAGTCTTCCATCTTGATTCTAGATCTATCTATCTTAGATATGGATAAAATAAAAGTGAACTGGCAAAAGTAAATCTTAATACGGAATATGTAGATTGTAAATTTGAACTCTTTTAAAATGGTCTTTCATATATTAAGAGTAGATAAATACAAGTCTTCTATACATCTGATATCTGGATAAAAAATGTGAAGTGTCATAAAATGAAAAATGTGGCAAAAGTAAATCGTTTGACTCGTTCTTGTTTTCGTAGTAATAGAGTTTGTATTTTAAGGATGACTTTCTACAAGTTTTAATGCTTCTACGGACATAATTTACTACCCACTCCAAATTACTAGAAAGTATTCGAAATGCCTGGAAATCGCATCTACGGCCGTCTGGTTTTCAAAATTTTCTGGGGGAGGCCCCCCCATACCCCCCATCGGCCGCTTTGCGACTCCGGCGCTCGCATGTGGACAGCTTTGCTGCCCAAAGCTCTCGGACTCTAAAGAAATGTATTTGTCGGGGAAATATGCTGGCCCCCACAAACAAGTTTGGTCCCGTACGCCTATGCATGTCTCACTATTATAAGGTTCTCAAAACATTTGTTGAGTTCCCCACCGTGCGTCATTTCTAAATTCAATTTCTTGCTCCAGCTTTCTGTCATGTGTTTCGTAGAAAAGTAGTGTGTAGACTGGTTAAGCGAGACTTTAATTTCAAAACAAGGGTATGTACATGTAACCTATTTTATTACTCCTGAGTGTCTGGAACCATTTCTAAGTTTAGGCATATTTATCGATGGTTAAATGGTCATTGACTCAATAGTAACATACCACCTATTTAAACCTTTCCTTTTTTAACTTATTTGTGAGTGTGAAACATCAAGTCTTCAAGGCCATATTTTTTCTAGTCTGAAATGACGCATGAACAGAGTGACAGGTAATCTCATGTCTTATTCTCGTACGCATGAAAATGATTAAAGGAGCTAAATCGCTAATATTTGGGACCTAGAAATTGACCCAAATTGGTCGCAATGCATATCATACTGTAATATGAAAGTGATTTACATTCAATGGTTTCCGTTTTACTACAATTTCAAATCAGTAATGTTATTCCAGTCTACATAACTCTGTTTGACTTGGTGCAATGTGTCTAGCCTCGTCCCTCTCAATACAACTGGGGCAGAAGCGCATATGGTACATTAGCCCAGGTAAGGTGCTTAAAGTGCTCATAAGACGACAAACTGAAACTCGGCGTAGTGATGGACAGTGGTTATTATATGCACATTACGGAAAGTTAACATCAATCTGATTAAAAATAAATCAGCTATCTTCACTCAAAGTCGCAAATATAGACCTCCCGTAAAAACGACTTGGCCAATTATCGAAAACACTCTTAATCCCCTCGGTCCCTAGTGACGTCACAGTGTACAAATGCATATTCGGAATGTTTATTCCTTAATTACCTATATACAGCCGGCGTGTGTATTCATTAACGCCTGACCCGTTCCTTAATCCCCTAATTAAATAAAACAACTGACTACAGAATAATCTGTTTTTTTAATTTAGCGTTTGTTTTATAAAGCCGATTGCAGTAGCATTGTCTTTTTAATCAGAATAAGCCGACCGTAAACTAACAATTGGCTTCTGATTGAAACACGATTGGTGTAGAATTGGTGTAGCCGGCGATACGGACATCTATGAATCCAATTGAAATAATTAATTGTCGGCATTTAAGAAACGAAATGGTTTTAAGTAGTAATCATATAAATAAATCATTAACACGTGTTATTGGTCATTTTATCATACACCGAGAGAATGGAAGCAGAATATTTAGAGTTATCCTGTAGCAGTAGTTCTTTTAGCTCTGGCAATGTATCGGGTACAGATACGTCGCGAGAAATGATAACTATAGCGCCATATATTATGTTTGAGCCGTATCTATCTGACTGTGGCTCCATAGAGGATGGCGATGTAGATGATACCGGATCTAATAATGAAAACCATCCGATTGTTGCGAGACTAGATTCATAGATTTCATTAAATTATCTATTTACAGCTTTTATAAATAAATTGATTTCATTAAATTATCTTTTTAGCTGTAAATAAATTGATTTCATTAAATTATCTATTTACAGCTTTTATATATTAAAGAATTGATATTACATGTACACAGCCTGTCCTATAGTAGTAATTCACACACAAAGGATATTTAAACTAAAATTGCTTCAGCATTCCACAAAATTTACATCAGTTATAATCGAGAGACGTTTTCGTTCAGTTTGGGTTTCAATAACAGAATTACCTCGTGATATAATCGTATATGTCCATGATACAACACCTCAAAGAAGACTTGCTGTGTTCTATATTTAGGTTCAAATAATCCGACCATATCAGAAAGCATGCATTTGCACCTTTCACGGTGAAATAATCGTATATACGACCCATGAGATGCCATGATATAACTGTCATCAAAGGGAAGCGTGCATGCCCCAATTGGAGACTTGATGTGTTCTATTTTTAGGCTCAAATAACCAGACCATCAGAAAATGTGCACGAATAATAATAAATGACTAACGATTTTTTTATATGTAACGAATAATAAATTACGTTTTGCATTTTGCAATTCTAAATTAATTCAATGTTTTTAAGCGCTTTAACAATCAGATTCACCAATCAATTGTCGTCAATAATCTTAACTCGCTGAGCAGAATGGGTTCGATAATCAACACTAGATTTTAAAAAAGGCAGGTTATCGTTTATTATTTCAATTGAGAATTTAATTGGCATTTATTTAATTAGGTGATTGGCGGTTGTTGAGACCGCGATTAACACTGCTAGTTCTCCTTTGTTTTGTTTTATCTGCGAGTATAAAACTTGCCAAAATGTATTGTTGAAAATTTGTGCATATTTAGTAATACTTTGTTGTTTTTCTTTTATCAAATAGTTAACGAACTTGATTGACCTACCACTTACCAGTGGCTTGTTCGCACCAATTTATCGATTGGTCTTGACATCTACGACAAGCATGTCGTCAAGGTGCAGCTCACTGATTATTAACAATTTGTAGGGGCTTGTAAAAAAAAAGATTGCATGTCGTGTAAATATTTATTTTGTTTTTGTGTAGGTCATCAGCATATTATTCGTTTTAAATAAATATTATATAATTTCATGAGAAACGATGATTATCAAAGAACCGTAAGTGCAACTAATGTTTTATCGTTTGGTTGAGCCTTTTACTAACCACGTGGTTCTTGATTTTGTCTTTCGTGTTTTGAATATATATATATTTCCTAAACGTCGTATACCAGAGTCCCAAACTTCGTATATCCGAGACCCAAACGACAGATATCAACTCTCGCGTCATGTTTTTTTTTTACTACTCCATAACAATTAATGTTGTGTTTATTTAATAATAAACAATGAAGTTTATTCAACAATAAGTACAACTCGGTTAATTAACTGCTTCTATAATAACAAGTGGGATGAAACAGCCCGATAGAAAATCAGGTGTGGGATGAAACAGCCCGGGGTGAACCGGTCGTGGGATGAAACGACCCGCATCCGCCAATCCGTAATTAAATTGTTGACAAACGCAATCCACTCTTTCCGTAATATTTCGTCTTTGGGAAATTTATGAAACGTCGGTATATTATTCCCATTTTCTCTGCTGGAATTTCCACAGCTCTCAATAATACAATGATAATTCGGCATCTTGAAATACACTCGGAAATATTATAGTAACAAATAAAATCTATTACAATTCAAGATGAGAAAGGTCTGCGTTTGAAAATGCTTTGAATTATATAGTGATGTGTAGCTTACATAATTACGAGCTAATGATTACCGACAATACACACTTGTTAACTGTTGGTATGTTGATACAGTGATATATTATACAGGCAGTGATATATTGGATAGATAATGTGTATAGTATGTGTAGTGCCTGTGACGTCATCAGCCAATCAACCGGATTAAGGTCGTTCATGAAAATTTGAAAACCGTTTTTGGCTGTCCCATACTAAAACGTAAATAGCTCAGTTAATTTTAATCAGATTAATTTGAACTTTCCGTATTATGGATTTAGTAATCATTGTTTATTATAATATGTAATAGAAAATTATGATCTTATGTGCTCTTTAAGCGTAGGACGTTAAACCCCATTTCATTCATTTGCATTATGGTACACGATTCGTGGACCAATGTTAAAAAAAATATTTTATCTTAAATATCGGATATCATATCAGCTTATCTTTTCGGTTCTATTTCAGTATCGTACCTCTACCAGTTTCCGGGGTCGTAGAGACTTGACATTTTCAGGGGGTGTTCATGTCGGCTAACAATGACCTCACACCAAATTTCAGCGAAATCGGTCAATAACTTTTCTTTTTACCGAATTAAACTTCCCACGAGACATACAATTATTGCCTTTCGCCGCCATTAGTATTTGGTGACTCTAGACTCGATTAACAAGACACTCAACGAACTCCCAACACTCGGTTCCCTGTGCCCAACGTTGCAATTCATAATAATTATAATCATAATGAGTTTCGTATATTTTAATTATACGCCCACATGGAAATGTGGTCGCATATTGCCGTCGCCCCCGACCGGCCATCCGTCGGTCCGTCCGTTCGTCGTCCACAATTTCTTGTGAACGCTCTAGAGGCTAAAGTTAATACCCGATTGACTTTAAATTTATGCACAGTGTTTAAGTTTAAGGTCATGAGACGAAGAAGCATATGGAAATGTGGTCGCATATTGCCGTCGGTCCGTCCGTTCGTCGTCCACAATTTCTTGTGAACGCTCTAGAGGCTAAAGTTAATACCCGATTGACTTTAAATTTATGCACAGTGTTTACGTTTAAGGTCATGAGACGAAGAAGCATATGGAAATGTGGTCGTATATTGCCGTCGCCCCCGACCGGCCGTCCGCCGGTCCGTCCGTTCGTCGTCCACTACGAAATCGAGTCTCAGCAGCTAAATTTTTATTCGATTCATCTGAAAAATTAATACAACCTGCGCGAGGGTCGTGCGCAGGTTGTAATCATTTTTCGGACGGATCTTTAAAAAAATGAGGCCCTGAGAGAAGTTGCGGTTTTTAAATACAAACTTAGGCCTACAAAATGAACACAAAAACTAGATTGATCACTCAAGCCAGGGGATGTTAGCCAGGGTCATGACCTTTACCCATCGGGACGTCCCGAAAGAAGTCCTTGTGTGTCGTGACCATGACCTTGACCTTGACCTCTCTGCAAAATCTGTGGACGGTACCTAAAGTTTTGGGTATTTTTCGACCTCAAGGTCAAATGTCAGGTCAAAGGTCAAGGTCTCACATGAAAGGTCATTGATATTTCTATCCAGGGTCATGACCCTTTTCATGCCACTTGACCCTTGGAGGTCAAGCTAGGGTCAAACGTCACTTCATGGACCCGGGCGGGGTTCGAGGCTTGGTATTCGATAGGTATATCCATCCCGGCCAGTCTCTGGGTGACTTCAAAATGGCCGCCCGGCGACCGGAAGTGGACGAAACGGGCCCATGAAGTGACGTTTGACCCTAGCTTGACCTCCAATGGTCACGTAGCATATCGAAGGTCATGACCTCGGATGGACACATCACTGTCCTTTCATGTGAAACCTTGACCTTTCACCTGACTTTTGACCTTGCGGTCGAAAAATTCCCAAAACTTTAGGTACCGTCCACAGATTTTGCAGAGAGGTTAAGGTCAAGGTCAAGGTCACGACACACAAGGACTTCTTTCGGGACGTCCCGATGGGTAAAGGTCATGACCCTGGCTAACATCCCCTGGCTTGAGTGATCAATCTTAATTTTTGTGTTCATTTTGTAGGCCTAAGTTTGTATTTAAAAACCGCAACTTCTCTCAGGGCCTCATTTTTTTAAAGATCCGTCCGAAAAATGAATACAACCTGCGCACGACCCTCGCGCAGGTTGTATTAATTTTTCAGATTAATCGAATAAAAATTTAGCCACTGAGACTCGATTTCGTAGTGGACGACGAACGGACGGACCGACGGACGGCCGGTCGGGGGCGACGGCAATATACGACCACATTTCCATATGCTTCTTCGTCTCATGACCTTAAACTTAAACACTGTGCATAAATTTAAAGTCAATCGGGTATTAACTTTAGCCTCTAGAGCGTTCACAAGAAATTGTGGACGACGAACGGACGGACCGACGGCCGGTCGGTCGGGGGCGACGGCAATATGCGACCACATTTCCATGTGGGCGTATAATTAAAATATACGAAACTCATTATAATTATTATGAATTGCAACGTTGGGCACGGGGAACCGAGTGTTGGGAGTTCGTTGAGTGTCTTGTTAATCGAGTCTAGAGTCACCAAATACTAATGGCGGCGAAAGGCAATAATTGTATCTCTCGTGGGAAGTTTAATTCGGTAAAATGAAAAGTTATTGACCGATTTCGCTGAAATTTGGTGTGAGGTCATTGTTAGCCGACATGAACACTCCCTGAAAATTTCAAGTCTCTACGACCCCGGAAACTGGTAGAGGTACGATACTGAAATAGAACCATCTTTTCCTGTAGCTGTGGTAAGTTTACATCATATCAATGTTGATTTAAATAATTGACCAACTGCCCAATAATTCGTGTTTTCGATGTCGACGATTTTGGAGGATTTTGAGTTACGGACTTAGGTCCTTTAAACAATAATTCATTGACAAGATACAGTCAGCATAAAAAAATAACTTGAATAACAAAGTGAAGACAAAGATTAAGATAAAAGATACAAACCATGTCTTTGTAGATTTCGGCATTTACAGAAGGAGTCAGTTTTATTGTCCCCACAAATATGAAAAATAGACCAAGAGTTATTGACAATACTTTCAATACTATTGAAGCCATTTTGACTGACTTGTGTATGAATGACCGAACAAAATTAAAAGTTTTAAAATTTATAAACTCAGCTGCTCAAAACACAACTGCAATACTGGATGAAACATGCAACTTCCGTCAGTTGCCAGGAGAATGCTAGTTCGAAGCCGGTCCTTAGCATTTTATGACGTCATATGAGGATTGTGGATTAAGATAAGGGTTAGGGTAAGGGCAAGGACCTGCAGATTTCGTCAGAGTCTCGAGATGTAGACGGGGCTAGTCCTAACACTAACCCTGGGCCAAGTCTAACCCTTATCCTAACCCATAATCCACATATGACGTCATAAAATGCTAAGGACCGGCTTCGATCTAGCGTTCTCCTTCCAAATATATTAGTTAGTGCAGGGGGACTGCGCCACATGTGATTTACATAAGGACAAATATAACGACAAGACATCAAACTCCGAAACAGCAAACAAAACACACACAAAAAAAAATTCAAAAAAAAGTGAATGGATCCGGGGGCTAGCAGTAGTAGCCGTAAGCGTCCACTGCGCTGTACAGTCCCGGTGTCACAGTTTCTGTTGGTCGCTGGTGTGTGTTGGTTCCTGGGCACTTGCGCATGTCTGAGACGGACAACACAGCTTCATCCACTTCCGCCATTGTGAGATGGTTCCTCATAACTCAAATAACTGACCACTTCAGGAAAAAGTGTTATGTTCTTAGTTAGAGTTTTGTCATTAATAAACATACTTGTTATCGTGATTAGCTGTTTTTTTAGTGATCAGTAGTTACACGATCAACGGATTTAAGTTAATTGGCTTGAGATTAATTGTTCTATCGTTCGTGATTTGTTGCCGTTGTTTTTAGTGATTAGTCGTTACACGCGTAAAATCAGTGGAACTGGAAACCATACACATTGATGATTGGCTTGAAAATGTCAATTAATTCACCTCCAAAGGCAGATTAAGGCCTTTGATATTCTCGTGGCGTCATTTATCACAGGTACTATAAGAGAATGGAATTTCTTATTCCCTCATTTGCTATTGACTATCGCATTCGTATTCGTAGTAATTATAGTAAAGTATTAGTACCAATTGATCGATCATCATGGCAGATATTATAGGTGAAAGAGAGATTCGATTTCAGCAGTTCTGTGAAAAGATAGAAAGAATAGAATTTGAAACATTTGAAACATTTGAAACATTTTATTTCACTAAAGGCCTCACATGAGGCATGATAGTACCATAATTTAACAAAATTCAACAATTAATATATAATGCATGAAAAAACATATATAAATATATATACAGATGTGTGATTAAGTGGGCAGGTAATTTACCTCATTCTTTAAAAACAGACATAACAATTTTACAAAATTTAACTAGACCAACAAGAACAAACTTGTCTTTACTATTCATTAATGCAGGAAAACTCATTGTATTCTTAATTTTAAATATATCTGCAGGTAAAAACTTCTGTTGTTCAGAATTAAAGAAGGTACAGTTAAATATATAATGAAATTCGTCTCCTTGCACTTTGTTGTTACATAAATCACAAACTCTTTCTGATCTACCAATGCTATAGAATCTACCACATAAATCAAAAGGCAATGCTGTTAAGTAATTTTCCAAGCTGAACTCAGATTTATACATTCTATAGTTTAAACATTTAGCTGAATTGTACGTTTTAGCCTTCCAATCATTTACAAACAGATTATGGTAAAACTGTTTCACATTTTTAGACAAATTACAATTTGGATCTACATTTTGATTATTCCAGACATTCACAAAGCCACATTCAGTTAATATATCTTTAACACAATTTAACCATTTAGAGTGATAAACATTGCCTGAATCGAGTCTATACAATATTTCATATAAAGTATGAGATATTTTCTCCTCTTTACCAGTGACAAGACGCTTCCAAAAACCAGCCATTCTTGCCTTAATGCTAACGCACATAGGCACTCTGGCAAGTTCTCCATAGACAATGCAATTAGGTGTACTTTTTTTTAACTTTCATTATATATTTACATAATTCTAAATGCAATGATTCAATTATATCATTATTTTCATAACCCCATATCTCTGCGCCATACAGCAATATAGGAGAAATCATAGCATCAAATAATTGTAATAATATATCTATTGGTAAATACAGTTTTCTAGCTTTACGTAATACATAAAACATAGCTTTTCTGGCTTGTTGGACAAGTCTAGATTTATTAACATGAAAAGTGCCCTTTCTAGAAAATACTATTCCCAAATACTGGAATTCATCAATAACAGATAAACGTTCATTATTGTACATAAAATGAATGTCTTCAGCCTGACGGCTTTTTGCAAATACAACAACATTTGTTTTGGCAACATTAACTTTAAGTTTCCATGTTTCGCAATATAAATACATTGCGTTTAGTGCAGATTGCAACTCTGCTGCGGATTCTGCAAAAATAACTGTGTCGTCCGCATATAATAACAGATACAATTTGAAATACACTTCAATATCATCATTGTCAAATATCAAGTGTGATATATTACAAACATCGGTTAAACCATTATAAGCATGTGACTATTTTGCCTATAACGTTTTTAGGACTTCGAATTCTGTCTTATGATTTGGATTGTTCGTACTTGGTTTTTATTTTATAAATTCAGTCAAATCGTTAAGAAAGATAGAAAATAAAAGTGGCGACAAGTTTTCACCCTGCCTCACACCGATATTAGATGCGAAGAAATCAGAACAATTCGAACCATCTCTTACACAAGACTTGGCCTTTTTATACAAATTTTGCAGTACAATCAGTAATTTACCATCTATACCGTTGCGTAGCAGCTTTTGCCATAATAATACTATGTTTACTGAGTCGAAGGCCTTTCGATAATCAACAAAGGCACAATACAGTTTTTTCCGTCTAAATACTAAATAAATATAAATCAATGAGACATTTCAAGTTAAAAATATGGTCAGTAGTGCCATACCCTTTTCTGAAACCGGCTTGTTCCTCACATAATAACCCAAGACTCTCCAAATAACTGAACAACCTATTATTTAGAATACATGTAAACAATTTACCAAAACAACTTAATATTGTTATGCCTCTATAATTATCTACATTGGCAGGATCCCCTTTCTTTTTATAAATAGGGCAAATAAAACCCTTTGACCAAGAGTCTGGTATAATACCGCTTTCAAATACAATATTGAATAATTTCAGAAAAACAGGCATAAGTTTATCAGCAGCATGTTTCAAAAATTCATTAAGTACCATGTCCTCACTACATGCTTTGTTATTTTTTAATGACTTAATTGCACTTACAACCTCCTGTTCACATATTGACTGATTAATGACAGTATTGTACTCACTGATATTTTCTGGTAAAACAGCATCATTATCAGTTTCAACATTATTTAAATTCTTGAAATGGTTATAAAACAAATCAAGAGCAACTTTTTGCTGCACATTTTTACCCTTATCAGTCCCTTTATTCAATAATGACCAATACGATTTAGGGTCATTCACCTTTAGACTACGCAATTTGCTAATAAATGTCTTTTGGAACTCATTAAATTGTCGTTTTAAAGTTTTCTCTACTCTCTACTTTTACATACCAAGTCGTCATAATTACTTGCCGAACGCACTCTGTAATAATACTTCTTAGACCTGCGATAATTCTTACGTTTTACATAACAGTCATTGTTAAAATACTTTTTTGCATGTAAAGATTTAGGTTTACTTTCCTTTGTGTGGTTTACATCAAATTTAACAAACATATCAGCATGCTCAGCCGCATACTTGATTATATTATTACAATCGTCAACAGCGTTATTAACAGTTTCAATATTTGTGTTTTTGGGGATCAATATTCTCTAATTCAATTAACAATTCACCTATGGTGGCATTATCTAGATTCTCTATAAATAATGGAGCTCTGTCATTGGCAAAACATTTTCGTGCAGCACTTTATGAGTCTCTTGTTTATTCTCCAGCACAGTCCCCTCTTCTTGGTCCCTTTGAGAAAATTTCCTTCCCTCGCTTTCCTATAACTCAGAAAGTCCCAACTTCTTGTAGTCTACCTCATTATATCCTAACTTAAAAAGATCATCTGGAGACTCCACTACTACTCTGGTATCACCATTTTTTAAAAAACAGTGTATTTTCCCGTCCCGTGTAAACAAATTTTTCACATCATCAGATTTACGTAGCATCTGGAAAAGCTTGAAACGTAGCGGCGTTAAATCTTCATTAATATAAACATCTTTACTAGAGTCAGATTGCTTCAGCACTTTTCTAGCTGTCAATAACTTCCTACGGTCAGAGCGGTTATTTAATTTTACAATCATCTGTCTGTTCCTGCCTGGACTCTTCTTACCTAGTCGATAAGCATCGCTTATGCTACCTGGTTCGAGATCAACCTTCATAACTCTAGCTAGGTTCATAATAGATTTTTCACAATCTTCATCGCCATCCATTTCCTGTACACCGGTCACTCGAATATTGTCTCCCCTTGATTGCTGATCTAAGGCATCAAATGCATATTCGACATTACGTACTCCTGATTGCAGCCTGTTGATCTTCGTGTCATGGGCCATCAGGGTTTCATCCCGTCGTGAAACCAAAGCATCCAAAACAGGCATCAGTAAGGACATCACATTTAGAGCAGTTTTCTCTGTATCTTGCAGCTTATCACTATCCTTGACAAAGCGTTCGTTCAAAACATCCATGGTCTCATTTACTGTCGTGTTATCATCTTTAATGTCATTACATTTGTCCTTAATGAACACACAAATGTCCGAAAACAATTTCCCGCCATTGTTATTATTGGCGCCATTGCCGGGTTTAGGCCTAGCTGAATTCTTTGGCGGCATGTCGATGAAAAATAGAATGTTCACATCGGTAATAAAAAATCGGCTAGTCGCAAAAGGCACTGGTAACAACAGCTATCAAAAAAGGGCAGTAGCAAAGTTCATCTTCCTCAAAATTCCCTCGAATGGGGTAAATGTAGATCTACCAAGTGAAGGTGCTTGTGTGTCGAACCGCCATTATGCCTGCTCCCATGTTCAGTGACGTCAATAGAATATCTTAACAAAAAGGGCGATAATCAAGATTGAATAATGCTAAAAGCTATAAGTTTAAACAACCAATCAGAATTTTTAAGTTGTATAATTGCACAAAACATAATACTAAATACCCCATACAAGCAATGCAAAACAGGAATGTAGAAGAAAGCATACAATGTAAGTGTATTTATGAAGTAATAAAATAATAACAATAAGGGCGATAGTCCAAACAGGGTTACGTAACTATACAAATTAAACTAATTTAAATTGGATAATTATCCAATATGTACTCGGTTATATACTTATAAGAAATGTTAAACTTGGTATATTGATGAAACGGAAGTTTCGAAATTTCTTTAAATATGCGTAACTGTGTACCTCCTTTGGAGGCAGACCACCATTAATTTCCCCATTGACTTCAATGTTAATTCTAGCCTCTTTGCCCACCTCCAACTTTTCCCCAAATTTTCGTTGGGCTGAATGCTTTTCACTATAGACAGAGGAACAAATGACCATATCTTTGCACTAAAATTTGTATGAGGTTGACCACCAAAATTTTGAGATACACCAACTTGAAGAAGCATTCCCAAACGTGTAACTAGGCCTATGGAATCACAGTCAAATAACCGAAAGAAAGATCACGGCGGCAAAATACAATGTATGTCCTGCCAACAGATAATGGACAAAGAATACTTTAAATTGCATTGCAAGAGAAAGCATGGTCACTAGGATATTAGAGAGTAATCAGAAAACGTTATCATCATCCTTTTCTGCTGGGGGGTTTGGATGGCCAAATGGTCTAGAGTGTCGCGCTTCGATCTTTAGCTGGCCGGTCACCTCTGGTTTGCGGCTGTGGTTTCGAGCCCTGGTGTGAGCGTATGTGACATGGAGATAGGGGCGCCTTCTCAACCTCGTGGGTTTCCTCCGGGCACTCCGGTTTCCTCCCACGGCTAAAGACCCCTACGCGCAAGCGGATTATTGAAATAAAATTAAACCATGTGTTAGTCCCGAAATGACCTAGTTGTGTTGAGTGGACGTTAAACCCCATTTCTCTCTCTCTCTCTCTCCCCCCTTTTCTGCTACGAAACAGCAAAATCCGGATAACGATTCTACTGATGCTGCATCATCGTGCATCAAATGTGAAATAAGTAATAATCGTTTGACTTGTTCTTCTTTTGGTATAATATAGTGCACTAGATGTAAATAAACTTGAACTAAAATGGTAATTCATATATTATATTAAAAGAATATAAATTTTACAAGTTCAAAAAGTCTTCCATCTTGATTCTAGATCTATCTATCTTAGATATGGATAAAATAAAAGTGAACTGGCAAAAGTAAATCATAATACGGAATATGTAGATTGTAAATTTGAACTCTTTTAAAATGGTCTTTCATATATTAAGAGTAGATAAATACAAGTCTTCTATACATCTGATATCTGGATAAAAAATGTGAAGTGTCATAAAATGAAAAATGTGGCAAAAGTAAATCGTTTGACTCGTTCTTGTTTTCGTAGTAATAGAGCTTGTATTTTAAGGATGACTTTCTACAAGTTTTAATGCTTCTACGGACATAATTTACTACCCACTCCAAATTACTAGAAAGTATTCGAAATGCCTGGAAATCGCATCTACGGCCGTCTGGTTTTCAAAATTTTCTGGGGGAGGCCCCCCCATACCCCCCGTCGGCCGCTTTGCGACTCCGGCGCTCGCATGTGTCGGGGAAATATGCTAGCCCCCACAAACAAGTTTGGTCCCGTACGCCTATGCATGTCTCACTATTATAAGGTTCTTAAAACATTTGTTGAGTTCCCCACCATGCGTCATTTCTAAATTCAATTTCTTGCTCCAGCTTTCTGTCATGTGTTTCGTAGAAAAGTAGTGTGGAGACTGGTTAAGCGAGACTTTAATTTCAAAACAAGGGTATGTACATGTAACCTATTTTATTACTCCTGAGTGTCTGGAACCATTTCTAAGTTTAGGCATATTTATCGATGGTTAAATGGTCATTGACTCAATAGTAACATACCACCTATTTTAAACCTTTCCTTTTAACTTATTTGTGAGTGTGAAACATCAAGTCTTCAAGGCCATATTTTTTCTAGTCTGAAATGACGCATGAACAGAGTGACAGGTAATCTCATGTCTTATTCTCGTACGCATGAAAATGATTAAAGGAGCTAAATCGCTAATATTTGGGACCTAGAAATTGACCCAAATTGGTCGCAATGCATATCATACTGTTTCCGTTTTACTACAATTTCAAATCAGTAATGTTATTCCAGTCTACATAACTCTGTTTGACTTGGTGCAATGTGTCTAGCCTCGTCCCTCTCAATACAACTGGGGCAGAAGCGCATTATGGTACATTAGCCCAGGTAAGGTGCTTAAGCGTAGGACGTTAAACCCCATTTCATTCATTTGCATTATGGTACACGATTCGTGGACCAATGTTAAAAAAAATATTTTATCTTAAATATCGGATATCATATTGACAGCTTATCTTTTCCTGGTAAGTTTACATCATATCAATGTTGCTGCCCAATAATTCGTGTTTTCGATGTCGACGATTTTGGAGGATTTTGAGTTACGGACTTAGGTCCTTTAAACAATAATTTATTGACAAGATACAGTCAGCATAAAAAAATAACTTGAATAACAAAGTGAAGACAAAGATTAAGATAAAAGATACAAACCATGATGATGCCACCATGTCTTTGTAGATTTCGGCATTTACAGAAGGAGTCAGTTTTATTGTCCCCACAAATATGAAAAATAGACCAAGAGTTATTGACAATACTTTCAATACTATTGAAGCCATTTTGACTGACTTGTGTATGAATGACCGAACAAAATTAAAAGTTTTAAAATTTATAAACTCAGCTGCTCAAAACACAACTGCAATACTGGATGAAAAATGCAACTTCCGTCAGTTGCCAGGAGAATGCTAGTTCGAAGCCGGTCCTTAGCATTTTATGACGTCATATGAGGATTGTGGATTGTGGAGCCAGGAAAGAGAAACAGAGAGTTGCTGAGCTGACAAGACGTGTCTTGATCGCTCTCCCTCTATTGTTATTTATAAAGAGCTACTTAGATAGTATCCGATAATGGCCTCATATCCATGATTTAGATACAACCCAGATACCTCTATGGATTAATATCACAGAATTTGATAATTAGATAATTGTTATAAACTCTAGAGTTAGACTGCGACAAGACATTTGATTTCTCAGTGTTGGTGTCGGCCATATTGTTATGGTCGGTCGACCATGGCTACGGTGATTCACCATCTTTAAACTCTAATTAAGACCACGAACAAGTTGCTGAAGTTGCTGAAGTATTAAATTGACAATGAGTTACATAAAATCTACAAAAATGTCATTTAACCCTAATGGGGAGATGAGTGTAACCAACCGTATAGTTCGTGATAATACTGTTGAATTGATTCCTGACGATGATAACCCCTCCAATGGCATTGCTTCAATAGACATACTATATTTCCTACAAGCGAAAGACTTTGACATCAGCTATATTAAATGTCTCCAAAATGTAGGTAAGGGCAAGTTTTGCCTTACTCTTAAGGATTTACCTTCCAAGGAGTTATTTCTTGAGAAACTCAAGACTTTCTCAGTGAAAAATTGCAACTACACTGTCGAGTCGGCTGGGAACATCACATGGGACTATCCTGTTGATTCTATTCCTGTTGCTGTCTTCGGCCTACCGTTCGAAATGGACAATAAATTTTTGGTTAACAAATTGACGAGCTACTGTGAATTGGTCAAATGTGACAGGTCCTGCTTCAAACCCTTCCCAATGGTTGAAAGCGGTGTCAGAATCGTCTATGTTAAAAAAATGTTTAAACCTATTCCATCCCACATTTATGTAAAAGGGATACATGTTTCGATTAAATATGAGGGACAAACTAGGGGCAAAGTTTGTTACAACTGCGGCCTGCATGGTCATCTTGGCCGTGAATGTACAAAACCAGACAAAAGATATAGTCAACCAACCAACCCCAGCGCTCCAAATCCAGATAACCAAATGGAATTTCCACCCCTTTCACCCCAAACTAGTCCAAGCAATATTATTCCTGCTGATATAGCTGTTAAACCCTCCCATATTACTGATAATATAGATATGGATATTAACTATGAACCTAATCATGAGAAATTAATTAGCAATATCCCTGTCTTAGATAATATCCCTTTTTTCGACAATAACCCTGGAGTCAATAATAATATTTCCCCAAATAATAATACCTCAAAAACAAATGTCGAAAATTCTGGTCAAGTCAAGCTCGCAATCCCAGGAAGTCTAAATCAGGACTTAGCTACTCCAGACTCCATAAAAACAAAAGTTGACAACAATGACTTTCCTATCAGTACCGACACAGCCAATGTCCCCCTTAGCCCTGATAGCCATGCTATCAATGACGTTAATAAATCTATTATTGACTCATCTAGTGGTCATATCTCTTCCACGCCCATTAACACAGGACCCTCAGTGGGTCAAAGTTACTTAGACGATATCCCTGATACATCGCTGTCAATTCTTAACTATGACGCTGATGTCTCATTATTAAATAATTCTACAGTCACTAAGTGTGACACAGTAAGTAAAAGGGATAGAAGCCTTGATAGTTTATCTGAAACAGAAATAGATGATAAAAGGGCACGAGCGGAATCTCCTCTTACTGAAACAGAAGTTTAGATATCAAACAAATTAAAACAAATTAAGACATTATACAGTCTTGAAACCTTATTAGTCAACTATCAATTAAGTCTTCTATCCCTATTATTTACCTAATTATTATGTTAATTTTCTCCATAAATGTCCTACAAGGAAATCTCCAAAAGATTAAACAATTTTGCAATATATTTAATAAGCTAGATATTGTTTGTATACAAGAAATTCTAAAATTAAATGTCCATCCAACTCAAAATGTTGAAAACGAAACTGGCTATATGTTATACACGGCACATAATGAAACCAAGCTTGGCGTAGCCTTGTTAATAAACCCCAACATTATGCATAAAATTTACAATACTCCTGTTGAACTAGCAGGTAGACTCCAACATCTAGAGATAAATGTTAATAATGAAACTACTCAAATATTCAATATATATGGCCCCTGCAAGAGAGAACTTAAAACTAACTACTACATGAGACTTCTTGAATATCTCAAAACTATTCACAATCCACAACATTCATATATTATAACAGGTGACTTTAACCTAATTGAATACAGTAAAGATAACAAGCTTGGCAATATGAATAATCATCCAAAAGAAGCTATAAGATACCTAGGCGAGATAAAAAATCTACTTAATCTCTCTGATGTATACAGAATTATCTCCCCTGATACCCCCCTTTTTACCTATCACAACACACAAGGACACGCCAGCAGATTAGATCGAATTTACATAAGTAATAAATATATAACCTTCATCAAATCAATTAAACACATACCACTCCATTTCACTGACCATAAAGCAGTGGAACTAAATATCAACCTCAACAATCTTAAATGGTGTAAAGGTTATTGGAAACTTAACAACTCTATTCTAGATGATAAAAACTACCAAAATCAAATTAAACTATTTTGGTCTAGCTGGCAAACCAAAAAATACCAAATCGCAGACAATATACAATGGTGGGAAAAGGGTAAAGCAGCTATTAAGAATATTACTCAAAATTTCTGTCAAGCCCTAGCACTAGAGAACAAACTTGTCCTCAGCAACCTTTATCTACAATTGGAAACACTAGAAAATGAAATCCCTATTAACAATATCTCCATAAAAGAGATTAAATCAAAAATTGAGCTTATAGAACATAATACCAAACAAGGCTATGTTATTCGATCAAAATTGGAAATTCCTAATATTGATGTTTCTACTAATTCCAAAATTTATAAATTAGCTGAAGTTAAAAAGGGTGCAAAAAAACAAATTAAACAACTGATCAACCAGAATAATACAATCTGTGACAATAAACAAGATATTTTAGATACAATCCACCAATTCTACCAACAACTATATACTTCCCAAAATATTAATGATAACTTAATGCAATCCTACATCGAAAATAGTGACATAAACACACTAACAGACACGGAAAGAGATTCAATATCCCATTTTATATCTAGAGATGAAGTTCTTAAGGCGTTACAAAAATTTAGAACAAACCGTAGCCCGGGTATAGATGGCATTCCAGGTGATTTCTACATTAAATTCTTTGACACTATAGGAAATGACTTAACAGAAGTAATAAACAACATCTATCTTCAGGGTGAATTATCTAACACTATGAGAACTGGTATCATAACAATTAATTTTAAGAATAAAGGCGATCACCGATTACTTAAAAATTATAGACCTATTAGCCTGCTATGTGTCGACTACAAAATCATAACTAAAATTCTAAGCACACGAATAAATACAGTAATTAACAAACTAATCTCTAATACACAAACAGGAGCTGGACCAAATAAAAGCATTTTTGATAACCTATACTCAATAGATACAATACTAAATTATATAAACACAAGCGAGTCCTGTGCCTATATATTATCACTTGATCAAGAAAAGGCGTTCGACCGTATTGAACACAACTATATCTTAAATCTACTTAAACATATTAATTTCCCTAATTTCATGCTTAACTGGATTACAATGTTGTTTAAAAACTTGATTAGTAAAGTCCAAGTAAATGGGTCCCTTTCCCAAAATATTAAAATAAACCGATCAATTCGTCAAGGATGTCCACTATCCATGATCCTATACTCATTATGCATCAACCCCCTCGCTTCATATATAAACAAAAATAAACTCATACAAGGCATCAGGATCCCTAACCACCCTTCAGAGATTAAGCTATTTCAGCACGCAGACGACTGCTCTGCTATAATATCTAGACTTTCTTCATACAGCATTCTCCTTGATCAATTCAATACATTTGGCTCAATATCTGGCTCCAAACTAAACCATGATAAAACTGAAATCCTTTCTGTTGGTAAACCAGCACACTACTCCTATCCTGTAAATATAAATATAAATATTAAAACCGACGCTATAAAATTACTAGGCATTTGGTTTGGCTCAAATAAAATGCAAAAAAACTGGCTACCCTTGCTCCAAATAATCAAATCAACCATCCAAACATGGGAAAATCTCTCACTTTCATATAAAGAAAAAAATTGCATCTTAAACACCTATATACTCAGTAAACTATGGTTTGTTGCCAGGATAGTACCGCCCTCAAACTCAATTATTAAAAACTTGAAATTATAATCTATAATTTCATCTGGGAAAGTAAAAGCGAAACAATTAATCGAAATACATTAAACTTAGAACATAAAAATGGAGGCCTTAAAGTGCCAAACATCAGAATTAAAATCCAGGCTATGCAACAGCAACTAATAATAAAAGCAATCAAAGACAACCAAAGTCCTTGGTCTGGTCTTTATATATATTGGCTAGGCTTCACTACAAGAGATACTATGCCAAAATATGCATCCAATAACTATACCCACACAGAAAAAATTCCCCAATCATATTTAGAAATAAAAGATACGTACAATAGCCTCAAATCTTCCATCAAATATACATACAATACAAAACTTAAAGACATATACTGGTCTCTAATTAACTTATTACAGACCCAACCCAAAATAAATAAACAATTACCTCATGTTGATTTTTCAAAAGTCTGGACAAACCTCTATCAATGTCTCTCCTTATCTGAAAAAGAAAAGGATTTTATGTATAAAACCATCAATAATGCAGTACTAACAAAAGATATTTTGCTACACAGAAATATATATACTACCACCTATAAATGTCACTATTGTAACCGAGCTACTGAATCTTACCATCATTTATTTCTAAATTGCCCCAAATTACAATTCTATAAATGTTTCATTACTACACATATAAACAACATCCATCTCACCAAAGAATTCAAAATCAACAACAATACAATCCATCTACACAATATTAAATCTAAATACATTCATGATATATACCTTTACCTGTCGATCATATGGGATAACCGAACATATCCTCCAACCATCAATATATCACAAGAGCTTATATACCAATTCTATATAAAAAGAAAACAAAAATAAATACTAGGCCTACTCCTTTATTCTCCAATCCTTATTTTAATATACGAACCCTTATATAGGTTCAATTTACTATTGCTACTATAATCGGTATATACAACCATATGCATATTACTATACCTCGTTGCTCCTTTATTAGCTCTCACTGCAATTAATAGTAAGTCATTTATATTAAGACTGTAATGTACAAGTAAAAATAACCAAACTCCTGCTTAAGCACTCTACTTCTAGGCCTACCCAACCTAAATTTTTATAAGTTTAGCCTACCATTTTTACACTAAATCTAGACAAATGAAATAATCTAAATCACTAAGCTTCAGTTTAATCTGCCTTACTAGATTATCTGGTATAAGGCAAGTTATCGTCTTGCGTGAAGCTCCCGTATATTCCTATGTGACTAAGTAGATCGTGCTATTTACTATATAACTATAAGTTGTCTCAACATGACATCTTATGTCATCTTTCGTTTTCGTTAAGTGGCACTATCTCACTCAGTCAATTAATAAAAGACCTACACACCAGCTAGAAAAAAAAAGAAGAAAGAATAAAAAAAAAATAAAAAAAAAAAAAAAAAATTCGTAGTAATTATAGTAGAGTATAAGTACCAATTGATCGATCATCATGGCAGATATTATAGGTGAAAGAGAGATTCGATTTCAGCAGTTCTGTGAAAAGATAGAAAGAATAGAATTTGAAACATTTGAAACATTTTATTTCACTAAAGGCCTCACATGAGGCATGATAGTACCATAATTTAACAAAACTCAACAATTAATATATAATGCATGAAAAAACACATATAAATATATACAGATGTGTGATTAAGTGGGCAGGTAATTTACCTCATTCTTTAAAAACAGACATAAAATTTAACTAGATGCAGAAAAACTCATTGTATTCTTAATTTTAAATATATCTGCAGGTAAAAACTTCTGTCGTTCAGAATTAAAGAAGGTACAGTTAAATATATAATGAAATTCGTCTCCTTGCTCTTTGTTGTTACATAAATCACAAACTCTTTCTGATCTACCAATGCTATAGAATCTACCACATTCAATAGGTAATCTATGACTACCACATCTAAATTTACATAGATTAAGTCTTAAATCAAAAGGCAATGCTGTCAAGTAATTTTCCAAGCTGAACTCAGATTTATACATTCTATAGTTTAAACATTTAGCTGAATTGTACGTTTTAGCCTTCCAATCATTTACAAACAGATTATGGTAAAACTGTTTCACATTTTTAGACAAATTACAATTTGGATCTACATTTTGATTATTCCAGACATTTACAAAGCCACATTCAGTTAATATATCTTTAACACAATTTAACCATTTAGAGTGATAAACATTGCCTGAATCGAGTCTATACAATATTTCATATAAAGTATGAGATATTTTCTCCTCTTTACCAGTGACAAGACGCTTCCAAAAACCAGCCATTCTTGCCTTAATGCTAACGCACATAGGCACTCTGGTAAGTTCTCCATAGACAATGCAATTAGGTGTACTTTTTTTTAACTTTCATTATATATTTACAGAATTCTAAATGCAATGATTCAATTATATCATTATTTTCATAACCCCATATCTCTGCGCCATACAGCAATATAGGAGAAATCATAGCATCAAATAATTGTAATAATATATCTATTGGTAAATACAGTTTTCTAGCTTTACGTAATACATAAAACATAGCTTTTCTGGCTTGTTTGACAAGTCTAGATTTATTAACATGAAAAGTGCCCTTTCTAGAAAATACTATTCCCAAATACTGGAATTCATCAATAACAGATAAACGTTCATTATTGTACATAAAATGAATGTCTTCAGCCTGACGGCTTTTTGCAAATACAACAACATTTGTTTTGGCAACATTAACTTTAAGTTTCCATGTTTCGCAATATAAATACATTGCGTTTAGTGCAGATTGCAACTCTGCTGCGGATTCTGCAAAAATAACTGTGTCGTCCGCATATAATAACAGATACAATTTGAAATACACTTCAATATCATCATTGTCAAATATCAAGTGTGATATATTACAAACATCGGTTAAACCATTATAAGCATGTGACTATTTTGCCTATAACGTTTTTAGGACTTCGAATTCTGTATTATGATTTGGATTGTTCGTACTTGGTTTTTATTTTATAAATTCAGTCAAATCGTTAAGAAAGATAGAAAATAAAAGTGGCGACAAGTTTTCACCCTGCCTCACACCGATATTAGATGCGAAGAAATCAGAACAATTCGAACCATCTCTTACACAAAACTTGGCCTTTTTATACAAATTTTGCAGTACAATCAGTAATTTACCATCTATACCGTTGCGTAGCAGCTTTTGCCATAATAATACTCTGTTTACTGAGTCGAAGGCCTTTCGATAATCAACAAAGGCACAATACAGTTTTTTCCGTCTAAATAAATATAAATCAATGAGACATTTCAAGTTAAAAATATGGTCAGTAGTGCCACACCCTTTTCTGAAACCGGCTTGTTCCTCACATAATAACCCAAGACTCTCCAAATAACTGAACAACCTATTATTTAGAATACATGTAAACAATTTACCAAAACAACTTAATATTGTTATGCCTCTATAATTATCTACATTGGCAGGATCCCCTTTCTTTTTATAAATAGGGCAAATAAAACCCTTTGACCAAGAGTCTGGTATAATACCGCTTTCAAATACAATATTGAATAATTTCAGAAAAACAGGCATAAGTTTATCAGCAGCATGTTTCAAAAATTCATTAAGTATCATGTCCTCACTACATGCTTTGTTATTTTTTAATGACTTAATTGCACTTACAACCTCCTGTTCACATATTGACTGATTAATGACAGTATTGTACTCACTGATATTTTCTGGTAAAACAACATCATTATCAGTTTCAACATTATTTAAATTCTTGAAATGGTTATAAAACAAATCAAGAGCAACTTTTTGCTGCACATTTTTACCCTTATCAGTCCCTTTATTCAATAATGACCAATACGATTTAGGGTCATTCACCTTTAGACTACGCAATTTGCTAATAAATGTCTTTTGGAACTCATTAAATTGTCGTTTTAAAGTTTTCTTATACTCTCTACTTTTACATACCAAGTCGTCATAATTACTTGCCGAACGCACTCTGTAATAAAACTTCTTAGACCTGCGATAATTCTTACGTTTTACATAACAGTCATTGTTAAAATACTTTTTTGCATGTAAAGATTTAGGTTTACTTTCCTTTGTGTGGTTTACATCAAATTTAACAAACATATCAGCATGCTCAGCCGCATACTTGATTATATTATTACAATCATCAACAGCGTTATTAACAGTTTCAATATTTGTGTTTTGGGGATCAATATTCTCTAATTCAATTAACAATTCACCTATGGTGGCATTATCTAGATTCTCTATAAATAATGAAGCTCTGTCATTGGCCCACCTTGGTTTAACAATAGATACACCTGGGTAAGTGGTTACAAGATCAGTATCATTTATATTTACTATATCAGAAACGTTTATATTGCTAGAATCGTCTAAAATAGAACACAATTGCAAACAAATAGGTTTGTGAACGTCACTTAGAATTGGGTCAAATTCTAAAACATTGAAATTAACAATTGATCTAAATAAAGTCGGTGATACAATGGCATAGTCGATAACAGAGTCATTGCAAGTAGTAAGACCAATACCCCTGTCATTGCCCACCCTACCATTTACAAAGAACAGATCTAGACTTCTACATAGTTCTAATAATCGCTTTCCATATTTATCAATTTTGTATTTATCTTGTGATACTCTATTAACAGGAATTATGCATTCATTCATCAAGGATATTATTATCAATAGCAACATATTCATTTACATTACTACAATGTGCATTGAAATCTCCAAGTAAACAAACTTGTAATTCTGTATCATTTACAACACTTTCAATTTCACTAAACATATCAATATTACTATATTTATTATTTACTGTTCTCAGGAGGAATATAAACAACTCCAAATAAAGTTTTATGTAACAATAGCTTGTCATTAATAGTAAACCAAAGAATGCAGTGACTAGGACAGGTTAAAGGGTCACCAAAATGGACATATTCACATATATATGTCTTTACAAAGACACAGATACCACCAGATTTAGCTACACAGTTTTGTCTTATAACAGTGGGTAAAAGCTTAAACCCATCAATCTCAATATCATCATACTGATCAATTTTAGTTTCAGTTAGACAAATTATATCATATAAAGAGATAAATTCTATAAAGTCAGGATTGTTCAACTTTGAAACAAGGCCACACACATTAAGTGTTAAAAGTTTAATGTTATTACACGGCAAAACATTTTCGTGCAGCACTTTATGAGTCTCTTGTTTATTCTCCAGCACAGTCCCTTCTTCTTGGTCCCTTTGAGAAAATTTCCTTCCCTCGCTTTCCTATAACTCAGAAAGTCCCAACTTCTTGTAGTCTACCTCATTATATCCTAACTTAAAAAGATCATCTGGAGACTCCACTACTACTCTGGTATCACCATTTTTTAAAAAACAGTGTATTTTCCCGTCCCGTGTAAACAAATTTTTCACATCATCAGATTTACGTAGCATCTGGAAAAGCTTGAAACGTAGCGGCGTTAAATCTTCATTAATATAAACATCTTTACTAGAGTCAGATTGCTTCAGCACTTTTCTAGCTGTCAATAACTTCCTACGGTCAGAGCGGTTATTTAATTTTACAATCATCTGTCTGTTCCTGCCTGGACTCTTCTTACCTAGTCGATAAGCATCGCTTATGCTACCTGGTTCGAGATCAACCTTCATAACTCTAGCTAGGTTCATAATAGATTTTTTACAATCTTCATCGCCATCCATTTCCTGTACACCGGTCACTCGAATATTGTCCCCCCTTGATTGCTGATCTAAGGCATCAAATGCATATTCGACATTACGTACTCCTGATTGCAGCCTGTTGATCTTCGTGTCATGGGCCATCAGGGTTTCATCCCGTCGTGAAACCAAAGCATCCAAAACAGGCATCAGTAAGGACATCACATTTAGAGCAGTTTTCTCTGTATCTTGCAGCTTATCACTATCCTTGACAAAGCGTTCGTTCAAAACATCCATGGTCTCATTTACTGTCGTGTTATCATCTTTAATGTCATTACATTTGTCCTTAATGAACACACAAATGTCCGAAAACAATTTCCCGCCATTGTTATTATTGGCGCCATTGCCGGGTTTAGGCCTAGCTGAATTCTTTGGCGGCATGTCGATGAAAAATAGAATGTTCACATCGGTAATAAAAAATCGGCTAGTCGCAAAAGGCACTGGTAACAACAGCTATCAAAAATGGGCAGTAGCAAAGTTCATCTTCCTCAAAATTCCCTCGAATGGGGTAAATGTAGATCTACCAAGTGAAGGTGCTTGTGTGTCGAACCGCCATTATGCCTGCTCCCATGTTCAGTGACGTCAATAGAATATCTTAACAAAAAGGGCGATAATCAAGATTGAATAATGCTAAAAGCTATAAGTTTAAACAACCAATCAGAATTTTTAAGTTGTATAATTGCACAAAACATAATACTAAATACCCCAAACAAGCAATGCAAAACAGGAATGTAGAAGAAAGCATGCAATGTAAGTGTATTTATGAAGTAATAAAATAATAACAATAAGGGCGATAGTCCAAACAGGGTTACGTAACTATACAAATTAAACTAATTTAAATTGGATAATTATCCAATATGTACTCGGTTATATACTTATAAGAAATGTTAAACTTGGTATATTGATGAAACGGAAGTTTCGAAATTTCTTTAAATATGCGTAACTGTGTATGAATTTCTAGGCTCCAAATGTTAGCGATTTAGCTCCTTTAATTCTAGCCTCTTTGCCCACCTCCAACTTTTCCCTAAATTTTCGTTGGGCTGAATGCTTTTCACTATAGACAGAGGAACAAATGACCATATCTTTGCACTAAAATTTGTATGAGGTTGACCACCAAAATTTTGAGATACACCAACTTGAAGAAGCATACCCAAACATGTAACTAGTTGCCGTACTTATCACCGTAGCCAACCTGATAACTCAGTTATCCTTCCGCCTCAAAATCAAGAATATTTACCAAAACCTGGCAGAAAATATTAATTCAAACCCTCTTCTTCCATTCTAGACCAAAAAATCAACAAAAATGTCCATGCAAAGAGGGAGAAAAGAGAAGGAGAGAGAATTGCTATAAATAGACGAACTACGGGTACCGAGAGTGTGAAATTGTGAAATTTAATGGTGGTCTGCCTCCCTTTGGCAGTGCATTTCTAAAACAGGGATTTTATTCGGGAAAGAAATAGTTCTTTATGGTTACATACGGTCAAAAATCGTAATGCTTGTGAATAGAAAAACATTATATAGTGTTATAAATTGACGGATATTTTACTACTTCAAAACCGAAATTTGTTTGTCGAAAATACCAACATTAAATTTATTGTTAATGATATTGATGTCCAGGTCAAGAACAGATGCAATTTTCTTTATTTAATAAACCATTAAATAATTTGCGACTAACAGTATAGTAAATTTAATTGACGTATGAAAGATTAAATTTCATTGGTTATTTTTCAATTAACCAATAAATTTCAATTTCGATTCTAACCAATTAAAATTAAATACGACTTTAATACATTTTTTCGCACGCAGATGGAAGCAATTGTAAAAACACCAATGGGCTTAAATCACATTTACATTATATATTCCTTTGATCTACCTGCAGACGTTAAACTACAGACATCTTAACACCAATTAACATCCAATTATGTCAAGCTTTTGTCTGCGTAACAAATGTCCAAATAAATAGTGGATATTGGCTTGATAAACTTTTGTTAAGCAACTAAAGCATTTAAAAAAACAGTACTCATAATTCGACCTCTTTATTGTAGTTTTTGTTTATAAAACAGTACTCTTTCAATCGAATCAGGAAGCAGACGTTAAACACCAAAAGAAGAAGAAGATCGAAAATCTAATGATTATGCCAAACTTTTCTTCACAATGCGAACATAAGTTTGCTCTGAATACAAATAATACCTAGTGGTTATTATGCGATTTTATTTTTCACGACATTGATAATAGATTAAAATGACACATTAATTGTGTTAATTATATGAAAAAACACAAGATTTTATAAATCTACACAATTTATGAGATTTGGGTATCGAATAAATGTACGGTAGTGCATCTATTTTCACATTGTTTTTAATATCATTACTCCTGTTAAAAGAGTATTGGTTGTGCAAAATATCTATTTTAATTTATTCATTTTACTTTATCTTTCGTTTTACTTTTACTTTAATTTACTTTATTTATTACCTTTAATTTATTTAACTACAACTTTTTAATTTTATATTAGTTTAATTTACTACTAACATCTACTAAACTGGCGGTATAGTGGAGTAAGAGGGAGTCATGATCAGACGGGCTCGGCATCTAAACACTATTCTGCCAAAACAAATACCAGTGGGATAGTGGAGTAATGGGAGGCCATGAGAAGACAGGCCTGGTACCTAAACACAAATCCCACTAAGATGACATCTACCAATCCAGAAACAGAAGAGATCATCTACCAAACGATGTGTTTTTATTAAATAAAGGGAAGAACTTCCCACTAAAACCTAATCCATGGCCTAAGGCCAAAATGGAAAGATTGCAAAATCATATTCTAAAAATCATGAAGCAGCTTCGGCTCTCCTGTGTCTTGTCTGTGATATCACTTAAGTGGAAGCAGACGTTAAACACCAACGAAGAAGAAGAAGAAAGCAAAACATCTTGTTTAGTTAAATCCGTAATGCATTTATAAGTGTCATTATTTGTGTTGGGCCAGAGTCCAACTTCAGTCAGTAAAATTATTGAAGGAGTTCATAAATTTGTACCCCATAAAGATGTTGTTATAAGACCACGTGATGTCCCATGGATGAACGGTTACCTAAGGCGTATAATACGTAAACGTAATAGAATTCACAATAGAGCTAAAACCCATAATAGTCCTGATACATGGAAATTATTTCGTGAATACAGAAACTTTGTTATATCTAAAGTAAGAAAATGTAAACAAGAGTACTACGATAATATTGATAATAAAATTAACTCTGATAAATTAAATAAAAGGGCTTGGTGGACACTTGTTAAAAGTCATGCTTTTCATACTGGCAAATCCCCCACGGAATTACCCACACTAAAAGTTAATGATAGACTGTTTTATGGAGATCGTGAAAAAGCTAATATTTTAAATGACTACTTTTCCAGTCAGTCTCATCTTGAAAATGCCAACGATGAGCCACCGCAAATTTACGTTAATCCGATTGAAATTGAACAACCTATTTACACAACAGCTGAAGTACACGATCAGTTAATCTCACTTTCGATAAATAAAGCCAGTGGACCTGACAGAATTAACAACATTATTTTGAAAAATTGTGCTACGTCATTAAGTCGCCCCCTCTCCAAATTGTTTAATTTCTTACAAAATATATCTGTATTTCCGGACATATGGAAACAGGCTATAGTAGTTCCAATCTTTAAGCAAGGTGATATTCACGACCCCTCAAATTATAGACCTATATCATTATTAAGTTTACTTGGAAAAGTCTTTGAACGACTAATTTACAAAGATATACACAATTTTTTATTAACTAATCATCTATTAAGCCCTTTACAATCGGGGTTTAGAATAAACGACTGTACCATTTATCAATTGATTGACATATATGATTATATTTCTTCAGTTCTCGATAACGGTAAAGAAGTAAAAGCTATCTTTTGTGATATTAGCAAAGCATTTGACCGTGTGTGGCATAAGGGTTTGATTCACAAACTGAGTTGTATTGGTATTCGTGGTAAACTGTTAAGTCTTATATTAGATTATTTGTCGAACAGAAAACAATCGGTAGTCCTTAAAGGCGAAAGTTCTAATTTAAATAATATAGCCGCAGGTGTACCCCAGGGATCGGTCTTGGGTCCACTACTTTTTCTTATTTTTATCAATGATGTTACTGAAAATATAAATTCTAATATTCGTTTATTTGCAGACGATACGTCGTTGTATATAACAATCGAAAACCCAGGCGAATGTGAAAGGTATTAAATTTAGATTTAAAGTTGATTAACAACTGGTCGACTAAATGGAAAGTAAGATTTAACCCCCTGAAAACAGTTTCAATGACTTTCTCTAGAAAAATATTCCAAACCTCTTTTAATTTAAATTTTAACAACGTAAATATTCAGGAATCGATACACCACAAACATCTTGGTCTTATTTTACAAAGTAATTGTCAGTGGGACAACCATATTGAATATGTAATATCCAAAGTTAAACGCTCTATTGACTGTCTACGTGGTTTAAAATATCGAATTTCTCGTAAGTCTCTAGAAATTATCTACAATGCATTCATCCTACCCTTATTTGATTATGCTGACGTCGTTTGGGACAGCTGTAATAAATTCGAGTCTTTGAAATTAGAAAATCTCCACTTAGATGCACTGAGAACAATAACAGGTCTCGTTCGCGGCACTTCCCATAACGTACTTTATAATGAATCTGGATATAACCCACTATCAACAAGGCGTATAAGACACAAGCTCATTCTTATGTACAAAATGGTCAATAAAATGGTTCCCCCCTTTTTAAGCCTACTAGTACCACCTAAAATATCAGAAATAAATCCCTACCCTGTTCGTAATAACAATGAATTGAAACATATTGCTGCTAACACTAATTATTATAAAAACTCCTTTTTACCTTCAACTGTTGAGCTTTGGAACAGTCTTTCTCATGATATTCAAAACGCGTCTACTGTACAAAATTTCAAAATTAAATTAAGTGCGAATGATCATAAAATACCTGAATACTATTACTATGGTGAACGTAAATTTCAAATTATTCATTCAAGACTTCGAAACTGTAAAAGTGCTCTAAATTTTCATAGGTTTTAATGCATATTTCAGATAATCCGACATGCAGATGTGGTCACACTCCCGAAGACAGCGATCACTATTTTCTCCATTGCCCCAACTATGCCACTCAGCGTATGTCAACATTAAATACCCTCCCACTTAAATCAAAACATTCAAAAGCTTTTCTTTATGGGATCCCAACGAAAATATCTCGTATAACGAAGTCATTTTTAAACAAGTTCACACGTATTTTAAACTAACTAAACGCTTTGAATAAATAAGAATTAGCTGGCGATGGTGATTAATGTTAAATGGATATGATGATAATGATGATGATGATGATGATGATGACTTACTTGTGTAAATATGTAATATATACTTGTACATTATGTACATTTTAGTAATTGTATTGATATGTGTATTTAATATATTTATTAAATAAGGAGACGAATTAATATAAGCCCTTGGCTTGTTTTCGAATCCTTAACTTTTGTCATTGTATGTATAATATGTATCTTATTTGAATAAAATATTGTTTAAACCAACTTCAGTCAGAATTTTTTTAATATACATGTAGTACTTTTTACAGATAAAGGCAATGTTATTACCGGCCTTATCGACAGGTGTTAGAACAAATCTCTCTTGGAGAGTGGCAAGACACTCAACTGCAGATGCATTTTTTAGAACCTCTGGTGACGGGTGTCTTGGTTTAAGTTTGATATATTTGATTCTTTTTGACAAGAGATCAAACACAGTACTTTTCCACTCTCCAAAAGACTCAAGAGGTGCACGAAATTTATCAGACCAGGCTACAATGCATTTCCTAATTTGGGATTTGAGATCATTATGTAATTTTTTTAAATTAGTTCTATTTGGCTGTTCCCGAAATTGTGGTCCCAATCTGAAGAGATTTCTAAGATTTTTGTCTTCGATAATGTCAAAGTTTCCTGTCAGTATATGGTCATGAAATGTATCTTTAAAGGGAGAGTTGGTGCATTGACATGTAGTATTATCGTAATTTTTAATAAATTCTTGTACGTTTAGGTTTTCGATAGTTTCATGGTAGTTAAATATTTTATTACGGATAGGAGGTAAAAATTTGTATACGACTGTAGGTGAAATTTTAGGAATAGTACCTGGTATAGATTTTATAACTGAACGGTCTCTGAAGATTCTATTCAATCCAATGTCTTGTATATGTTTATCCGTGAAAAGGATTTTACATAGCACATCAGGTTTTTACTTATGCACTTTATGAGGCTGTATCGAATAATTGGGTGAAAATTTACTGTTTATCAAATCGGTAATAACATCGTAGTATTGAGGAAGAAAGCGTTCATTAAGTTGATTAGAATGGATGATGTCCTGTATGAGGACAACGAGTTTTTTAGCTGTAGATTATTTAAAAGTGTGTACAATTTGTCGGGCTAAGTTCAGTACACAGACAGCACAGGACAATTTTTCAGAAGTATGACATTAATACCGAATACACGACAGGGGCCGCGGAGCGGGCCCGATTTCGGGGGGGGGGGCTACTGACAATACCCCCCCCCCCCTAACCTTTTTTCGTTTTTTTGAGCTTTTGGCGACATTTTATTTTCACTGTTAAAAATTATTGCCGGGGCTAAAGCCCCCCCCCCCCGGCTCCGCGGCCCCTGATACACGAACCGCTTATATCATGGTATTAAAGAAATGCTAAGGACCGGCTTCAATACTTGAATCAACCCTAGTGATATAAGCGGCCCGGTCTTATTGAAAGTAGAAATTATATTGTTGAAAGTATATAGGCCTATCTTTAAAAAATTGAATGGACGATTTATTTATTATAATTGTGGACGACATCACCAATAGTTGTGTACGAGTCTTAATCTTAGCTGTGGACGACATCACCAATAGTTGTGGACGACTCCACCAACGAGTGTGGACGACTTCACCAACGGGTGTGTACGACTTGTCTGTAGACGACTTTGCTTGTGGACGATTTACCTGGCACCCGGTAAGAATTTGTCCTGCTCGACGAGAGAGGGTAATTTTTTTTTTGCTACGTCGCCATCTTTGAATTTGATTTTGGAATTTTGGCCAAAATAGAAATTAACTCGTACATAAACTAGGTCATATTTTATTGCACTTTTGTGTTGGTTGAAATGAAATCTACATTAAGGACAAACTATTAGCCACAGTTAATATGATTAGATTATTTTTTGTTCAGTCAATGATGTATGTTTGCTACGTCGCCATCTTTGAATTTGATTTAGGAATTTTGGCCAAAATAGAAATTAACTCGTGGATAATGTAGGTTATATTTTATTGCACATTTGTGTTGGTTGTTTGGTTAAAATAAAATCTACATTAAGGACATAATTTTAGCCACAGTTAATATGATTAGATTTTTATTTTTTTTCAGTCAATGATGTTTGTTTTCATAATGGCTCCCCGCTCTTCCAGTTTTAAGCAGATAATTTAACATTTACCAAGTACTACAAACAGAAGGACCGGTAACAATTTTATATATTTTATAAAAAATGAAAACCTAACAATGAATGCCCCTTGCTTACAATCCCACAATTAAACATTGTATCTTCTGACTGTTGATATTGATTGAATAAATGTTGTTAGAATAAAGATATTTTTAAGATACCTATATCCACCAATGGATATATGACAAATATGATATTCTGCATATTATTATAAAGGAAGTATATACCTCAATCTTACTAAAAAAAATACTGCATTCTCAAAAATAAAATAAATACATTCACGGAGCATGATGCACAAAACAAAAAGGTGAGGGTACCACATCACAAACTGGTGGGTAGTCAGTATGATGTATTAGTCTACCGTGATTTATAGAGCATGATTTTAGTTTTGGGCTTATATTTTACATGTTTAACTGATTATGGATTCTTGTGATTGTCGCTACAATCAAATTAAAACTGTCAAGTTAATTCAAGTCAACTAATATCTAGCATATTTATTTTAGTTACCCACCGCCAAAGGAACAGTTGGAACGAGCTACTGTTAGAAGTTAATCAAGCCATCTAGCTTGTACAGAAAAAAAATTCAAAGACATTTTTGATGCCATGGTAGTTACATTTAGAAACAGACAGAAATGAATAAGACAATGTACTCCTTTTTTTTAGAGAAATTCAGCACATCAGCAGATTTGGTAAGTATTTGGATTACCACCGAACGTTCAATCTAAGTAGCTAGGCATAAGAAATTAAGATGAAACGATGCCTTTATGTGATAAGTAAGATTGTAGTATTATTGAAACCGTAAAACAACTTTCAACTCATCTAATAACAACAATATTCTCCCGGACTACGACTCTCCAGTTCAGCTGGCAGACAAGTTTTCAGATTATTTCAATGACAAAATTGAAAATATTAGACTACATATCCTCGAAAAGCAGAAGATACTCCGAAGCACTGTACCATCATATAAATACAACTCTGTTTCTGTCTTAGAATCCTTTGAGCCGTATGACACCAAAACTTTAAAGAAAGTTGTTATGAACACGAAGACAAAGTCATGCTCTCTTGATCCACTGCCGACTTGGATTCTGAAAGAACACATTGATATCTTTCTTCCATCCTTGCTTTCAATTGTTAACAGCTCCTTGAAATCAGGCATATTTCCAATGCAGCTCAAACAGGCAATTGTAAGGCCTTTAATAAAGAAAGTCAGTTTGGACCCTGATCTCCTTAAAAACTACAGACCTGTGAGTAATCTAAGCTATGTCTCGAAGTTGCTAGAGAAATGTGTTCTTCTTCGTCTACAACATCATATGTCCACCAACAGTCTTGACAATGCTTACCAATCCGCGTACAAAGAATATCACAGTACTGAAACAGCCTTGATCAAAATTTTTAATGATATCTATTTCGAATTAGATAAACGCCGTTGCGTAATATTAGTTCTCTTAGACCTGTCCGCTGCATTCGACACTCTGGACTCGGAAGATCTCTTGGATACTCTTTGGACAGAAATCGGGCTACGTGGTACAGTTTTCGGCTGGTTCAGGTCCTATCTAACCGATAGAAAACAGCGAGTTTGCGTAGGAGATGAATACTCCAAGGATGTTCCCCTGCTCTGTGGTGTCCCACAGGGTTCAGTTTTGGGACCGGTGTTATTCATCATCTTCACCAAACCACTGAATAAAATCGCACAGGAATATGGCCTTAGTATCCACCTTTTTGCCGGCGACACACAGCTTTATATTAGCTTCGAAGAACAATCCCAATCGCACACAGTCGCAAATGTGGAGACATGTCTGCAAGAAATTCATGACTGGATGACACTCCATATTTTAAAGCTAAACCCTGACAAAACAGAGATTCTCTTTCTAGGGAGTAAACACCAACTGAACAAAATTAAACAAACCACTTTTCATCTGGATGGCGAGATCATTTATCCCACTAGCAAAGCTAAAAATATTGGCGCCATTATTGACTCGTGTCTCTCTTTTGATAACCATATAACTGCCGTCTGTTCCTCATCATATCATCAACTTTATAAACTAGGAAAAATTAAAACTTATTTAAAGTTACATTATTCAAGATATAGATAAGAACTAGCCATTCTTGCTATAATAGTTCGAAAGTAGGTGATGTAAAATGAATAATTTGAAAATTTCATTCAAATTACTCTATTGCAAGCGAAGATATTGGCATTTGAAGATTTTGCCGATGTGTGCAATAATTTCAACCACGGTCCTGGTTGATCAAAGCTAAGACTTGAAGCGTCTGGAACCGCCATATTTGATTTACCACTGAAACGTTTTAATCTGTTTAATATCGGAGCAATCTGATGCCATCCAAAGTTGATTAAGGCCTGGATCAGTTAATTAATGTCTAATTAATACTTTAGAAAACATTTCATGCCCAAATAAAGACCTGCACTAGGCAGATTTAGCTCTTGAATAATGCATGTTTAAGCTCTGAAAACCTTGAACTTTTGATTCATGCTTTAATAACCACTAAATTGGATTATCATAATGCTCTACTGTACGGACTTCTCAAATCACAAATTCAACGTCTGCAACATGTTCAGAATTCGGCTGCACGTTTACTTACTGGAACTCGGAAAATGGCCCATATCACCAAAACACTGAAAACCCTTCACTGGCTTCCTGTACATCAAAGAATAATATTTAAAATACTCTTGCTGACCTACAAAGCTATTAACAACTCTGCTCCATCCTACATAAAAAATCTCATCCTCACATATATTCCAGGAAAATGTCTACGATCTTCTTCCAAACATCTCTTAATAGTACCATCCACGAGCTTAGAAATGACCAAACGTTCATTCCAGTACTCTTCAGCTCCTTTGTGGAATTCACTACCCCTTCATATAAAAACATCAAAGTCCGTCTGCATTTTTAAAACAAGACTGAAAACGCACCTGTTCATACAACACTATGGATGAAATGGAACCAAATTGTCGAACTTTGCGAGCGCATTTGGAACTCTTAATACGAGTATTTATTGCGCTATATAAATTTGGATGTTATGTTATGTTATTGTCCAAATTGTTGTTAGACAGTGTGGCAATAGAAAATGGATGTGCCCCAAAACAACTTGATATCGTCAAGTAAATGGGTACAAAGTTCACATAGTAGGGAATATGCCAGGTGTGAATCTAACTGGACAAGAAACAATATGTGACACTCAGTATGTGACAAATGAATTGTTTAGTTAAACATTGTGGACCATAGAAAGTGTATTTATAGCCCACTTTCTATTTTTCAAATGACCTTAGATCTTTGGAGTATACAGACAACTCACCCCAAAGACAACTCATCCAATTATAAGACAACTCATCCTAAGATAAAAGGCAACTCATCCCAACTTTAAAACATGGGTCGATATATAAGACGCCTCATCCCAACAAAAATACATGCCAGTTATATTTGTTTTAATACAATTGCTTTCTTTTAAGACCAATCAGACCATTCCGATTTTTTTTTATAAAAACGTGTAATCTTAATAAATTGATTTTGTTGTTTTAATAAAATCGATATTGTTTTAAATTGTAAGTTTTGAGCACTCCCTATACTTATCATAGCGTACACGTTTCAATTTCATCTTTGAACCATACATGCGACTGAAATGCTGATTGTTTCCATATCGTTGTCTGGTAGAAATTCGTCAGAATATGACATTATGTCATCTTTAAGTATGGGTTTCAGTATAGCTAATATCTTGGGATGAGTTGTCTTGGGATGAGTTGTCAGATATCCATATTTGGGTCATTGCTTAGTGTGGTTTTAGAATCATAATGCCACCAAACTGCCCATTTGGTTTAATGTGCAACTCAACTTGGTGATGCATGCAATTTCAGTTTGAAAGAGGAGTAAACTATGGTGGCTGATTGGTATCATGTCGTGATGTCGTGGTGTCGCCCTTCATAACGCGACAACCCGACAACCCGACACCACGACACCACGACATTTTAACGCGACACCACGACACCACGACACCGCGACACCACGACACCACGACATTTTTAACCCGACACTACGACATTTTCACCCGACACCGCGACATTAAAAATGTCGTGGTGTCGCGTAAAAATGTCGTAGTGTCGGGTTAAAATGTCGTGGTGTCGTGGTGTCGCGGTGTCGTGGTGTCGTGGTGTCGCGGTGTCGTGGTGTCGCGGTGTCGTGGTGTCGTGGTGTCGCGGTGTCGTGGTGTCGTGGTGTCGCGGTGTCGTGGTGTCGTGGTGTCGCGTTGTCGACTTTCTTTATAAATGTTGAAGCGGCCAAGAAATCAAGTTAGCCCTCAATATCTTAACAATCACTAAGAATACCTACCGTTCACTAACTGGTCAACACTACCAAATTCGCTGGTTGAACATGACTTGAGTAAAATCATAGAAATATATTTCTAGGGTAAAATCATGTGCTCGGTGTGGGCTATTCCGTCCCGTCGATAAATAAAATAAATTGAAAGTAGTCTATTTTAGTAACCCATTAATGCTCAAAATAAAAATACTTTTATCTCTTCTAAAGTTTGTAATCATGAATGTGCCCGAAAATTACAAGTATATTTAAAGAGCCATATAAACCTCCTTTCCGGTGATGTATGACAAAATAACGTATTTTGACATTAAATACTCGCCCCACCCTCATCACTCTCTCTAATTCGGGGTCCCGTGTACACATTGGCGTGCACGTAAAAAATCCCCTGGCAGTTGGAATTCGATATAAGAGTAGGCCTAGGCCGTAGCGCCGCTGCCCGGTCAAAATTTCCCTCATAGCACACTGACACTGTATGGCGTATGCCCTGTTTCATTAGCCCTTTTTAGCAGCAAAACAGTAGCCTATAAAAATGACGTTTGTCATTGAGTTAACTGGCTCGGTTTCGAATCCCCGGTTGAACGTGACAAGGAGTAGGGTCACCTGTCCAGCCTCGTGTGTTTTCTCCGGGTCCTTAGGTTTCCCCCCACTGCTAAAGATCCCGACGCGCAAGCAATTATTGAAATAAAATTAAACCACATAATGTTAGTCCCGGAATGACATAGTTTGTGTCGAGTGGACGTTAAACCCCATCTCTCTCTCTTTCTCTCTCTCCTTCTCTCTCTCTCTCATTCGCAGTTAGTGAAGGGTTGATATTTTTAGTGAAGGTTGAGATAGTGAAGGAGGGGTGGATTAGCCCATCGGGCAATTGGGCGATCGAACAAAAATGAAAACAATAATTTTGTCCAATTCGTCTAAAAAAACTTTTCTGCTGATCATGAACATTATATCGGGGGGGGGGGGTATTGGACCGGCCATGGAGCGATGATGATCATGTTATATGTGGCCGGTGACTTTAACGGGCCGCCACGCCATTACTGGAGTCTGGAATGGGCTTGTATAAAAGACTTTCTGGTCTGGGTGTCGCCCGGATTTCGGAATCCTGCAATTTCATCCAAAAATTTGATCGGATTCACCCGACACTGTCGCCTACAAATTTACTAGTTATTAAGTCGCCTGCACCCTGTTTGTGGGGATACGCCAGAAACGTCTGCCCATGGTTTGTAACTCCAAAAACAATTCAATTTTAAGGCCTCAGCAGAATTTGATGACAGCTGGTCTGCTCGCTGAATATGGGCTAGTGTTAAACATTCCTTGAGATGAAATTACATAATTGGGATGTCGGGAATGGTTTCGAATTGCGGGAAATGACCTCCAATTTCCAAAAACTAAAAAAATGAATTGTGTCCCGTATGGTTCCCTCAAAAAATGTAAAAGGCTGGCATATTCTTGGCGAATACGGCACCGACTTTATTCTGCGAGGACAGGAATACAGAAAATTCATTACGTTATGAATCGCCTACTGGGCCTGACCATTCAGATAGTTCAACATCGGACTCAAATAAAGTCGGAACATGAATGATAGTTACAATATAAGTAATCATGTTTTCACTTGATGTGGGTACCAGAATCCATGTTGTGGTGTTGTGGTAGCTATATTTTGCGTCCAAGATCATTTTTTAAATAATTTTTTTTCCGCCCGCCGCTCGTGACAAATATGTCGAGGGTAACGCAATTCTCATAATTAAATTTGCGTTATCTGAACTAATGTTATGTTAATTAATCAATATGTAGCGTGTCAAATGTTAAAGTTCGGAGTCAAGGTAAAATAATTTATCTGGAACAACAGATCCAAAATTCAAAAAGCAGCTTGCATGAATGTTCCTTTCGTCACTCTGTACCAATGTGTCTCATGGCTATCCGTCACAGGAGTAATCAACTAGCGCTCACGGCAACAAATATGGGACATTTTTCAATGAAAATATTCCTACTTATACAATATTCCTAACTGGTTAATCAAATGGTCAAAATTTTCTCAACTAGTCCCATTTTTTAATCAGTTAAATTGTTTTGATATGACTCTTGACTTGGCGGTACAATGGTAATACTTTAATTAATAATATGATGCCACAAAAATCGCATTGGGGTTAATTTTTCAAAATTTCCAGGGTTCCGCGGTCAGTATAAAGGAGCCGCTCCGACATGGGACCGTCCCGGCCCAAATCCGCCCCTGTATTGACGGCTAACTTGATCTTGTGGCCGCTTCAACATTGATAAATAAAGTCTCTCTCTCTCTCTCTCTCTTTCTCTCCCTCCACTCTCTCTCTCTCTCTCTCTCTCCAGAATGCGCTATGTTTGTGTGGCAGAATTTTCTTTCTGGGGGAGGTACTTCTAAATGGCTCCACACAAGTGCCTGAAATGCCAGAAAATCTCGTTTCCGGCCTCAAATTTCGGAAAATTCCGGCCACAGTTCCGCGGTCGGTGATTACCCCCCCCCCCCATGTTCCATTAATCCGGTTCTCGGTTGATTGCATGGTCCAGATCGCTCGGTCTTTGATTCAAATGGCGTGGTTTACACCCGATCCTCCGGTTTCCCCCAACTGCCAATGACTCCTACAGGTAAATGATTTATTAAAATAATTACGTGCCATATGTTAGTCTCGAAAAAGGTTGTGTAAAGCGGACGCTTATTACCCCCCCCCCCCTCTCTATTTCTCTCTCTCTCCATTTCATTTCATTTCATTTGTCTTTAATTCAGCCAGTGAAGGCTACCAAACTTATTTTTAATTTTAAAGAGTATATATTATGCATTTCGCCGAAAATATAATAAATACATTTCAAGAAAGGATTAACTTTTACTTTTCAGTATAGATATACAGAATTTTGAATTTAGCCTCGCATTTTTATTTCAAATACCCCCGCCCCCTTCACTTTTCAAGGCAAGTAAATATAAATGTGCCAGAAAATTATTTATATATTTGAAGAAAAAACAACAACAGTGAACGTGCTCTTCAGTGATATGTAACATGATAATATCTGGAATTTCGTATTAAGACCCGTATTTTGCTTTGAATAACCCTACCCCCCCCCCTCATTAATTCGCTTGCGCGTCGAGGTGTCAGCAGTGGGGGGGGGGGGGTGAGGACCCGGATGAAACCAACGAGGCTGGACAGGCGACCCTACTCCTTGTCACGTACAACTGGGGACTCGAAACCACGCCAGCTGACTCAATGACAGGCTTTATGATACCGCGCGCACGGGCTTTACCATTCGCCCCCCCCCCCCCCCTGAAATGGAATGGGGTTTAACGTCATACTGTTCTGATGGTAAACTTGGCTAATGAAGACTGACATACGCCATACAGTGTCTGTGGGCTATGAGGGATATTTTGACCCGGCAGCTGCGCTACGGCGTAGACCTACTCTTATATCGAATTCCAACTGCCAGGGGATTTTTTACATGCACGCCAATGTGTACACGGGACCCCGAATTAGAGAGAGTGTTGAGGGTGGGGCGAGTATTTAATGTCAAAATACGTTATTTTGTCATACATCACCGGAAAGGAGGTTTCTATGGCTCTTTAAATATACTTGTAATTTTCGGGCACATTCATGATCACAAACTTTAGAAGAGATAAAAGCATTTTTATTTTGAGCAAAGAAATGGGTTACTAAAATAGACTATTTTCCATTTTATTTATCGACGGCTCGGAATAGCCCACACCGAGCACATGATTTTACTCAAGTTTGGTCAACCAGCGAATTTGGTAGTGTTGACCAGTTTGTGAAGGGTAGGCATAGAGTTATATAGTGTCTATATATAACTCTATGAAGGTAGATATTCTTAGTAATTGTTGAGATATTGAGGGCTAACTTGATTTCTTGGCCGCTTCAACATTGATAAATAAAAACGACACCGCGACACCACGACGCCACGACACCGCGACACCACGACACCGCGACACCACGACACCACGACACCACGACACCACGACACCGCGACACCACGACACCACGACACCGCGACACCACGACACCACGACACCACGACACCACGACATTTTAACCCGACACTACGACATTTTTACGCGACACCACGACATTTTTAATGTCGCGGTGTCGGGTGAAAATGTCGTAGTGTCGGGTTAAAAATGTCGTGGTGTCGTGGTGTCGCGGTGTCGTGGTGTCGTGGTGTCGCGTTAAAATGTCGTGGTGTCGTGGTGTCGGGTTGTCGGGTTGTCGCGTTATGAAGGGCGACACCACGACATCACGACATGATACCAATCAGCCACCATAGTAAACACTAATCCCATCGGGCTGAAATACTTCCACTTGCATTCACATGTAGGAATTATGGTGGCTGATTGGTATCATGTCGTGATGTCGTGGTGTCGCCCTTCATAACGCGACAACCCGACAACCCGACACCACGACACCACGACATTTTAACGCGACACCGCGACACCACGACACCGCGACACCACGACACCACGACATTTTTAACCCGACACTACGACATTTTCACCCGACACCGCGACATTAAAAATGTCGTGGTGTCGCGTAAAAATGTCGTAGTGTCGGGTTAAAATGTCGTGGTGTCGTGGTGTCGTGGTGTCGCGGTGTCGTGGTGTCGTGGTGTCGTGGTGTCGTGGTGTCGCGGTGTCGTGGTGTCGTGGTGTCGCGGTGTCGTGGTGTCGTGGTGTCGCGTTGTCGACTTTATTTATCAATGTTGAAGCGGCCAAGAAATCAAGTTAGCCCTCAATATTTTAACAATCACTAAGAATACCTACCCTTCACTAACTGGTCAACACTACCAAATTCGCTGGTTGACCATGACTTGAGTAAACTCATAGAAATATATTTCTAGGGTAAAATCATGTGCTCGGTATGGGCTATTCCGTGCCGTCGATAAATGAATTGAAAGTTGTCTATTTTAGTAACCAATTAATGCTCAAAATAAAAATGCTTTTATCTCTTCTAAAGTTTGTAATCATGCTATATAAACCTCCTTTCCGGTGATGTATGACAAAATAACGTATTTTGACATTAAATACTCGCCCCACCCTCATCACTCTCTCTAATTCGGGGTCCCGTGTACACATTGGCGTGCACGTAAAAAAAATCCCCTGGCAGTTGGAATTCCATATAAGAGTAGGCCTAGGCCGTAGCGTCGCTGCCCAGTCAAAATTTCCCTCATAGCACACTGACACTGTATGGCGTATGCCCTGTTTTATTAGCCCTTTTTAGCAGCAAAACAGTAGCCTATAATATATGACGTTTGTCATTGAGTTAACTGGCGTGGTTTCGAATCCCCGGTTGTACGTGACAAGGAGTAGGGTCGCCTGTCCAGCCTCGTGTGTTTTCTCCGGGTCCTTAGGTTTTCCCCCACTGCTAAAGATCCCGACGCGCAAGCAATTATTGAAATAAAATTAAACCACATTTAGTCCCGGAATGACATAGTTTGTGTCGAGTGGACGTTAAACCCCATCTCCCTCTCTCTCTTTCTCTCTCTCTCTCTCCTTCTCTCTCTCCCTCTCTCTCTCTCATTCGCAGTTAGTGAAGTCTGGAATGGGCTTGTATAATAGACTTTCTGGTCTGGGTGTGGCCCGGATTTCGGAATCCTGCAATTTCATCCAAAAATTTGATCGGATTCACCCGACACTGTCGCCCACAAATTTACTAGTTATTAAGTCGCCTGCACCCTGTTTGTGGGGATACGCCAGAAACGTCTGCCCATGGTTCGTAACTCCAAAAACAATTCAATTTTAAGGCCTCAGCAAAATTTGATGACAGCTGGTCTGCTCGCTGACTATGGGCTAGTGTTAAACATTCCTTGAGATGAAATTACATAATTGGGATGTCGGGAATGGTTTCGAATTGCGGGAAATGACCTCCAATTTCCAAAAACTAAAAAAATGAATTGTGTCCCGTATGGTTCCCTCAAAAAATGTAAAAGGCTGGCATATTCTTGGCGAATACGGCACCGACTTTATTCTGCGAGGACGGGAATACAGAAAATTCATTACGTTATGAATCGCCTACTGGGCCTGACCATTCAGATAGTTCAACATCGGACTCAAATAAAGTCGGAAACATGAATGGTAGTTACAATATAAGTAATCATGTTTTCACTTGATGTGGGTACCAGAATCCATGTTGTGGTGTCGTGGTAGCTATATTTTGCGTCCAAGATCATTTTTTTAATAATTTTATTTCCGCCCGCCGCTCGTGACAAATATGTCGAGGGTAACGCAATTCTCATAATTAAATTTGCGTTATCTGAACTAATGTTATGCAGTGTGTCAAATGTTAAAGTTCGGAGTCAAGGTAAAATAATTTATCTGGAACAACAGATCCAAAATTCAAAAAGCAGCTTTCATGAATGTTCCTTTCGTCATTCTGTACCAATGTGTCTCGTGGCTATCCGTCACAGGAGTAATCAACTAGCGCTCCCGGCAACAAATATGGGACATTTTTCAATGAAAATATTCCTACTTATACAATATTCCTAACTGGTTAATCAAATGGTCAAAATTTTCTCAACTAGTCCCTTTTTTTAATCAGTCAAATTGTTTTGATATATGACTCTTGACTTGGCGGTACAA